>CAMTDV010000010.1:17041959-18291419 GCA_947069175.1 Scalesia atractyloides
CGTTATCTAAATCATTTTAAACAAAATACAAGACATGACATATCTTATACATAACATGACATTTTTATACGAGACAAAACTTACTTTTGATTATCTATTTAACCATGCATCATTTCTTTTATATCATATTGATTTTCATATGGTTCTTATAAAAGAAACTTTTTTATGGTTCATGATTTCACACCCCGACCCGCAGCGGAAAAGGTGATCGGGGCATGATTGGGTTATCATCAAAGCTCATGACATTTATTTTAACGTTTCATATTCATTAATACACTTTAATGGGAAATTACAATCAATATTACAACATGTCCTAAATATCAATCTAGGCTTCATTGTTTTCTTCTAAGGCATTTCCTATGTTTTCCTTGCTTCATCCTGTTCACCTGTATCATGTGTAAAAAGGGTTTTTGGATCAACAAAAAGTTGGCGAGTGAATCCTATGGAAAACATTTGAACAAGTTTATTTAATTGATTATAAAATAAAGTGCACAACCACACATGAGTAAAAATAGATGTAAACTTATTCACCAATCAATTTAATATTAAACAATACACACATGAACAATAATGGATCGTTTAGAGGCACGCGTTGCTCAACTCGTCTCTCACGAGGAACTGATGGGCCTAATGAATGAATTGCATAAACTTGACAATATGAAATACATAACTACAAACAATATAAACTCAATAATACACACATGAACAATAATGGATTTGTTTTGAGGTACGCGTTGCTCAACTCGTCTCCCACGAGGAACTGATGGGCTTAATGAATGACTTTCATATAAGTTGACAAAATGAAATACATAACCACAACAATATAAACAATCTAAGTTTAGATCACAATATGGTATGGCACAAGTTTAAATAAACGAGTTAATTATTTTGTGACACATGACACACCCCAAAACGTGTAATTAAAAAGGGGGAGTTGTAAGATTCACTCACAGTGGGTGCGTTCGGTTGATGATGTTGAATGCGCACAAAGTGGTTTTAACCACGAGTGAAATTAACCTAGATAATGGCATAATGTTTCGGTAAGTAAACGGATTTTATTAATCCATTTAGTAGGATTGTTGGGTGTATTTTTGTGAGTTTAAGGCTATTTTCTAACCTTAAAAATGTTATTTTTAAGTATTTTTAATTGATTTTTAATTAAAATAAATAAATAAAAATAATAAAAAATGTTGACTTTTTTGACCGTTGACCGTTGACCGTTGACTTTGACTGTTGACCGGTTCGTATGTGTTATTCTGTGCGCTGGGTGAGGCTCGAACCCGAGACCTCCCGTACGCGTGCACGCAGCTCTACCAACTGAGCTACGTGTCTAACCCGAAATATTTCTGTTTTTAATTATATTTATATACTAATTAGATTAAACTGAAAATCATTTATTTTTAAAAACGATTTAAATCTAACGAGTCGGTGCGCTCCACAGGTCTCGAACCCGGGACCTGTGGTTTAGGTTAACACACAGTCCACCGCTGGACTGTGTGTTTAACTTGTTATATAATCTGATTTTTATTATACTTATATACAATTAAATAATTTCAGTTCTGCCTTATTTAAAAAGTTTAATAATTGTCCGGACCGGTGCGGTAGCCCGGACTCGAACTCGTGTCCTGTGATTAAACATACACACAGTCCACCATGTGTGTCTATTCTGGATTTTATTACACTTAACATATATCAGCAGTGAATCCGGTTCGGTAAAAAAAGGCATTTTTATTAAGGCAAGCATGCGTGGGACAAGTTTCGAACTCGAGACGTTTACGTGTTTAATGTGCACACAGTCCACCGCCGGACTGTGTGTCTAACCCGAGTTATAACTTGATTTTAATTATACATATACACAACTGAAACTTCGTCTTCTTCGTTGAATTTAACCAGAATCGGAAGTCCGACTGGTTCGATGTTTTAGTCATGTTCTTTAGTGTTTTGAGGTTAATTACAGGTGAGATATATAAAAAGAATGAAAGATTTAAGCGTAAGGTATACCGACTGGACTCCTCTGTTTCTCCGGCGAAACTCCGGTGACAGCAGAAACTTCCGGCGTCGTGTGTCCTGCGGCAGAGAGTCTTCAGCAAGCTTGAAATGGATGTGGGTGACTTCGGTATAAGCTCTGGGGGTTCAGTAAGGCTCAGAAGTGAAGGGTTCGGTTTTCCGGCGATGTGCAGAACTTTTCCGGCGAGTGGAATTACGTCGGGTAAAGGTGCGGTTTTGAGCGAAAAAGCTTGCAGAGGTTCGAGGAGGTATTTATAGGGCAGGTCATCGATGAATTTGGTCCGATTTCCGACTTGATTCGTCGGTTAGAAACTCTCCGGCGGTTATAACTTGTGTCGCGGACTCAGGCGTCGGTTATAACCTATGTAATGATTAAGGTTTACGTTATAACTGAAGAAATCGTAAATTCTTGGCGAGTTAGTCGGGATTTCCGACGACTGAAATTTGGGCGCGCCGATTTTGAATTCGATAATCATGTTATGATTTAATTGTCTTCAATAGTGAACAAGAAATACAAGTGGCGCAGTGGTTGGAGAGTTGAGTGTTAAGTTGTTGTTGACCCGGCTGACTGACCCGGGTTGGAAACCCGGCAGCAACATTATATTTTTATTTCATTATTTTTAACAATTTTTCAAAAACAAATTATATATTCCAATATAATAATTAATTATGTATCGTTTAAAATTAATTTGGGCATTAAATACGCCACGAAATTTTAAACTGATTGTTCGGTTAATAAACGGAGCGGGTTTGGTAAAATCCATTTTTTTTACGGATGTTACACATGGCGACTTTTGTACTACTTTAAAATTTTCTTAAAATAATCAAAGCCATGAAGCATCAACACAAAACCTATGTACTCGCCGGCATTATTTTGCTGACTTTATTTTCACATATGTTTCAGGTGCAAATGTTTGATGTCAAGTTAGCTACACTTAAGGCGGACTGGGCCTTAGTGACTATAAAATCAGAATAATAGCTTAACTTTTGTTGTATTTCCGTTTTTATCCAAGACGATGTAAACAATATTAACTAATGAAACTTAACTTATGTGCATGATTATTGAAACAATAATTCTGTTACAACACTCCCCGATGTTTCCGCCACGGTTTGTTGTTTTACGTGGTCGGGGTGTGACAGAAAGATTGGTATCATGGCCAATTGTTATAGGGAATTAGGTTATTAGTAATGCTTTGACCTAGACTATAACTTTTCTAGGACCCTAACACAAGTCATCTTGTGTTTAGATTCTTAAAACAATACCGTCACCTATCCTTAGGTGAATACCAAAACATAAACACAATTTCCAAAATGATTTTTGAAATCAATCATCCATCCTTGGGTGATTTGTTTTTGGCGTTAAGCCTTTGACATCAAAATCTTGTTAAAGTCTGGGTTTAAATAATGAGAACACGTGCAATCTGGAAGGGTGGGTGCCTGTACCCTGAGTTTTCTGTCTAAGGTTAGAGTGTTTGTACAAATCCACTTAATTGGACCAGTCACTCTTACCAGGGAACTCTTGGGGTGAGTGTCCACTTATAGGCTAAAGCATGTCTTCGCGATACATTATGAAGACCTATTTACTTTGATTAGTCATTGTGTGTCATTTGTTTGTTTTGAGTAATGAATGAATGACCACCGTCATTACATTTTTCAATATTTTGTCATCTCCTTTTTGATTATCCAACATTCATCTCTGTCGTTTTCTCTCATGTTTTCTCTCTTTTAGAATGCCTCCTCGACGAGACGTAAACGCTAATTCGGACCCCGCCATGACAGCTATGATAGCTCAGCAGATTGCTGCTATACTACCTAATCTCGTAACTCAATTGAACCAAGTTAATAACAACAATGCACCTGCTGTGTGCAACTTTAAATAGTTCAATTCGGCTAAACCACTCAAGTTTAGTGGTTCCGAGGGAGCAACTAGGCTCCTATAGTGGTTTGAGAGTCTCGAGAACACTTTTCGTCATGTGCAATGTCCGAATGAGCGCAAGGTTGAGTTTGCTTCAAGCGTGTTTGAAAAGAGAGCGTTAACATGGTGGAACGGGGTTATGAGAGATAGGGGTGCTGACGTTGCTATGGGTCAGACTTGGGAGGAACTCAGGGCTTTGATGATGAAAGAATTATGCCCCCGTCATGAAAAGCGGGTACTCGAAAATGAGTTTCATGATCTGAAGCAAGACAGTGATGAGCACCGTGCGTATACTGACAGGTATGAGGAGTTGAGCTTGTTGTGCCCTGAGATGGTGACGCCTTTGGATAAGGCAATCGAGAAATACATAGATGGTCTTCCTGACCCAGTTCAGGATATTGTCACCGGCAGCAACCCTACTGTCAGGCAAGCTATTGAGCTATCTGCGACACTGACTAAATCACAGATCAAAAGGGTAAGCTCCATTGTAAGGGTGACAAGAAATCGTCTGACAAGTCTGAGAAACCAAAGGGTAAGAAAGCTGAGTCTTCGAAGAAGTCTAGGAAGCGCAAGGCTTCCAAGAATTTTGCAGTCACTACTCAGCCTAATCAAGCTGCTCCCAACCAGCCTGCTCACCCTACTGCCAAGAAACAGTATACCGGCACTACACCTTTATGCAACATGTGCAACAGTCATCACCAGCCTCATCTTCCATGCCGTATTTGTACAAACTGTGGTAGATCTGGTCATTTGGCAAATGTTTGACGCTCGCCTCCTAACCCGAATAATGTGGCTCAAAACCATGTTCAGCAGCTAGCCAATCCTGCACGACCACATTACCCACCAGGATCTTGCTACAACTGTGGGGATCTCACCCACTATCGTAACAATTGCCCAAGATTGGCAAATGTGAACCAGGCTCGTGGACGAGCTTTTAATATAAATGCGAATGAGGCACGGGCAGACAACGAGGTGGTAAACGGTACGTTCTTAGTTAACAACCATCCTGCTTCTATACTATTTGATTCGGGCGCTGATAAAAGTTTTGTGACATTAACATTTGAGCCTTTACTTGCGAAACCGAGAACCAAACTAGGAAAGCCCTTGACAGTAGAAATAGCCAGTGGTGAAACTCTTGTACTCGCTTCTGTCATTCCTGGTTGTCTATTGAACCTCAAAAACCATCTTTTTCCTATTGACCTCACACCGATGCAACTTGGGAGCTTTGACATTATAGTGGGAATGGATTGGTTAACCAAACATCATGCTGAGGTGGTTTGTTTCGATAAGATTGTTTGTATACCTCTTCCGTCTGGTGAAATTCTGGAAGTTCGTGGAGAAAAACCGGGTAGCCTCAAACTCATGACTTGTACTCAAGCCCAAAAATACATACGCAAGAATTATGTGGATTTCTTGGCACATATCATAAAGGAGAAAGGCAAGGGTAGAACTATTCAAGATATCCCTATTGTTCGGGATTATCCTGAGATGTTTCCCGAAGAATTACCTGGTTTACCTCCTGCTCGACAGTTGAATTCCGTATAGACCTAACCCTATTGCTAAATCTCCATACCGTCTTGCACCATCTGAGATGCAAGAATTGTCAAAACAGCTTCAGGAGTTATCTGACAAAGGATTCATTCGACCGATCTTTTCACCTTGGGGTGCTCCTGTGTTATTTGTGAAAAAGAAGGATGGGTCTTTCCGTATGTGTATCGATTACCGTGAGCTCAACAAGTTCACAATCAAAAATCGATATCCCCTGCCTCGCATTGATGATCTTTTTGACCAACTACAGGGTGCTACTTGCTTTTCAAAGATTGATCTACGTTCTAGGTATCATCAGCTTCATGTACTCGAGGAAGATATTCCCAAGACAGCCTTCCGCACTCATTATGGCCATTATGAGTTCACTGTTATGCCCCTCGGCTTAACCAATGCTCCTGCTGCCTTCATGGACTTGATGAATAGGGTTTGTAAGCCTTATTTGGACAAGTTCATCATTGTTTTATTGATGACATCTTGATTTATTCCAAGACACGAGCCGATCATGAACAACATCTTTGTTTAACAATGGAACTCCTAAAGAAAGAACAACTTTACGCCAAATTCTCCATGTGTGAATTTTGGCTTAAGGAAATTCAGTTTTTCGGACATATTGTCAACGAACAAGGTATTCATGTGGATCCCGCAAAGATTAGTGCAATCAGGGATTGGAATAAACCTACAACCCCTACTGAAGTTCATTCATTCTTGGGTCTTGCGGGTTATTACCGCCGTTTCATTGCTAATTTCTCCAAGATTGCAGTTCCCCTCACTGCTTTAACTCAAAAGAATAAACCTTTTCAGTGGGGACTCAAATAGGAAGAAGCTTTTCAGACTCTGAAGCAAAAGCTTTGTGATGCTCCTATTCTATCCTTACCCTAGGGTAACGATGATTTTGTCGTATACTGTGATGCATCAAACTTAGGCCTCGGTTGTGTCCTTATGCAAAGAGACAAAGTTATAGCTTATGCCTCGAGACAACTGAAAGTTCACGAAAAGAATTACACCACTCATGATCTTGAGTTAGGTGCTGTTGTGTTTGCTCTTAAGATTTGGAGACATTACCTATACGGTACGAAATGTGTGGTTTTCACGGACCACAAAAGTCTTCAACACATCTTCAATCAGAAAGAACTAAACATGAGGCAACGAAGATGGGTTGAACTTCTGAACGACTACGACTGCGAAATTCGCTACCATCCTGGTAAGGCGAATGTCGTAGCTGATGCACTAAGTCGTAAAGAACATGTCAGGCTGCATTGTGTACAGGTTCGATCTGATATCCAGACACGTATTCTTGAGGCTCAACGCACTTGTGTTGCGCAAGACAAACTAGGTGATGAACTGCCACATCATCTCGAGCTTCAACTTGAAACAAAAGACAATGGGTTATCTTATTATCTAAACCGTTTGTGGGTTCCAAGTCTAGACAATCTCCGCACTTTGATAATGGATGAAGCACACAAGTCTCGTTATTCAATTCATCCAGGTGCAGACAAGATGTACAAGGATCTTCGTACCCAGTATTGGTGGCCGGGCATGAAGAAAGACATAGCTTTGTACGTCTCCAAATGCCTTACTTGTCTCAAAGTTAAGGCAGAACATCAATGTCCTTCTGGTTTGCTTGAACAACCAGAGATTCCAGTTTAAAATGGGAAAGCATTGCCATGGATCTCATTACCAAATTACCGCGTATACCTAGAGGTCACGATGCCATTTGGGTAGTCGTTGATCGTCTAACAAAGTCAGCACATTTTATAGCCATTCGTGAGGACTTCTCTGCTGACAAACTTGCTAAAATCTATGTGGACGAAATAGTATCTCGTCATGGTGTCCCTTTGGATATTATATCTGATCGTGATGCTCGATTCACATCTCATTTCTGGAGAACCATGCAGTCTGCCATGGGATCCAAGCTTAACTTGAGCACTGCTTATCATCCTCAAACGGATGGACAATCTGAAAGGACGATCCAAACACTAGAGGATATGCTAAGAGCCTATGTGATTGACTTTGGTGGTAGTTGGGATTCACATCTACCTTTGATCGAGTTCTCTTACGACAACAGTTATCACTCTAGCGTTGATATGCCACCTTTTGAAACTCTTTATGGTCGAAAATGTCGTTCACCTGTCTGTTGGAATGAGATTGGTGAATCTCGATTCACTGGACCAGAACTTATTCACGACACGACGGACAAGGTTAAGAAGATTCGCAAAAACCTTCTGACGGCTAGAAGCCGTCAAAAGAGTTACACGGATAAACGACGCATGCCTTTGGAATTCCAAGTCGGTGATCACGTCCCACTCAAGGTATCCCCTTGGAAGGGAGTGATTAAATTCGGAAAGAAAGGAAAACTTGCGCCACTCTATGTTGGACCATTTAAGATCGTTGAGATAATCAGAAAAGTGGCCTACAAACTGAGCTGCCTCCACAGCTTGGTAATGTTCATCCAACCTTCCACGTGTCCAATTTAAAGAAGTGCTTGGCTGATAAAAACCTCCGCATCCCTCTTGATGAAATTCGTGTTGATAACACGATGCATTTTGTTGAGAAACCAGTGGAAATATTGGAACGTGAAGTCAAAAAGCTAAAGCGCAGACGGATACCGATTGTTAAAGTTCGTTGGGAATCCAAACGTGGCCCAGAATTTACGTGGGAACGAGAGGATCAAATGAAGGCAAAGTTTTAGGTCCGGATCGGTTCACCGAAGAACACAAGCTCCGCTTTTAATCTGGTTTAACGTGCGGAATCCGTTAAACCGAACCGTAATCGCGACAGCGAATCATAAATAATCAACGTTTATTACGTATCTACGACAACCGGACAGAGTTTTGACTCTCTACGACACGAAAACACCTAATCTAGACGAAGAACTTGATGATGATCTTGATCGGTGTTCTTGAGCGAAGTTGTTGTTCTAATGTGAAGTTGTTGATGATGATATATATATAGTGAGAGCATGAACTTCGGCCCGAACTTGAAGTTATGTTGATCTGAATTGCCATAATGTAACTCCGAGCGATCTTGTTCCATGCTTACATTTCATTTGCTGTTGACTTCTTATGTAATTTTACATAAGATGACTTTTTTCACATGATATAATTGTGATAAGTGAGTTATGATGTCATCATCATGGATGATGATAACATACTGATCATCCCCGCACTCTACGCGTCGTCCCGTATCGAATCCTAACCAGACCTAAACAAACCTAATACAACCTAGCAAAACCTAGTGAAACCTCTGCCCGGTGTAATACAGACTCAAGACACTTGACGTAACTAGTACAGTTAGATTTCTATCTATGGCCACACGAATAGTGCACTAACAGTCTCCCCTTGGACATAGCTAGAAATCTGTGAAGTTTAGTCTTGAACTGCCTTGCATAACATCTTCAAGTGAAACCGCAGTCTCCCCCTTGAACGATGCTCCGAATCTCTAAGATTTGACGTTAACAAGTACTTACATGTATCCACACACAAACAGTTTCTTAACAGTCTCGTTGATCCGGCTCACATTCAACATTATCAGGTTTCAATGGAAGTTTTTGAAAGAAAATCTTTTAGGATTTTTAATATTGAATGCAGAAATGTAAACAAACTAAAATGTAATATTTACAGTTTGTATTTTTGTGAGAAAACGTGCTAGAGAATCATATCAGTTTTTGAGACATATCACTAGTACCATTGACCTTTAAATGACACTTAAGCTTTAAACTCGTTTACCTAGATTATCGATATGTTTGTCCTCTTAAACTTCAACACATTTCTCAATTGTTCCAAGATATGTTAAGGTAGAATTATGGAACTTGACTTATCTGTGTTTCCCACTACTTGAATATACTCCCGTATCAAGATTTCTTATATTTCATCTTACATGTGAATATAGCATAATCGATATATGTATCTGGGTTGTGCGAGACCTTGAGAGCTCAGGTTAGTACCACCGTACAGACAAAGAGATGAAGGCTCGACTTTAGGTGTGTTCCATTAAGGAATCTTTCTTTTGACTACAATTGTAGTATCTTTCGATATTTTCAATTTTGTGCAGTTTTAGGGTTTTTATGCAAAAGTATTATAGAAGTTCTAGGCCATTGCTTACGCAAAATCAGAAGAACTTGTATAATACCCCAGATATCAATCATCTATAAAGACCTCGTATCTCAGAATCAGGCAATCCTTCAAACGAAATTTCGGAGTACCAAGTCCATATATCCAAGATATGTTCATCCACAAGATTAAGCAATTGTAAAATTTAGTTTATATCCCGGAAACAATCTACTGAAAGTGTAAAGCCTATCGACACATCCACAGTAAGACTTGTTTATCACTTTTTAAACTTTATAAATCTTTAGCATACTATAATAGTCCACTTATGTACTATCATTTCCTGTCTTCGCACAAGTAATCTCATTTTTCATTTTTAATGTTTTTGACATTTTTGAGATTTTCGATTGTTTTTAGCATTTTGAAAATTTGTATCTATCTAAAATGATTTTGAAATGATGTTTCTCAGTTTTACAAAAAATTTTCTCCCCCTAAAATTGAAAACATCTTTTCGAAATCGAAAAAAATCTTCCAATTTAACCATTTAATGACTTTTTACGAATATGAACGCAAGACTACCATTTTGTTTGTGTGGAATATCATTTTTGTCTCCTGTTTCTCTGCATGAACAACCACTGCTTCTGAAATGACGTTTGCCTTGTCAAACAAACTTTAATTAGTTTTGAACTGGAACCCAATTCATTCTGGATTTAGGTTTACATAATTTATTAACATCTGAAGTAAACATACATTCACACTCTTTTTGATATTCAAACAGTTTGATAAAAACTTTATTTGAAAATTTTAATTTCTTTGATTTTTTAACTGTTTGATTTATCAAATTATTCTCCACTGTTCTCTCTTTTGTCCACAGATTTGTATCGGATGAATTCGTTTTACTTGACTGTGAGTAAAATGATTCATCAGAACTTCTATCTGATGTTTTAGACGTATCCGAGGACAAAATCTTTTCCAAATACTTTCTAACTTTTTTCCTCTTTTTTCTCAATCTGTCCCTCTGCCCTTGCGATAACATGACTTTTTGTTCTTTGGGATTTTCTTCAGTTTTCTCATTTTTCTTCTCTGTTTTCTTCTCCTATGTTCTTTTCTCCCCCTGAGATTTATCCGATCTTCTTTTCAGATTAGTCGGACAATCCCTGGCAATATGACCTTTGATTTGACATTTATAGCATCTTCTCGTATCAAATCTCTTTCTTAGGCAGTTAACAGCAATGTGTCCACTAAATCCACAGTTGTAACACACTCTGTTATCGTACCAATTTTTCCATCTAGACCATACACCCAAATCAGCACATTGATTTGACGTGTAATAATCATCATCATTCCATCTTCTTCTGTCATATTGATTTGACTTTGGCGCACTGTGTTCCAACCTGCACCACTTATTTTCAGATTTTTGTGAGTTTTGATTTTCAAATTTTTTTGAATTTTTATAATGATTGGATGGTCGTACCGATGAATTTTTATTTTTGTTTTGAAAATTTTTAGGATTTTGTTTTTCATGTTGTTTTTGTTCTCCATTCTGCTTAGAAGGTTTTTGCGTTGAGCATTCACCTTTCTCAGTAGATTGTAGAACAATTTCTTAAAATTTTTCTTTTAGTTTTAAAAGTATTTCATTTTTATCCTTTTTAATATTTTCCCATCGGTATCATCATCACAATCCTCAATTATGACATCGTCATAATTTGTGATCTTATCATTTATTGGAATTTCCTTTTTATTCTCATTGATCGGTTTTGGAGAAATATGATCTAACATCAATGACGAGGTTACAAAACCTTTCAATTTCTTTTCAAAATCAACAATTTTATTTTTAGCATTTTCAGCATCTTGTTCAAGTTTTCTGATTTTTTCAAGATGCGAGTTTATTATATTATGTTTTTCAAAATCAATTTTATTTAAAATAGATTTTTATTCTCTAAAATTTTTATTTGATTTTTCAAATCATTTTCTAATTTTATAAAATTTTTGTTTTCTAATGTCAAATTTTCCACATCTTCAAAAGTTTGACATTATCAGATCTGGATTCTTCACAATTTGAGCACACTTTATTTTTAGGAGTTGAATTTGTCTTGAAAGTACCTGCAGAAAAAAATTAGTAAAATCAACAAGACGATTCATATTTTCATCTATTTAACAACCCCTCTTAATATCATATTTCATAACATTTTTTTCTCTAACACATATATCGATTCTTCTGCTCATTTCCAGAACCACATCCAAGCTTATTTTATCTAGCTTCTCTTCTATCTTTTAATCAAATCTTTCTTCTTCTTTGTAATTTCTAAATCGTGGTTTTTAAGCTCAAAGAAAAACTCATTTGGATAAAACTTTAAAAATCTAGAATTCTTTTTCAATTCAATCAAATATTCATCCCATTCTGAAGGTAACGCGTCAGCAAATTTGAAATCTGTTCAGCACTAGACATTCTTATACTGTATTCTTTTAAATTTTCAATTAAAACATTATACCGTTTTATCAACTCATACAATGATTTATCTTTTTTACACAAAAAATGTTCAAACCTCTTAACCAAAATATTTTTCCTCTCATCTGCATTTCTCAAATTCCTAGAATCCTCAAACCAATCATTTATTCTTTTAAGCTTATTATTTTCCATTTCGTCAAATATTTTAAACATAATTTCTTTGTGAAACCACTTGGTTCAAAAACTATTTTTAGCTCAAAGTCACAAATTTCAACTTACACAAGGTCACTTAGTCAAACACGGTTCAACTTCAAAAACTTACTGGCTCACTTGACTAACCTTGGTTCAACTTGAAACGTGGTTAAAAAATCTTAGCGTATTTGGAAACCCGGTTCAAAAAGGTTTTTTTTTGCCCAATGTTAAAAATTACGCCTCGAATGTATCAAGATGACCTGACCACTTAAACAATCTTTAGGCCCAAATGTTTCTATCCAACTTGCGACCCAAATCAACTTTAGAAACTCTTGATCCCAACTAAAATTTCAAAGAATGTTATCAGTCCAAATGAAAAATTCAGCTCAACTATTCAAACTATGAAACGTCACCTCACACCTTATGAATTATCATGACCACTCATCATTTTAAAAACAAAAATCACTTATGTGCTGTCAATCAAAAAGAATACCTTTTATTATTATTATATTTTTTAGTAAAATTTGTATTACCGAGAATATATCAAGTGTCAGTATGTTTTTTCTATGAAAAATATTTCAAGATTGATGTTTTCAAAAACCATAAAGAAAAATCCTTTATATTTTTTAACACTTTTCATCTGTTGCTAAAAACTTTTCAACACAAATCCTAAAGACTTTTATATCAAATAACATCCATTGTTATTTCTTATTCTTCTTTTATTCTTGTAGGTCCGTTGTACGGATCATTCGGGCACTAATCTGACAAACCTAAGGTAAACGTGCGGAATCCGTTTGCTTAGGCGACATTGAATGCACTCATTTGTTTCTGTTTAATCACCGTTTCATTAATATTCAACGTTACAGATCCTGGAAACACTTGGACAGAGCTTCGCCTCTGTCGTGACAAAATCTCTGAATTTTACAAATGAAATGTCAAAGCTCCTATTTATACTAATCACAAGTTCGCTGGTGGGAGTGCAAGTTCGGGCGAACTTGCTTAGTCAAGTTCAGCCGAACTTGACTTCAACCTTACAATTTCAAGCGAACTTGATCTTTAACATACATAAACTTCGTCATTTCGCTCCTAAATACAGACTCGATATTATACGATGACGTAGGCAACAGACATATGCATCAACAAGATACGCTACCATCCCAGTAAAGAAAACGTCGTAGCTGATGCCTTCAGTCGACGAAGCTATACGTATAGCATTCGTGATGTTCAAGCCCTAAACAAACTCGAAACCCTGATTCGCGAAGCTCAGCACGCATGTTTCATTGAGAATACCTTGTATGAGGAAATGGAATGTGGTGTCGAAACCCAATTAGTGAATAAGTCTAGAGGAATTTATTATTATCTCGATCGTATTTGGATTCTCAGCCGCAATAATCTCCGAGAGTTACTGATGACCGAAGCTCATAAATCTCGATATTCCATTCACCCCGGTACCGACAAGATGTACCAAGACCTCCGTTCTAGGTATTGGTGGCCGGGCATGAAAAAGGATATTGCTCTCTACGTTTCGAAATGCTTAACTTACGCGACAGTTAAAGCCGAACATCAACGACCTTCTGGTTTACTCTAGCAACCTGACATTCCTATGGAAATGGGAAAGTATAGCTACGGATTTTGTTACGAAACTCCCTCGCACAACCTCCGATCATGATAGCATTTGGGTTATCCTTGATCGCCTTACGAAATCTGCTCATTTTATTCCGATACGAGAAGACTTTAAGGTTGAACGATTAGCACGAATCTATACCGACGAAGCATTTGTCGACACAGGACGCCTCGTGACATCATCTATGACCGTGACGGTTGCTTTACCTCACACCTCTGGGAAACATTTCAATCAGCACTCGGTACTACTATAATATCAGTACCGCATTCCATACTTAGACCGACGGTCAGACTGAGCGCACGATTCGCACCCTCGAAGACATGCTTCGATCGTGTGTCATAGATTTTGGTGGTAATTGGGATTCGCATTTATCCTTAATAGAATTTCCGTACAATAACAGTTATCACAGTAGTATACAAATGGCACCATTTGAGGCAATATACGGTAGGAAATGTGTTGGTGCATTTTGTGTGTTTGTCACTGTGCGAATAGGCTAGATAGAGCGTGTGTTGAATATTGTATAGATCAGATACGAACACGCGACCCAAGTACGAACTAAACGGGGTTTATAATATCACTTCGTATGAAGTGGTCACTTCGTACGAATTGTAACCAGTTCGTACGAATTTCATATTGGATCAATAAATAGCGTCGTGTGTTCATTTGTAAGTAAGTTTTCGCATTCCCAGAGGGGAAACGCTGGCGAAATTTCTCCAGGATTTCGTCAGCTTGACAGGATATATGCTCTTCTGGTATGAAAGAATAACATATGACTTCCGTTGCTTCTACTCCTTTCTTAATAACATTCTACCAAAACTGTCATACTACGCACTAACTTCCGTCTAGAACCGCCTGGTTAGGACCTACAAAATGCCGATCGCCTATTGTATGGCACGAGATCAGAGACGCACAGTCAACAGGTCCCGAGCTTATACAAGAAACGACAGACAAGATTCTCCAGATTACAGACAATCTCATGAAAGCTCGCAGTCGTCAAAAGAGCTACGCCGATAATCGACGCAAGCCCCTACAGTTCGAAGTTGGAGATCACGTTCTCTTAAAGATTTCAGCATGGAAAGGAGTGATCCGATTCGGCAAGAAAGGGAAACTAGCGCCACGATTCATAGGCCCCTGTAAGATTCTAGAAAGAATTGGCAAAGTGGCCTATCGACTCAAATTACCGGTGGAACTCAGCGACGTACATCCGACTATCTACGTCTCAAACCTCAAAAAGTGTTTAGCCTTGCCAAAGAAAATATTCACGTACCTCTCGAATATTTACAAATAAACGAGACTCTGCATTTCGTGGAAAAGCCAGTAGAAATCATGGACCGAGAGACCAAGAAGCTTCGACGCAGTCCCATTCCCATTGTGAAAGTCAGATGGGAAGGCAAACGCGGCGCCGATTTCACTTGGGAACTCGAAAGTGATAAGAAAGCTAAGAACACACATCTCTTTGTTACGTCTGCAACTTAAATTTCGAGTCGAAATTTCCTAAAGTAGGGGAGACTGTAACAACCCGACTTTTCGGTTGTTTCTATTATTACTGTTTATTCTGTTGTATAACCGCCTTGTACTCTTGGATTCGAAAATATGAAAAGGTTAACTTTTTAAAACACATTTTTATCTCGCTTATCTATCGCATTTAAACACTTAATACTCGAACGCTCAACGCAACGCAAACTCAAACGCGGTTATTTATGTTACTTTATGTGTTTATGTGTTATATATGTTTTGTATATGTTATACTCGCTCAAACGCTCTCGCTCACTCGCTTAATTCGTTTTCGCTCTGAAACGCAACACAACGCTTAATGCCTCGCTATACGCTTAACACAACTAACTAATACGAACGAAAAGACCAAACGAACAACCAATGCGTGAATTGGAAATGATTTGCACGAAACTGGCTAATTCGTACGAATTGCCACCAATTCCACCCAACTCCTCTCCTATAAATACCCCACCCCTCCCACATGCACACCTCTTGCTGTCAACTCGCACTAGATCACTCTCTACTCGTTTTCTCTGGTTTCCAAGTAAGAAACAACTATTCACATACAAACCACAACGATTTCCACAACGTATTTTCACAAGATTATCTCCGATTTCATCTAAATCCCTTCTGTTTAAAAATCTTCATCTTTTTTCATAAAACTTTCTGACTTTAACTTCGATTAACACTTAAACGAGTATATTGGGTTTAGCTTTGGCTTCCCAAGTTAGAAATCTTGTTATTTCGACTCACCAAGTGTTAAATCCTAGAAAACTATTTTAACATTAATTTTTACAATAAAACGAACTCAAACCGACACATGTTTCGTTCACTAGATAGTGGGACGAAATGGTATCAAAACCTGCCTGAAATGGACTCGAAATCACGTCTGTTCCAAGCGAAAACTCAGTTCCAGATGCACGAAGATGCTAGACAGTCAACTCGTGTGAATCGGACTGGCTCGTACGAATTGACCAATTCGTACGAACCAGTCCCAATTCTCACAAGTGACTAAACTCGCTCCAAATACCTCTCCGGCTCTAGGTTTGAATAGTAGCTTAAGACTGGAGGGATGAACACTCGATTTCCCAAAGAAAACGCGAAACACACTCAATTTTGGACACAAAACAACTCAATTCGCACGAAACTCAATTTGTACGAATTGACCCGTATGATTGGTACAACTTGTACGAATTGACCTGTTTTCTCGCACCCGACACTTCGTTTCGACCGATTCCGCACTGTGGAAAACTGATGCACTTCTGGTCCCGTTTGCAGGCTGACCCGGCACTCTGCTTGATCTCCTCCGCTCGTTTTTACTGCTTAAACACGCACTGTGAGTATACTTGACCCCTTTTCGCTTTAACGCACTTTTGGGTGTTACGTACTTTGACTATCAAACAATCACTACACACAACGCTACGCTTTAAAATGCAAACCGCTCTCGTATGACTATACGTGAAACGCTGGACTGCTATGTGTTATTTGTATGCCTTAAGACTTGCCTACCACCCTTAACATGATAGCAGCTATAGGTTGACCCGCCACCCATAGGTTCGAGGGTTGTTAACGTTCGCTTTACTTTCCTGTTTACATGTGTGGCCATTTCGGTGGACACGCATCGCGCATACTCACTCACGGTCTAATTGGTTAGTTAGTTTCGGTGTAGATGACATATTACTATTACTAGTGCGCATACTCACTCGTGCATACTATTACTAGTGCGCATACTCACTCACGCATCCTCACTTGCATGCTGGTTTCGCCAAACGCTTTATTACTATTACTATGCTAAACCTATGTACCCACCTTTACATTATTGTATTGACTTTTATTTTAATGTATGTGACAGCTTGATGGATTAACTGCTGCAATTGGATTAGACTTTAGATACTCGCTTAATCTAGTGCTAATTTTGTTTTATTGTTCAAGAACCATTATAGATTCTCTTGAACAATCTATTCGCTTAGTGCCGCATCCCGATGATTCCGCCATCAGTTGGGGTGTGACATAATTCTCATCATAGCTTTATGATGTAAAATTGGTGCCTTTTTTAACTGGATGACCTGTTGACTTTATTTTTGTTTTGAACATTTGTACCTGTATTTTTGAACCTTTATTTGTTGCATCCCTTATTTTCTTGCACTACATATTGTTATGGGGTACATTTTATGGAACCCATAATGAATGATTGTGAGATTGTTGAAGATTTCTTGGGTCTCACACAACATGGAGTTTGGTATACTGTCCTATATTGTTTTGGTAAATTTCATATGCTTGGTTGTCGGTGAAAGGATGTATTCCTTGTGATGTTGGATAAAAATGTGTGTGTGTGTGTATTTGTTTGTTTCAGATTTACATAAGAATAATTATGCATGTCCGATGTAGTACATCATGGTTAATAAGTTAACTTAATAATATTTGAGTTGTAGCATATTACACAAATAAGAAAACTAACTTAAATACTATACAATATATCACGAGACCATTGATAAACTAACAGTAAACGAGTATCGTATTGTAAATCGTCACCTCTGCCGCATCGCGAGGGTTCCTTACTAGTCTCTCTCTCTCTCTCTCTCTATATATATATATATATATATATATGTAGAGGTAAGATCAAATTAAAAGTTTATTTTGCCTAAGTAGGGTGAGAAGGAATCTTAACCATTCATTTTTCAAATCAATGGTTAAGATAAAATTGTAACAACCTGACTTTTCGGTTGTTTCTATTATTATCGTTTATTTTCGTTGTACCTGCTTTATACTCCGAGGTTCGATAATAACAAGGTTAACTACTTTTACAACGCATTTATCTCGCTTATTTATCACATTTAAACGCTTATCAACTCACACGCTCAATGCAATGCAAACTCAATTGCGGTTATTTATGTTATTTTATGTGTTATATGCTATATATGTTGTATGGTTTATACTCACTCGAACATACACACGCTCCCTCGCTAAACTCGATTTATCGCATTGAAATGCAACACAACACTTAACGAAACAATACTAACTAATACAAACGAAATCATTGAACAAAAACAGACAACACGCGAACTAAGATCACTCACACGAGGCACCACTCGTACGAGTGAAGCCTGGCTCACACAAGGCTCAGGTGACTCGCACGAGGACCCACTCGCACGAGGGGTCACTCGCACTAGCCCTCACCTGCTCACTTATCTCCTCCTATAAATGCCACAGTTAGACATTCTTACTCTCACTGCTATCACTCGCACGAAACACCCTCTACACGCTTTTCTTTGTTTCCAAGTAAGAAGACTACATTTTGCACGCGAATCACAACGATTTCTACAACGGTTTTACACGAGATAATCTTCGATTTCATCTAAACTTCCCTGTTTATGAAAATCTTCATCTTTTTCATAAAATCTTCTGATTTTACCTTGGATTCACACTTAAAACGAGTGTATTTGAGTTAGCTTTGGCTTCTGAAGTTAGGAACCTTGTTGTTTAAAGCTCACAAGTGTTGATTCAAAGAAAAACTATTTTAAAACTCGATTTTTACACAAAAACGGACAAAACCAACATATGTTTCTTTCACTAAATAGTGGAACGAAGCGGTTTTAAAACCGTCATGAAATGGATTCGAAAATTACATCCATTTCTGGCGAGAACTCAGTTCCGGTTGCACGAAGTCGCAAGAACAGTCGCTTGTGCAAATTGGACTAGCTCGCACGAACCACTTTGGGTTCGTTCGACCCGGTCAGATTTTCCAGGGGAGACTAGCTCGCTCTCAAGATCTCTCCTTCTCAAGGTTCGATCAGTAGCCTAAGGCTGGAGGGATGAACATTGGATTTCCCGAAGAACGACGCGAAAACACTCGATTTTTGGACAACGAAGCAGGTCACTCGCACGAGCACTTGCTCGTACGAGGGATGACTCACACTAGGGTGATGCCTCGTACGAGCCACCCCCCGTGTGAAGCATGGCTTGCACGAGGGTGATGCCTCGTGTGGCCCATCTGTTTGTCCCTCACCACTCTCCGTTCAACCGTTCAGCAATATGGAAGACTGATGCACTTCTGTTTCTATGCGAAGGCTGACCCGACACTCCTTCCACTCCAGCTCACTCGTGTCTGCTAATTAAGCACCCACTGTGTGTATACTTGACCCCTTTTCGCTTTAACGCACTTTTGGGTGTTACATATGTTCCCTACCAAAAGGTCACTACACACAACGCTAAAACGCTTTAAAACGCAAAACCGCTCTCCCATGACTATACATGAAACGCTAAACTGCTATGTGTTAATTGTATGCCTTGAGATTTACCTACCACCCTTAACATGATAGCAGCTATACGTTGACCCGCCACCTGTTAGTTTGGTGGTTGTTAAGGCTCGCTCTCGCTTTACGTTACTTGTCTCACTCGCGGTTGTGTTGGTTAGCTTATTTCGGTGTAAATAGCATATATGTTCACATGACTATGTTAGTGCATGCTGGTTTTCGCCAAACGCTTGACTATTATTACTATGCTAAACATGTGTACTCACCTTTACATTTCGTATTGACTTTTATTTTAACGTATGTGACAGGTTGATGATTCTATATGCTGGAAATGGATCGAGGGCTAGATACTCGCCTAAATGAATTTGTTATGTTTTATTTATATTGTTTGAGACTATGCATTTCATTTCGGATAAGATTGTACGAATATTGTTTGATTGTATGGGAAAATGAACCTTATTATATTTGTCGCAAAAAATAGCCGTTATGTATTCTCTCAAACAATCTCGTCGCATAGTGCAACATCCCGATGATTCCGCCATCAGTTGCGGTGTGACAGATTGGTATCAGAGCTATAACTATAGGGAATTAGGTAGAATTGCCATGTTTGACCTAGTCTATAGTCTAAGTAAAAATCAGACCGCTCTTCGACTTAATGCTTAATCACTTGTCTAAAATACTTACATGCCTTTCCTAAGGCTAACACAATGTACACGCTTGAAACTCTTGTATAGCACCAACTAGTGACTGTGTTGAGATTAGGTGTGAAAACTGAGAACTCTCGATAAGGTCACTCACTCCGCGTATTATCTCGACGGAAATCTCCACCTCTATTCAGTGGAAATCCCGACTTGTTTGGTGAGAACAACCACAGTTATGGTACAAAGTTGTTAAGTTAGGGGTGAAACCCGCATCTTAATAACTAGTTCCAATCTTCGATTTTCAATCTCACCAAAGTCTTGATCATTTCATGACTTGGAACGTGTAGTAACTGGAAGGATAAATGTCGAGGGATTTGTCTATTAGGCCAAAGCGCGTGTCCGAACTCAAGGGAATGGTCAAATCACTTTGGGTAGTCGACGTCTCAAAACCCAGGACACTCTATTGACTTTTAAGCCTACAATTGCCGCTTTTACGCATCATCGAAATTTTACTATGTATATGTGTTTAAATTTGTGAATTTTAAACTTTTCCGCTTTATTGATTTCTCGTTTTATCACTTTTGACTCTACAGACGTACACACAACTCACACAGCTCTCGCAATCTAAAACTCTAATTAAATCGCGAACAAACTAAGACGCACAACTCTCTAACGCGCATGTCCTCATACGCAGTGTTACTCGCTATGTTACTCGCTTACATTACGTTTATACTACGCACATCTCATACGCGCTACACATAATTTAATGAAGATGAATACGTGCAAAATATGAGTCTATGTGGAATCTGTGAATACGTGCAAACTATGTGATTAAGTGCTTATGTGATTATGTGACTACGTGATTTTGTGTCTTATGTGAATAATAATAATAATAATAAAATATATAGTATAAAACGCTAAACTTATAACAAAGCCCGTTATAATCGAATCTCATCCAAACGTCTTTCTGTAGATGGCATCCATGGGATCTCACACCCGCAAGACCATCTAGCGAAACAACACCGACAAACGAATCGCCTCTCTCGTGGCCAAGGAAATGGCCAAGGTGATTCCTTAGATCATCAGTGAGATTCAAGCTGTCAGCAGCAACTCTTCAGTAGATTCCAAGAACGATGTGCCGAAAGCTTCGTTCAGCTTCAAACAATTCAAAGCTTGCAGTCCTATGACTTTCACAGGCGAAGATGGTCCTAGCAAAATGTTTCAGTGGTTCGACTCAATCGAAGTCATTTTCCGCCAAAAGTGGTTAGACTCAATCGAAGTCATTTTCCGCCAAAGTGGATGTCCATAGAACCTCCGCATGGTTAACGCAACCGGTGTATTTCAGTCAAGGGCACTTGACTGGTGGACCGCAGAGCATAACAGACGCGGAAACGACGAAGCTTACGGACTCTCATGGGAGGAATTAAGAGAGCTGATGATTAAGGAACTTTGTCCTCCTCACGAAGTTCAGAAGCTAGAAAACGAGTTCTGGAACATCAAATAGGTTGGAGGTGATAACGCAGGTCTTACCGCTTGATTCAAACAGCTCAACATCATCTGCCCAAGTCAGGTGGACACAACAGAGAAAGCTATCAAGAAGTACATCCGCGCTCGCCCAGACTATATCATTGATTTTGTTCATGCGTCAAAGCCAACTACTATCGAAGAAACTTATCAACTCGCTACAGATATCAATGATAAGCGAGTCCTGGATGGAACTTTCAAAGTCTCGACCAAGAACCTCAGTCAAGCTACTGTTGAGCCAAGCACCGATACTACTCCGTCTCAAGCCGCCAAGTCAAATCGTCAAGGTCGCAAGCTAAGAAACGCCAGCAAGAATTGCGCAGTAGTCGTGCAGCCGAACAACCAGTCTTACCTGCTCACTACACCCAACGCACTACCTGCTAAGCGTGCGTATACTGGTCCTCATCCTCTGTGCCCTAAGTGTACTTATCATCATGCAGTTAGAGGTAACTGTCGTTTCTATGTCAACTACAACCTCTATGGTGTAACATTTGTCAAAAACAGGTTTCCAAACCCGCTCCGTTTTGTAATCGAATATCAAGTTATAAATGTCACGTTGCGTATTTATGGCTATTTTAATTTTTAATGATGCATAATTAATAAACAAACTAAACTATAAAAGTTAAAATTGATAAAAAGTAAAAATAAAATAATTAAAAAGAGATGAGGCTGCCGGGACTCGAACCCGGGTCAGCCGGAAAAGAACTCAAAGTTTTATCACACACACATATCACCACTCCGCCACTTGTTGTTTTCTGTAAACATTAGGAAACAATTAAATTTTATTATCTATCACAAATAAATCCGGTTACGCCAACTGTAACCGAAATCGGTCACCAAACGTCCAAAAACGTTTGATAATATGCGGTTTACCGATTATAACCGCAACACCGACGTTTTCAATCAAGTTGCTTTGAATGAACTTGAATTCTAGAAGTGAATCGGTTTTTATAACCGAAAACTTTCAATTCCAGAATTACTTCAATCTTTGTTCTCTCTCACGACTCAAACACACTCGGAAAGCTCTCAATTACATTTCCGCACAATTTTCAGTTTGCCGGAGAATCTAATTGGACTCGCCGGACTTTCGCCAGAAAACCGTATTCTCCATCAAAACAGTAAGTCTTTCAATTCTTTCGTGGTCAATCAATTGTTAAGCTATTGCTAACCCAAACCTTTCAATCGGAATCAAATTCAGACGTCGTTATCGAATAATTCCTGCTCGCCGGAAAACCTCTGAAAGTTCTTATCTTCCGCTGTAAAACGGTATGGACATTCAAACCTTCTGTTAACTCTTGTTTAACACTTCAATTCCACAATTAGCTAATCAAAACTGTTAAATTGCTCGCTCAGTTGAAGTTCATAAAAACAGAGGCGACGCCTTGCCGGAATTCTGAGACAAATCATTCCTCCGGTATGTTTGCTTCCAACACCGTCTCTGTCATTTCATTTTAGTCTTATGAATGTTGTTAATCATTTTAAAACAAGAAACAGTTAGGTAAATTGTTGTCTGTAAAAATTAGCGAAGAAGATGAACTGTGTTAACATTACAAGGATAATTAAAATCGGTATTTTAAACGGGTTAGACACACAGTCCAGCGGTGGACTGTGTGCAAACAATACGCACACGTCGCGAGTTCGATCCCTGATACACACACCCTCTCTGTATTAAGGATGTTTTATTCTTCTAACTGAACCGGATTAACTTACGTTAGATGTTAAGTATAATAAAAATCTGTATATTAACCAAGTTAGACACACAGTCCAGCGGTGGACTGTGTGTAACGTTAAAGCACAGGTCCCGGGTTCGAGACCTGTTGGTGACACCGGTTCGATGATTTAAAACATTTTTGAAAATAAAAGAATTTTGATTAAACAGAGTTAGTATATAAATATAATTAAAAACAGAATTATTTCGGGTTAGACACGTAGCTCAGTTGGTAGAGCTGCGTGCACGCGTACGGGAGGTCTCGGATTCGAGCCTCACCCAGTGCAAACATTATAAACGACCGAACCGGTCAACAAGTCAAAGTCAAAAAGTCAACAGTCAACCCAAAAAGTCAACATATTTTTATATTTTTATTTATTTAATTTAATTTAAAAATCAATTAAAAATACTTAAAAAATAATGTTTTTAAAGATAGGAAATAGCCTTAAACTCACAAAAATATATTTAAAAATCCTAATTAAAATTATCAATAAAATCCACTCATTTACTATATTTTCCGTTTTTATTTAGTTAGTTAATTCTCGTTGTTCAAATCTTCCAACTCGTGCGCATCTCATCATCTCCAACCGAACGCACCCAATGTGAGTGAATCTTTACAAATTCCCCGTTTTAATCACGTTTTTGGGGTGTATCATGTGTCTTGTCATTTATTATATTTAAATCATTGTGCATACATTATATCATGAACAAATGTGTATTCAGCTTGTTTCAACTGTTGTGTGGTTATTGTTAGATTTAATTTATCATTTTCAGTACATGCAATTTCATAGGCCGCTGCGCCCCATTACATTATGAGCGTTGAGCATATTCCCCATTTCATTATGAGCGTGAACCTGGCGTGCCAACATACGATCGGCTCCTTTTGATTGAGCCTTGATCGCACAGACAGTTACCATTTTCAGTACATGCCATACGATCGGCTCCGTTTGATTGAGCCTTGATCGCACAGTTTCATTCATGTTATTTATTGTATGATGTTGGTATGTTATTGTATGTTATTATATGTTATTGTATGTTATAGTTTGTGATTGTTATTGCTACTGTTTGATTATTTACATTTGCTCACTTATGTTTATGCACAATTTTTCCTTGATAAAATAACAAGAAAATCAATAATAAATGTTTATCTAACAAGGTTCACTCGCCAACTTATGTTGACCCAAAAACCCCATTTTTACACATGATACAGGTGAACCAGCTGCAGCAAGAAACACATAGGATTGGCCTAGAAGAATAAACTGATTTAGATCTTGGAATTGTTTAGTTGGTTATTTTTCTTTGTATTTGTATGGACATGTTTGGATTATTGAGAATGTAATTTTGACTTTAATAAATATGAAACATATTAGTAAATATCATGAGCTTTGGTGATAACCCAATTATGCCCCGACTCTTATTCCGCTGCGGGTCGGGGTGTGACAGATTGGTATCAGAGCCATGACTATAGGGATATAGGATAGCTTATTAGACCCTTAGAGCCTATACTATAGTTGATTAGAAATTTTTAAGATTTTTGTGCGTTACATGCCAAATTTCATGATGTTTATATGTTTTATGTTAAATGTTACATTCAATGTTATGCAAGCATGTTCATAAGTATATATTATCATATAATGCCTATCATGAACCATATTCTCATAACATATCATATCCATGAAAGCACACACCACATCATTTTCATGATTGCTTTTACAATGATTTTTTTATTTTTCAAATCTCATCAAAGTGAGTTCTCATGACGGGCATGTAGTAACTGGAAGGGTACCAGTACCGGTAGTCGGAACGTCCTGTCTAGGCTGGCATTCGTATAAATCCAAAAAAAGACCAGTTTGCCTACCTGGGGACTAACGATGAGAGTACGAAGTACCTATTAGGCCAAAGCATGCTATACCAAACGTCGTGTGAACTAACCCAACTTTGAGTTGTCACTTTGTCTACACCTGGACACATTCCAACCATACATCTCGTAAACATATTTTGTGATTTGCATTCGGGTGATGCGAGTGTTAAATCGCCAATACTAATGTGAATCCTACCAAACCAATAGTCATGGGGCCCACATGACTATACAGGTGAAGGTATGGGGGACATTTGAGGCCCAACATGAGCAAACCCAAGACATCCTATGGATGTAGTTGCATTATTGATATTTATGTTAATTTCTTTTTCTTAAAGACACATGACACCTAAAAAGACTCTATAAACTCACAATCTTCTTATGTATGTTCCTGTAGATGTCGGCTAGACAAGAACGAGGGGGTAAAAGATCAGGAAGGTCTCCCGAACGCTTGGCCACACAAATCGCGAAACAAATGGCCGTGGTGCTTCCTGACATTGTGGTTCAAGTACAACAAGCTCTCGCCACAAATCCCACTAATCCTCCCCAACAAAATGACCAGAACATCGGCAACCCTCCTACCAGCAAGTGCTCATACAAACATTTCAAGTCTTGCGATCCTCCTAAATTTGAAGGGACCGAAGGTGTCACTGCTCTCCTCCACTGGTTTGAGGAAATGGAAAAAACCTTCCTCAACTGCGATTGTCCTGAGGATCGCAAGGTTCGATACGCAACCGGGAGACTATTTGGGGTAGCTCTCACCTGGTGGAATACTGAAAAGGGAAAGAGGGGAATTGATGATGCAATGGCCTTAACGTGGGAGGAGTTAAGGGAAATCATAACGAGGCGATTCTGTCCTAGGAGTGAGATTAAAAAGTTGGAGGACGAATTTCATTCTTTGAAGCAAAAGGAGGGAGATCATACTTCCTACAACAAGTGGTTCTTAGAATTGAACCAAATGGTCCCTAACTTGTTTACCCCGGTTTACCGCTTGATTGAGCATTATATTCGAGGTCTTCCCTCGAAAATTCAAGATTCAGTTCTTAGCACTTCACCAGCAACACTTGAAGCTGCTATGGAACTAGCGACTGAACTGACCGAGAATCGAATTCGCAACGGTAAGTTTAAAGAGGAAAAGAAGAAAGCCCCCGTTGAGGGCCAAACATCAAACCATTCCACCTCCTCCTCTAAGTTTGCTAACAAGAGGAAGCGTAACACCAGAAACTTCGCTGTTACACAAACCAATTTCCCTATTCCTGCTGTACCCATTACCCAAGTTGCCCCTTCACCTGCACCATACAAAAGACCATACTCTGGCCCGTTACCAAAATGCAACCATTGCCAATACCACCATTTTCCTGATCATCCCTGCCAACATTGCACCGGCTGTGGTCGCGCAGGTCATACTGTTCAAACCTGTCGCATGCCTCAGCGAACGAACCGCCACCAGTCTTCAACCCAAACCCACCAACAAATAATGGGTCAAGCCCAACAACCCCTACTATTACCACCTACCCAACATTTAGCCCAAACATACTACCAACCCAACTATCCCATGGTACAACCTATGCGGGCTTGCTACAATTGTGGAGACCCAAGCCATTTTAGAAACACTTGTCCAAGGTTGGTGAACATTATTCATGCTCAAGCCCAAGCCAATCCAGTGAATCAAGCGAACCAAGCTCATCCACCTGCAAGAGGAAGAGCTTTCAACATCAACGCTAATCAGGCTAGAGCTGACGGCAATGTGGTTAACGGTACGTTCCTTATAAATGGTAGATATGCATCCATGTTGTTTGATACTGGCGCGGATAAAAGTTTTGTGTCCTTAGAGTTTGAACCCATCCTAAACCAAAATCGTGATAAGCTCATGGAATCGATAACAGTAGAAGTTGCTGACGGGAAACCGGTCTCATTAAACTCTATTATACGCAATTGTACTCTCACCTTAAACGACCACGACTTTCCAGTTGACCTCATCCCTATGAAGTTGGGAAGCTTTGATATTATAATTGGTATGGACTGGCTCAGTCAACATCAGGCAGAAGTGGTATGCCGCGAAAAGTTTATACGCATTCCTCTTCCAAACGGCCAGACTCTACGAATCTTTGGAGAAACCTCGTCTAAAGGGCTCAGATTAATGTCCTGTCTTCAAGCTCAAAAATATCTTCGCAAGAACTATATCGCATTCTTAACCCATGTCATCAAAAAGGGAACCATGGAGAAGAAACTCGAAGACATCCCAGTAGTAAAAGATTTCCCGCAAGTTTTTCCTGACGACATTTCAGGACTTCCTCCAGTAAGAGAAGTTGAATTTCGCATCGATCTCGTACCTGGTGCTACACCAGTTGCAAAGTCTCCTTATAGGTTAGCCCCCTCTGAAATGCGAGAGCTAGCCAGTCAATTGCAAGAGTTGACTGACAAAGGATTCATACGTCCTAGCTCCTCGCCTTGGGGTGCACCTGTCCTTTTTGTGAAGAAGAAAGATTGATCGTTTTGCATGTGCATCGACTACAGAGAACTCAACAAGTTAACAATCAAAAATCGTTATCCATTACCTTGCATTGATGATCTTCTTGACCAACTTCAAGGCGCCAGCTGTTTTTCCAAAAATCGACCTTCGATCTGGTTTTCATCAACTTAGAGTACATGAAGAAGACGTCCCAAAGACTGCTTTCCGAACTCGTTATGGTCATTATGAATTCATGGTCATGCCATTTGGTTTAACCAACGCTCCAGCTGTCTTCATGGATCTAATGAACAGAGTCTGCAAACCCTATCTCGATCGTTTTGTTAAGTCTTCATCGACGATATCCTCATTTATTCAAAGTCTAAGTCTGATCATGAGCGACATCTTCGACTCATCCTTACACTTCTAGAGAATGAAAAGCTTTACGCCAAATTCTCCAAATGCGAATTCTGGTTAAAAGAGGTACAATTCCTTGGGCATGTAGTCAATGACAAGGGAATACATGTCGACCCTTCAAAGATCAAAGCGGTACAAGAATGGCAAGCGCCACGTACACCAACTGAAGTAAGATCTTTTCTTGGTTTGGCTGGTTATTATCGTCGTTTCATTTCAAACTTCTCACGCATTACTGTACCACTCACGGCTTTAACTCATAAGGGAAAACCTTTCATATGGGGACCCAAGCAAGAAGAAGCCTTCCAAACCCTTAAACAAAAACTCTGTGATGCACCAATCCTCACTCTGCCTGAAGGTTGTGATGATTTCGTGGTTTATTGCGACGCGTCAGGGCAAGGATTAGGCTGTGTCCTAATGCAAAGAGGAAAGGTTATAGCTTATGCTTCGAGACAACTCAAGATTCATGAGAAGAACTACACCACCCATGACCTAGAACTTGGAGCCGTGGTGTTCGCTGTTAAGATATGGAGACATTATCTCTACGGTACTAAGTGTGAAATATACACTGACCACAAGAGTCTTCAACATATCTTCAATCAAAAGGAGTTAAACATGAGGCAACGAAGATGGGTCGAACTTCTAAATGACTACGACTGTGAAATTCGGTACCACCCTGGCAAAGCAAATGTGGTGGCTGATGCACTCAGTCGAAAGGGTTATGCAAACTCCATTCGTCTTCTATGTTCGCAAATCATATCTGACATTAAAGATCAAATTCGAGAAGCCCAACATGTTTCAGTAACGGAGGATGATGTACGAAAGGAGCTGTCCTGTGGAGCTGAACTTAAAATTGAAACTAAATCTGACGGTATTCTGTACTATCTAGATCGCATATGGATTCCTCACAACAAACTTCGTGAATTTCTTGTGAATGAGGCACACAAAACACGATACTCTATACACCCAGGAGCCGATAAGATGTATCAAGACCTTTGATACACCTATTGGTGGCCTGGAATGAAAAAGGATATTGCTGTTTTTGTTTCCAAGTGCCTTACATGTTCCAAGGTGAAAGCTGAACACCAAAGACCCTCAGGACTTCTGGTCCAACCTGAAATACCTGTATGGAAGTGGGAAAACATAACCATGGACTTCATTACCGGGTTACCTCGCACTTCTGGTGGGTATGACACTATATGGGTAATCATTGATCGACTTACAAAATCAGCTCACTTTATTCCTATCCGCGAAGATTTCAAGAACGAAAAGCTAGCTCGTATTTATATCAGCAAAATCGTAAGCCGACATGGTGTACCGTTAAGCATTATTTCAGATCGTGATGGTCGTTTCACTTCACGAACATGGCAAGCAGTACAAGCCGCTTTGGGTACGCGATTAGATCTCAGTACCGCCTATCATCCTCAAACTGATGGACAATCTGAACGCACCATTCAAACTCTTGAAGATATGCTTCGAGCATGTGTCATAGACTTCAAGAGAAATTGGGACGCTCATCTACCATTAGTTGAATTTTCGTACAACAACAGCTATCATTCAAGTATCGGCATGGCACCTTTTGAAGCTTTATATGGTCGTAAGTGCCGATCTCCAGTATCTTGGCACGAAATTGGGGAAGCTCAAATCACTGGTCCAGAATTGATTCAAAAAACCACAGACAAGATCCATCAAATTCGAAACAATCTTCTAGCGGCTCAAAGTCGTCAAAAGAGTTATGCAGATAAACGACGGAAGCCTTTGGAGTTTAACATTGGTGATCATGTACTTTTAAAAGTATCACCGTGGAAGGGAGTAGTTCGTTTTGGTCAAAAAGGCAAGCTAGCACCACGCTACGTAGGACCTTTCAAGATACTCGAAAGAGTAGGACCTGTAGCATACAAGCTTGATCTACCAGAAGAACTCAACAGGATTCATCCCACATTCCACGTATCAAACTAGAAGAAGTGCCTCGCTGATGAAAACCTCCACATTCCTCTGGAAGATATTCAAATTGACGAATCTATGCATTTTATTGAAAGACATGTAGAGATCATGGACTTCGGAGAAAAACGTGTACGACGAAGTCGCATTCCAATTGTTAGGGTACGCTGGGAGTCGAAACGGGGACCTGAGTTTACTTGGGAACGTGAAGACTCAATGCGTGAAAAATACCTGCATCTTTTTCCTACTACTACTACTTAAATTTGGGGACGAAATTCCTAAAAGTAGGGGATACTGTAACATTTGTCAAAAACGGGTTTCCAAAACCGCTCCGTTTTGTAATCGAATATCAAGTTATAAATGTAACGTTGCGTATTTATGGCTATTTTAATTTTTAATGATGCATAATTAATAAAAAAACTAAACTATAAAAGTTAAAATTGATAAAAAGTAAAAATAAAATAATTAAAAAGAGAATGAGGCTGTCGGGACTCGAACCCGGGTCAGCCGGAAAAGAACTCAAAGTTCTATCACACACACATATCACCACTCCGCCACTTGTTGTTTTCTGTAAACATTAGGAAACAATTAAATTTTATTATCTATCACAAATAAATCCGGTTACGCCAACTGTAACCGAAATCGGTCACCAAACGTCCAAAAACGTTTGATAATACGCGGTTTACCGATTATAACCGCTACACCGACGTTTTCAATCAAGTTGCTTTGAATGAACTTGAATTCTAGAAGTGAATCGGTTTTTATAACCGAAAACTTTCAATTCCAGAATTACTTCAATCTTTGTTCTCTCTCACGACTCAAACACACTCGGAAAGCTCTCAATTACATTTCCGCACAATTTTCAGTTCGCCGGAGAATCTAATTGGACGCGCCGGACTTTCGCCGGAAAACCGTATTCTCCATCAAAATAGTAAGTCTTTCAATTATTTCGTGGTCAATCAATTGTTAAGCTATTGCTAACCCAAACCTTTCAATCGGAATCAAATTCAGACGTTGTTATCGGATAATTCCTGCTCGCCGGAAAACCTCTGAAAGTTCTTATCTTCCGCTGTAAAACGGTATGGACATTCAAACCTTCTGTTAACTCTTGTTTAACACTTCAATTCCACAATTAGCTAATCAAAACTGTTAAATTGCTCGCTCAGTTGAAGTTCATAAAAACAGAGGCGACGCCTTGCCGGAATTCTGAGACAAATCATTCCTCCGGTATGTTTGCTTCCAACACCGTCTCTGTCATTTCATTTTAGTCTTATGAATGTTGTTAATCGTTTTAAAACAAGAAACAGTTGGGTAAATTGCTGTCTGTAAAAATTAGTGAAGAAGATGAACTGTGTTAACATTATAAGGATAATTAAAATCGGTATTTTAAACGGGTTAGACACACAATCCAGCGGTGGACTGTGTGCAAACAATACGCACACGCCGCGAGTTCGATCCCTGATACACACACCCTCTCTGTATTAAGGATGTTTTATTTTTCTAACTGAACCGGATTAACTTACATTAGATGTTAAGTATAATAAAAATCTGTATATTAACCAAGTTAGACACACAGTCCAGCGGTGGACTGTGTGTAACGTTAAAGCACAGGTCCCGGGTTCGAGACCTGTTGGTGACACCGGTTCGATGATTTAAAACATTTTTGAAAATAAAAGAATTTTGATTAAACTGAGTTAGTATATAAATATAATTAAAAACAGAATTATTTCGGGTTAGACACGTAGCTCAGTTGGTAGAGCTGCGTGCACGCGTACGGGAGGTCTCGGGTTCGAGCCTCACCCAGTGCAAACATTATAAACGACCGAACCGGTCAACAAGTCAAAGTCAAAAAGTCAACGGTCAACCCAAAAAGTCAACATATTTTTATATTTTTATTTATTTAATTTAATTTAAAAATCAATTAAAAATACTTAAAAAATAATGTTTTTAAAGATAGGAAATAGCCTTAAACTCACAAAAATATATCTAAAAATCCTAATTAAAATTATCAATAAAATCCACTCATTTACTATATTTTCCGTTTTTATTTAGGTTAGTTAATTCTCGTTGTTCAAATCTTCCAACTCGTGCGCATCTCATCATCTCCAACCGAACGCACCCAATGTGAGTGAATCTTTACAAATTCCCCGTTTTAATCACGTTTTTGGGGTGTATCATGTGTCTTGTCATTTATTATATTTAAATCATTGTGCATACATTATATCATGAACAAATGTGTATTCAGCTTGTTTCAACTGTTGTGTGGTTATTGTTAGATTTAATTTATCATTTTCAGTACATGCAATTTCATAGGCCGCTGCGCCCCATTACATTATGAGCGTTGAGCATATTCCCCATTTCATTATGAGCGTGAACCTGGCGTGCCAACATACGATCGGCTCCTTTTGATTGAGCCTTGATCGCACAGACAGTTATCATTTTCAGTACATGCAATACGATCGGCTCCGTTTGATTGAGCCTTGATCGCACAGTTTCATTCATGTTATTTATTGTATGATGTTGGTATGTTATTGTATGTTATTATATGTTATTGTATGTTATAGTTTGTGATTGTTGTTGCTACTGTTTGATTATTTACATTTGCTCACTTATGTTTATGCACAATTTTTCCTTGATAAAATAACAAGAAAATCAATAATAAATGTTTATCTAACAAGGTTCACTCGCCAACTTATGTTGACCCAAAAACCCCCATTTTTACACATGATACAGGTGAACCAGCTGCAGCAAGAAACACATAGGATTGGCCTAGAAGAATAAACTGATTTTAGCTTGGAATTGTTTAGTTGGTTATTTTTCTTTGTATTTGTATGGACATGTTTGGATTATTGAGAATGTAATTTTGACTTTAATAAATATGAAACATATTAGTAAATATCATGAGCTTGGGTGATAACCCAATTATGCCCCGACTCTTATTCCGCTGCGGGTCGGGGTGTGACCTATGGTCACTACACAGTCAGTTGCCGATTAGGCCTTCGTCAGCAAGCTCCTCAACCTGTCGCAGCATTGCTAGCTCCACCCCATGCTCCTCAAGTCAACCCGACACTGCAAGCACCAGCCGCTCTTGCATGTGCTTGCTACACTTGTGGCGATCCCAGCCATTTCAGTAAATTTTTCCCACATCGCATCGTGAAACCAGAGCCGCAGTAGCCACAACCACCACAATCGCAACAACAACAACAACCACATGTAATGCATGGAAAAGCATTCAACATCAACATCAAGCAGGCCTAGAATGACAACAACGTTGTCAATGGTATGTTCCTCGTAAATGGTATTTATGCTTCTTGCTTATTTGATACTCGAGCCGATAACTGTTTTGTATCGTTTGTATTCGAAAAGCTTTTAAAATGTGAACGCGCTAACCTCCCAAAGACCTTCGATGTCGAGGTCGCCACCAGAAGAACTGTTACTGTCAACTCCGTTCTACGTGATTGTACTCTCGATCTCAACAATCACACTTTCTCATTCGATCGCATACCTATGCAATTAGGTAGTTTTGATGTCATAGTAGGCATGGATTTCCTTCGCCAGAATCATGCCGAAGTTGTTTGTTACGATAAGATGATTCCCTTCCCGCTTCCAAACGGTGATCAGCTGCAAATCTACGACGAAGTACCCTCAAGAGGGTTGAAGCTTATGTCGTGTATTCAAGCGAACAAGTACTTACGCAAGGAGTACATCGCTTTCCTATCCCATACTGTGAAGCCGGAGAATGAGAAGAAAACCTTAAAAGACGTACTCGTTGTTTGTGATTTTCCTAATTTCCCGATGATTTACCTGGTTTACCCCTTACTCGTGATGTCGAGTTTCGTATCGATTTAGTCCCCTGTGCTACACATGTCGCTAAAGCTCTCTATCGCCTTGCACCATCCGAGATGCGCGAGCTATCTAGCCAACTTCAAGAGTTGCTTGACAAAGGCTTTATACGCCCGAGCACGTCGCCATGGGGTGCACCCGTTCTTTTTGTGAAAAAGAAGGATGGATCGTTCCAAGTGTGCATCGGTTATAGGGAACTTAACAAGCTTACAATTAAGAACCACTACCCCTTCCTCGAATCGATGATTTATTTGACCAACTTCAAGGTGCTACTTGTTTTTTGACGATCAATTTACGTTCCGGTTATCATCAGCTATGTGTACATGAGCAAGACATTCCGAAAACCACTTTTCGTACTCGCTATGGCCATTATGAATTCGTGGTCATGCCTTTTGGTCTCACAAACGCACCCGCGGTCTTCATGAATTTAATGAACTGTGTGTACAAAGCCTTCTTAGATTGTTTCGTCATCGTGTTTATCGATGATATTCTTATCTACTCGACATCGAGAGCCGAACACACGTGACATCTCCATTTAGTTCTCGAATTCCTTCAACGAAACCGCCTTTACGCCAAGTTCTACAAGTGTGAATTTTGGCTTAAGGAAGTTCAATTCCTCGGTCACATCGTGAATGACCAAGGAATTCACGTCGATCCCGCGAAGACAGAAGCTATAAAGAGTTGGATTACGCCCAAGATTCCATGCGAAATCCGTTCTTTTCTCGAATTGGCGGGTTATTATCGTCGATTCATCGCCGACTTTTCAAAGATCGTTGTGCCTCTTACCGCATTAACCCACAAGGATAAACCTTTTGTTTGGGGTTCCGAACAGGAGGAGGCCTTTTAAACTCTCAAGTGTATGCTTTGCAACGCTCCCGTACTCGCACTCCCCGATGGAAATGACGATTTTGTTGTTTATTGTGATACCTCTAACCTAGGTCTTTGTTGTGTTCTTATGCAACGAGACAAGGTTATCGCGTATGCGTCTCGACAACTCAAACTCCATGAGAAGAACAATACTACCCATGATCTCGAACTCGGTGCAGTTGTTTTGTCGTTAAAGATATGGCGACACTACCTTTACGGTACCAAGTGTACGTTCTTTACCGACCATAAGAAGTTACAACATATCTTTAACAAGAGGGAACTGAACATGTGCCAACGCAGATGGGTCGAACTTCTCAATGACTATGATTATGAGATACGCTACCATCCGGCAAAGCAAACGTCATAGCCGATGCTCTCAGTCGATGAAGCTATATGTACAGCATTCGCGGTTCTCAAGCCCAGAACGAACTCGAAACCCTGATTCGTGAAGCTCAGCATGCATGTTTCATTGAGAATACCTTGTATGAGGAAATGAAATGTGGTGCCAAAACCCATCTAGTGAACAAGCCAGACAGTATCTATTACTATCTCGATTATATTTAGATTCCCAATCGCAATAACCTCCGAGAGGTATTGATGGCTGAAGCTCATAAGTCTCGATATTCCATTCACCCTGGTGCCGACAAGATGTACCAAGACCTCCGTTCTAGGTATGGTGGCCAGGCATGAAAAAGGATATCGCTCTGTATGTTTCAAAATGCTTAACTTGCACAAAAGTTAAAGCCGAACGTCAATAACCATCTGGATTACTCGAACAACCCAAAATCCCGGTGTGGAAATGAGAGAGTATAGCCATGTATTTTGTTACAAAATACCCCGCACAACTTCTGGTCACAATAGCATTTAGGTTATCGTTGATTGTCTTACAAAATCTGCTCATTTCATTCCGATACGAGAAGACTTTAAGGTTGAACGATTAGCACAAATCTATACCGACGAAGTCATTTGTCGACACGGGACGCCTCGTGACATCATCTCTAATCGCGACAATCGCTTTACCTAATGTCTCTGGGAGACATTTCAATCCGCACTCGGTACTACTCTTAATCTCAGTACCGCATTCCATCCTCAGACCGACGGTCAGACTGAACGCACGACCCGCACCCTCGAAGACATGCTTCGATCGTGTGTCATAGATTTCGATGGTAATTGGGATTCGCATTTACCCTTAACAGAATTTACGTACAATAACAATTATCATACTAGTATACAAATGGCACCATTTGAGGCATTATATGGTAGGAAATATCGATCGCCTATTGTATGGCACAAGATCGGAGACGCACAAATCACCGGTCCCGAGTTAGTACAAGAAATGATAGACAAGATTCTCCAGATTATAGACAATCTCTTGAAAGCTTGCAGTCGTCAAAAGAGCTACGCCGATAAACAACGCAAGCCCTTATAGTTCGAAGTTGGAGATCATGTTCTTTTAAACGTTTCACCTTGGAAAGGAGTGATCCGATTCGGCAAGAAATGGAAACTAGCGCCATGATACATAGGTCCCTTTAAGATTCTGGAAATAATTGGCAAAGTGGCCTAACGACTCGAATTACCGGAAGAACTAAGCAACGTACACCCGACTTTCCATGTCTCAAACCTCAAAAAGTTTCTAGCCGAAGAAAATCTTCACATACCTCTCAAAGATTTGCAAATAAACGAAACACTGCACTTCGTGGAAAAGCCAGTAGAAATCATGGATCAAGAGACCAAGAAACTTCGACGCTGTCACATTCCAATTGTGAAAGTCCGGTAGGAAGGCAAACGCGGCGCCAAGTTCACTTGGGAACTCGAGAGTGATATGAAAGCTAAATACCCGCATCTCTTTGTTACATCTACTACTTGAATTTCGGGACAAAATTTCCTAACGTATGGGAGACTGTAACAACCCGACTTTTCGATTGTTTCTATTATTACCGTTTATTTCCCTCGTAACCGTTTTATACTCCGAGGTTCGATAATAACAAGGTTAACTACTTTTACAACGCATTTATCTCGCTTATTTATCACATTTAAACGCTTATCAAGTCACACGCTCAACGCAATGCAAACTCAATCGCGGTTATTTATGTTATTTTATGTGTTATGTGCTATATATGTTGTATGGTTTATACTCGCTCGAACGCTCACTCGCTCCCTCGCTAAACTCGGTTTATCGCATTGAAATGCAACGCTTAGCTTAACGAAACAAAACTAACTAATAAGAACGAAATCACTAAACAAAAACAACCAACACACGAACTAAGCTCTACGAGGCACCACTCGTACGAGTGAAGCCTGGCTCGCACAACGCTCAGGTGACTAGCACGAGGACCCACTCGCACGAGGGGTCACTCGCACCAGCCCTCACCTACTCACTTATCTCCTCCTATAAATAGCACACTTAGACATTCGTGCTCTCATTGCTGTAACTCACACGAAACACCCTCTAGACGTTTTTCTCTGTTTCCAAGTAAGAAGACTACATTTTCCATGCGAATCACAACGATTTCTACAACGGTTTTACACGAGATAATCTCCTATTTCATCTAAACTTCCTTGTTTACAAAAATCTTCATCTTTTTCATAAAACCTTCTGATTTTTCCTCGAATTCAGACTTAAACGAGTGTATTTGAGTTAGCTTTGGCTTCTCAAGTTAGGAACCTTGTTGTTTCAAGCTCACCAAGTGTTGATTCAAAGAAAAACTGTTTTAAAGATCGATTTTTACACAAAAACGGACAAAACCGACATATGTTTCGTTCACTAGATAGTGGAACAAAGCGGTGTCAAAACCCTCACGAAAAGGATTCGAAAATTACATCTGTTTCTGGCGAGAACTCAGTTCCGGTTGCATGAAAACGCAAGAACAGTCGCTGTGGCAAACTGGACTGGCTCGCACGAACCACTTTGGGTTCGTACGGCCCAATCTGAGTTTCCATAAGAGACTAACTCGCTCTAAAGACCTCTCCTGCTCAAGGTTCGATCAGTAGCCTAAGGATGGAGGGATGAACACTCGATTTCCCGAAGAAAGACGCAAAAACAAATGATTTTTGGACAACGAAGCAGGTCACTTACACGAGCACTTGCTCATACGAGGGATGACTTGCACGAGGGTGGTGCCTCGTACAAGCCACCCCCCGTTCGAAGCATGGCTCGCACGAGGGCGATGCCTCGTGCGAGCAGAGCCTCGTGCGACCCATCTGTTTGTCCCGCACCACTCTCCGTTCAACCGTTCAGCAATATGGAAGACTAATGCACTTTTGTTTCTGCGCGCAGGCTGACCCGACGCTCCTTCCACTCCAGCTCACTCGTGTCTGCTGATTAAGCACCCACTGTAAGTATACTTGACCCATTTTCGTTTTAACGCACTTTTGGGTGTTACATGTGTTCTCTACCAAAAGATCACTACACACAACGCCAAAACGCTTTAAAACACAAAACCGCTCTCACATGACTATACGTGAAACGCTAAACTACTATGTGTTAATTGTATGCCTTGAGATTTTCCTACCACCCTTAACATGATAGCAGCTATACGTTTACCCACCACCCGTTAGTTCGGGGTTTGTTGAGGCTCGCTCTCGCTTTACTTTACTTGTCTCACTCGTGATTGTGTTGGTTAGCTTATTTCGGTGTAGATAGCATATATGTTCACATGACTACGTTAGTGCATGCTGGTTTTCACCAAACGCTTTACTACTATTACTATGCTAAACCTTTGTACTCACCTTTACATTTCGTATTGACTTTTAATATAATGTATGTGATAGATTGATGATTCTATATGTTGGAAATGGATCTAGGGCTAGATACTTGCTTAAATGAATTTTGTTTTGTTTATGTTTTACTTATAATGTTTGAGACTATGCATTTCATTTCGGATAAGATTGTACGGATATTGTTTGATTGTATGGGAAAATGAACCTTATTAATCTTTGTTGCAAAAATAGCCGTTTTGGATTCTCTCGAGCAATCACGTCGCATAGCGCCACATTCCATGATTCCGCCATCGGTTGGGGTGTTACAAAAAATGTAGGAAAAAAAGAGGAGTTGTAAAGGTATCTTGGAATAATCCTATTTATTGATTTTCTCTCTTCACATGCAAGACACATGCATATTCCACCCCATTTTTTAAACTTTTATAACTTTTTTATATGATAACATTTTTTAATAAAAATTTCACCATAAAATCGATGGTTTTTTTTTCTTTAACTTGAGTATCATATTGCTATATAAAATATGACGACTAAAAAACTCACAAAAATGTGTTGTATTTCCATGTTGTATAGCATTTTCTTGTGCTGGATTTTTGTACTACATTTTGGTGATAAATTTGTTGTGTTGAATTTTTTTTGTGCTGGATATTTTTTTTTGTACTGGATATTTTATCATATAGTGACATCGTTTCAGCATATTTAAAAATTTGTATCATTTATTTTATGGTGGATGTGAGCATTTAAACTTGTTATTCTATTATGCTATGTATCAAACTTGTATACTCGCTCAACATTTGTTGATTATATTTTAATGCATGTTGCAGGTTGTTAGCCAAGATGATGTGAAGAAATCAAGCTAGGACAAGCTCTAGAAACACACTTTAAATATTGTATGCTTGTTCGTTTATTTGAAACTTTGTATTGAATCTTAGTCATTTATGAAATTGAATTTAATTATATTGTCACATTAGTGTTTTGATGCTATGAGCGATTTGTTCGTCTCATCCTGATGTTTCCGCCATCGGTTGGGGTGTGACAGATTGGTATCAGAGCCATAACTATAGGGAATTAGGTAGAATTACCATGTTCTTTACCTAGTCTATAGTTGAGCACCATTCTTGACCATACTCTGATACCATATTGGTATCAGAGCCATAACTATAGGGAATTAGGAAAAGTAGGAATGATTTTACCTAGTATATAGTTTAGGAGCTTTCTCACTATGTGTCATTTAAAACTACTCTCCTTCTATCTTATTTGCTTCTTTCTATTTTCTTTGGACTCTTAAACATGCATGCATTTCCTAAGGCTAAAATAATACACACTTGGAGGCTTTGAAGACACTCTTATAACACAATCGAAACGACTCATCAAAATAGAGGTGATTCCCACATTTGGTGATGACTTTCACTCAGCTATACTTTGAGTTTTGCACGAAATTTACCCTCAAGTTAGGAGTGATATCCAAACCTTGAAGGAAATTTCCATTTCATACTCTAGTGGACCCTTATCTTTTGATAAGTACTAACCACATTAGGGTACGATGTTATCAAGTTAGAGGTGAAACTCGCATCTTGTTAACTAGTCCCACTCTTCGATTTCCAATCGCGCCAAAGTTTCAATTTTCCCAATCGATTAAGGACGTGTAGTAACTGGAAGGCCAAATATCATTAGTCGCTCCTCGATGAGAGTATTTGTCTATTAGGCCAAAGCAAGTTCTCTTAATTCGAAAAGGACTTCGATTTACTTTGGAGTAGTCTTATGTTACGTTCCGTGACAATCCATATTTTACGTTAAATCTCTTTTATGCTATCTCAATTTTAATGTGTTTTATCTTTGAGCGTTACTTTTATTTCAAGCTTGGAGACACGATGCACGTTATTTTCGCAATCTAAAATAAATAATAATAATCTCTTGTGAACAAATTAAATTTACAATGCTTTCGTTATTCATGTTACATTATGTGGGAACCATGATTATTCTATGTGAAACTACTTGAAATTATGTTACGCTATGTGACACTATGTGAAATTCATGTTATACTATGTGAAATATTTGAAACATTATATACTGGGTTCGTGTCACTGGGTGATTCTTATATGATAAACTCGTCATTAACTTCGTAAAAAGCCACACCTTAACATGTATAGCACTATGCGTAGTGTTATAGGAGTAGCGCACCACCCGTGAACGAAAAGGTCATGTTAAGTCATTCAATTACGGTACACGATGGGTTGACCTGTTTATACACATGGCAGTGATACGTTAATCTGGTATGTCATGTGAATCGTTCAAAATCTTTATGCTAGTACTCAGATTCCCAAACATGGAAGTTTATCAACAAGATAGGAGTGATTTCCTTACCTTGACGATTAGCTCCGCTCACTTTTCAACTTCACCAATGAGCTAGGGGTGATTTCCTTACCTCGGAGGTAGTTACCAACTCTCGTTCAACCTTTCTCTTAAAGATGTCGAGAACGAAATCTCCTAAAGTAGGGGAGACTGTAACATCTGCCAAAAACGGATACTAGAAAAATCTGACCCGTTTTGAAAATTTGAATCCAAACCATTTGTAACCCAGTTCGAATCATTATAAAAAAAATATATATTATTTTTTTACCCTACTCTGATTTTATGAAACTTAGGTCGTATGATAGAGAAATATTCGCTCGTTCCAAAACGTTATATTTTTCGAGTTATACGAGAAAAACAAGTTAAGCAGCTTAATTAATTATAAAAATTAACTATATATTATAATAATAACATCATATTAGCAAAATATCTCGAGATCGTTTTCGTTTTTTTTAATGTGCGTATTAAACTAAAGGAAATTTGTAATTATAATATAATAATAGACCACTAATCAATTTGTTTTATAACTCAATCAATAAATATGTGACATAACATCGGTGTCCATTTGAAAAGTTTGAAATTGCCTCCCAACCCAGTTGACGAAACAAGGCAAGTTCCCTAAACTTTTTCCTGATTTTTAGTGATTGAAATTCATGAAACGAACTTCCATCTCTGAGCATGTGCCTAGACGCTTTAGCAAACTCATACGCCAATCATCAAATCGTTTCCATGTTTTGCGAAACCATCGGTCACTATAAAAGCCGAACTAACTTCCCCGTTTCACCACAACTTCGACACCCTCTCATCCACACCACCTCTGTTCTCTGTCACCGTTACACCTTGCCACCGCCACCACTGAAGCTCGCCGGAGAAGTCACCAGTACCGCCAGAGGTGCACGTTTATCACGCCAGAACTCGCTTTCGCATCTCTCGTTTCGGTATACCTTTCCTTCGCATCTTCTTCTTGACTTTTTTTTCTTTGTTTTACTCTCTTATTGTTAAAGCATATTCACTTACCAAAACAATTTAATTGTTTAAACTACCAGTAAGTTGTATTATTTTTTTTAAGTGAAGAAGATGCACTGAAATAAGATTCAAATAAGTTAGTAATCCAAACTTATCACCAAACTGGGCTAGCCCTTGTGGTGTTTTTGTTCGTTGATGATGGAGTCACCCGGGTTCGAACCCTGTCGTGACCGGTTTCTCTTCGCCCCCATTTGTTGTTTGCTGTTGTTAAAGGTTGTGTTGGGCCTGCCCTGTTTGGACCATTTTTTTAACTCAATTCTCACCTGGGCCAGTTTCTGCTTGGGCTATTAACAGCCTGTTTTTAAACAACAAATTTGTGGATATTTCGAATACATATTTTCATTTTATTGTTATATTAACTAATTTAAAATTTATACAAATAATATTGTTAATATTATTATTATCATTATTAATAATAATGATATTTAATCATTTTAGTTAAACTATTTCCACAATTATTAATCATATTATTATTAATATTATTATTGGTATTATTGTCACTAACTATAAGTTATAAACTTTAAAATAACCATTGATCGTTATCATACACTAGGATGCTTATGCTACCAAGCCTTACCAAGTTCAATCATAATCGAATAAGTGAACGAACCCTAAATTCTATGTCGCTCAATCCAAGTTCCTAATCATAATGAATCCCTATCTTATCCTAGGTTAAACTCTTTGTCGTTCGATTCTTGAACCTTTACTCGTGCGAGATCTCAAGATACATATACGCAACCTAAGATCAGTATACTCGATCCTCTTTTTGTTTTAAACACTTTTGGGGTGCAACATGTATTCTATATCAAACACACGCAACATTTGAAACTTGTTATCTTCACACTCGATCCACATATAACATGAAACAATGTGATGCTTGTGATTCTTGTATGCTATGTAAATATTTATGCATATATGAGCCCACCTTAACAATTATAGTACTATGCATATGTTATAGGAGTAACGCACCGCCCTTGAGTCTTGGGGTATTGTTAAGTCAATCATGTGAACCTCCCGTCAATCTGAGGAACAGGCAAAATTGGCGTTGCAATCTAGGGTTTTATCATATAGTGACATCGGTTCAGCATATTTAGAAACTTGTATCATTTATTTCATGGTGGATGTGAGCATTTAAACGTGTTATTCTATTATGCTATGTATCAAACTTGTATACTTGCTCAACATTTTTGTTGATTATATTTTAATGCATGTTGCAGGTTGTTAGCCAAGATGATGTGAAGAAATCAAGCTAGGACAAGCTCTAGAAACACACTTTAAATATTTGTTATGCTTGTTCGTTTATTTGAAACTTTGTATTGAATCTTAGTCATTTATGAAATTGAATTTAATTATATTGTCACATTAGTGTTATGATGCTATGAGCAATTTGTTCGTCTCATCCCGATGTTTCCGCCATCGGTTGGGGTGTGATGGCATCCGAGCTAGTTATTTTGTATATGGCTGATTTATCTTATTTTCTTAATATTGAAGAATTTTGCTAAGCCAGGTAAATACTCTTAACCTATTTTCCCTATACGGGCTTGGGATACGGTAAAATATTTACCGCATGGTCGGATATGGGATTCGAAGACAAATGAGTTGGGAAATTCAAATAATATGTTTTAATTCGTATTGCTTAATATTAAAAATTGGGGGTTAATGCGACCGTGTCCTGGATATCCTCGGCTCATTTAATTGCAAATGGCCTGTAAGCATACACCCGACAGATGCTAAAATATTTTATAACCCAATATGGGTATACCTAATAAATGTATGAAAGTGGTGTGTCGGTTAATCATGATCTCGACATAGTTTTCAGGCCCTAAATGTATTATTAGCATGTAAAACTGATAACATGAGATATAGTTTGTCCCAAGTTATTTATGAAAACAAATGTACCAATGTGTGCGTAAAAGATTTTGAAATGTTTTCAAAACGTGTCGGTTAATTGTATTTACCAGTGAAAACTGACGTATTTTCAAAAGACTAAGCGCATGTAGCAAGGTATCGAAATAGGCTGGAAGTGCTCGGCAAAGCATAAGAGGAATTTGCAACTCCTTGCTTAGAAAGCCCAAAGTCTGATAATACTTCTCTTGTCATATGTATTTGATTCGCCTGTGGATCTATTACGAACGTTATGTATTATATTTGAATTTGGAACAATACGTTTGTAATAGTATTTTTATTCCAATGACTTCCGCTGTGCTATCAAATGTTGTTTGGTTATGATGATATCAATCTTATGTCACGATACTACCCACCGGGATACACGTGAAAATCGGGGTGTGACACAAACGGTGTTCATAACAGCCTTTAGAGTTCCATAAGTGTCTTCCTGAGAAGGGTCGGGAGTCTTGTTCGGTGTCTCGATAGGTTTAGCATTAATGGATCCCGGTTCCATAATAATTAACATCTTAATAATAACATTACGAATACAAACCAGGATTTCAGTCTAGGTAGTTGTCTCCATCATCTGAGTAAACCCGAGTTCAGTTCGTATCTAGTTAATTTAGATAACTAAATTAATTAATTTGCTATTTTAGTATATTTGACCCCCCCCCCCCCCCCCCCCCAAAACAACAAAACAAATTAAGTCATGTCAGTCTTAGATAAGTTAATCGAGTCTAGTAAACGTAATTAAAGAGTCTCGTGGGTTCGATACTCGGACTTACTTAAACTTTACTACATTGATCGGTACACTTGCCGGTTGTGTGGTTTAGGTTTTAGAGAGTCTTAGTTTATAAATTTAAAACTTAGAGTGTCTAGTTTAGGGTTAAAATTAGTTAGTTTTTATAGACCACTTTTAGCACATCACCACGATTTCGGTTGAGGATAATAATCTAACCGACAGAACAATGTACACCATGGCAATGTCTGTGTTTCCCGCTGTATCGCACGTGCACTTATCGGTTATTAACCAAAACCGGTTATCGGTGAGTAATAACAAAATCGTTAACCTAAACCAAACTGAAAACAGACGAAACTGAACCACAATTAACAAAAACTGAATTAACTGAAAACTGAAAACCAAATTAACCAAAAACCGTTTATCAACATTTTTGTACCCTCCTTTAACCAAAATTAGCTCAACCGAATCATTCTATTTTCATATATTTCTAGCTTTTATATCTCCATTTCATATATTTATACTTTCATTTCATATATTTTTACCCCCATTTATATACATTTCTAAGCAAAAGTTTTAACCCAAATTTGGTTTTTGCTATTAACTGAAATTAAATGAACCAAACCGAAAACTGTCAGTCTAACCGAATAAACTGAAATGCTTAACCGAAAACCGATTGGTTAATAACATAGACTAACCGATGACTTTGGTTTTGGCTTCGGTTGAGATAATAACTGAACCACTGAACCATGCACAACACAATGAAATTGATTACCCGATTACTTCGCTTTTGATGTATATCTATCACAATAATACTATAAGTATCACAATATGATTTGCCACTCCCGACGTATCGCGCAAGTATCGTACTATCTGTATATCTATACATATAATAAAGTAAACCGACTGGAGACACATGTCACTCTATGAGATGATCTCCATTAGGTTTTCCCTCCTAAATTTTTTTTTTCTCATTTATCTCTACTTAATTTATGAAATTCAAATAAATTAGATAAGTATCAATTTTAATTTTAAAATTATATTCCCATATAAGAATTATTTTTTATTCATAATGATTAAATGTCCGAATATATTCCTATATATCTAGAGTTTGATAACATCAAAAGACATCATACAAAAAGAATTTAAATTAAATTCCGAATCTCATTAAAGAAACGTATATAGCCGAATTTCTTAATTTCTAAAATTTTAATTTATTTTTTTATAAAAAACAAATACATTTACTTCTAAAGCCTTCTTAATAGTGGCTTATAATTTACATCATGAAGACAAAGTTCATCTCATAATTTCTCTAATAATTAGGCTTTATATAAAAGATAAAAAATCATTGGAATTCAATGGAAAAAAGAAACATCGTATGTTATATTAGTTAAAAGTTTACACATTTTCGTGTTTTTAGACAACATTCCAACTAAAAAGTAACTCTGTATTTGAAACCGTATATATAAGTTGTTAATTTGTTACTAGTAACTTTTTACTTATAATTATTTTTTTTTGAACTTGAGGTATTATTATATAAATAATCTTACAAAAAATAATATTTAAAACGTACTGAGCTGCTAGGGAATCTCATGAAAGAAACTTATATAGCTGAATTTGTTAATTTCTAAATTTTTAAAATTTTAATTTATTTTTCATACAAAAAAAATACATTTACTTCTAAAGCCTTCTTAATAATGGCTTATAATTTACATCATGAAGACAAAGTTCGTCTCATAATTTCTCTAATAATTACGCTTTATATAAAAGATAAAAAATCATTGGAATTCAATGGAAAAAAGAAACATCGTATGTTATATTAGTTAAAAGTTTACACATTTTCGTGTTTTTAGACAACATTCCAACTAAAAAGTAACTCTGTATTTGAAACCGTATATATAAGTTGTTAATTTGTTACTAGTAACTTTTTACTTATAATTATTTTTTTTTGAACTTGAGGTATTATTATATAAATAATCTTACAAAAAATAATATTTAAAACGTACTGAGCTGCTAGGGAATCTCATGAAAGAAACTTATATAGCTGAATTTGTTAATTTCTAAATTTTTAAAATTTTAATTTATTTTTCATACAAAAAAAATACATTTACTTCTAAAGCCTTCTTAATAATGGCTTATAATTTACATCATGAAGACAAAGTTCGTCTCATAATTTCTCTAATAATTACGCTTTATATAAAAGATAGAAAAATCATTGGAATTCAATGGAAAAAAGAAACATCGTATGTTATATTAGTTAAAAGTTTACATATTTTCGTGTTTTTAGACAACATTCCAACTAAAAAGTAACTCTGTATTTGAAACCGTATATATATAAGTTAATTTGTTACTAGTAACTTTTTACTTATAATTTTTTTTTTGAACTTGAGGTATTATTATATAAATAATCTTATAAAAAATAATATTTAAAACGTACTGAGCTGCTAGGGAATTTAATGAAAGAAACTTATATAGCTAAATTTGTTAATTTCTAAATTTTTAAAATTTTAATTTATTTTTCATACAAAAAAATACATTTACTTCTAAAGCCTTCTTAATAATGGCTTATAATTTACATCATGAAGACAAAGTTCGTCTCATAATTTCTCTAATAATTACGCTTTATATAAAAGATAGAAAAATCATTGGAATTCAATGCGAAAAAACAAACATCGTATGTTATATTAGTTAAAAGTTTACATATTTTCGTGTTTTTAGACAACATTCCAACTAAAAAGTAACTCTGTATTTGAAACCGTTTATATAAGTTCTTTATTTGTTACTAGTAACTTTTTACTTATAATTATTATTTTTTGAACTTGAGGTATTATTATATAAATAATCTTATAAAAATAATATTTAAAACGTACTGAGCTGCTAGGGAATCTCATGAAAGAAACTTATATAGCTGAATTTGTTAATTTTTAAATTTTTAATTTATTTTTCATACAAAAAAAATACATTTACTTCTAAAGTAATGGTTTATAATTTACATCATGAAGACAAAGTTCGTCTCATAATTTCTCTAATAATTACGCTTTATATAAAAGATAGAAAAATCATTGGAATTCAATGGGAAAAAGAAACATCGTATGTTATATTAGTTAAAAGTTTACACATTTTCGTGTTTTTAGACAACATTCCAACTAAAAAAATAACTCTGTAAGTGAAACTGTATATATAAGTTATTAATATGTTATTAACAACTTTTTACTTAGAATTATTTTTTTTGAACTTGAGGTATTATTACATAAATAACCTTATAAAAAAGAATATTTAAAACGTACTGAGCTGCTAAGGGTTGTATGAATTACAATACAATTTATTGTTATGCATTTTCATTATACAAAGAAATGTCAAAAAGATCAAACACACAAATTCGTGTTCGTCTAAAAAAAACATACCAACGCAGCCACATGTTTTATTTGTAAAATATAAGGTAACATAGTAAAATAACAAAAATACAATAGATGACTAACTCTTTTGTAGGTGTTGAGGAAAGAATTTTTTTATCTAACATTTTAGATGATATGATATATATTACTTTATACATGTATACAATATCAATATGTTTTCTAACTTTAACTTTTCAACCATTCTTAATTATTTATTGCATTTTGTAGCCAGGACAATGCTTACGAGATGTGTAAATTAAAAAGTTGAGATGTGTAAATTAAAAAGTTGTTGGATTTTCATAGGTCTAATATTATACCTAAAATAACAAATTCTAACAAGATATCATATAATAATGTTAAACAATAACTTAACTAAATTTATTTATATTTCACAAATGATTTATGATAATGTGTTTCTTCATCGTTTAAAAAATGTTTACACTATAATTATTAGACATTTGGAGTCTTGAACATAAAAGTTTTACGGTTTGTATGTAACTAAAATAGTATTCCAATACGTATTATTCCTTTCATATTTTAATCAAGATTGAATCACTAACTTTGTAATTAAAATAGGATACCAATACGTGTTAATCCTCTCATATTTAATGAATAAATAATAAATAAAAATTTATTTAAAAAAGACATCTTAACGATTATATTAACGATTATATGTGTTAACTGGTGACATTATATTTATTCAATATGTGCATTACACGGGTTTATTCCCGTGTAGTGCAATACACAATTTTTTTAAAGATATTTATTTTTGATTATTTAGTTTATAAAATTATATTTATTTAACTCGTATAACATACGGGGTTCTAACCTAACCTACTATATAAATAGATTAGTGTAGCATTTCCGAACCTTGAATCCACATAAAATCGTCCACGTCCGTATGTCGTATCCAACATTTTGTCTCTCTCCTTGTCATCATCATGTGCCTATTTTAAGCCATAACAAAAGAAATTCTTCACCCCTAAGCAACATTCTGTCTATATATACAAACGGTTTTACACAATCAAGTGTCAAGATCTCGTTAAAAATGGAAAAACAAGGTGAAATTGTTGGTAATTTCTTTGAACATTTGCCTGAAGGGTTCATAGCAAACGCGATGGGTCGAACGAGCCCACAGGATGTGTGTAGGTTGTCGTTGGTGTGTTCTGTTTTTCGATCGGCAGCCGAGCGGGACGCTGTTTGGGAGAAGTTCCTGCTGCCCGACTACCACAACACTCTTGCAGCTGGTGGTGGGGGTTCAAAGAAGGAGTTGTATCTAGGTCTTTGCGATAATCCCATGATCATGGATGATGGAAAGGTTAATTCTTCACCTTTTAACATTTATTATTTTTAGGTTTTTTAGTTTTTATTTTATCAAAATATCAATCACCCAATGCCATGTCAACTTCACTCTGCACTTTCAATTTTACACTCAAACACTAGTGGTGCTTGTCACATATGATGAGTGGTAAACAATGTTTTAAAAGCATAAAAATGTGATTGGTTGGAAGAGAGTGAAGCCCACCATTAACCCTCTCTCCTCTCCCCGCAATAGTGACAACTCCCCGAATCCCACTCAGTCACCCCACTTAAACATGGAGTGGCGGTGGTGTGCCCGCGCAGGGATTACACACCCCGACCCTATCACTGCTTACACCCCGTCACCCCTTAAGCATCTTAAGAATTAATTTTTTTCTTAAACCGTAATGACATGCGGTTTGCTGAGGTAGCTGAACTTAGGGATGTATGTTGGTTTGAAGTTCATGGTATAATAGACACTTGCATTCTGTCAACCAACACGCGATATGCGGCTTACCTTGTGTATAAAACGACAGCACACATCTATGGGTTTGAAAACCATCCTGCTGATGTTTCAGTTGCTTTAATTGGTGTTGAGAGTAGTAGGGTAACAGAAAGGGTTTTTCTTGATCCAGAAGCAAGTGGTCGGTTTAATACGGCCCCCCCTCAAAATGGCCCAAAACGCAGGTAAGACGGGTGGCTTGAGAGCAAAATAGGCGAGTTTTACAATGAAAATGGTCGAGAATGGGAGCTTGATATGAGAATCCTAGATCTGAAAGGAGGGAACTGGAAGAGTGGTCTAATCATTCAAGGGATTGAAATTAGGCCTAAGGATAGTTAAAAAAGGTTGGATTTAACGACAACATTTTCAACCACAAAAGGCTTGGATTGGAAAAAATATTTTGAAGGACATATGGACAAGTGCATTTTCTATGGATATAACATATGGCGAGGGTAAACTATATATATATATATATAATGGAGCTCGTGGTGTAGTTTCTAACTTTTAATCTTTGTAGCTTAGTTTTAATCATATCCTTAATTCATGTTTCGTGTGGTGTATCTGTTAGACTAAACTGCTACTGTTCTGAAGACAGAATGCGAAACAGAAACAATATAACTGCAAAGAGAATAAACAAACAGAAAGAAAAAGAATCGCTAGCGTGAACCGGGCTTGTGTTTGACACAATTCCCTTAAACAGATTCGTCGTCTGTTCCCAGGGTACGCCGGTTCGAAGCAGCGCACTGCCGGACTTGCACACTTGCCTGAAACGAATCAGGAGGTGATGCTGCAGAGTTCGAGAGAGAAGAGATGAGAGATTGTTGTGGTGTGTCGAAACTGGTTGTCTCCATTGGGTTTTAATGGCACAGATTATAACAGCTTCTGGCCTCTCATTACTGCAGAGAAATTAACAATCATCAGTTTCGAAACTGATGATTAACATAACCGAAAATAATGATAATTCTCATTAATCCTGAATAATGATTTCAGTTCTAAAAAAACCCATTATTAAAAGTTCAACCGTTACAGTCTCGAGTGCAAAAAACCGCCACACGCGGGCCCGGGTTTTTCGGAATGGCATTCGTGTCTGCAGGACGTGCGGGCGCCCACGAGTTCGACTAAATCCGGTCCCAAATTTTGCACCCCCTGCGCGCTCGCGCGTAGGGTTTATGGTAAAACATGTCATAAAGTTATATCATCTAGGAAAAACCTTTACCTTATAAACAACTTCCCATTTTGTCTCCACACCAATGTGGGACAAGTATGTTTACCACATGAGACTTTCATTCACACATCAAAAATCCCAACAATCCCCCACATGAATGGAGGTCGATCTCAAAAACTATATATTTCCCATTATATTTCAGCAGTTGAGTTTTGCATACGACAGGTAGGTGTTACCCTTTGAACATTCGCTCATGAAGCGCACTTAGCCCACTGGCTCTGAGTAGACGTTGATGTCTTTGAACTCGTCTGTCGTTTGTGTGGGTGACAATACACTTCACACAAGACTCTCCCTGACAAAGTCAAGTCCTCATAGTTATGTTCGTTATGGTCATGAACATGAGCCTGGTTCTGCGAGAGCCATTAAGTATTGTGCCCCAACAATACCCTTCGAAGCGACCCCACTTCTCTGTCACATAGGTGATTCACTATGTATGATTACTTTAGTCGAATCATTAAAAGCCATAGGCTTAGCCTCACACTTGTCACTTTTAGGAAGGGACTAGGAAGTTTACTAAGCTTTTACAGTACACTCCCTTACATATATACGTAGGGTTATCCCCCCACAGTGACCTCACTAATTCATACAATTAGGTTTTCCTATTGAACTCAGCTCTTGGGATCTCCAGTCTACTGAGTTAGGTTTCCATCATATGAACTTATATTTTCAAGGGCTTCAGTCTCATTCCCATGGACGACTTCTGTACTAACTCTCTACTTAGGCCTTTTGTTAGCGGATCCGCGATATTATCCTTTGACCTTACGTAGTAAACAGTGATAATTCCTGTAGAGATTAGTTTTCGTATCGTGTTATGTCTACGTCTGATATGTCTGTTCCTACCATTATACATTGTGCTACGAGCTCTGCCAAGTGCCGATTGGCTATCACAATGTATACAGATGGCCGATGCCGGCTTAGGCCATCTTGGCATATCCTCAACAAATTGACGTAGCCACTCTGCCTCTTCACCTGCTTTATCTAAAGCGATGAACTCTGATTCCATCGTGGATCTAGCAATAACCGTTTGTTTTGACGATTTCCACGATATAGCAGCACCTCCAAGTGTGAATACATACCCACTTGTTGCTTTGGAATCATTCGTGTCAGATATCCAATTTGCATCGTAGTGTCCTTCTATAACTGCAGGATATCTTTCATAATGCAACCCGTATTCCCGAGTATATCTTAAGTAGCAAAGCAACCGAGTGATACAGTTCCAATGCATTGAACTTGGGTTGCTCGTGTATCTACTCAGTTTGCTCACAGCATATGCTATGTCGGGTCTAGTACAACTCATGAGATACATCAAGCTACCAATAATTCTTGAGTATTCCAACTGGTTTACAGGTTCACCTCTATTCTTGGCTAGATGTTGACTCGTGTCAAGTGGAGTTCTAGCTTCATTAGAGTCATGTGCATCAAACTTCTCAAGAATTTTGTCCACATAGTGGGGTTGTCTTAAAACAACTCCACTTTGGGTTCGTGTTATTTTGACCCCTAAAATCACATCCGCAAGACCCATGTCTTTCATGTCAAATCTTGCCTTTATCATGTTCTTTGTAGATTTTATGATTTTGTCATACTACCAACAATGAACATATCATCTACATATAGACACAAAATGACATATCCATCAGATGTGTCCTTCACATACACACACTTGTCACATTCATTGATTTTGAACCCAGCATCAAGCATGACATGATCAAACTTTTGGTGCCATTGATTTGGAGCTTGTTTCAATCCATACAAGGATTTTACAAGTTTACACACTTTCTTTTCTTGCCCAATAGCTGTAAAGCCTTCGGGTTGCTCCATATAGATTTCTTCCTCTAGATTTCCATTCAGGAAAGCTGTTTTCACATCCATTTGGTGAACTTCCAAATTTCTAATGGCGGCAATGGTAAGCACCAACCTGATGGATGTTATTCGCGTAACTGGCGAATATGTATCAAAGTAATCTAAACCTTCTCGTTGCTTATATCCTTTGATAACCAACCTTGCCTTGTACTTATCGATGGTTCCATCTGGCTTCATCTTCTTCTTGAAGATCCATCGATATCCTAGTGGTTTACATCCTTGAGGAAGATCCACTAGTTCCTAAGTATGGTTTTGTAAGATAGAGTCTATCTCACTTTTGACTGCCTCCCTCCACTGAGGTCCTTCTGAGGAATGCACCGCTTGTTGGTACGTTTGAGGTTCATCTTCTACCATATAGGTAAGAAACTCAGGGCCAAAAGATTTTTCAGTCCTTTGCCGTTTACTTTTCCTAATTTCAACTTCCTCAGTCATAGATTGTTCGTGAGGTTCATCGTTTTCAACCTCACGCTCAGGAACACTTTCCTCAACCGGTCTAGAAGAACTCGGTTCACTTTTATCTAAGCGAGGGAACACATGTTCAAACCATGATGCATCCTTAGATTCCCTTATGGTGCCTTTGCATATTCCAGGGTTCTTAGAATCATGCACAAGAAAACGATAAGGACCATAAGGACGAGTATATCCAATAAACACACAATCAACTGTTTTGGGTCCAATTAGTAGCCGCTTTTATGGTGTGACCACCACCTTAGCTAGGCACCCCCACACTTTCAAGTATTTATATGGTGATTTCTTGCCCGTCCACAATTCGTACGGCGATACATCCTTTTTCTTATTTGGTATCATGTTCAACACATAATTCGCCGATAAGATTGCTTCCCCCCACATGTTTTGGTTTACACCAGAACTTATCATCATGGCATTCATCATTTCTTTCAATGGGCGATTTTTCCGTTCCGCCATGCCATTTGATTGAGGGGAGTAAGAAGCCGTGAGTTCATGTATGATTCCATTTTTTGCACACACATCAATGAAAGGTGAAACATATTCACCTCCTCGGTCGCTCCTTACGATTTTGATTTTCCGATTTAGTTGATTCTCAACTTCGGCTTTGAACAAGATGAACTTGTCAATCGCCTCTTCCTTACTCTTAAGTAAGTACACGTAGCAATACCTTGTACTATCATCAATAAACGTGATGAAGTACTTGTTCCCACCACAAGTAGGAATTGCTTTTAGATCACACACATCAGTATGTATCATCTCGAGGGGTTCGGTGATTCGTTCGACCTTTTTGAATGACGTTTTCGTTTGTTTTGCTTCTACGCATGTTTCACATTTATTAATTGAGTCGATATCGAATGTTGGTATGCAATCAAGTTTAATTAAACGACTAATGGAATTAAAATTAACATGACCTAGTCTACCATGCCAAAGATTAGAAGACTCAATCAAGTAAGTAGAACTAGTAGCGTTTTCATTCATTGTGTTCACAACCATTACATTGAGTTTGAACATTCCATTGAGGGCATAGCCCTTACCAACATACACATCATTTTTTGTCAACACGACCTTATCCGGCTCAATCACCATTTTGAACCCAAACTTGTTCAACTGCCACCCCGACACAAGGTTCTTACGGATTTCTGGAACATACAACACATTGGTCAACATGAGTTCTTTTCCAGAAGTCATCTTCAAAATCACGTTACCCTCGCCTTTAATCTCTGCCGTGGCGGAGTTTCCCATAAAAACCTTTTCGCCACTAGTCACCTCCTTGAAGGTGTTGAAAAGGATTTTGTCAGAACACACATGACGGGTAGCCCCCGTATCGACCCACCAATCCTTGTTATTTTGCCCAACCAAATTAACTTCGGTCACCGAATCGAAAGATCCGTGACCATGGCAACAAGGTTGTCGACTTCATGAACCATGTTCACTTGTCGAGCAGTTTCTTTCTTGGGAAGCTTACATTCACTGGCCTTGTGGCCTTGTTTCTGACAATTATAACAAGTTCCCAGAAACTTCTTTTTCCCAACGCCCCCTTTCGGGCCAAGGTTGGGGCGTTTCCCATGACTCTTCTTTCCACCTTTTCCACTATCTTTGTTTATTCCCTTTGAAGATTGACCATGTTCAACAAGATTGGCCTTCACTGTTTCAGGACCATCAATCTTTTTCAAGGCCATTTTGTTATCTTCTTCAATACGAAGACGAACAACGAGATCTTCATTGGTCATCTCTTTTCGCTTGTGCTTGAGATAGTTCTTGAAATCAATCCAACTTGGTGGTAGCTTCTCGATCATCGCCGCAACTTGGAATGTCTCGCTAAGCACCATTCCTTCGACATGAATATCATGAAGAATAATTTGTAGTTCTTGGACTTGACTCATGACAGTTTTAGAGTATCATTTTAAAGTCTAAGAACTTAGCTACCACGAATTACCAATGCCCGCATCTTCAGTTTTATACTTCCAATCCAAAGATTCCCAAAGTTCTTTGGAAGTCTTGGCTTTACTATACACATTGTATAGTGTATCCACCAAACCATTCAAAATGAAGTTTCGGCACAAGAAATCCGAATGCTCCCAAGCATGCATAGCGCTCACAGATTGAGCTAGCATGTCCCCTTCCTCAAGATGGGGTTTGGGTTCAGTCAAGAACCTTGCAAGATTCAGCGTGGTCAGATAAAAGAACATCTTTTGCTGCCACTGTTTGAAATTCACACCATTGAATTTCTCTGGCTTTTCAGCATGTGTTACTGTGTTAGGCAGCGGTGCAACTAGACCGGTCGTAACAGCAACAACGGAAGTCATGACAGCAGTCAGGACTGTAGAAACAGCAGTGGTGACAGCAGGTGTTTCCATTCTTGAAGTAAACATAACACAGGAACAATTAGTAAGATAATCTGTTTAAGTTTGTTAGAGTAAACTGCTATTGTTCTGAAGACAGAATGCGAAACAGAAACAATATAACTGCAAAGAGAATAAACAAATAGAAAGAAAAAGAATCGTTAGCGTGAACCAGGCTTGTGTTTGACACAATTCCCTTAAACAGATTCGTCGTCTGTTCCCAGGGTACGCCGGTTCGAAGCAGCGCACTGCCGGACTTGCACATTTGCCTGAAACGAATCAGGAGGTGATGCTGCAGAGTTCGAGAGAGAAGAGATGAGAGATTGTTGTGGTGTGTCGAAACTGATTGTCTCCATTGGGTTTTATAGGCACAGATTATAACAGCTTTTGGCCTTTCATTACTGCAGAGAATTAACAATCATCAGTTTCGAAACTGATGATTAACATAACCGAAAATAATGATAATTCTCATCAATCCTGAATAATGATTTCAGTTCTAAAAAATCCATTATTAAAAGTTCAACCGTTACAGTCTCGAGTGCAAAAAACCGCCACACGCGGGCCCGGGTTTGTGTTTGACTAAATCCGGTCCCAAATTTTGCACCCCCCCTGCGCGCTCGCGCGTAGGGTTTATGGTAAAACATGTCATAAAGTTATATCATCTAGGAAAAACCTTTACCCTATAAACAACTTCTCATTTTGTCTCCACACCAATGTGGGACATGTATGTTTACCACATGAGACTTTCATTCACACATCAAAAATCCCAACAGTATCTTCTCTCTAGCTTCTTGCTATCTCCTTAATATAATCTTTTCGCCTTTCCAAGTCAACAATGTTAAAGGTTCTAGGCTCTAGTCTTGTACTTAGTTATGATAGTTCTAAAAAGCTGGTTTTGCCCTATATCCTGCCTAATTTAGGGCTAAGGATTTTTGATAACACGACACGATAACAAACAAGTTCAGGTTGAAATTTCTATATTTTTTAATAAAGGGTTTGTTTTCAAGGTTGATTTGTTTAAGTAAATGGGTTTTGGTCTGGTTTACCTCACTAAGGCCACCCGAGGCGATGGCATTTTTGTACGTGATTGAACTTTTCAACGTGTGGTAGATTGTTTCAAACCACTGCCACCCCTCAAAGTTCACGCGTGGTGAGGTGTCTACGTGATAAAGTTCACGTGTTATGGGGAATGAGTGATGGAACCATGTGAGTGGGGGTGAGGGTTTATTGTTGGGTGTTGTGAGTGATGGGCATTTCCACTAAAAAATGTTGTGAGTGATGGAATAATGGTTGATGACATGGCGGAACTTGATTGGAAGTTGTGGGTGAGTGATGGGTGATCGGTGATGACTACCCCTACCCCTAACCATGACAACTTGCTAATTTAGGTAAATGGGTTTTGGTCTGGTTTACCTCACTAACCCGGACAACTTGCTAACTCCTTTAAAATGTTCACAACTTAATTATTAATTTATTTATAGTCTTGATGATGTGTTTGACTTTGGACATAAAGAATTTGAGATTTGGTATTATTAACACTATCTACTTTTATTTTTATATGTACCCAAACCAAGCGAACCTGTTTCCCTGTATCACTCGTATAAGGTGTGAAGTTATGGCAACACATGAAAATGTGAAGCGAACCTAACATAAAATTTATTAGTTTGGATTTAGTCTAAGCGGATATGGGTAAGTTTCGGATTAAACCTATAGACACATTTTGCTAACCGAGTAAGGTTCATTTGCTCACGATTTAACTTGTTTTATAGTTTCTTTTCGAAAAATGCTTTATGTCATAACTTAGGTATATTATGCTAAAATTTAAAAGTTAAAAGAGTAAGTGGCGTATTTTATGGTTGAAACATAATTTCATGTTATCCTAACTTTGTATCTTTCAAGTATTGATTGGTAAAAGAGAGACAAAATAAACCTTATTTTGGGTTAAATAGGCCGTGTTTGTGTCAATCCGTAATAAACTATGTTTGGTTTAATGTTTGTGATATGATTTCGGAAGTTGGATTTGTGTGAGGTTCAGCACACCAACCTACAAACACGATTCGTTTAAGGTCGCTACACATATCCCAAACCAGACACACTTTTCAAGTGTTGCAATGAGACTTAATGGGTTCTAGAATTTGATTTAGGATTGGGTTCCCTACTAAGACAATAACATTTATAATTTCATATAAGACAAAAATGATACTATTGCAAGGTTCATAAATATTGAAGTACTAAATTTATAGATCATATCTAGTCACTAGCAAAACAAGCCCTTTCTCATGTTTAATTTGAGCCATAAGCTTGTAAACGAATATGCTTAATTTAGGGGTTGTTTGGCAACCTCTACGTAGTAAGTGTTGAACTAGTAAAAGGTCTGACTAGGTAAAAGACTCTAAACGAGTAACTATCGAGCCAATAAGAGTACGACAATGTGCTGATGGTTGGTAGTGGATGAAGTGGTGGTGGGTCAAAGAGGTGGTGCTTGAGTGATCGGGTGAGGGTTATAAACATGGTTGAATGTACAAAGGGGTAAAATTTCATTTAGCATCATTTTGAAAGTTAATGAGTAAAAGGCTTGCTAGGTGAAACAAACACTTAATGCTGATTAATTTTAGATTTAAAGAAAAATGATAGAAAACGCGTTTAGTATCGGGATGTGTTGGTAGGCCGAACTGGCAATGATTGTTTCCCTAGGATTGTAGGTAATAAGTTGGAAATAATCATGAAGACTTGTGGGTTCTCGCCTTAGGAGAAATAGCAAAGTCAAAATTGTCAATAGTGTGATAGGTACCACTATATATTTAAAAAAATTATCTAAGAAAAATTAATTTCAAGAAATAGCATGTCACTTTCTTACTATGAAAATAAATCCGAAAGTTGATGGCACTTCACAATTCCATAATTCCATCAAACGAGCTAATTTAAATATTAGGGTTGAACCTAAGTGTCATATACCAAGTTTCCGCTTGGTTGAAACACCAATGTGTAATACTTATGTGCTTAATCGAGAGGACTGAAGCCTATGCGCTAAGTTAAGTTGCAGCTTGATGTAAGCACCACTGGATGAGGTTCAACTAAAAATATTAAATGTTCAAAACCAACAATTATTCATTCATTCACCATATGTGTTCTAATTTTTGATACATGAAAGTTTTTGTTTATGGTGGTAGGAAATATCTAAATAGTTTATCCTGGGCTTTGATCGCTTGATGTGGGATTAGATAGAGTTGTGGTTTCTTGAGTGTGAGATCCATAGATGGATAGATGAAATAAATGAGCTTAAAAGATAAAACATGAATGGGAGCTTGATTTGTCTATGGTTTGGTTTCTCTGTTATGTATTATTATGTCTAATTGTTAAGCAATTGAATTATTTGAAACCAAACTTCCCAATTATAATTCCATTGCACATTTTTCAAGGACAAAAAATAGTGTTGGGATGTGTGATGCATTACAAAACATGTCTATTTATCCATGTAATGTATTTTGTATAGGTTTTAGCTAGGTTTTGAGTCTTTTTTTGTATTTATTAGCTTGTACTTAGTTATTGTTGTGTTTTGTAATTGAATGTGTGTAATGGAACTTAAACGAGCTAAAATGGGGAAGAAATGAGCACACGAGTGAAATTGGTTGAAGAAAACTATATATGAGGAAATTGTATCTTGTGTGTCGCTATAGGAGGGTAGAGAATAGCTCGTGACATGCCAAGATGAGGAGGAAGTTTAATAATTACAAATATACCACTTTTTATATACACATCACATCACGTCAACATACCATTAGAACTTTGGGAGAGAGTGAGAAGAAGGAGCCCGAGAGACTATATAAGTCGACACCACTATACCCTGGTCGACTTTTAAATTCGAAACAAATTGCTCAATATAACGGGTTTCTGGAGGTGATCAAGATACTCTTTGTGGACATTCCCTTCCTTGAAGCTATAGCTAAAATGCCCAATTTGCCAATTTTCTGAAGGATCTCTTACTAGTAGAAAGAAAGTTGAGGACCTATCGGTTGTCGCGTTGAGTGAGGACCTATCGATTTGCCAAGTTTCTGAAGGATATCTGATCCGAGAAGACTTACTATTCCTTGTGAAGTGGAAAATCTGAAATGCTTTAGTTGACCTAGGAGCCTTCATAAATTCCATGCCATTTCCCTTTTCAAAAAGGTTAAACTCCGAGAGCCGACCCCGGCACTCATGAATGTTTAACTCGTTGTTTGTTTAGTGAATTTTCCAAGGGGTATTGAGGAGAATGTGTTAGGTCGTCCGTTCTTTCTACTACCAAGGCTATTGTCGATGTTCATGGTGGGAAGATAACTCTTGGTGTCACTGATGACACAGTCACATTTACTATCCATGGAGAGATGACCAAAAAGATAGAAAAACCTTCTAATTAAGCAATAGTTAGAGGAATTGAAGATGACAAGAAGCGGAATGATGAAAAGGAGCACATTTAAGGAAGAATTGGAAATTATAGGAGATGTAGGATATTGTTATGAATATATTTTATGATATGACTATCCACGTGTCTAACTCCCTTGGCATTTAAGTTGTATTGAATTATAGCCTTATAAATAGTGGCTTTTGAATTTCATACATACATGAATAAGAATCAGTCTTCTATTCTCTTTCTCTCATACTTTCTATCATCCTTGTTCTTAATGCTTATACATTTTGTACGTTCGTTGCTAGTAGGCTGTTGTTTAACAACACGTTATCAACGTGAATCGTTTTTGAAGTTAGATTGCATTATCATAAGGTCAGTTTGTATTATATAATTAACTCATCTTATTATTCTATCAAGCATAAACCACACTATAATTCATACAATAGTTGGGTTGTGTCGTTAGAGATTTGTTTCTATTCTTTTACGAAAACCGATGATCAAAAGTCTCGAGATGGTTACTCCTAAAGAATTGGGATTTACTTGTATTGGGTTGTGTTTAATAATAGAATCAAAACTATTATTTTTAAATTTTGAGAAATAGATATGAGGACAGAAAGTTTTGCAAGACAAAAGATTCTATAACTATAGGATGTAAAGAGTCAAACTTTGAGTTAAGACGAAAGGGTTTATAATTTCAATTGGTTTTAAAAGAAACAATCAACGCATATGCTGAACTTACTCTTGGGTAAACAATAGTTGGTCAGAAATTCCAATATTATCCGGATTGCACCTTGGATTATTGAGAAAATAAAATCAAACAATTTAATGTTCAGTTTCGTTGCTGCATTCACAATTCATATTATTGAATTTATTGGAATTATGTTATTGCTGAAAATCATTAAAAGATAGCAACCAATGAATCTATTGGAAGGACTTCTAATGTAAAGTCATAGATCACATATTAAAATCTTACATGGATTTTGAATATGCATTGAATTCTAATTCCCCATGAATATATTATGTTCAATGTCAATCAAGAAAAATGGGAAATGATTGCAAGACTCCATCGCTACTAACATTGGGTCGTCATGAGAGAGTGTAGAACCAGCCAACTATATGGTTGGTTGGTTCGGTCGTTGTGGAACCGAAAGTAAAAAAAAGATAATGGACATGGCTCTTTTTGTGATTAAAACTATGAATACCATTCTGGAGTTCCCGTAAGTTAATTCACTCTGACTCTCACATGCAACGTAGTACGATTATGTTTATTTCAAAACAAAAAAGAATTAAGAATTTCCGTGGTTAACATATGTATTTAAATTTATTCCTAGTAGCCATCTTGTTAGATCTAAAGTTCTAAACTATTGTATCTCCAACTTTATATTTTCATATATTTTGGTGTCAGTAAAGTTAATTATTTTCAACATGTTATTACCAAAACTATTAAGATGTTTAACAAGTTATACCAAATAGCAACGTATCAATAACCTTTTGTAATTCATAAATCTAGGTAGTGTTTAGTTGGCTCTTATGTGCTCTTATATTTTGGTAGTGTTTATTTAATTTTAAGACGGTTTCTGACCTTAATATACTAAGGCCATTATCAATACAATAGTTGTACTAAGTATATTTGCTTATGTTTTAAGATAGATAATTTTTTTATGTAAGATATACTTGTGATTGCTCATATTGTAATAAACTAATACATGAATTATATATTTTTATTCAAAGTGATGAAAAATCTTATTTCATAAGGTTGTATCACAACTCATTTTATTTGGTGACATGTTATATAGTAATGCATCGTATAATCTAAGTTTATGTATACAATGTGTTCCACATGTTATATGTTCAGAAAGGAACATCAAAGTGACCAGAGTTGTGGTATATGATCACAAGTTATAAACAAGATTGAATTGTGGTCAATAAAAAGACACCTGAAGTGTCCAACTCCTCAAAGCTTATTATGAATTTATCAAAGCTTGTAAGATTTTAGACCGATAAGTATAAATGTCTCGCTTATATTACTACATCTCAATTTATACTATATGATGAGAAAAATATTTATCATCTGACCAAACAATTTCCATCGTCAAATATCAAATATGCTATTGAAGTAGCAAGATTGCTAAAAATATATATGAAGTTTGAATTTAAAACAACCACCATGAGAGTTATGTGGTTTTAATCCATTCCCTGATATGTGATGATATAATGATCAATTCAAAGGTTGTGGTCATATACATAACTAAGAAAATTGTAATTATGCCATCATGAATGTTGTATGGTTATAATCCATTCCTTGAACTGAATGTGATGATATAATAATTGGTGTAAAATTCGTAATCATGGTACTTGAGGAAATTGTTACAATGCTCATGTAATGGGATCAACCATGTTAATAACGTGATGACTATACAATGATTATTATAAAGGTCATGATTATGGTAAATGAGGAAATTGTAATGATCCTCATGTTGACAGCCATGTTAGTGTTGAAATCGACCACAAGAAGTGACAGCCTAAGGAAATGAGTATACAAGAATAAATATAGGAAACATGTAATAACATGAATGTTTGAAATAATAATATATTATTTTTTTCGTACTTCCTGTCGTGTATTAGACAAACACAATTGAAACTAAAAATATATGATCATAACGGTGAAGTAGGTGGATCATAATTATTGAATAATTGGCATGACCGGTTAGACCAAACCGAGTCAACGAAGATGTGAAATGTATTGGACAACTTGAAGATTCTTCATGATAATTAAACATGTAATGTTTGCTCTCAAGGGAAAGTTAATTATTTACCAACTAAGTTTGGCGTAAATCCCTGAAAAATATTTTGGGAGTCTGATAAAAAGATACATCGATTGTGTATACCATTTAGTGTATTAAATCGATGTGTCGTCTAAATGGTTATCAAATTCGTAACTTCAAGTTTGCGTGACTTGTGGCTTAGCTAATAATAGCAAGCTTGTTATTCAAGACTCATATAATTTTGAAAAATTCGTTGAACTTGATGCCCATTTTATTGATGATTATTGGAATAAATGTTAAACTACATGTGACAAGTGTTGTTACACAAATTTATTTTGTAGAAGATGATGATCAAATGCCTACGATGATTGGAAAGCCAATAATCATGAGAGCAAAAGTTCATATTTGTATGTGGTAACATGTGTTTTTACATGATATAATATTAATTCACATCAAGCCAACAAGTTATTAAACTTCCTCGCTATTAGAATTGGTTTTCGGTCAGGAACCAGATATTTACCATCTAGAGTTTATAGTTGTGCGGTATATGTTGCAATTACTCCACCACCACATTGCATAAAAATGGATCTCAAAGAAGGTTGGGATTATATGTTGATATTAAAGGTGGGATTCGTTTACGACGCAATTTATTAGTTTTTATTTTAACGAATCAATATTCACAACGTGAGGGGGGATAAAATGCAATTGGAAAAGTTGGAATGAATTATCTCATATTGATCCTAAATCTATAAACTGAAAGTTCAAAGGATAATTCAATTACCAGAATTAAAGGGTTAATTACCAGACGTATTCACTGACCTAAATAGAATGACTAGCTAAGTCACATATGCTTTTATCCTATATATTTTTTACAAGTTTGTAGTTAATTTGTGCCATTTGTATTAGTTTTCAACGCATATTTGATTAGTTGGTGTTATTACAGGTCTTGGTGTATAAAGGAAGAAAAAAGAGGAAAAAAGACCAAGAAACAAGCATTTGGGAGCAAGAGATGAAGTACAAGGGCTTAAATTGTAAATACTGAGAAAAGATGGTCCAAGCGTGTCGTGAAGCTGAAAAGAGCACCTCGCGCACTCGCGAGGCGTTGATTGTGTGTGACTAAAACATGGAATGTTTGACCGTCTATTTGATATCTTGTTCCCAGGCGTGTGGCGAGGCCACTAATGGGCCACACGGCAAAACATGATTTTTACCCTATTTAAGTTAATGATTACCCTAGCTTTATTTTTAACACCCTCTGGATGAAAATCCTATCTTTTTTAGTCGAAACCCATGAGCTTTTGAAGATGAAGGAAGTTGGAGGCTACTGGATTGAAGTTTGGAAGTGCAATTGGTTAGAAATCATCAATAAATTTGGTTTTCGGTTTTGAACTATGTTTAATCTCTTTTACAGAACTTGTTTAAGATGTTCTTCATTTCCATGAGGAGCTAAACTATTTTAAATTGCCTAAGCTCATGGTGATTATTTTGTAGACTTGTTTACACTCATCGATTTTGGATTTTAATGATTATATTTTATGCTTTGGTAAATTGTCTAATGATAGTTTGATTTTGATACGTATGTATACTATGTTTGGCTGAGTTTTACTTACTTGTTCTGCATGATTCTTATATTGATTGATTTTATATTAGTTGATTTGAGTAACATGTGTTTATCACCTACTTTTTTTTTATGATTTTGCACGTGGTTTCTTGTCTTAGAAAACACTAGGAACGAGTTGTGTTTTTGCTCCTGATCCTTGAGACTTAGAGGAGATAGGATATTGGGTTGTCTAGTTCTATGCTATACGAGTTTTGGTGACACCGGGACGAGATTCATCCTAGTATCCTTTAGATACTTAGCAATTCCAAGTTAAAACCATATCAGACATATTAACCCTTTACATCTTCGTGTGTATTGTGATTAGTGAGACCGGAAGGAGATCTGTCTTCGTATCTTGAGAAACCAGTTACCAATCAATAATCTAATTCCGAGAGTGTGCGAGCTTACTAGTAGGATCCTATGCCTAGGTAGTTGCCTTTCTACCTCTGATGTCGACCCAGTAGTTCGTGCTAGTATTCGTCTTAGTTAACTTAGTTAAATTATTAGTTAAAATCAGTTAATTAAAATTACATTTAAAATTGACTTATATTCAGTTAAAGGTTGTTTATTGGGAGTGTCTACACAAAGTCCTCAGGTTCGATATCTAATCTTACCGGGTATACTACACTGTAAGTTATACACTTGTTGGGCATGTGTGGTTTATTTGAGAGTCTGTCTTTAAAACTCGCTGAAATATATAATTATACATTTTTCACACATCAGATTTTAGCGCCGTTACTGAGGAGTTGAATTAGGAACTTTTAAGAATAACTTGAATCATTTATTTGTCACTTTTTCGTGATTTCTAGATTTGCTTTGCCTTAAGTTCCTTTGCTTGGTTGTTTTCTACTTGTGCCTTTAGGTTTAGTAATTCTTGATTTGGTGCATGCCACATACTTATTCTCATGGATCCCCAGATATTGTTGTTTTTTCCAAGCTCGAGCAAGAGCTTCACGAGCGCATAGCGTGTGAAAAAGATCACCGATAAAAAGGTAATCATCCCTATTCATCTTCCTATGTTCGACATGGGTAATAACCTAGACCCACCACCTAGGCATATGGTCCATCAGCTTACATGAGGTAGTTATCCTACCACTCGACACGCCATTCCGAATATCCATAATTGGCAAATCCCGTCGGATGTTATCCCAACCATTGCGAATACCACCCAGTTCCATGGCCTCGATGAAGATCACTCGATCAAAGCACAAGTCAACAACCCAAAAGAGCCCTGACACCCATGGAATTTTTGCCGCCCCCGTGAGCAACACTGTCAGTGAACTAAGATATAATATAAACTAAAGAGCAAATGAAATAATCAATAAAAATAAAATAAATTGCAAAAAAGGTAATCAAAAAGTATATTTTGGAGTCCTTCAAGAATAATCTTTTGAAAGATAAAGCTTCTTGTAAGTTCAAGAAGAAAAGATTGGTAAGGGCATGAAAGTGCTGTGGTATTAAGTAATTACAATGCCGGAAATTTGTTGTCATCGTATCTCACAAGTTGTCAAACACTCCTCAGTATTCAAACATATATAAATTTAATTCCTTAACTATTTATACACGAATAGTTATAAATCGTTGTATGATACAAAGCATGACATGTTTCGTTGTATGATACAAAGCATGACATGTTTCGTTGTATGATACAAAGCATGAAATGATTAGCCTATTGGATTTACTTTTTAAAGGAAACATTACGATTAAGCCATACATACTTATTTAATTGTGTTAATGGCTCATATAATATATTAACAACTCTACTTATTTAATTGTGTTAATGATTCACTAAAAAATGTTTTGGTGGTAAGTGGTGCACTTCACAATTATAAGGGTGTAGTTGCATGTGTGTATTTAACCTAGAAAAACTAGAAATTATTGTTAAAACAAAGAGAAGAAGGTAAATTTTCAGTCACTATCGTGTATGATTGCATCTAACTCAGCCACAAGGTGAGATCTATACATGGAACAAGTGAGTCCCAAAAAAGATAAATATATTTGGGTGATCCATTCATGCTCATGTTCTTTGTGTGGGGAAGCAATAGAGTCCACGGACCACTTACACTTATTCTCTATGTTACATCAGTTGTTTGGGAGTGATTGTTCTTTTAGTGCTCCATCACTCCAATATTTGTCTTTTCAGTCATTTTCTGAAACATCAGGGATCACGTTACATGAATTTGTTTCATAATACATGTACATAAGGTTTTGTTTTATTGAATTAATGAATTACATTGTCTTGAAACAAATCAAATAAATACAACAATTGTATTTCAAGTTTTAAAGTAAGTTAAGGCCCGAGTCCATCCTATGTGTAGCATGCTTTAACAATCAACACATAATAGTGCCTGGAACATATGTGAAAATAAAGCGTCAGCATAAAAATGCCTGTGAGTAACATAGGTTTTGTGATGAAGATTCACGACTTTGGATATTTAAAAGAAAAAAGATTAAACAATTTTAAAAATAACCATGAATCATTGACAAAAATTTGGTATCTAAAATACTTTGTTTTTTTTTTATAAAAATATATAAAATATACTTTGGTTTATGAATAAGAGAATTGACAGTAAATCAATATATACCTTGGTGTATGAATAAGAGATTCGGTAGTATATCAAAATATACTTTGGTTTAAGAGATTTGGTAGTATATCAAACTATACTTTGGTTTATGTAGTCAACAAAAGATAAACTTTATGGCTTAATTGGAAAACTTTGTATAGACACATGTGGTCGTTTGGTAACACATTCAAACCTTATTTGCTAACGTTTATAGATTTACTACGAAGGTAAATCCATTTAGGATAACTTGGTTTCTGACATTCCTAATCAAACTTCCAAACAAACCTAAGTAGCAGGAACGGGGTGTCAAGTCCTATAGCGCTATATCATACTACCAATCGGCTTGACCAGAGTTAATGAATGTATTTTAGACATGAATACAAATACACACCTACAAGTTTCATACAAATTTTGAAAATCATTGTGTTTAAACCATAGGTAATAGTTTGAGATCATTAATGGATAAAGTACTATGTATATAGAATCATATAGTTCTGAAATCATGAAAATAATGATAGGCACATATGAATCACCCCAAAACATTTAGAAAACATAAAAGATGAAACTATGTACTCACTTTGAAAATCATTTTGTATATATAAACCATATATATTGTTTTGAAATGTTGAACATAGTAATGGGCACATATGAATCACTCCAAAACATTTAGAAAACGTAAAACAAGGGACTATGTACTTATTTGGGATTGCGTATGTGTCATTGATCAATAGAATAAACAAAGCTCAAGTGTAATATACGAAACTTTCAAAACCATAATGAAATAAATCTCATTAGTAGTGCGACATATTATTATGTCGGATATTCAATGTCTAAAACGTTGGTTAACTTTTAACCCCAACTTAATTAAAGTATAATAATAATAATAATATTAAAAAATAATAATAATAGTAATAATAATAAAATTGTGAATGTTCTTAAAACAAATGAGAGTAACACATATTGGGTGATTTTATGGAACCGACAAACAGAAAAAGGAAAATATTATAATATACTAATTTAAGAACTCAATATGGGATGAATAAACAAATTGAATTTTAACAGCAATTAGCATTTCAACCCTTTCCCAATATACGATCAAATTGACGCATCCTATTTTATTGCAAAAACTCCATCGACGCATATTGCGGGATTTCGTATCCCTTCCAAACGATATACTATCCTTATTAATCGACCTTTACATTGTTTCATTCCCTACGCAAGCCTTTCAAAAGCTACCCCATCCTTTGTTGTTCAAACCCTCTGTTAATCTTCAAGTGCACCGACAAAAGTGTCGCGCCGACCAGCAGTCTAAGCCGACCAAACTTGCTTGTTCCGCCTGCGGTTCGTGTGTTGAACGCCACAAAAGATCGCTGAGCACCGCTACCACGTTGATCGATCATTTGGTAAGCTTCCCTATTCATTCGACAACGCTAGTATCGTAGATACATAATTTAACCCACCGTCGTTTAATTTACCAGTGCTAGGTTCTGTTAGTTGTCTCATTTATACCGACGACAACCCGAAAATATCTGAGCCACCACTGCAAACCATCGACTCGCCGTCTCAAGATCTCCGTTGAACCTGCTTCACCGCACCGACCGTCTTTTCTGTTCGACATAAGGTATCGACACTTGACACTAATCTGTTGGTGAAAACATTATATGAAAAATGAAGCTTGTGAATAAAATAGTGACACTACGAACAAACAAGATTTATTTCACATACATAAACTTAGTTTCCTTCAAGTCTACAGAATCTAAATTTGTATCAAAAGTTTCATTTACCAACAACCACCACCAGTTGTTAGGACCATTCTCGATAGCACAAGAACCTAGAATTTGTATCTAACGTTCAATTAGGCGGAAACTAAGTGACATGTTAATCGTATAACAAGAATTTACTCATTCAATGTTTTGTTTATTGATCAACATCCATAAACGTTCAAGTTCCGGATCTAACGGAGCTTCGCCGACAGTGTGCCAAAGTTGTAGATTGTTACAAATGAAATCCTAAGGCACCTATTTATAGAAGTTCAAGTTCGCTTAGGGTCTCAACAAGTTCGGGCGAACTTGTCTTGAACAAGTTCGGCCGAACTTGTTCTTACATTCTTAATCCGGCCGAACTTGATCCTCTTTATACATAAATACCTCGTTTTCTAACGCGATCTCACCTATTCTAAACATACTCGATACAAGACTAAGACATAGACATACTGTACTAACAGACTCCCCTTGGATATCGTCTTTATCTTGATCAGTCTTAAGAAGCTCTGTTCATTAAGACTCGTTCTAATATAATGACGTAGGCAACAGACATATGCACTAACAGACTCCCCGTTGGATGTTGCCGTAGTCATTAACTTCAAATAAGCTCTTGAGTCTTTAACAATCTCTGATCTTTAGTCTTGAATAACTTTTAACAACCTCGATCAAACGAATCTTCTTCAACTCTGTTTCTTAAGTTAAACTTCATAAAATTTTAATCTCCATGCTCCCCCTAGCTTTTAGCTTTAATCTTCAAACTCCCCTTTGCTTTGAGCTTTCTAGTGTCTTCATTCAACATTTTATCTAGTTCCCCCTAAAACTTTACTTCCTGTTTTAAAGTACTTATACATTCAAATAAACATTTCAGATTGATACTTTGAAATTTTGTAACATCAATATTTCAAATTTTAATCTCCTTTTTCATCTTTCACATCTTTTAGTTATTCAAGATCAAATTAATGACCATGAAAACTTTTTACTTTTAAGACCTTGATTTTTCATATATTTGTCAATTATGAAATCCACTTGGTTTACCAAGTCCAAGTTAATGACCTTGATTAACCAAATTTTGTCTACCGAGTCCAAATTAATGACCTCGGTTCGACCTGTTGTGAACAAACCAAAGTTATCTTCAATTTTAAAATTTCAATTTAATGAACTTTTCAACACTTTCGATCATTTTGATTTTTAAACAGATGTCATCAAGATTTTCACCATATTAGCACCTTACCAGACATCGAAGATCCGTTCTCCATCATTTGCTTGTTGAAACTAATGAAGAAACAAAATCTTTTTGAATTTTATAAAGTTTATGCTAAAACACACTGAAATCTTTTTGGTTTTAACCTATAAAACAGATAAATTATGTACAAAAACAAGTAAACTATGTACAAACATATTTACAGACATATTTTTGTGAATTCGTGTCTAAGGATCATATCAATTTTTTTGAGACATATCACCAGTACCGTTGACCTTTTGATTACTTTAATTTTTAAACCCGTTTACCTAGATTGTCGATATGTTTGTCCACTTAAACTTTGACACATTTCTCAAATTGTTCCAAGATATGTTAGGTATGAATTGTAACCCTTGTGCCAAAATTTCGGACTTTCAAAAACTTTTTCTTTGAAGGCATTCTGATAACTGATACTTAAACGTAACCTGTTTAACGTAACATACACACCGGGATGAGGTCATAAGCTAAACATACCCTAAATATCCTTTATATAACTTAGAAATAAGTTTTGAAAGGTTTGGTATGTAAAAAACAAGCCTATTCGATCACAGGGACTAATTATGACAAACTACGAAAGTCTGCCGATCCTCGCAGTGACGCACACTCTGGAACAATGACATAAGCTTAACATACCCTAAATACCCTTTACATAACTTAGATATAAGTTTTGAGGGCTTCGGTATGGCAAAAACACTCTATTTTAACTCCAGGGGCTATTTTGCAAATTCTGCGAAACTATGCCGATTCGCGTATATCGTTGTCCGGAACATATATGCACATCCAAAAAATTTTGTAATCATTAAAATATAGTATTTAAAGATTGGAATGCAAAAATATCATCAGTTACGCGTATACGGTCATTTGCGCGTTCGTTACGATTTTCGTCGTAATTAACCAAAAACCGCAACCGTACGACCGAACGAACCTACACCCGAGACATTTTTGAACATATTTCAAGTTCCCTATGTTTATTCATCCTTATGGAGCTTAAAATGGGGTTAAAGGGTGTTAAAAGTGCCAAAACGCGATGAAAACAAGTTCAGGGACCATTTCTGCCAATTTTTGAAACTTCTGCCCCTGCAAGGGCCTTACGGACCGTAAGGGGTCCCCAGCTCAGAAGCTTCTTAAGTTCAAGCTGGCAGCTTCTTGTTAACTTCCTTGGCCACCAAGTCGCGATCTATGCCACCTTTAACCTGCATTAGACACCTGGAGGGACACTAATCCATGCCTTAATACCTGGATCAACACTTGGCATGATTTGGGAGCCCCAAGATTAGTATAAATAGGCTTGATCTTCACCATTTCTCTTTGCTCATTCCATTCTTTCTTCCTCCCGTCTCTTTAGAGTTGTTTCCAGCAATTGGAGACCTCCTCTCTGAGTTCTTAAGTGTTTCTCAAACACAAGTAAGTACTCTTCCATAGTCTTGTTCATTCTTTTAGCTATTTCAAGCTAAAAGTCAAACCGTGTTTGACTTTCAGCTTTGACCATTAAGTTGTCAAGAAAAAGTCCAATTGGACTTTGCAACGTGATCGTAATCACGATGGTTATGATCCTTAGCGATCGTGCCTACTGATTTCCACGTTTACTAGTTGTAGTTGTAACACCCCAATCACGTAATACAACAAGACGCGGCGGAAATATCAGGGAGTCACGTTACAAATTGCTCAGCCACAACTGGTACTAAATTGTTTCATTATTATTACATTGTTTTACAATACAAAGAATACATGTAATTGTCTTCTGTTTAAAGAAGTCTAAAGCCCGGATGCATTCCTATGTGTAGCATGCTTGAATAATCGTCAACCTGAAACATATGTGAAAAAAGAGACATCAACAAAAAATGTTGGCGAGCACATAGTTTTGTTGGCCAAATAAATGGCAAAAGGTTTTGTATTGCAATTCTTTGACAACTACGAGAATTGCCAATTGTAAATCGACTCATTTTAGCCAAGGAATGGCGAAAAGTTAGCTTTGCAATACATTAACTTGATTATGAAACTTGTGACAAAAGAGTTTTGTATATGGCATTATGATCATTACTAAATAATTTTCATGCCTTTGAAAAATTGTACTTTGTTCTTTTGACCATATTGAAATCGTCCATAATCTTGTAAATATGTTATTAAAATCCAGTCAAGGATTTCGATAACTATACTGTAATTAGTCATAACTCGTGTGAGTATTAATTTAAATCAATCAATGATTTAATATAATACTAAATATCCTTCTAAGAATCTATCATACAAATCATGAAAGGATTCTTTAAGGATTTGGATATCGAACATTGAAATCAGTCGTACACAAAATCCTAAAGTGATTCGAATAACGCTACAAGAGTAATGCAATAAGAACACTTACATATAGGAAGTACCAGCGGCGTATCCACCATGTTCTTATGGTATTACACTTGTTTCGTTATCCTAATCACAACTAACCACATAAACACATAATCGTCACTTGTCACTTGTCTTGTCAACTTGTATCACATATACGCATTAAAGTACGGAGAATCCAATCAAGGACTACCAATTAGTACTTTAAACATTCCACACATATCTAACTATAAAGATAGGTAGACGTAATAGGAAATAAGCCTTGTCACATTGTCTTGTCAATTTGTATCACATATACGCATTAAGTACACAGAATCCAATCAAGGACTACCAATTAGTACCTTAAACATTCCACACATATCTAACTATAAAGATAGGTAGATGTAATAGGAAATAAGCCTTGTCACATTGTCTTGTCAACTTGTATCATAAAATCATAATCCTAACAGTGATTTGGATAAGGCTACGAAGGGTAATACAATAAGCACACTTATATAAGGAAGTACCAGCGGCGTATCCACCATGTTCTTATTATATTACTCTAGTTTCGTTATCTAAATCACCAACAATTCTACACATAAACCAATTGTTCATTGTTCATTGTTCATCGTTCATTGTTCATTGTTCATCGTTCATTGTTCATTGTTCATTGTTCATCGTTCATCGTTCATCGTTCATTGTTCATCGTTCATTGTTCATTGTTCATCGTTCATTGTTCATTTGTTCATCATTCATCGTTCATTGTTCCTCGTAAAGTACTTCTTAGAAATCTTACTATAAAGATAGAAAGATTTAACAGCGTACTTCGGACATCCTTTGAGAATCTAACTATGAAGATAGAAAGATTTTACAAGGATATAGGCCCTAAAAGACCTCTTTAAATATCGTACCATCGATCGTCATGTTGCATAATCGGAATAACACACAAAAAGCACTTAGTAAACATATACATGCCATACATTTAAGAAAAAATGATTACACATATGAATCACCCCAAAAGCATTTGGAAAACATAAAAGAGGGTAACAATGTACTCGCCTGGGATAGCATATAGATCTTATTCAAATGATATAACAAAGCTCAAATGATCAAGAGTTCAAGTGTTGAAGTGGTTCCTAGTGTATCGGATAAATATAATGTTAATGTCGAAACTTGAAAACGAGAAATCGGATAGAATGAAGGATATAAACCAAACAAGAGTTGGATCTTGTATAATATGGTTCATATAACATTCTAATTTGGAAGCATTTTAAAAGGTTTTGGCTTGATACGGCTCGCTATAGTGATTTACGCCAATTTAACGGGTCATAAATGTAACTAGGGGTTCGGATGGTAAAATATGTCCTATGACAAGTCTAATATGTCAAAACCAGTTTATTTAAGTTGTGAAATCAGTTTAGATGTCAAAATAATGTCCGTATATGTTTAAAACTAATTTATGTGTAAAAAGGGCATTTTCGGTATTTTAAAGAATACATAGTCGACTTGTCATTTGACTATCCAAATGGTATGACCATAAGGTATAACCTCAGAGAGTTATTCCCTATGATATTATGGTCATAATAATGGTTTTGGTTAGATCCTAAAGTTGACCAAATGGGTCAGATTTGAAAGTCAAAGCGGTGGTCAAACCGCTAGGCTTTTTTACTCTAAATAGGCATTTTAACAAAGGCGAATAATTTGACATGTTGCGACATGTCTAAATAAGTTTATAAAAGTATTTTGGCATCAAAACAACCTGTTTTGATACCCGAAAATAGATCCGTAGCAAAATGCGCAAAAATCGCATTTTGACCGAAACTTTGACTTGTCAAAATAACAAGAAATGGTGGGAATCAGTAGGCATGATTTTTAGGGATCATAACCACCTTGATTACCATCATATTGCAAGTTTCAATTGAGCTATATCTTGATCAATTCATGATCAAAACTAAAAGTCAAACAGAAACTCAAATTTTTTGATTTTTAGTTCATATAAGCTATAATAATTGAACAAGACATGAAGGAACACATACAAACACAAAGGATTGATCAAAGATCACCAGAGAAAGCTCCAAGGTGGTTGCAATTCGGATCTATAGCTGATTTGAGTATGAAGGTGATTAAAGAGTTCAAGAATGGACATGAGTTTGGTATTTATAATGATCCAAAGATCACCAAATCATGACAAGTGTTGGGCAAGGTGTTTAGGCATGGATTAGTATCCCATTATGTGTCCAAAGCAAAAGAGAAGTGGCAAATTCGTGTGCTTAGCGTTCTCAATTGAACAGTTGTTGCCAGCTATTTGCTATTTTAAATTTTTTGTGTCTAATAGCTTCTCGCGGGCCGCCAGCCATTTAGGCTAAGGGGCTCGCGCCCCGCCAGAAGCTAAAATAGCAGAATTGGAAGAAATGGTCCCTGCAGCCTCTAAACTTGTTTTTCTACGCGTTTTGGCACTATTAACACCTGTCAACCCAATTTTTAAGCTTTATAAGGACAATAAAGTATAGGGAACTTGAAATATGCCCATAAATGTTCCAGAGGTCAGTTCATTTGATTGTACGGTCGCGGTTTTCGGTTAATTACGACGAAAAGCGTAACGAACGCGTGTATAACCGTAAATGCGTATCGAATGGCATTTTTGCATTCAAATCACTAAAATATGATATTTCAATGATTACAAAAATTTTGGATGTGTCCGTACATGTTTCGGATAGCGATTTACGCATAAAGGCATAGGTTTGCAAAATTTGCAAAATAGCCCCTAAAGTTACAAAAGTGTGATTTTGCTATACCGAAGCCCTCAAAACTTATTTCTAAGTTATGTGAAGGATATTTAAGGTATGTTAGGCTTGTGTTCTTGTTTCGGAGTGTGCGTCGCTGTGAGAATCTGTAGACTTTCGCAGTTTGTTGTAATTAGTCCCTGTAATCAAATAAGCTTGTTTTTGACACATCAAACCCTCCAAAACTTATTTCTAATTATGAAAAGGTTATTTAGGGTGTGTTAAGCTTGTTTCATTGTCTCGGAGTATACGTCGTGTTAAACAACCTTCGTTGGCGTACCGGTTTACGGTTTCGCTTATAGAAGTTGTATAGGAATTTGAAATCGATCAAGGACTGAACATGTGAATTTGTTTTTGAAATAAACTCGTTTTGAATCTGTAAAATGATTAAAATGTATCAGGTGTCACAGTAGTGACGAGTCAAAGTTTCGGTCAATAATGCGCAAAATGCGCATTATACGACGGAACTATTTTCGGGTATCAAAACCCTTTGTTTTGATACCAAATCAGTTTTATAAACCTTGTTAGACATGTTTAACATGTCTAACTCGTCACTTTTAGTTTAGTACTTGTTTAGGGTCGTAAGTCGAGAAGTCTTGACTACCGCTTTGACTTTCGAATCCGACCCGTTTGGTCACCTTTAGGATCCGACCAAGCCCATTATTATGACCATAGTATTATAGGGAATAACCCTCTGAGGTTATACCTTAAAGTCATACCGTTTGGTTAGTCAAATGACAAGTCGAATATGTAATCCTTATAGTGTCGAAAATACCCTTTTTGCACTTAAATTAGTTTTGAACATTGTTTTGACATCTAAACTGATTATACAACTTATATAAACTAATATTGGCATATTAGACTTGTCATAGGACATATTTAACCACCCAAACCCATAGTTACGTTTATGACCCGTTAAAGTGGCGTAAACCACTTTAGCAAGCCATAGCGAGTCAAAACACTTTGAAATACTTCCAATTCAGAATGTTGATATTATAAACCATAATATACAAAATCCAACTCTTGTTTGGTTTATATACCTCATTCTATCCATTCTCTCGTTTTCAAGTTCGACACACTAACATGTAGTTATCCGATACACTAGGAACCACTTCAACACTTGAACTCTTGATCCTTTGAGCTTTGTTATATCACTTCAACAAGATCTATAAGCAATCCTAGGCGAGTACCTAGCTCCCCTTTTACGTTTTTCAAATGTTTTTGGGGTGATTCATATGTATAAATCAATTTTTCACAATGTATGGCAATTATGTGTTTACTAAGTGCATTTTTGTGTAATATACCTTTTATACAAGACATGAAAATTGGGGGACACGAAACAAATCCTTATAGTATCTTTCTATCTTTATAGATTGATTCTAGAAGGATACTTGAAGTACAGTCTTAAATCTTCTATCTTTATAGTAAGATTTCTAAGAAGTGTTTTACACGCCGATGACGATGGTTTATGTGTAGAGATTGTTGGTGATTTAGATAACGAAACTAGAGTAATATAATGAGGACATGGTGGATACGCCGCAGGTACTTCCTATATATAAGTGTGCTTATTGTATTACCCTTCGTAGCCTTATCCGAATCACCATTAGGATTTTGTGATACAATGGGACAAGACAAGTGACTAAACAAAATCCTTAAAGTATCTATCTATCTTCATAGTTAGATTCTTGTAGGATGTTTAAAGTACTAATTGGTAGTCCTTTAAAGGATTCTGTGTACTTTAATGCGTATGTGACAAGACAATGATGCAAGACAAGTGGCTAAACTAAATCCTTAAAGTATCTACCTATCTTCATAGTTAGATTCTTGTAGGATGTTTAAAGTACTAATTGGTAGTCTTTATTGGATTTTGTGTACTTTAATGCGTATATGACAAGACAATGTGACCAAGACGATGATTATGTGGTTATTGTGATTAGTTGTGATTTAGATAACAAAATGAGTGTAATACTATAAAAACATGGTAGATACGCCGCTGGTACTTCCTATATATAAGTGTTCTTATTGTATTACTCTTGTAGCGTTATCCAAACCACATTAGGATTTTATGTTCGATTGTTTCAAAGCACAATATCCAAATCCTTGTAGAACTCTTTCATATTTCAATATGTTAGATTCTTAGAAGGATAACCAAAGTATTATTTCAAATGATTGAATTGATTTCTAATAATAATCACGCGATTTATGACAAATGCCAATATTGTTGTTATTAATCCTTGATTGGATTTCTAATAACATACTCACAAGTTTTATGACCAAATTCAAGGCGATTACAAAGAACAAAGTACGATTTTCAATGGCATAAAAATTACTTAGTATTAATCATGTTGCCATATACAAAACTATTTTGACACAAGTCTCATAATCAAGTTAATGTATTGCAATACTAAATCTTTTTGTCATTCCTTGGCTTCAAGGAGTCCATTTTCAATAGACAACTCTCGTAGTTATCGAAGTATTGCAACACTAAACTTTTTGCTATTTACTTGGCCAACAAAACTATGTACTCGCCAACATTGTTTGTTGATGTCTTTTTCCACATACGTTTTAGGTTAATGACTTTACGACCATGCTACACGTAGGAATGCATCCGGGCTTTAGTCTACTTTTAAACAAAAGACAAATTCTTGTATTCTATGTATTGTAAAACGATGTTAATATAATGAAACATTTTAGTACCAGTAGTTATGAGCAATTTGTAACGAGACTCCCTAATATTTCCCGCGTGTGTTACACGATTGGGGTGTTACATGAATTATGAAACTTGACTTAACTATGGTTCCCATCTTAGAATATACTCCTGTATCAAGATTCCCTAGATTTCATCTTACAGGTGAATATAGCGTAATTGATATCTGTATCTGGGTTAATGCGAAGCCTTGAGAGCTCAGGTTAATACCACTGTATCGACAAAGATATTAAGGCTCGACTTAAAGGTGTGTTCCATTTAAGGAATCTTTTTAGTATTGCAAATGATTAGATCTTTCGATTCTTTTCAAGTTTGCATGCAGTTTTGGGGTTTTTAGCAAAAGCATTATAGAAATTCTAGGCTATTGCTTCCGCAAAATCAGAAGAACTTGTATAATACCCCATATATCAACTATCTATAAAGACCTCGTATCTCAGAATCAAGCAATCTCTCAAACGAAATTTCGGAGTACTAAGTCCATATATCCAAGAGATGTTAATCCACAAGATTAATCAGTTGTAAAATTTAGTTTATATCCCAAAAACAATTTACTGAAACGTATAAAGCCTATCGACACATCCACAGTAAGACTTGTTTATCACTTTTAAACTTTACAATTCTTTAGCATACTGTGATAGTCCACTGATGTACTATCATTTCCTTTATGACACTTAATTCTTTTTGTCTTTTTCCATGTTTTTTGTACTTTTTGATTTTTCAAATGTTTTTGAATTTCAACTTTTTCATATGTTTTTTTATTTTTCAAATTTTTTTGAATTTCAACTTTTTCATATGTTTTTTATTTTTCAAATGTTTTTCTTACTCCCCCTAAAATCAAAAACATATTTTTGAATTTTAGATATAAGAAATTCTATTCTGAAAAGATAACAAACCAATGAGGATCACGAAAACTCGTCGTCCGATCCTTTTTCCAACATCTGCATCTGCACTGTTCAACAAATAAACCATTAAACTCATTTTTCGTGAAAGAATAAATGGTTTGATATAAAAATCAGTGTTTTGTTCAACGGTGTGGATTTTCACAATTTGTTCTTCACAAATTTTCCTTTTCAATTACTCCCTCTCAAAATGACAAAGATGTGATATTTTCGGAATAAGTTAAGTGACAGGAAACTCCATTATCCAGATTCTACTTCAACAAAGTGGATCTTTAGAGCCCCTGCACATGAAAAGTAACTACTTTAATAGGGAAACCAAGCCTTTTTGGTCTTGGGTTGAACTTGATAAAGCTCATCGTAATCACTTTCAAAACCATCATCGTAATCAAAATTGTCATCAGACGAATCTAATGTCAATTTTGGAAAGTTTTTAGCCTTTTCTTTCTTTGTTTGTTTTGAAAAATTTAACTTTGAAAGATCATTTTTATTACTGACTCGTTTGATTTGACATATTTAGTTTTATCTAAAACAGATTTTTCATTCTTAGATGATGAAGACACTTTCTTTTTGGCAACCCAGTATTGTGAATTACTTCTTGCCTTTTTAACGTAGAATCTAGAAGCTATGTTTTCTTTTGATTTTGAATATTCACCTTTTTCAAATGTTGAGTTTTCAACTTTGTTTCAGTTTTAGGTTTCACTTTGAATTTAGATTCATAGTTTCTTTTTAACATTTTGATTGGTTTCACAATCTCTGGCTGCTTTTGTTTTTCATCTTTTATCACTGACTTTCTTCGTAGATACACAGGCTTTGATTTCGGACACTTGCGAGCAATATGACCAACTTCATTGCATTTAAAGCAAGTCCGAGTATCATAAACATATCCACTGGTGGATTTTACTCCACTTGCAGATTTAGCCTTGTCCCGAAGTTTTTTCTCTTTCTTGAACTCATCATTTGATTGCTTACCGATCAAACTTTCTTCTTGAACTGTGTTTGTCCCATATACAAACTTCATGTTTTTACCTTTGTATTCGGGAAATGGAGACTTCTGGTTCCTTTTCGGTTCATCCTCATTTTCTTCCAAGCCCAACCTTGCTCTCCTGTTCTCAGGAAAATCACCACCATTCTTTTGGTAGTTGTTAAAGTTCCTTTTGGGTTTTGAATAAAATTTCTTTTCATTTATCTCAAGATCATCTGACGAAACTTATACAAGTTTGAACAATTTATCGATTTGATCTTCTTTCACATTCCAAATCGGAAAGCTATCATCAAAATATGACCTATCAGATTCCTTAACCTTGTACATGACAACATTAGGATCATCACTAAGATCATTTTCTGATGACGTATCTTCATTTTCGGATTGTAATTCTGAATCGTCATTTTCGGATCATTTTCTGATGACGTATCGTCATTTTCTGAGGACGTATCGTCGTTTTCAAAGCTGCTGTCGTCAGAATCATTTCCTAAAACATTCTTTACCACATTTTTCACAATCACTTCACTGCCATTGTTTGATTTCGTATAGATTACGTCAATGTTCTCAGGCAACTGATCTTTCGTTTCTGATAAAAGCGTTATGTTTTTTGCCTTTTCAATATCGTCCTCTTTCTTGCGGCAGTAACTTGCAAGTGGAGGTGGAACATTTTCGTATTCTTTACGCTTTGTACCTTTTGGTTTTTCAACATTTTCCTCCGACTTGATCGTAGAAAGAATGTTATTGTCACACCCCGACATCCACGTATCTACCGGTGGGCCCGGTGGGGAGTATCATGATGTACAGTTGATATCATCATAACCAAATAAGTATAACACAGCGAAAGGCTTGGAATAAATAAACTATTACAACCAATAATGTCCAGCGTCCAAAATAAATATATACAGACATGGTTGTAATTAGATCCACAGGCGGATCGAAATACATACAAAATGATAACATACTATAAACAGGCAAATCCTAAGGTCGCAACTCCTTGGTTATTCACCCCGCAGCTCCCAGCCTATTCCGTACTTGCAACCTGTAACTTAAGCTTTTGAAAATACGTCAATTTCCACTGGTAAATACGCTCAACCGACTCATTTTGAAAATCTTTTCGAAAATGGTTTTTGGTGCACAAGGCACATTTTCATAAATAATTTGGGACAGTACAAAAGACCTTGTATACAAATTTACATCCTGGCTTTTACATATGAGGCTCGGTACAGAAACCGAGACATGATCGACTGAAACACCACTCTGAACTTTCACACAGAAAGCAGGATAGCAATTACTCAGTGTATGCCTAAACGCCATGCTATATTGTCGTGGCCACTACCAATTTAGTGAGCCAAGGATATTCTAGACACGGTCAAGCCCACCCCTAATTTTTTAGTTTCAGTCAAAACAGATCAAAACCGGGTTATGTAAGATTTCAGTTAATTATCACAACTGGATAAAACATTATCCCATACCCGACCAAGTGGTAGTAGTCTACCGTATCACAAGCCCGTATAGGGAAAATAAGTCAAGAGTATTTACCTGAATTGAAGTTCGCAAGTAATCCCAATTCAGCCGTATTCCAGAGCAAGTATAGGAGCAATTTACCGGGAGGCGTTCAGTCTGGAGTGATGGTAATTAATAACCAATATTAGAATGCTAACGGGTCCTAAATTAAATCCAAGACTTGGACCGGTTAATCTTACGCTAAATTGTGATACGGTACGATACGCTAGATTAAGCGGTGACCGGAATAGAATATTGATTCGACCCGACAAGTACATAGACTTGTATAATATGGGCTACCCAATAACATTCTGGATTTTGGTAAGGAATGGACAAAGTTAAACCCGTTTTGGTTATTAAAATACGTAAACTAGCTACGTATGTTTAACCGAACGCGTATAAGCGAAACCAGGTAAACGTAAGAGTCGTATATAAGTTCCATAATGAGATATGTTTAAAATATTTTATAAAATTAGTAACATTTGCAAGGATAGGCCCAAGTTATAATTAAAACCGATTTATGCCCTACAAGGGCATTTTGGTCATTTTTGGGCTTATAAAAGATGTTTAAAGTGAATCTGATGTTATGACCTTAAATATTCTGTAAAATACATATTTTATCATGTTATAATAGTAGGATATCAAATATATGTGTGTTTGATAATTTTGAAACATACTATGTCTCGTAAGGGCATTTTAGTCATTTCACACATAGCTTTGAAGCCGAATTTGGGATTCTGAGTTCGGGACTTGTACTTACTGTTGTTATATTAAAAGTAAGTTTATAAATCAGTAGATAACAAGTCTCGGCTCATGGTTATGGTTTTAAACCATACTTATGCGCCGAAAGGCGTAAAAGTCGCTAAATGCCGTTAAATCGATATTTAATATAAACTGAAGTTAGGACCTGTTTTAAATAGCCAAAAAATATGTCATATAACTTATAACATCATTAGTTTAAAGTTTTGGTTATAAAAAGTTTGATTTTTAGCTATTTTTTCCGTAAAAATGGGTAGTTTGGTCATTTAGCGGCGATTAGCGATTCTTAAGCACGCATTCAAGTTATAAACTGAATAAACATCCCAAATGGTCCTACTTATCATAACATATCAGTAAGTAATTAGATTTTATAATCACATGTGCTAAAAATCTCATTTTTGCTTATAATGACCCTTTTTGCAAAGTTTTAAAGATTTTCATGGAACTTATGAAAAACTTGGATTTCTTAGGAATTGAGTCACGAAAATTTAGGACAAAATTCTAAACATTGACCAAAACTCAGTAGCAAGAATGGCTCAAAACGGGTCAGAATTGAAAGTCAACAGAAAGTCAACTGTTTGAGACTTTCGGTTACGAACCGAGCCTAGACAAAAAATTGACGAACCGAACCTGTTGACATATGTTCAAATACTTATTTTAAGGTTATTAATGCTTTAAAACATATTTTATAACATCCAGATCGTTAGCTATTAATTTGGCAAAAACTGCTCAGTTTGACTTTTATTGATTTTTCGGTTGACTCGTCAATTGGTCAAGAATCCGTGAAACTCTGAAAATGCCCTCTTAAAGGTTTATTACTTCCATCATTATGAGCATGCAGAAACTTTCTTTACTCACATTGACAGAGTGTACATGGATTTATAACAAAGTCAAGCCGTTTTTTACGACGAAACTTTGTTTGAAGCAAAAAAGCTATAAATAAACAACTTGGCAGGGATCATAGACTTACATTATGTCTATGTGAGTACTAGGAATGGTTTGGAAAGCCAAGCACTAATCAGCAGCTCCTCTAGCATGAATTTTGTGCACCAAGGTTGAAGAACTTGGTTGCAACTTTGAGAAAACTCAACATATAAAGTCACTAGAGGAGTGTAGAGGGGAAGCCAGGTGTTAGGGAGGGTCTTGAAGTGATTACAAGTGTTCCTTGAATGTCAAAAGGTGGCAAGAATTCGAGTAAGGTGGCAAAAACCCGAGTGAGTAGTGTCCAAAATGCAAGCTGTCAACCAGAATCACTATTCTGTCGCTTGCACCCCCTCGCGGGGCGCGAGGGGTTTAGGCCTGGCAGGTAGCGGCCCGCGACCGTGTCTTGGGTCAGCCAGCCAAGTTTACAACTTGGCAAATTTACTCCCTGAACGTTCTAAAACTTTTATGTAAGCATATATGGCCCCTCAACTTCATTTCAAGGCACATTGAGGATAAGATAAGCGATTTAACGACTTTAGGTCCCTCCTGGTTTGAAATACGTCATATTTAGGATTCCTGGGACACGTGTAAGATAATTATAGGACGTAAAACACGTAGTGTTACATCCTCACCCCCTTAAAATAAATCTCGACCCGAGATTTCAATCAAACAGATGTGGATACTTCTGTCGCATGACAGACTCCACTTCCCAAGTGTATTCGGGACCTCGACGAGCGTCCCATTTAACGTTTACGATAGGCACATGCTTCCTACGAAGCTTCTTGACCTGACGATCCTCGATCGCAACTGGTTGCTCAATAAAACGTATGTTCTTATCAATCTGAACCTCGTCATGTGGCATAGCCAACGACTCATCCGCTAAACACTTTTTCAAGTTGGAGATGTGGAATACGTCATGGATTCCACTAAACTTCTCGGGCAATTTAAGCTTGTATGCAACAGCTCCAACTCGTTCGATAATCTCGAATGGTCCAACATATCTTGGACTTAGCTTGCCTCTCTTTCCGAAGCGCATAACGCCCTTCCAAGGCGACACTTTAAGCAAGACTTTGTCTCCTACCTGGAACTCAATAGGTTTACACCTCTAATTTGCATAACTCTTCTGCCTATCCTTGGCAGCTTTAAGACGGTCACGAATCTGCAAAATCTTGTCCGTCGTTTCCAGGACTATCTCCGGTCCTGTCAGTTGGGCTTCCCCAACTTCTGCCCAACAAACGGGTGTCCTACACTTTCTCCCGTAAAGTGCTTCAAACGGGGCAGCTTGAATACTTGCGTGATAAATGTTATTGTAGGAGAACTCAACAAGTGGTAAGTAGCTATCCCAACTTCCACCTAGATCAATCACACAAGCACGGAGCATATCTTCCAAAGTATGTATAGTGCGCTCACTTTGCCCATCCGTTTGAGGATGATAAGCTTAATCGAGTGCCAAAAGCTTGCTGGAAACTTTTCCAGAAATGTGAAGTAAAACTTGTGTCTCTATCGGACACTATGGACACTGGCACACCATGCAAAGATACAATCTCATCCACATACACCTTTGCTAGCTTGTCTGAACTGTAAGTTTCGTTAATAGGCAGAAAATGAGCTGACTTAGTCAGTCTATCTACAATTACGCATATTGCATCATTTCCGCGTTTAGTCCTTGGTAACTTAGTGATAAAATCCATAGTCACGTATTCCCATTTCCACATGGGGATCTCTAATGGCTGCAATAATCCTGACGGCTTCTAGTGCTCTGCTTTAACTTGTGAGCACGTCAAACATTTTGATACATACTCAACTATAGATTTCTTTAATCCGGACAACCAATAATCGGGTCTCAAATCTTTATACATTTTATCACCACCCGGGTGAATTGAATATCTAGAACTATGTGCTTCTTGAAGGATCAGATCTCTAAGTCCACCGAAGATTGGAATCCATATTCGTCCACAAAACCGAAGGATTCCATCATTTCCCGGGGTAAGTTGTTCTACCAACTTTCCCAGTTCTTCCTTAGGTAGATTTGCTTCTATCAAAGCTTGCTTCTGAGCTTCCAAAATCTTATCTTTCAGGTCATTCTTAACCTGAATGCTCTTGGCATTTATCCTTATAGGCTTAACCCTTTCCTTGCGGCTCAAGGCATCGGCAACCACATTTGCCTTGCCTGGATGATAACGGATCTCACAATCATAATTATTCAGTGTCTCCATCCACCAACGCTGTCTCATATTTAAATCCATTTAATTGAATAAATGTTGGAGACTTTTGTGGTCGGTGTATATAATACACTTTGTTCATATAAATAATGTCTCCATAGTTTGAGCGCAAATACCACAGCACCTAGTTCCAAATCATGCATGGTGTAGTTTCTTTCATGTATCTTCAATTGCCTTGAAGCGTAGGCGATTACCTTTCCTCTTTGCATGAGTACACACCCCATGCCTGTGTGTGAAGCATCACAATGTACCACAAAATCTTCAATTCCTTATGGTAGAGTCAACACAGGAGCATTACTTAATTTCTTTGCTTCAATACATCAAAAGCTTCCTGCTGTTTCGGACCCCAAACAAATTTAACATCCTTACGGGTCAATGTAGTTAATGGGGTAGCTATTCTATAGAAATTTTCAATAAATCTTCTATAATAACCAGCTAAACCCAGAAAGCTACGAATCTCTGATGGTGTCTTGGGGGCTTGCCAGTTCATTACTGCTTCAACTTTAGCAGGGTCGACTTGAATTCCACGTTCACTGACTACGTGGCCTAAGAATTGCACTTTCCACAACCAAAATTCACATTTAGAAAACTTTGCATAAAGTTTCTCGTGTCTCAACAACTCCAAAATACACCGTAGATGTTTCTCGTGGTCCCCCTGACTACGAGAGTATATAAGTATGTCATCTATGAATACGATGACAAACTTATCCAGATAAGGCTTGCAAACTCTATTCATCAAATCCATGAAAGCTGCAGGTGCATTAGTGAGCCTAAAAGGCATCACTAAGAACTCATAATGACCATATCTTGTTCTGAACGCCGTCTTTGGAACGTCTTCAGTGCGAACTTTGAGTTGATGATAACCTGACCTCAAATCAATCTTCGAGAAGTAGCTTGCTCCCTGAAGCTGGTCAAATAAATCATCAATTCTGGGCAATGGATAACGATTCTTAATTGTTAACTTATTCAGCTCACGATAGTCAATGCACATTCGCATTAAACCATTTTTTTTTCACAAACAGTATTGGAGCTCCCCAAGGCGAAGAGCTTGGCTGAATAAATCCTTTTTCCATTAATTCTTCAAGTTGTGTCTTCAACTCCTTCAATTCTGTAGGTGCAAGTCTGTACGGGGCTCTAGCAACTGGAGCTGCACCAGGTATGATATCAATTCTAAATTCTACTTGCCTGTCTGGGGGTAGTCGGGGAGAATCTTCAGGAAACACGTCAGCAAATTCTGAGAAAACGGGTAGATCTTCGATCTTTGGCTTAGCTTCATCAATGGTTACTTGTGCCATGTAAATGACACAATTTTTCTTCAGGCATTTCGAAGTTTTAAGCAATGAATCTTTTTCAGACAAACCATAACATACATCACCTTGGATAGGCAGCAATTCACCGGTTGAGGTTTTGATTTCGATGAGCTTCTTGTTACAGGCCATATGGGCATGGTTACTAGACAACCAGTCCATACCAAGAACTACATCAAAACCTGCCAACTTCATTGGCAATAGCAAAACAGGAATAGAGTGATCCTTAATGGAAATAAAACATCCATCAATAATTGTAGAAGCGGTTTCTATCGTTCCATCAGCAAGTTCTACATCGTATGTTATGCCTAGAGTTCTCATGGGCAAGTTTAATAAGGCATTAAACTTATGATCTACAAATGATTTAGCCGCCCCTGAATCGAAAAGAACTCTAGCATAGACGTCATTAATAAGGAACATACCTGTTATGACATTGTCATAGTTCACAGCCTCCTTGGCTTTCATCTGGAAAGCACAACCCTTTCCTTTCTTCGCCCCATCGTCCTTAGCAGTGTCATCTTTCTTATACTTAGGACAGTTGGGTTTGATGTGTCCTTTCTCGCCACTGTTGTAACATGTAGCTTCCTTCAAATCTTTGCATTCCAATGCCTTGTGTCCAAATCCCTTACAAATACCACATGTTTTCGCCCGTGACTCTTCACGACATGCACCAGAATGTCGTCTATTACATTTCTTGCATCTTGGTCTATTATCAAACCTTTGGTGACCTTTGCTTGACTCGAATCTTTTGTTCTTGCTGAAATGGTGTAACCTGCCATCTTCTCTCTTCCTTTTCTCTCCAACTTCTGCCCTAAGAGACCTCTGTCTCTTCAAATCTTGCGTTAATACCATAGATAGGTCCACAGCAGACCTAAATGTTACGGGCCTAGATGCCCTAACATCTCCCTTAATCTCCGACTCTAACCCGCCAATGAAACGTGAAATGCGTTTGGACTCGGGAGTGATCAAATATGGCACCAATCTCGACATAGAGTTAAACTCTGATACATACTTCCCACAATCGAGATTCTTCATGGTTAACCCAATAAATTCTGTCTCAATCCTCTCTATCTCGTATGGAGGACAGTAGGCATTCTTAACCAATTCAACAAACCCATCCCAACTCAGATTGTACAAATGAACCTTCCCAGAAGATTGAATCCTCGACTTCCACCATGAGAGGGCATCGCCCTTGAAAGATTGCGCAACAAACTGAACTATATCTTTCTCAGCGCATCCACTGATTTCCACGATAGTCTCAATCTCATCCAACCAACGGAGCGTTTCCACAGCTCCCTTCTCCCCAGTAAAGTCTCGCGGTTTGCAAGACACAAAATATTTATACTAGCATCCCTCTTTCGTGAACTGGGTTTTCTTTCGGTACTCCTTTCTTTTTCTCCTTATGTTAGATGAGTGTTCGGACTTTTCATTTTCATTTGACGGATGATCCGATTTCTTCTGTGATGAGTGCTTTGAGTGATGTGTCGATGAATACTTTGACGTGCGCTTTGATTGCGATGCACTGGATTCTCTATTCTTCTCATCACGTTCCTTCATTGCTTTATCAACCTCTGTAGCAACAAAGGCTTGTAACTCGTCTCTTGTCATTATAAATTTTTCATTATCATTGCTATCCTTACGTCGGCTGCTAACTTCGTTTGAGTTTACCATTTCTCTGCTTGATGCTGAAACAACAACGTGGAGTTTTAACTAGTCACTTGTTTGATTGATTGAAAACGACATAAAAGCCTTAATTTAGGGGATGATTGTTGTGGCACAAAAGGCCTGTCACACATGACATTTAGGGAGATAGCACAAATGGCTTGCCGTAACGACTAAATTTTACATGAGTTAAGATCACTTATGGGATCATAGAACTTCAAAGCTCGGACGTAGTCATACTGCTTCGGAACAGGAAGTCGTGGAATATAATTGTCATAGTCACTAATGGACATAACATAGTCATAGGCAATATCTCTAATGGATATTTGAATAATGAGTTCATCGCACTGATGATTTTTGAATTGATCATAATGATTACATAGGTTTGGACATAGTCCATTTACCTAGATAACTCGTATGGTTCCTCAAGTCACACTAGCAGATGGTTAATACCTTGAATATATTAACCTTTAGAATAGTAACTCTTAAAATGATAAAAAAAATAACTAGTCCAGATCGGGAAGACTAGTGAGGTTTAGAACGTAGTTCACCACCCCTGGATAGAAGGGAAATCTCAACCTTAACTATCAATGTAGAAAACCATATAACTACCGTTTTGCCAATTAGTGTGACCTAATCACTTGGCGTGCGTAAACCATTAAGAGGATCTTTTGAAAATATTATGCAGATCATAAATTTCGAATTTAAATCGAGACGATCTCTTAAACAACTAGATGAAAGGAATAGATAATTTAAATTTCCAAAATTTCATTAATAATAGTAGTACGATACAATAGAGTCCATAATAAGACTTAAAGAAAGGAAAATTGTCCTTGCAAGGACTATACTTGAAATAATTAAAATGTCCACGCAGGGACATATTTGTAAATAATAAAATACGACAGATAATTTGAATTTAATCCTTCTTCTCCTCTTAGCTTCTTTACTAGTCTTTTCAACAGCTTGTTATTTTTCTTGTTGTCTTTTGCGGTTTATTCCTGAAGTTCTTTGACCTTTTCTAATGCTTCAGCAAGAACTTCCATTGTTGGCGGTGGTTGTTGTGGTTGGGTTTGAGGTTGAGGTTGAGATGGCGCAACCGGATGCTGATAACTATAATACGGATATCCGCCTGGTTGATAAGGATAAGGGTTAGGATAGTGAGAATTCATGGCCGTTTCAAGGTAAGGGTCAGGATGAGATATGTGATGGCTATGGCTATGCTCTGGCCAGGTAGAAGGATCGAAGGGGTTGTATTCTGGCAATTGTTGGTAGGTAGGTATGGGGTTATCAAAACCCGGTGGCGGAGGTGGTTGAAAAGGTTCGCCAAATGGTAAGGGTGGTTGAGGCTCAGGCTCAACAGTAGAATGCGGTTGCTCGTTGTAAGGCGAGGCATAAGAAGGTCCACCCATTTGTGGATCTTCCGGGATAGTGGGGTAAGATGAAGGCTGGGGAGATAGTGACCCAACCCTGGGTCCCATTCGCACGGACATGCGTGCGTTCCTCTTCCTAGGTGGACGAGGTGGTAGTTGTGGCTATTCCACCTGTTGGTCTTCAGGTGGAGGGGTATGGTAGGATGGAGTGTGGTGGGATGGTGTGTTGTGGTAAGATGGGGTGTCGTAGAAAATATATTGTGAAAAATTTTCCTGAAATTCATCAGGATAGTGTTGTGGTGTTCCAGCGTACGAGTTGGATCCGCTGGATAAGTAAATGGGATGACCCATCGATCCCGTTGCCGGCATTTCTGGGTCGGAGTCTTCTTCCATGGGCTCCGGGGAATCTTCCTGTGGGGTCACAGAAGGTGAGTGAAATTGGATATCAAGGTTATAAATTCCATGAGCAGAATGGGAGCGTGAGTGGTGAGATTGGGTAGGTTGTGGTGGTAGTGAATCTGGCGGTGGAGAATACTCATGGGATATAGAGTGACGATGAGGATACGGTTCCCATGGTGATGAGGAGTCTCCTGAATCCTTGTAAGGGTTGTAGTTATGGGGGTTCGAAGGTCCTTGACCCGCTGCTCCACTTCTCATGAGGCCTTTTCCCTTCGCTCCTCTAGAAAATTTTGGAGGCATCTTCGACAATTCCTGTCATAAAACAAATTAAAAACCAAGGCAAGCAAAATAACAAAATAAGGAAACGAATAATCCTAGATCAAAGCCTAGACTCGAGAGTCTAAGGAATATGTTTTCTTATATCGTTTGAGATTAAACACTAATGGCAAGTGTGGAATTCCCTCAAACGTTGGCTCTGATACAAACCTGTCACACCCCAACATCCACGTGTCTACCGGTGGGCCCGGTGGGGAGTATCGTGATGTACAGTTGATATCATCATAACCAAATAAGCATAACACAGCGGAAGGCTTGGAATAAATAAGCTATTACAACCGATAATGTCCAGCATCCAAAATAAATATATACAGACATGGTTGTAATTAGATCCACAGGCGGATCGAAATACATACAAAATGATAACAGACTATGAATAGGCAAATCCTAAGGTCGCAACTCCTTGGTTATTCGCCCCGCAGCTCCCGGCCTATTCCGTACTTGCAACCTGTAACTTAAGCTTTTGAATATACGTCAGTTTCCACTGGTAAATACGCTCAACCGACTCATTTTGAAAATCTTTTCGAAAATGGTTTTTGGTGCACAAGGCACATTTTCATAAATATCTTGGGACAGTACAAAAGACCTTGTATACAGATTTACATGCTGGCTTTTACATATGAGGCCCGGTACAGAAACCGAGACATGATCGACTGACACACCACTCTGAACTTTCACACAGAAAGCAGGATAGCAATTACCCAGTGTTTGCCTACACGCCATGCTATATTGTCATGGCCACTACCAATTTAGTGAGCCAAGGATATCCCAGACACGGTCAAGCCCACCCCCAATGTTTTAGTTTCAGTCAAAACAGATCAAAACCGGGTTATGTAAGATTTCAGTTAATTATCACAATTGGATAAAACATTATCCCATACCCGACCAAGCGGTAGTAGTCTACCGTATCCCAAGCCCGTATAGGGAAAATAAGTCAAGAGTATTTACCTGAATTGAAGTTCTCAAGTAATCCCAATTCAGCCGTATTCCAGAGCAAGTACAGGAGCAATTTACCGGGAGGCGTTCAGTCTGGAGTGATGGTAATTAATAATCAATATTAGAATGCTAACGGGTCCTAAATTAAATCCAAGACTTGGACCGGTTAATCTTACGCTAAATTGTGATACGGTACGATACGCTAGATTAAGCGGTGACCGGAATAGAATATTGATTGGACCGGACAAGTACATAGACTTGTATGATATGGGCTACCCAATAACATTCTGGATTTTGGTAAGGAATGGACAAAGTTAAACCCGTTTTGGTTATTAAAATACGTAAACTAGCTACGTATGTTTAACCGAACGCGTATAAGCGAAACCGGGTAAACGTAAGAGTCGTATATAAGTTCCATAATGAGATATGTTTAAAATATGTTATAAAATCAGTAACATTTGCAAGGATAGGCCCGAGTTATATTTAAAACCGATTTATGCCCTACAAGGGCACTTTGGTCATTTTTGGGCTTATAAAAGATGTTTAAAGTGAATCTGATGTTATGACCTTAAATATTATGTAAAAATACATATTTTATCATGTTATAATAGTAGGATATCAAATATATGTATGTTTGATGATTTTGAAACATACTATGTCTCGTAAGGGCATTTTAGTAATTTCACACATAGCTTTGAAGCCGAATTTGGGATTCTGAGTTCGGGACTTGTACTTACTGTTGTTATATTAAAAATAAGTTTATAAATCAGTAGATAACAAGTCTCGGCTCATGGTTATGGTTTTAAACCATACTCATGCGCCGAAAGGCGTAAAAGTCGCTAAAATGCCGTTAAATCGATATTTAATATAAACTGAAGTTATGACCTGTTTTAAATAGCCAAAAAATATGTCATATAACTTATAACATCAGTAGGTTAAAGTTTTGGTTATAAAAAGTTTGATTTTTAGCTATTTTTCCGTAAAAAGGGGTAGTTTGGTCATTTAGCGGCGATTAGCGATTCTTAAGCACGCATTCAAGTCATAAACTGAACAAACATCCCAAATGGTCCTACTTATCATAACATATCAGTAAGTAATTAGATTTTATAATCATATGTGTTAAAAATCTCATTTTTGCTTATAAGGACCCTTTTTGCAAAGTTTTAAAGATTTTCATGGAACTTATGAAAAACTCGGATTTCTTAGGAATTGAGTCACGAAACGTTAGGACAAAATTCTAAACACAGACATGATCATAAAATGACTAAAAAATAGTAGCAAGAATGGCTCATCACAGGTCAGAATTGAAAGTCAACAGAAAGTCAACTGTTTGACACTTTCGGTTACGAACCGAGCCTAGACCAAAAATTGACGAACCGAGCCTGTTGACATATGTTCAAATACTTATTTTAAGGTTATTAATTCTATAAAACATATTTTATAACATCCAGATCGTTAGCTATGAATTTTGCAAAAACTGCTCAGTTTGACTTTTATTGATTTTTCGGTTGACTCGTCAATTGGTCAAGAATCCGTGAAAATCTGAAAATGCCATCTTAAAGGTTTATTACCTCCATCATTGTGAGCACGTAGAAACTTGTGTTACTCACATTGACGGAGTGTACACAGATTTATAACAAAGTCAAGCCGTTTTTACGACGAAACTTTGTTTGAAGCAAAAAGCTATAAATAAACAACTTGGCAGGGATCATAGACTTACATTATGTCTATGGGAGTACTACGAATGATTTGGAAAGCCAAGCACTGATCAGTAGCTCCTCTAGCATGAATTTTGTGTACCAAGGTTGAAGAACTTGGTTGCAACTTTGAGAAAACTCAACATATAAAGTCACTAGAGGAGTGTAGAGGGGAAGCCAGATGTTAGGGAGGGTCTTGAAGTGATTACAAGTGTTCCTTGAATGTCAAAAGGTGGCAAGAATTCAAGTAAGGTGGCAAAAACCCGAGTGAGTAGTGTCCAAAATGCAAGCTGTCAACCAGAATCACTTTTCTGTCGCTAGCACCCCTTGCGGGGCGCGAGGGGTTTAGGCCTGGACTGTGTCTTGGGTCAGCCAGCCAAGTTTACAACTTGGCAAATTTACTCCCTGAACGTTCTAAAACTTTTATTTAAGCATATATGGCCCCTCAACTTCATTTCAAGGCACATTGAGGATAAGATAAGCGATTTAACGACTTTAGGTCCCTCCTGGTTTGACATACGTCATATTTAGGATTCCCGGGACACGTGTAAGATAATTATAGGACGTAAAACACGTAGTGTTACAGTGATCAATGACATAAGCGTTTGTGGTATAACTTTTCAACAATTGCCTTACCATTTTTGTTTCAATCTTCATATCTTGAAGTTCTCGTCTTGTTTCAGCAATTGTGGCAATGTACATGTTAATTGCTTTTTGTTTTTCAATTACTGTTGCACTAAACATTGTTACATTAGCACTTAATTCAAGATTAGTTTTTTCGACATTGCAATAAGTGCTTTTCATTTTTTCATAAGCTTCTTTTATTGTTCTGTAATCATAACGAAAATTTTCGTTATGTACAGTCATTTCGCTTATGATTTTAGACTTCTCAGCACCCCACAAGGATTTGTGCACTTTGTGCAATGTTTTTCAACCTCCACAACTTTCACAATTTCCTTCTCAGTATTTGTTACCTCAGAACTTACCTTTTCCGCCTCTAATTTTATCGCATTTTAAGTTTCAAGATAAACCATCTCCTCTTCTTCTCTTTGTTGCAGGTACTGTTCTAGAATTGCATTCTCCAAAGCTGCAATCTCAGCTGACATATCTTGCTCTTCCATAATCTCAGCCATAAGAGCAACTCCAGTCTTCTTGTTAATATACTTGTTCCAATCAAAACCTTCATTTTCACTTGAAGCAATCATAGCTTTTTCTGTGGTGTTGGACGATTGATCTTGAACTTTGATTTTTCTCGGAAATGGCTTGTATTGCAGTGCTTTCTTGTAGTAATCATTGCCACCTCCGAAAGGACTTTGATTGCCACTTACTTCTTGATTTGGGCACTCACGTTTGAAATGCCCCTTTTGTCAGCACTTGAAGCAAGTAACTTTTGTCTTGTCGAATCCCAGTTTGTTGCTAGAATTACCAATGTCTCTTCCAGTTAACGCTACAAACTTAGTAACTCTTCTGATGATCGAAGCCAGACTCCACTTAATATCCATTAGTTCCACTTCTTCTTCATCCACCTGGTCGTAATCCTCAGCTGTCATTTCAGGATTTCTGATCTTCCCAGCAACTAAACATTCATAAGATTCCAGAACAGTAGCAAGAAGTACTATGTGCTGTTTAGCCACTTTTTCAGGAAAAACATTCTTCAGATTAACAGCGATGTTGCATTAAAAAACATTCGGATCAGAACTGGATTGGTTTATCTGATACGACTGATTGTTCTGATTTTGAAACGAAGAATTTGAACCAGTGCTTGAATATCCAGTGTTCGGAGAACTCTGATTCTGTGATGAATAATTCGTGGAATTCATATTAGCACTGAATGTTGTTTGACTTTTTGGACTCTGAATCGGAGTATCTTGAACACCTCCTTTGTAATACACACCGACATCTTGAACAACGTTTGCATTCTTTGATTTTGCAATCTTTAATAGCTCTATTTCATGACCTTCTAGTTTATCGATGAAAGATGACAACTTTAAATGCATCCAAGCCGGACTGTTCTTTAAAACCATCAGGTAAGTTGACCACTCTCCCTGGGGAAGTGCATCAGCCAACTTTTCTATTTGCTCTTAGGTAGTTCTCTTGATATCATGCCTTCGCATCTGGACCATTAGATGACAGTATCTGTCAATCATCTGCTTCATAGTCTCACCTTTGATCATTGTGAAAATCTCGAATTCTTTCTTGATTAAAGCCTTTTTGCTCTTTATCATTTCATCGCTTCCCTTGAATTTATCACAAAGAGCTTGCCACAATTCTTGTGAAGTTTCACATTCTGGTAGTAAAATCAAGATATCTTCAATCACAGATTGTTGTATCAGGCTAATCATCTTCTTTTCAGCCACACATGCATCTTTATCAGCAGGTGTAAACTTAAACAAAGGCAGATCTTGTTCACGTTCATCTTTAGGCCACTTGTATCCATTTTCTACTGCAACCCTTCTGTGAAACTGATTGGCTTGTACCCAGTTTACAAAATTTCCTTCCATCCCTCAAACTCATCCATACTCATTAGCTTTGGCGGTTTAGTAGTAGTACCCATCTCGTTGTCGAGATTCATCTGATTCACCGTAATATTATTGGACGTTGAAGCTTGAGCTACTCCCGCAGCAAACGCGTTACGAAAATCTTCCATTTTGAAAATCAGACGATTTATCTGAAAAACACACGTTCACAAATTTCGAAAAACAATCAGTATACTGACAAGTTCGGGCGAACTTGCAGTTTTGAGAAAATCAGATTTTGCTTTAACACAAGTTCGGGCGAACTTATGTTTGAAGATTTGAAAACTTTTCACTTTGATACAAGTTCGGTCGGACTTGTTAAGAATTTTAGAAGAACAAGCAAGTTCGGGCGAACTTATGTAGATTTTCAACAGAATTTTATCAAGTTCGGGCGAACTTGATAAAAATTGAAGAAAAATCAGCAAGTTCGAGCGGTCTTAGCTTTAATCCTTGAAATATCAATCAAGTTCGGGCGAACTTGATTAAAATCAATGAATTTTAATCAAGTCCGGGCGAACTTGATGTTAAGTTCGACCAAATCAAGTTTTTGAAACATGGTTTTTTCAACTTTTTTATATCAATTTGTTTGAATTTGATGTTCAAACTCTCAGGAGTTTACCATAAGTGTATTTTATTTGACATGTTCAATTTTAGCCATTTTTGTCCATGAATCCTTCAAATGTATGAAAAAGATAAGAAAAATGGTAGAATGAGGTAGAATTAAAGTGATTCGTGTGTCAATTAGCAAATTCAGGTATCCAAGCTCTGATACCACTTGTTAGGACCGTCCTCGATAGCACAGGAACCTAGAATTTGTATCTAACGTCCAATTAGGCGGAAACTAAGTGAAGTGTTAATCGTATAACAAGAATTTACTCATTCAATGTTTTGTTTATTGATCAATATTCATAAACGTTCAAGTCCCGGATCCGACGCCGTCAGTGTGCCAAAGTTGTTGATTGTTACAAATGAAATCCTAAGGCACCTATTTATAGAAGTTCAAGTTCGCTTGGGGTGTCAACAAGTTCGGGCGAACTTGTCTTGAACAAGTTCGACCGAACTTGTTCTTACATTCTTAATCCGGGCGAACTTGATCCTCTTTATACATAAATACCTTGTTTTCTAACGCGATCTCACCTATTCTAAACAGACTCGCTACAAGACTAAGACATAGACATACGGTACTAACAGATTTATTGATCAATATTCATAAAAGTTCAAGTTCCGGATCCGACAGAGGTTCGCCGTCAGTGTGCCAAAGTTGTTGATTGTTACAAATGAAATCCTAAGGCACCTATTTATAGAAGTTCAAGTTCGCTTGGGGTGCCCAAACTTGTCTTGAACAAGTTCGGCCGAACTTGTTCTTACATTCTTAATCCGGGCGAACTTGATCCTCTTTATACATAAATACCTCGTTTTCTAACACGATCTCACCTATTCTAAACAGACTCGATACAAGACTAAGACATAGACATACTGTACTAACAGACTCCCCCTTGGATATCGTCTTTGTCTTGATCAGTCTTCAGAAGCTCTGTTCATTCAGGCTCGTTCTAATATAATGACGTAGGCAACACACATATGCACTAACACCAGTTCATTACATAACTCTCCTAGAATGATCTACATTCTTTTTATGATATAAAAGTGTTTCTACAGTGAAATCCTACAATTCTGTATGTCTATACAAAGCCAATAAAGTTAGTATAAAGGAATTGATTATGAGTTCATGCATGGGTTCTTGCTGTCAACTTGAATAAACTTATTCACATATGATAAAATAATAATATAATTTACTTTAATTGTAAAAGTTGTTTATGTTGATCGGGGAGACAAGAAAAATAATCGATGAATGACGTTTTAACATTCTGAGACTAGTGGGAACTAAATAACTAAATTCATTCAGTGGGTTCCATAAATTAAATGAATGTAAATATATTAACCAATCTAATTTAAAACATGATTAATATGTAGGACTTTGTTTCAAGTGAGGACTTGTTGCGTCTATATTGTTTACGTTTAAGCTAAGGTACGAATTCTATGGTGTCTCGCTTTTAGCATAATATATATTGTTTTCTATTTCTCATAGTGTACGGATATTCAGTCCGTCGCTCGTAGCGTAACGTGGCTATTCGTTTCATAATATCGTAGTATTGAAAATCGTTTATTTGAATTGTTGCCTTTAATACGTATACGATAGGTTACATTTTTTTCTACACTCATTGTCGCATGTTCCCATAAATTTTTTTTATTTATTATTGATCATTGACTAGATGTGATATAGCTTGAGAGTATCGTTAGTGTATTTGCCTTGACTTGAGTGAATCGTTCTATTGACCTTAATACCCGAGCATATCCAACTATGGGGACATAGGGCGTCATCATAGCCACAGTTGACGTGCACCATCCGTGGCGGTGCGAAAGACCCACGGCGTCTCTATATTATATTGGGTGCCAAGTGATTGCACTTATTGATTATTGAACGGCGTATGGATCGATCCTAGGAGTGTAAGTGTTAGTGGTAGTGGGATAGGTGTGAGTGCCCACATTCCCTCTACATAGTGGTGCATTAGAACTGCAGCTAATGTGCAAAGTGTTAGTGTTTATTGTTAGTGGCTCACATGGGTATTTCCAATATACCTTTATGGTATTCATCAGTGATCATTTGACGTATTGTATTATTTGCATCGTTAAAAGTGTTTATCGTACTTCTTTATCATTAATTTGTTAGTGCTATTGTTTCTCCGTTACTGGGCAATTTTTGGCTCAGCCGTTTCTTTTTGTTGTTTTCTTTTATTATGTTTTAAACAGGTACTCAGGGAAATCGGGGAAATATGTGAAGAGTGATAATAAAAAGCTAGAGTTGGAAGGAAAGAGTTTAATAAAACTTTATATTTAAATAAATTTAGACATTTATGTTTTTTTTCCTGTTGAGACCATTGGGTCATTTGGGGAATTTTGTTTTTAAACCTATGGAATTTATGTTTTAATTAAGTTATTAATTATCTCTGATTACCGAATTGTGTAACACGTCAGCCCTAATCTGGGCGGGGTGTTACATCAAGTGTGTCCTAATGTGCCGGATAACTATGTTCGTATGTCGTGACTTTAATCAGGGGATTCAGATAGAAGGAAGTCTTACAAACCAAACGAGTGTTGGAACTCGTATGATACGGTTTAATATGCTTAACATTCTGATTTGAAAAGGATCCTAAGTGCATTTGACCCGTTCTGACTCGTTAAAGTGGTTTATGCCATTTTAACGGGTTATAAGCGTAATTATATGATCCGATGGTTAATTATGTCATATGATGAGTCTTATATGCCAAAACAAGTTTGATTATGTTATAATATCAGTTTAGATGTCAAAACAATAGTCTTACATGTTTAAAACTATTTTATGTGTCAAAAGGGGCGTTTTCGGCATTTTAAAAGTACATAAAATCGACTCATCATATAACTAACCAAACTATATGACCATAAGGTATAACCTCAGAGGGTTATTCCCTAAATTATAATGGTCATAAAAATATGCTTGGTCGAATCCTAAGATTAACCAAACGGGTCAGATTCGAAAGTCAAAGTGATAGTCAAACCGCTCAACTTACGACTAAGAAATAAGCACTAAACTAGAAATGACGAGTTAGACATGTTTGAACATGTCTAATAATGTTATAAAACTGATTTAGTGTCAAAACTCTACGTTTTAATACCCAAAGACGTTTTCGTCGTAAAATGCACTTTTGCGCATTTTTGACTTCTAATTATAAAATTTTGACTCGTCATCTAGCCTAGCAAACGTGGTAATCAGAAGGTGCAATCGCAGGGGATTATAACCTTCGTGATTACGATCACGTGGCAAAAATGCCAAAATAATGAAAGCAATCGCAAGGGATTATAACCTTCGTGATTACGATCACGTGGCAAAAAAATGCCAAAATAATGAAAGTCAAACAGAAAGTCAAACTGTTTGACTTTTGGCTCAAAAATTCCAAAATAATGAAAGAACTAGGAAGAGCATTTACTTGTGTTGAAGAACACTATAAGAACTCAGAGTAGGAGGCCTCCAAAAGCTAGAAGCAAGCTCCAAGAGAGTGGGAGAAAGAAATTGTGGAATGAGCAATTTGAAAGTGAAGATTTCATGGCTATTTATAGTGTTTTAAAGCTCATAAGATCATCACAAGTGTCCAACATGTGTCATGATCAGAGAAGGTTGTTAACACATGTCAAAAGATGGTATAAACCTGGAAATTTCGTGAACTTAGAGAGCAATGCTTTGAACAAGAAGATGACACATTTCTGTTGTGTTGGGCACCCCTTACGGACCATAAGGGGTGTGTGTGTATACGGGCCGTAAGTAGGTCCTGGGGGCCAAGTTTTGCATTTCGGCAGATTTGGCCCCTGTACTTGTATTGTTGCGTTTTGTCACTTTTAAGCCATTTTAACCTAATATTTAGGTTATATAAAGATGTCAAGGCATGTGTAACTTGGATTTTGTCCGGAAATGTCGTGGATATCGGTTTGTTCGATTGTATGGTTACGCGTTTCGTAAATAAAGTATAAAACTTTATCGAACACGAAAATGACCGAATTTATGCAACGATTGAAATTATGCATTCTCGTAAATAAAATACAAGATTTTATTGAATACGAAAAATGTTCAGGATTGTTTAATGATTGAAAATGTACAGATGTCACACTTTTGGTGCTCCAATCACTCCAACACCATAGGCAAATCTTATATAGGCCGTGACCATGAGAGGCTCTTAGTTCATAAGGAATGCCCCGTCTCTTAAATCGCCGATGTGTTTTGGGCAGATTGACTTTGAAGCACATGAAAACTCCAAAGTTAAGTATGCTCACATGAGCGTAATAGTAATACTAGTATGAATGACCTTTCAGACGTTTCTACGAGGGCCAGGGCAACCAGATGAGCAACCTATCAGAGATAAAACATACAATATTGATGGTAAAAATTAGCAGATTTTACGGTTTTGATTATGAGTTGTAAATATTTTTTTGGCTGTGCTTGTAATCTTTGTCCATAATCAGATTTGCCCTTAGAAAAAGAAAAGTCGATATACCCATCCGACTTTGATCCAACATCCTTTTCAATATAAACCCTCCTCCTGCTCCTCCTCCCCATGTTGTCCACCTCACTCAAATCGATAAAAGAATAGCGTCCACGTCATATCCTACCATCCCAACCGCTTTAAACTCTTTCCTCATCACCTTTCGTATAAAAGGCAGCCCCTTTTCCTTAACACCCACCATATTCTTCACCCTTAAGCTATCTCTCTCACATCCACATCTATAAATACACAAGCAATTAACCGTTAAGATCAAATTAAAAATGGAGAAAAGTGAAGAAATTGATGGTAATTTTTTTGAGTCGTTACCCGAAGGGTTTATAGCGAACGCTATGGCCCGTACGAGCCCTAGGGATGTGTGTACGTTGCCATTGGTATGTACGCTGTTTAGATCGGCTGCGGGATGGGACGCTGTTTGGGAGAAGTTTCTGCCGCCGGATTATCAGAAGATTGTTGCGGCCGCCGACGGCTGTTCGAAGAAGGAGGTTTATTTACGGCTTTGTGATTATCCGGTTCTTATTGATGGTGGAAATAAGGTTTGTTTTCTTGTTTTTGGTTTTAATTTGGTAACAAACTGGCGGGCTGAATAATGGAAATGTTAGATCGTGATGAACACGACGATATTTTTTTTATTAAATTATGACCGTTTAATTAACTTGTTGCAATTAAGAGATAGGATACATACAAGAAAAGTGGGCAATAGAATCTTGTGCTGGCATAACTGTCACACGAGGCGCAACAGTTAATTATTTATTAGGAGATATGTTTCATGTGTGAGGAAATTGAGTGTTTGTGTTTTGGATGCTCTTATTATTTTTCATGTTTATGATAATATATTTCCTTAGCAAAATATGTTATTTTGATTAACAAGTGAGAAACATACACAACATTTGGGATTATGAACTGGTAACTGAAAATGGTTCCATATGATGTAGGGAATGATGAGCAAAGGCTTTTCTTTGATGGATGCATTTGAATTATGCAATTGGAACATACATTTTGAGTGTTTATACATGTTTTGAAGAAAATAACTATGTTTTAATAAATGCAAGGTGCGTGTGTGCACGCGTGATGTATGTGCCTAGGTGTGCTTTTTAGAAGTTACAACACATACACACAATTTGGGATTATGATTTATAATAACTAATAGTCTCTCACGTTAGTGAGCGGATTTTCTCATTTTTATGGATGTGGGACATAGTGAAGTTAGTCTCTCACGATAATGAGCGAATTTTCTCACTTGTATGGATGTGAGTCCCGGAAAGTAGTTTAGAGAAATGGTTTCTACATGAAATTTTTGTTGCATTTTTAGTAGGCTCAAATGGTACCCTTTAGGAAGAGACAATGTGGATTAGTTAGCGGAAGGCTGAACAAAATGGCTACCAAAAGAACTGCTTTATCTCTTCACAGACTCAAAATAGCGAAAGGCTGACAAAAGCGTCATTGCAATTTGTGAATTGTGTTAATAAATATGGCTTTTCGCCTTTCTAATATAATAAGCACACATCTATAGAATTATATCACATGTTCTGATTTAGTTTTGCGTACCACGTGCGATGTTAATACGTTATCTTATATTGTAGTATCTTTTTTTGACCCATGTTATTCGCCCTAGATTTTCCAAATTTTCTATTTCTTGAAAGGGAAATTAACATAGACATTGAGTCTTCTTTCTTTTCCTAGCGACTTGAAACATCTAAAGTTAGGTATGTTCAGTTTTTTAACTTTTTTTCAGTGTGGTTATTGCAAAGAATCATGATCTAATAATTAGTTAATCTAATAGGACAAACTACATGATAATGTATCGAACTTCCAATTCTTGATATTGTATCTTACCTTCTATAACTTGTAAATCAAGTATGTGTCGGCGTGTCGTCGGTGTCTGATGATGGGACGACTTAGATGGCTGCCACGTTGATAAAAAAATAATAAGAATTTACAAGTTTGGTACATTAAAAGGTATGTTATATAGATCAATACATAATCATGCGGTTAGAAGTTTCATACATTTTCATAAAGTTTGCCCTATATATTAAGCAGTCTAAGCATGAAGTCGAGGATAATTTGGTAACTTTACACCAATCACAAATTTTGCATAAACATAATTTTCAGAATCGATATGTTTAGACTATAAGTAGGTAGAAAATCATAATTTTAATCCGCTCTGCGTTATGAATTATGATGTACTCTTGCGAATCTGAGTCTGTGGTACTTGTAACAGAGCTTCTGGTTACATAAATTGAGTGGGAAAAAATGTTACATGTTGGCTGCACGAGACCTCTCGATCATTTGGGGCGATACCCCGAGGTACTGGAGATGGATTTCTATCCCTGAATCAAGGTTACGCTTCTGCTCTTTATTTAATATCTGGCTTTTCATTGTTGGTCAACAATTTTCTTTTTCTAAAAGTACGGATTTGACCCCAAAGGCAGGTTTGCTGAGGTGGCCGAACTTGTTAGTGTATGTTGGCTGGAAGTTCGTGGTAGAATCGATACTTCCCTGCTGTCATCCGACACTCGATATGCCGCTTACCTTGTGTTCAAATCGGCACCGCACACTTACGGATTTGAATACCATCCTGTTGAAGTTTCAGTCGGTTTAAGTGGTGTTGAGAATCAAACGGAGAGTCAGATCAAAACAGTTTTTCTTGAACCGGAAGCGTCCGAAAGGTACAGACACGGGGAGTATGAGCGGTCACTGCCGGGAAGAAGACGGATGGGGGTGTTTAGCCGTTTGAGAGGGTTAGCTAGCCGAGCTAATGCAACCCCACCTCAAATTGGCCCGAAACGCCGACAAGACGGGTGGCTTGAGATCGAATTGGGTGAGTTTTATTATGGGAAGGGTCAAGAAAGGGAGCTTTATATGAGCATGATGGAAGTGAAAGGAGGGAACTGGAAGGGTGGTATAATCATTCAAGGGATTGAAATTAGGCCAAAGACAAGTTAAATATGTTTTTTTCTTTTTTCTTTTTGTTAACAATGTTTGATGGTTCTAGTCTTGTACTTATGGTATGATCGTTGTTGTCCTGCCCGTATCGCTCTTAATTTAGATGGAGGAGGTTTATGGACTTTGTTTTTTTTTTTTCTTTTTTATAATGTTCAATAGTTATGGTCGGGTTCATTCACTCGGCTCTATGTTATTCGCATAGTGGCGACTTTTCTTACATCCTGGCCTGAGCCTAATCACATGGTGGCTCATAGTGTTGATGTTTATGGTATTATATTGCAATGGAGAATTCCTAAATTTCTAATGGAGCAGGTTGGGTCCATTTAAACCCGGTGTTGGTGTTGGGTTGTATTATTTTTATATTTATCTTAATAGTTATCATGTTTATTTATTTGTTGCGTTAGTTAGATCTATACTCATGCCATATATATATATAGTGTTGCTTCTTGTAAAGAATCATTTTAGGTTTTTTTTATGGTGTGTCTGGTTTACAGGAAATTAATTTAATTTAAGGAAATTGAAATTTGAGTTTCGTCTCTTAATATATTTGGTTTACAAAATTTGATTTTACGGAATTTGAATACTAGTTTCAATCTTTATATGTTTGGTTGACAATAGATTTGGAATTGGAATTTGGCATGAATTCCTTCAAATTCCTTTAACTAAAAGAATTCAGAATTCTTCATATATGTGAAGGAATTATAATAAATTCATTAGAATCTTCGACCGTTTTCGACCCGAACGGTTTCGACCTCTACCCGTTTCGTCCTGTACTGTTTTGATCCGAACCGTTTCGAAACGGTAAAAAACAAACGAAACGGACGACACGAACGAAACGGACAACACGGACGACACGAACGAAACGAACATACGAACCGACACTATATATATATATAGGGAGAGGATCATGAGAAAACTAAAAAACTAACTCAAAAAGCAAAAAAAAAAAAAGCATAAAATACATACAATTTTTTATAAAAAATCGTTGCATTTTATGTATAAAAAACTTCTTTTTAAAAAAAATAAAAATAAAAACTTGTACTTCACATTTGCACTATATGTGTACTACACATGTGCATTATATGTTTATGTTGCAAATGTGCATTATGTGCTTTTTTTATTATTTTTTTCAACAAATTTTTTTGTATAATATATATAGCGAATTTTAATAAAAAAAATCAAAAAAAAATTTATATGTTTTTTTGGCTTTTTTAGTTAGTTTTTTTGTTTTCTCATGATCCATCCCCTATGTATATATATATATATATATATATATATATATATATATAGTGTGAGGTTCATTGGGGAACACTAAAAAAGTGGTGAACAGTGGGGAACCGACTCAAACGAGCTCCGATTGGACTCATTACGAGTTAGGATTTAGGATTTAGGGTTAAGAGATCCTAGTTAGGGTTCGACGAGCCGGTTCCAACGCCGCTGGAATGAGTCCAATTGGAGTTCGTTTGAGTCGGTTCCCCACTGTTCCCCACTTTTTAGTGTTCCCCAATGAACATTCCCCTATATATATGATTAGGTTCAAGAGTGAACACTAGTGTGTTTGCGAACTGTGCGAACTAATTCTGGCCACATACATGTGTTGATCAATGGTCAGGATTTGATGATGAAATACATTAGTGTATTTTACGATTTGATGATGAAATCCTAGCCATACACGTGTGTAGATAAATGGCCATGATTTGTTCACTCAGTTCATAAATACACCGTTGTTCTCTCTAGAACCCCACCCTATTTCATTATAGTAATAACTAGCCATTAGCCTCTGCGTTGCGGGGAGGTGGTGTAAAACCATGCTACCAGCATTGTGGAGAGGGGGCGTAAAACAATGCTAAGTAGCAATGGAACGACAATTAACATAATATAAAAATATGAATTCTAACACCAAGTGACTCACGTAGCGTGACACATAGACGAAGTAGAATTTATACGACACATATTAGAAAATCGAGAGGGTAAAAAACCCTGACGGGTCAAATGTGACCACCAAATACCGTACTAAGTAACAATCCAACGACGATCATATCCGATAAAAAGCCTAAAGAAAAACTAATAAAAAAGACTAAAATCATTTTAACTTTCGTGGAAAAGTTATAAAAATCTAAATTTTTATAATAGAAATGAAAAACATTGAAGTTCAAAAAAAAACCAACAAAACCAAAAAAGACAAAATTGACACTATTCTTCATACATGTTATGAATTAATACATATACTAGAATCTCACCATCGCGCGTTGCAGCGAAGATTCTATCTACGAACCAAACACTAAAGACCAAACTTTTAAGCAGTTACATTACATATATACATATATCAAAAACCAACTTGTTTTAAATAACAATGACCCATTTAAAATCAACTCGTTTTAATTAACAATAAAACGTTTATAACATCAGTTTTTAATTAACAATAAAGACCACTTTTATACTTTACTAATTGTTAGATGAAAAGCAAAAGTAAGAAAAAAACAAAATGATATAAAAAAATTTGAGGTACAAAATCATGTAAAAAAACCTGTATATATCAGTTTCTAATTCACCAATCTTATTATAATTGTTTCTTTAATTTTAATATCAAGAAATTAAACGTCACTGTTCCAAATTTCGATGTTTCCCAATGACTTAATGCCATAATTTTGTACCAAGGGCGAGTAGGTAATTTTCTATATATCATACAAATTCATATATTTTTTATTATAAACGATATGACATATCTACCCTTTATATAAAGAATCTGGATGTACAACATGTGATGCCATTTTTTGTAATTAAATTCCATGTGAAAGTTTACATACAACTTCTTGTTCTTTAATAATTGAGATACACAAATAGATAAAAACATAAAATAAAAAAAACACTGTAGCTAGATGTGACTCTAGCTACAGTGAATTATATGATGTTGTTTAACATTAACTAGTTTTTGCCCCGTCCGTGTTGTGGGCACTAAGCTGAATATCTCTCTAATAACACGTACGTCTGTGTTTCAGTTACTTGTACATACTACTTATAACATGGTCTCAAAACAAATTACGTCGAGACAACCAATTAAAACAAAACACACCATACTTTTGCTAAAAAAAAACTAAAATGATAGAAAAACTAAAATTTTAAACTGGGGGGTGGGGGATTGTAATTTTCCAGAACAAATAAAACAAAACAATACCATAGTTTTGTAAATAAAAATAAAAAAATAAACACTATCATAGTTTTGTAAAAAAAAAAAAGTAAAATGATGGCATAACTATAAGTTTACACTGAGCCAAAATCGTAATTTAACAGCAAAAAACTAACATTATGGTAAAATTGTAAATTTGAACTAAGGAAAAAAGTGTAATTTAGCTGAACCAATAGGGATGTGCCAGACAGTTGTCTTTGTATGCACTATTCCTCCTCATAAATTATGTAGTATATAAATAAATATACATATTTTTTTTATTTCAAGATAACTTATAAAAAACAACCAACAACAACGGTTAGTCATTAAATTTATCAGTGATAAAAGTAGGTTTAAAAAAAGTTAATGGTGAAAAGATAAAAGTAAAAAACTGACATACAGATGCTTTTTAATATATATTATAATATTGTACTAGTTATTCTATAGCAAAAGCTCAACGTATGTCACAAAAGAGTTAATTAAAATTTATCAGATTCATTTCATTTAAAACCAAATAACCACGATAACATCAATCATCCACGCCTACGAGAAACTAGTTATTATTCTATATTGATTGATCTCACCCAATTTGATATAGTTTTAGCTACATATACTTTACATCAATAGAAGAAAATGTTTCTAAACTTTTCCTAAATCAAATAAATTTAATATAATTTAATGTGCGGTGGACATTAATAGATAGGACAACAATATCATACAAACTTAGTCCTATCCTCATGTATCCAAATCCATATATAGATAGATATTTGTGTGGTATATTAGATACAAGATCAAAGACTATTAATGAAGCAAACACTACTGTACTATTATTATTATTATTATTATTTTATTATTATTGTTATTTCAAAGTGATTATGAACAGTAAAGTGTTTTTAATAGTATTTTAATATTATTAATTTCCTTTTGTTATATAAATAGTAATCTAATATTATTAGTTTTCTTTTATAATATATAAAATTCATATATTTTTTGTCTTTTTATATTATATAATATACGATAAACGTATATCACTATAAATATTGTTTGATATTACTCAATGTTACCAGACACAGAATAAAGCACTTCGTATATGTATTATTTTATGGTTTTCGAATTTGATAATATTCATTTATATATATAAGCCTGTCTGCGGCAATAAATAAATATCAGTAACAATACCATGACGATCTATACTGATTGATACCGTTCGAACATCGGTGTCGGTACTGGTGTTGTTTTATTAATTTTGGATGATGTAAAGCACACGTTGATTTCTAGACCGAATGCATATATCGTACCAGTACTGTAAGTAACGAATCGAACCAATACCCATCAAATGCTCGCGGTCTTGTACTGCCGCAACGCGCAGAGAAATACCCTAGTGAGGCCATGAGTAGTGTTTTTTGTTTTTCTTATATTATTTTTTTCTTGGTTTTTATTATTATATTGTTTTATTAGTTTAATTGATTTAAACATATATTTTTATATAACTTTTAAGATACAATCGGTTATCAAACATAAAATCATAAAACCGGTACCGTTGTTCATTACGGTATAGTACAGTATGATAGCGATACAGTATTAATTCATCGAAAACAAAAACACTAAAAATAGATATTGATACCAATAGAGATGCTATTCAGTCAGTTTTGATTGAGTTTGGTACGATAACGACATAATATCCATTAAATATATATATATATATATATATATATATATATATATCGTAATGTTGAAATAAGAAGGGAACAATTGTTTTTGATTTTTTTTCAGTATTATTTTTTTCTAAGGTTTTATTATTTTATTGGTTTATTACTTTAATTAATTTAAGTATATTTTTTCTCTCATGTAACTTTTAAGATACGATCAAAGCACCCGTTATCAAACAAGAAACAATTAAAATGAATGTATACCGGTACCGACAATGTTCGGTACAGTATGGTAGCGATACAGTATCAGTTTATTGAAAGCAAATTTTTTTTTAAAATATTGGTACCGATACAGATGTTCAATTGGTTTTGATTGGGTTTGGTACGATAGCGGCAAAATATCCGTTTTCAAAAAAATATCGTAATGTTGAAATGAAATATACATAAAATGCAAACGAACCGAACCAATATCAACCGAAGAACATATATAGGTACCATATCAATATGTGTTTTTTTGTTTCCGGTCGATGTAGTGCTTTCTCTTTCAATTACTATATCGAGTGCAAGTACTGTAACGAACCAAATTGATACCGGTTTAATCTCAGCCGCGAAGCGCGGGGGAATATCACTAGTTATTATTATTATTATTATTATTATTAAATGAAAATAAGTGTATATCACATGACATGTTTTTAGCGCCTTAAGTTTTTTGGTTTTGGTGAGAAACTATAAGCCGCGGGATCTGAAATCATTCACTTTGATCATTTCTTATATTCGAATCCTTTATATATCGACTAATAATCACACTACAAACCCTAAATTCTTTCAAACTATCTGTTTTCTCTCCATATTCATCTACGGCTATTTAAGTCATTCCAGTCTCTCTAGCGATCCTTCATCTTCACTTCATTAACCTGTCTCAAGATTTATAGATGTTCAATCACACAAACCCTAATCCTAATCATCTTCAACCTTCCAACATGTGGTATGATGTATCAATCTGTCCTATTTCTTCTTCCTTTGTTCAATCTTCTTCATGTTGTTTATTCTGGTTGATTTGGGATTAGGGTTTTTAAAAGTGCATCTATAACGATCAAAGTCATCTCTGATTTGATATTGTTAGGATCTGGTTAATTTGGGATTAGGTATTTTACAAGTTATTTGTTTAAATTGAAACTAATCTGGTGTTTTTGAATCCTCTATACGGTTCCTATTTCCATTGGTAAGAATCTTTCTTTTGATCTTCGATTCCAGTTGTCACGATATTGATAGGAATAGTGTTTATTACAATATTCTATCAGTGTCATCATTCTTCGCTCCGAGACTAACCACCTGATCCTCTCTCCACACAGACGACTTCTGTAGTCGGTACAAGGTTAAGAGAAACTAAAGTTTGTAAGAGAAGAGCTGCATGTCACTGATTATGCTTCTCTAAAGAATTGGAACGAATATTTGTAAGGAAATTACCGCTCTTTGATTTTATATTAATTTTCATGATACTGATCTTGCTCACCCAACTCTGTTCACCACTACTCCACCGCCCCTAAAACCACCACACACTTTACACTTCTCCGGTTAACTTCATTGTCGTTTAAGGTTGAACTACAAATTGGTGAAATTTGAACATATTGAAATGGATGGTTTTAGTTGGGATCACTTGGGTTTGGGTTTGGGGTTGGGGGTGGGTGCGGCGTTGGAGTAGGGTTTGGATATGGCCAAGGATTCAAGTATGGATCTAAATAGGAGATTGATTTTTAGAGAGATTGTTATGGGTTTGGACTAATGAATAAAAATCGGAACACCTGTTCACCCTTGATGTTTTTGGGGAATTATAGCAAAAGATATAACTTCATGTTTGATAGGTTGCTTAGATTAGTAGTTCTGTACAAATATATGTGGGGAGATGAACAAATTTTGGGGTTTGTATATGTTTGGCCATTGATTATCCAAAAAATTACAAAGAGAGAGAATTCCAAATTTTATTTTATTTTTTTTTTTTGAAGTTTCTATATTAAGGTTTCTTTACAGAGGAAAGAAAAGAATGCAATTAGATAGATGAAGTTTCTATATTAAGGTTTCTTTACAGAGGAAGAAAAAGAATGCAATTAGATAGATTAAAAAGGTTTTTTTTATTGGTAATGAATATATACAAACAAATACAATTCAACATAACGCACTACATGGTGATGAGATAAAACCCAATATATTAGCAAAATAACCTTGAAAAGGACTCTCTTTCGACTTAAGTAAAACCATATAGATTAGGTTAAGAAGGAAAAGAAGGGGGATTTATATTATCTTGAGTCTCTTTATATCATTTGAAAACTATAGAGATTAGGTTAAGAAGGAAAAGAAGGGGGATTTATATTAAAATATCTCTTGAGTCTCTTTATATCATTTGTGACAAGGTATGTGAGTTCGTGGTGCTTTATTTTAGTTAGATGAGCGTGTTATATCCGTTTCATCCAAAGAGCATCCTGCATATAATCAATGTTGTAGAAGAGGACGAGTCGTTAAGGGTGTAGGATTACAAAGTAGGGATGACTAGCAAATACCATGGTACAAGTACTGAAAAAACGGGGAAAATGGGTACCGATACCGAATATAACCGGTACATTACTAGTATTTACCAGTAGATCAACCAAAATAATAGTACCGTATCAGTACCGATACTGAAAATGATTGATTCGGTATCGATACCTAGTACCAAATGCTCTATCCCTTTTCAAAGCAGTAGATACTACTCAAGGCATGATCACGAGTACCTATCTCTCCATTGTCCGTTAAATTTGATTATTTGTATAAGCTTTTCATTGGGTCTTATTTTAAAACTTTTAAATCATGGAAAACCCATCATTACCTCCACAAGTTAACAAATAATATACAATTAAGCTTCAAAATGTTAAATTAAATTGAACTGAGAATTTGAATGTGCCTTTTTAGCTCTAATTAAAAAAAAAATCATCTTCAAAATTGTAAAAGTCGAAGTACTCGATTTGATTAACGTGAGTTACTCGAAAGTCGATTCTTTAAATACTTATTTTTCATTGCAATCTGTATTGGCAACCCGGTGCCTCAATAATTAGCAAGTTAGATATAAAAAATTGCTTGATCTGCTACACTTTTTGCATAAGGTCTATTATCTTATAAATTTAGCTAGATATTAATATAGCATGTTGCTTTTAAGTTGAAACTAAGAAAATATATGTTTTTAATGTTGTTGATCAATCTTGTATTATATTATTATGATTCTACTTTGTAACTACATTTAGACGATAAATTATTAATTAAATATTTAATGGTTTGAGTCTAGATTTGATACAATGGTATTTCATCAAATAATATTAACATGTTATATCTCTAAAAGTGAGTACTATTTTACATTTGTTTACTATATGCATAGTTTAAAGCTTACTTGCACAATATAAATTCTAATTTTCTAGTATGTTATATCGTCATGCTGCTGTGAATGATTGTTAGTATAGTGGCTTATGTGTGTGAATTTGGGAATTTGATGTTACATGTTAGTAACACCTCAACCCGGAATGGGCTGACGTATCATTTTACAGAGTCTGATAAAAAATATAATTCCGTTAATACTTAAATAGATTACAATCCTTAACAGTTTAATGAAATATGATGCCTAATCCGATACATTTGTTTCTACAACGTTCTTTTTAATACACTCGAACACTCTTTAGTATCACATCCCGATTTTCTTGATAACCTGACGTAAAAAAGGAAAACACAAAAATGTATGTCTGAGGAAAATTTGAAAGTTTTGCCCAGTGAGCGGATAGAGGGTTTAAAAAGGCTTATTTAAATTTATTTAAAAGGCTTCAATATTTCAAAAAATGTTCATATATCAAATTCGAATTAAAATATTTCAACTTTTGCAAATTTGTTTTAGATAGTGTACCTAAAGTCCAACAAACTTCAATTAATTACAGATTCAAACAGGGTAGCGAGCCTAGAACCATCCATGCAAAATAGGGTGTGGGCAAATCACACTTACCTATTCCGAAACTATATTTACTTTTACCTAAGATCTATTCATACGCCTCCAGATTGTACATAAAGTACCAGAATGCTCATAGAGCTATTAAACTGAGACGATGTGATCTTAACGTACAACCATGGTTAGTACTACACGGTTTTATGCCACAACATTGTACATGGGTCAGGAGGTGGTGACAGACTTGGGAACTAGATTTCATATAGTATAACTATATAATTAACTTGTGAGTTTTTAAAAATGTTAATATTTTAAATTTGTTAGGTTTGTAATGGATTTAAATAACTAGACTTAATTAGCTAGTTAAATCAGGTTAGATAAATTATTAAACTTCAGGGACCTATGTGCAAATTATTGAAATTAGGATTAAATAGAGCAAAAATAAAATTGGGCGGAGCCCGGACTCAAACCCACGTCTCCCACTAGGTTCAACATCAGCAAACACAACTCATACCACTCCACCATTACCTTGTCTCTATGTTATCATCTGATCTCGCTTTCCTTTTAAAATAAAGCTTACACATTGTATTCCTTTTAAAATAAAAACGGGCGTAGCTTGTTGCCCGTTTACCTGCCACTTGTTTGTAATTTGTTTCTTGGCATTTTAATGGATTTAACCAATTTGAACTTGTCCCCCAAGGCTCAAGTACAACGAAAAACAACAACCAAAGCATCATGATTTCCTTTGGATCTTCTTGTTTCTTTCGAGATTTTGTTACCATCTGAACTCAAGCACAAAAACGGAACCATATTGCAACTTTTAAACATTAGATACCGACCTAAGTCAATAAAAGAGCGGATTGAAAACTTATATTTCTGGCATCGAATAAAAACTGAATCAAAACCTTGGTCTAGACGTGTTCGCGAACAAAATTGTTATATACACTAGCCCTACTTGACATCACAAAAGTTTACGATAGTAAAAATTCACTATAAACTTGTTCTAACCCATTGTCACGTTTCACCGGAACCTTCAAGATTCTCCGGAATTCTATTTCACTCCTCTTACACCAAAAGGTATATTGTGCCATATTTCGTTCGTTTTTTTTATATAAATCAGAAACCTCATAACAGCTTCGCGAGATATAACATGTGTTGCTCGAATATTATTTATTAGGGTTAGGGTTGGGTTTAGTATGAAGAAGATGGCAGCGCTAGTAAGTGTTTAAAAATGAAACAGAATCATAACATTCAGATAAAACATTACAGGGAAGTGGTTTGAGTGTGGTTCGAAGACATGTGAGGTCTCGGGTTCGACCCGGACCCCCTCAACTTTTTTTCACTATTATGTTATGTTTCCATTTGTTTCAAAAGTCAGGATATGAGTGTTTAATATATAAATTTTGTTTTCTAGTACAATATGTCAACCAAAGCAGTCCAGTGGTAAGAATTTGAGGTGTTGGCCCGGATGTTGCGGGTTCGATACCTATCCTCCTGGTTTTTCGAATTCTTTTACTAGAATCAATATAAATTCAATTTTTAATTAATTAAAACCTTTTGTTTTTTTAAATTTAATTCCTGATTAATTAATTTGTGTTATAAACTGATTTTGAACTATTGTTTGAAATAACACGTAAACGTGTTAGGAAATTTAATTCATCATTGTAAAAAAAAGAATATATCTATATAAACAGATATATGATAATCAAGTTTGAATAAACTAATCAACTTAATATCTTTGAATAAGAATAATTGTTTTATAAAAGTATAATTAATATACATTATATAAAATACATTATATAAACTTTAACTTCCAAATACTATCAGAAAACACATTATAAAATGATTTGTGCCATAGTGACACTCCACATAAGGTGTTTCAAAGAGTGTAACTAGAAAAGCACAAATCCATTGAATAGGTTTTTTTTTCTTTATTAAATTGGTTTTGGTTACCAACTGAATTCACAAATTGGTGTTTGAATTTGTATTCAAATCCCTTATCTTGGAACTCATTGAACCTGAAACCTGTATATAACTACTACACGTAAATATAGATTTTAGTTATATTTAAATGTAAATAAATTTAGGCATGTATGTTACACTAGGATGGAAACCGTAATAAAAATTCAGTAATTAGTTAAGTATAGATGATTAATTAGTTAATAATAAATATTAAGAACGGTTATAAATTTAGTGTAATCGGGATTGATTTGGTGATCAAAGTAAATTGTGGTACACATCAAGCAAATTAGGAGATACGAAAGTTCACAGTTATATAATTCAAAGCGAAACCCGTAATGGAAAGGGGTTCCACTAAATCAAAGGTGAAATGTTTTAAAATTTCAATACATGGGTATTGTGCAAGAAAAACGATTTAAATGCCTTGTAAAAAAAACTAGAACTGTTTATTTATCTTATATTTGGATGTAATTTTTATTTAAAGAGTTAATAAAAGTGCATTTCCTTTATTGTCAACTAGTGGAAATGCCCGAGCGTTGCGGCGGGATCAAAAACCCACTCAATATATTGGAGTGAACATTGTCAGGTTTGGAATTAGATAAGACAAGTTTCTATAGCACAACTAATAATTGAGATCAATATTAAGTTATCATGGAGCTATCCATGTCCACAAACTACGCCTCACCCCCTCTCTCTTCCACATATGTAGTTTATGAAGCTCAAAAACCACAACTACATATGGTCTAGGTCTAAACCCAGCCTGCCACATTTCCCATCCATTTACTCATGCTTTACACGCATTAAAAACACACACGGACAACATTAAAATCAATGATCAACATGCTTTCAATAACAAGCTCAAACAATATCTAAAGTAACATTTAAAAAATTGTATAAAAGATGTTATAAAATTTATTGAGCTATTTGTTAATCCCGCCACGTGTGCCCCGACTATAGCTTACTAACTTGCCACAATCATCACAATAGAACTGGCCCTTGTCATCAAGGGCGGACCCAAACTTTGGCTAGGGTGGGCTGGCGCCCCCCTTGAAAAAATAAATTTAGTGTATTTTCAAGGTAAAAATACTGACCGCACCCCTTGAAAATTTTGTTGAACCCTTCGTTTGCACCCCAGAGAATAATTCATGAGTCCGTCACTGCTTGTCATTCTGCAATGTGAAAGTTAGCATCAGTGAAGAGGAACATACTAATAGAATTTGAAAGGTGTATGATATGACTTAGTTATACATCAATTTCAAAGAACATGTATTAAGCGTGCTGAATATATGACACATTGATAAACTGAGAGCGCTGAAAACCGCCAATCCAAAAAAAGTAGTGTTCCCCTGGGGTAGTCGACATGCCAGTTATCAAGTAGAACACGTCAAGCCATATTGTGTAATCCATGTCAAAAAGTAGTGTTCCCCTTAGAATCAGTTAATATGGTTGATTTTTTTGTGTGGTTAACTTACAAACCAGAACTAAGGTTCACTCACCACCTCCCAAGAATAGCCCCTATATATCACAATCAACTTTGTCAATAAAAAAATATCATGATTCATAAGAACAGAAAAAGAATAATGACCTGAATGCATCAAGTGTGATTGGTATGTAGATTTGTAAATTTAACTATAAAAACATGTGATCAAGCCCGTTGAAGATAAACTTAAATAATGTGACGTATTAGATAAGTTAACGCCAAAATGTATACCTTGTGTTGGAGCATTCAAGCATATACGTCCCGCGGATTCAAAAGTAGATAAAGTTCAAAATAGGACTGCTTCCCAGGCAAAAAAAATTATTTATATTAATCGAATTTCGTTTTATTGATTTCCTTGGGTAGTACTATTAACTTTTCTTTATATTGATTTCATCGGGTGCTACTAATAACCGATATCAGTACTTTAAATGAATAATGACTATCAAAACATAACATTATGCTATTATATTATTCCCTCATGCTTGGTGTCTGCTGTGGAGTACTGGATCGGAACCAGTACTGGCAGGAAACGAATTCAGTAAAAGTTTTTTTCAGACTTATTCTTCTTTATGAACTCATTAGTTGAACTCTCAATCGTCTTCAAATTACCGAATTGATCATAAAAATAGGTTCAAAATGAATTGTATAAATTTACATAACCATTGTCTATAAAATGTCTCACCTGCACAAGTGACAAAAGCTGCTTAAGATGGCTCCAATTTCTAGAAGTTTCCTCTATAAGTTTCTCTATAGTTTTCCTTTCTGAGATAAATAAATAGAAACATTTTAAAGTATTGTATATATACCATTAAAAAGTATTGTATATTCATTAACATATAGAAACATTAAGTACAAGTCAACGGGCATGAAATTACCTCCGGGTCATCCAAAACTCTAGGTGGAATATTATTTGTGCTTAGGTCTCTTATGGCTTCATTATAGATTTCAATATCCGAAAATTTCAAAACAGACCTTTCTTCATGCTAGGAAAGAAAAAAAATGTTGCTTATACATGATACATACATGATTATATATACATACATACATACACACAGATTGCGCAAAAAGTTTTTATGTATTAGAGTGAGTACCTGATTGGGGGTAAACCCTCGCTTAGATCTCGTAATCCAAAGCACCTAAGCACCGGCCGAGTGCACAACAAAGTGAATCGTCCGACCTTCATTTCATTCCATTTGAGGGTATTGCCCTGAACGATATAAACACATAAATGTAGATTGATATCCTTTTTAATCATGACATGAATATGAGGGGAAAGATTACTGTGTTAGCTAACCTTATTCACGCATTCTTCCAAACTGTGAATGGCCACAAGCCTTACTATGCTCATCATACCAGACCAGAAGGAACGACATATGTGCTTTTTAGAAGTTGTAGTTTGGTCTTCTTTGCTGCAAGAAGCTTTAAAGATAAAGGTCGTCTTATGCCTTCATAGCTTTTGGTAAGATATACAGTATGATCCACTGATTAGTGATTAGTTATTGAAAAAAATCCGAGTTTTCCGAATCCATACTCACTTTTTAACTACTTTGACCCACCTAATTTATTAGGTATAGCCATACTCACTTTTTACCCAACTACTCTAACCCACACAATTTATTAGATATAGATTTAAGGAACACAACACCAGTTCAGCTGACAGATACTCATTACTACAAAGATACCCATTACTAAATACATCAATGTAATAAAAGAAAGGATACGCATTACGAGCTAATGTTTAAGAATATGCATCTTTAATATGATCATGGTGTAACTCTTGGTCGATAATATATGAGATTACGTACCTTAATAATATTATATTACAAGCATATGTTGATTGAAGACTTGAGTTCAGAATATTGGTAAATAAATCGATATAATATTTTCCGTTTGCTTTTTAAAACACCTGCAACTAATATAACAAACAGGAGAGGTATTTACATTTAGAAAAAAAGATATGTTATCTTTTCCAGCAATATAAACTATTAAACATATATTTGCATATCAAGAAAGTCAATATCATAAGCAAAACGGTTGCACAAGCCACAAGCTTTTAAAACTTTCTGAGATGCATCGTTCTAGCAGTTTGAGCAGGCCCCAACATTGATCTCATCATAGAAAAGAAAATCCCCCGAATGATAAACGAAAAAAATTCAAAAAGTACATATATAAACCATATTGGTAACTAAAAATTCAGAAGAGAAAAACATGCCTTGCCATAATCAGTTCAGAAATTCATGGAACAACGAACCTTGTTTGAAGCCAATTTGAAGACCAATCCCGTGAATGGAAGAAAGACTTTATAAGAAAAGAAATTAATAAACAAAACAAAACATTCAAATTCAGTGAAGCTTGAAAACAAAGAAATTAACCCACACTTTAAACCACCAATGTCAAGCTTGAAAACAACAAAAATGAATAATCGGAAATAATAAATAAACCAAATTCACCTGAAAGACGGGTCAAGACTTAGAAGTTGCCGGAAAATACCTATGCCATCGGAAAACTCGTTTGTTCTACTAAGCCGAACACAAACATCACCAATCCTATAATTACAGAATAGTTGAGAACTTAAAGCTATAACCGCAATTTTTGCCGGCCAGAAATCCATCACCACTGACCACCAAGCACGCTCTAAGCCACCAAAAAATGCTCATCAATTAGCAAAAAGCAAAGCTAAAAAATTGGGGCATACCAAGTCATCGGAACTTACCTCCGTGTTTAAACATAATGTCTTCCATTTCTCCATGATCCATTCTTGTTCTTTTTGTGTCTGTCCCTTTTACTGAAGTTTTCCTTTTTGCCTATAAATTGGAAGTGCATTAATAAAAAAAAATGAATGTGTCAAGTGAAACTAATATATATCGCCTTCGAATAATGTCTCTAAATAACCTAATTGATGGGTTCATTCACACCCTGCCCCCAACAAATTCATGACAGAAGGTTGAGTTCTTCATAGAGCTGAGATATTGGTAAATTAAGCTCTGATACAAACGGGACTAATAAACTTATTGACAAACTTAAAATATTATTATTTACATCAAACTATGTTTTGTAAACCTTTATTGAAATATTCATCATAAGAAACCCAAATTGTTTACATCAAATTGTTTTGATACTCAAAATTGAAATCAAGTGCCGACCCTTGTTTTTATAGCATTTCTCATTTTACTAACTCAAGTTACTACTCCAAACATTTCAATTGTAGGTTCACATTAAAAAGTCATCCAAAATACTTCACGACAACATGCTTACTTATGCACTAAACGTAGTATCAAAGGAGCATACATACCTGCCAATGTAGAGGATAGTAGAACTGAAACGAAGCTACTAACAACATGTATCAAAGGCAAGAATACCTAAAAAAACATTAGGAAGTAGGTATTGCTTTATTAATAACAAAAAAAAAAACAACTCAAGTACAGTGACAAAGGATAATTAAAAAGTTAAAACCACAGTACACTTAAAATTTGAATGAAAAGTTAGAAATACCTAAGGGAAAAGACGGAACATTTTGTATTTCTTTGCTAAATCATCATCTTCCTCACTTACAACATCATCAAATTGTGTTACCAGAAGCTTGTCAGAGAAAATAACATATCAATTAATAACACAGATCTAAAACAAACACTAACAATCAAACGTAAAATTGTATATATCTATATCGATCGAACAACTAATAAATCAAACAGCTAATAGATCAAGCAATATTGCATATCTAAGACCGAAACCTAATTATAATGTGAAAAAACAAAAAAAATGACATTGAAATACCTCAATCATTGTGTGCTCATTATATCAAACCAGACAGATGGAATTGCCACAGATGACACACCCATTCACCTTTCCCCAATCTTTGACACAAAATCGTTACCCTTCTCCTCATAACATGCTTATCGAATCCAAATTAAGGAGAGAACCAGTTTCACCGTAATCATTTAGTCGAAGCACGTATGTGTGTATCCGGTTTCTGTACCATATCTTGATCCTTATTCAGGTGGCAATGACTGATCTAGAAGAGAAAAGAAGGGGAGGCTAGGGTTTAGAATAGAGATTATAAAAGATGTGTGTTTTAGAAGGTTTTTATAGCGGGTCAAAAAAGCGGATATTTGGGGATCCACTTTACAAAAAAGCGGATATTTGGGGATCCGCTTTAAAAAAAAGCGGATCCATAGTTTTGAAGCCAAAACCAATATTGAGAAGCTCTATAATCATGCCACATCAGCCAAAATCTTCATGTTTATTATATATAATAGACTAGATATGTGTCAAACTTTTGGTATTTTGTTTACAAACTCAGATTACACGATAAATATCGAAATATATGTACAATTGTTTATTGTATACATTTGCTAACCAAATTTAACAACCAACTATTTAACCTACTAGCGACATATAAGTTTTTTCTTCATTATTATCATTTTCCCTAGAAAAGTGTGCTATAAGCATGTCTACTTCAACCAATTGAAGGAGATTAGCAAAAACCTTTGCAACAAATCCAACTGCAGTAGGAAAAAAATGTTGATAGTAAAGTATACTAAAGGGTTAGTGGAAAAAAAAGACTTCCAAAAGTAAAAGTAGACATATGAACCACGGGTGTGATATTTTAGTTGTGGGCTCTTATTTTGAAGAATTAAAATCATGTACCTAACAAAATAAGCAAGTTATAAAGTAACCTTCACATTTTGATTTGTGGTCTCCAAATGGGTCTGCATCATTTTCTAAAGCATTCTTAATGTAAGGGTTGTTCATACAAGGAGGCATTATCGGACAACATAATACCACAACAAATTGGGAAATATAACCCTGCTTGTTTAGGTGAGGTTCTATCATTGCTTGATTATTAGTTTCACTTGCTACTTGTAAATCATCTTTTAGTTCCAAAAGTGTTGTTGCAATGGAAAATGGTTCAGATAACTCTCAAAAAGGACAATTGATAAATGAGATTTCCAATCCTACTAAAATAGACCATGAAACCTATAGTTTCTAAAGCTAACTTTCCCACTTCCAGCAATAAAAAGCAAACAATGTAGGCTTCAATAAGGTAATTATGATAGAGCTTGCATACAAGCTATTTCAACAATAAAAAAGCAATCCAAGCATTAGGGAAAAAACAAATAAAGGTAGCATACCTCACCTTCAGTTGTAGCAACCACGATTGTAGAAAAAGACTGCAACAAAGATGTTATCATACATGACTAAACCATAACCCTACCATGAAAACCAAAAAAAATATACTTTCACTGCAAAACAAAAACCACAAATATGATGAAAACAACAATTGCAAATATATTACCTGAGATATCCAAGTTATTCCTTTCCACTACACCAAAACCTATACAATCCTATCATTTGTATACATAGAGTAGTAATTCTATACGAGCGTAGCCACAGAACACGGTTTTGGATACAAACATAATAAACCGGACGACCCGATAAGAGATATATTGGCGAACATTAATAAGAGATGAGAACAAAATTGAAAAAATTGCAACTAAAAAATCATGTGCGTGAGTGTGGGCGAGACGTACAAAGTATAGACCTTCTGGAATATAAAGCTTCTTTTGGAAGCTTACAACCCAAACACCACAAGAAACCTAAATAGCCAGACGGAAACACAACAGACTTCACCGGAATTCACTCCTCGTCGCTGTTTTTTTTTGTGGCGGTCATGAACGCATCGGAAGTGAGAAGCGACTCCGTTCGCCGTCGGGTACACCACCGTAAACGATGGTCGTTCCACAGTCTCTATGTCTCTAAAACCCATATGGAACATAGAGCTTGCAAAGGAAGCTTCAGTGTACATCTAACCTGACCAAATGTACACCTTAAATATGCACAAAAAACAAATTATTAAGCCATAGGTACAACTACCTGTTTAAATAGGTTTCTCCGACTATTGGCTGTCCTCAACACCTTCACGATCTGGTTTCAAAACCACTAAACTGGAATCCTAGCCGCCATCGCTGCCAATCTGGTTGCCGGAATGAAGACCTCAGCCGTAATCCGTCGCCATCATCCCCTTCATCGGGTTGAGGTGGCCGACTTCTCTCCCTTACAGCGGCCTCTCTGTATCCGGCTTCTCTCTCTATCTCTCTCTGATGCGACGTCGTTATTACGCTCTGTCTCTCTGTATAGATGTGTATGTATGAGTTTGGAGTTATGAGTTGTAAAAGAAAATGAATATATCTACAGATTTCAAGAAAACACCATTTAAGCAGAAGGTGCAACCTTCTTTGCGTAGAAGTGATACAAATTATAGGGTATAAAATATAAATATAAATAATCGAAAATAGTGCACACCTAACAATTATATTAAATGCAGAATAGAATGGAGAATGGTGGATTATGAGTTCTCCACCTCATATCTTTCATAAATAAGAAAGAGATTATTATATAATAATAGTTTACTAACAAGCTAAAGATTATATAGAGATAAAAACAAAGAGAACGGAAGTGTTTTATTCATTTAAGATATCTAAAACCAATACATTGACTACTATTTAGAGGGTTTAGAATCACTATATACATTAGTGAGTTAAGGGGTTAAGAACTTGGATAATGATACTATATTGATAACACTCCCCCTTGCCTATTCAATTCATATGCTTTAGGATGCTGCCTCATTAAAAACCTTGCAAGGAAAACCCAGCGGGACAAAACCTTAGCTAAGGGAAAAAGAGTGCAGCGGGTATTTTCTCCCCCTTACGATGATCAGTTAAGCTCCTTGAGTTGACGCATCCTGATCCCATGAATCAACTTCTTGAATGTAGAGGTTGGAAGTGACTTGGTAAACAAGTCTGCTAAGTTGTCGCTAGAGCGAATTTGTTGGACAATAATGTCTCCATTCTTTTGCAAATCATGCGTGAAAAAGAACTTTAGGTAAAATATGCTTGTTCTGTCACCTTTGATGTATCATTCCTTAAGTTAAGCAATGCATGCTGCGTTGTCTTCATGTAAAATTGTTGGTCTCTCATCTCTCTTTGAAATACCAAAAGACCCACGAATGTGTTGTATTATAGTCCTTAACCAAACACACGGCTTCATGAATCGCCAATATTTCTGCATGATTAGATGATGTGGCTGTGATGGTTTGCATAATAGAACGCCATAAAATAGCAGTACATCCACTTGTAAATAAATATCTGGTTTGAGATCGTCCAATGTGAGGATCAGACAAATACCCCGCATCTACAAAACCAACCAAACTTGTTGTCGATTGCTTAGTAAAATACAACCCCGTATCTTTTGTTCCTTGAAGGTATCGAAATATTTGTTTTACCCCATTCCAGTGCCTCTTCGTAGGGCATGAACTATATATTGCCAATAAATTTACAGAAAATGATATATCTGGTCGTGTATGACTAGCAAGAAACATTAGTGCACCAATTGCACTCAATATGGTACTTTTGGACCAAGAATTTTCTCTCCATCATTCGGAGGTCGGAATGGGTCTTTCTCGAAATCAAGAGATCTTACAACCATTGGAGTACTCAATGGATGTGGTTTTTCCATATAGAACCTTTTGAGTAACTTTTCTATGTAGTTTTGTGGATGCAAAAGGATTCCACCCTTAAGGTGTTCGATTTGTAACCCGAGACAAAATTTTGTTTTGCCAAGGTCTTGTATTTCAAATTATCTTTTCAAATATTCAACCGCCTTTTGGAGCTCCCCCGGAGTTCCAATTATATTCAAGTCATCAACGATTCAAACAATTATAACGTGTTCAGATTCTGACCTTTTTATGAATATACATAGGCATATTGAATCATTTTTATAACCTTCTTTCAAGAAATACTCACTAAGGTGATTATACCACATACGCCTAGATTGTTTTAGCCCATATAATGATTTTTTTAATTTAATTGAAAGATGTTCTCGAGAACTGGATATACATGAGTTTGGCAATTTGAATCCTTCAAAGAATTTCATTTAAATATAAGTATCAAGTGAGCCATAGAGGTAGGCTGTCCCAACATCCATTAGACGCAGATCAATCCCTTCTTGTATTACCAGACTAACAAGATAACAAAAAGTTGTGCTACTAATCTTGCCTTATATCGTACAATTTCATTTTCTCACTACGTTTTCGCACAAAGACCCACTTATAACCGACAGGCTTTACACCTTCAGGTGTAGGGACCATTGGTCCAAAAACTTCTCATTGAGGGAATCCAATTCTGCCTTAATTGCGTCTTTCCAATTTGGCCAATCATTTCTTTGTTTACATTACTCAACAGATTTTGGTTCTTGATCCTCGTTATTCTCCATTACTTCTAGCGCTACGTTATATGAAAAACTGTCATCGAAGTCGATTTCATTTCGGTTCCATACCTTTCTAGACATGATATAATTTATTGAGATCTCTTCGTATTCAGGTACCTGAGGTTCTTCAGGAACCATCATGTCTAGTGTCTCTTCAGGAGACTCTTTTCTTGGCATTATCATTACCTCAACTTGACCATCTCCATTATTGCTCATTTTTTCTTTCGAGGATTTTTATCTTTAGAACCGATTGGTCTACCACGTTTGAGTGGTGCATTAGACCCATTTCCAACATGTGGTTGACCTTCTAGGACACTTATTTTTACTAGAGCATTATCAGCTGGTATGCATGACTTAGTCACTATCTTTGGGTCAGTGAATGCGTTTGGTAATTAATTGCTAATCTTTGTAAATGAATTATCCTTTGAACTTCTAGTTCACACTATTTAGTTCGAGGATCAAGATGAGATAATGATAATTCATTCCAAATTATGTTATTATTTTCAGCTGATTTTCGCCTCCCCTTAATGTTGGGAATGTTGTTTCAACAAAATGACAATCACCAAATCGAGCCGTAAATAAATCACCTGTTGATGGCTCTAAATACTTAATGATCAATGGTGATTCATACCCAACATATATTCCTAACCTCTTTTGAGGCCACATCTTTGTGCGTTGTGGTGGAGCGATAGGAACATATACGGAACAAACGAAAATCCTTAGATGGAAAATATCCGGTTCCTGACCAAAAAGCAACTTTAATGGGGAGGAAGTGTGATAACTCGTTGGCCTGATGCGAATTAGTGTTGTTGCATGTAAATTGCATATCCCCAAGCAGATGCTGGTAGTTTTGATTTCATATTGATTGGTCTTGCAACCATTTGAAGTCGCTTGATAAGCGATTCAGCAAGTCCATTTTGTGTATGTACATGAGGTATTGGATGCTCTACATTTATGCCAATAGACATGCAGTAATCATTGAAGGTTTGGGATGTAAATTCCCCAGCATTGTCCAACCGAATTTTCTTGATGAGATAATCTAGAACATGCGCTCTTAGCCTTATTAATTGAGCAAGTAGTCGTGCAAATGCCATATTACGACTTGATAGTAAACTCACATGTGACTATCTAGTTGATGCATCAATTAAGATCATAAAGTATCTAACTGGTCCACTAGGATGGTGTATAGGCCCACATATATCCCCATGTTTTCTTTCTAAAAAAACTCAAGGATTTTGTCCCTACTTTAACAGGTGATGGGCGAGTGATTTAACTTCCTTTGTGAGCATGTAACACATGTGATATCCTTAGATTAAAGAATCTTCTGGTTCTTCAAAGAATGACCACATGAATTTTCTATAATTTTTCGAATCATTATTGATCCGGATGGCCTAACCGGTCATGCCAAATGATAAAATTTTCTCGGTCCATAAACTTTTGGTTTATGATCGCATTTGATTCAACTGCACCAATTTTAGTACAATACAAACCAGAGCCAAATGCGAGTAACTTCTCTAATACGTGCTTTTTTTCGGAAATAATATTTGTGATTTGAAGGTACTCATCATGTCCCTTACATGTAGTCTTAAGATGATATCCATTTAGACGAATATCTTTAAAGCTTATCAGATTTCTTTAAGATAGTGGGGAAAATAAAGCATTGTTAATTTTGAGCAAAGTTCCACTTTGTAGAACTATATATGCTTCTCCAAAGCCTTCAATTAATTTTATTTTACCGGATATCGTACCAACGGTTGCCTCTTTCATTGTTAAACTAGAGAAATAATCCTTTTCCTAGTGTATTAGCATTGTCAATTAGACATACATCTTCACCATTAATAGGAAGTTTAGTTGAATACTCCATATGCTTCAAAACAAAACAAAAATCTTCACAAATAAAAGTATAATATCGTTCAAACATAACAATTCCATATAGTGCCCCAAAAATACTTCAAAACGAAACATAACAAAATCCCAAACAAAATGTCTTAATAAAACATCAAGGAAATAGCATGATTTTAAATAAAATCATTCACGCATAGGGAAAATTGCAAGCATCCAACTGGTTTGTATCAGCCACGATATCACCAGAATCAAAATTAGCTTGCTCGATAAGGAAATCATCATAATCCAGATTTGTTGCATTAGTATGGTCCTTTTCACCACTTGGAACATCAACATTTCCATCTTCATATGTGAAATTTGTCTTTATTCTTTTCCTTTGTCTTTTATATATTGTTTGTATAGCTCTACCAAGTGTCTGGCTGTACGACAGTGGTTGTTACTTCCACATCGATAACTCCCCCGACCATATCCACGTCCACGTCCATGACCATGACCACGACCACGACCATGACCACGCCCACGTTGATAGCCACGACCATGTCTGTGACTTCCACTTTGGCCATTATATGTTGTCACATTCACTTCTGGGAATGGGGTTGTACCAACCGGACGAATCTCATGGTTTTTCATTAGGACCTCATTATTTTGCTCATCTAAAAGCAAACATTATATTAAGTCATTGTATTTGATGAAGCCCATTTTCACGATATTGTTTTTGCAAGACAATATTTGAGGCGTGAAAGGTGGAGAATGTTTTTTACAACATTCCCTTATCAGTAATATTTTGCACCACATAGAATCAATTGTGACGTGATTCTAAACATTGTCGAGTTATACTCACTTATAGACTTAAAGTCTTGCAACGTTAAATTGAGCCATTCATGACGAGCTCTTGGTAATATTACTGTTTGATGGTCATACCTTTCTTTCAAATTGGTCCACAGGACGAGTGGATCTTTGATAGTGATATATTCATTTTTGAATGACTCATGAATATGGTGGCGTATGAAAATCATTGCCTTTGATTTATCTTGGGTATTTGTTTTATTTCCTGCTTTAATTGTATCCCCAAGGTTATTGGCATTTAGATGGATTTCAGCATCCAAGGCCCATGACAAATAATTTTTTTTAGTGATGTCTAAAGCTATAAACTCAAGCTTTGCAACATTCGACATGACTAACTATATTAAGAAATACGCTTGAATTAATTTATGTTATTCTAATTATAATTGATAAAATAAAATTTGAAATAACAAATTACTGGTTATAAATAAATTAATTTAAAATATTTATATATGTATATATAATGAAGTTAACATCTACAATATCATAGGCAATATCTTACTAAAAGACAAATAGAATCAAATAATTTAGAACTACTTTTATATATAATCAAAGTATGTCCTAGTTTCATTTATACCGTATATAGAGAAAAAGAAAAAGAACTAATAAAGAATTTATATGATATTTCAATAACCCAATATCCCAACACAAATGCTCGTAAAAGAAATTTACCCCAAAAGTTAAATCTTTGCAAAATAAACTATAAACAAGATATCAAGTTATGCCTAGGCTCTCAATCTATATATAATTATATATTATATGAGGCAAAATATCTTATTAAAATATATATTTTTTTATGTGTAATTGACAGAGCTTGATGATAAACTAAACAAATATTATTGAGTATTAATCAACTTATCTAAAACAAGAGCATTCATACTCATACTTATCAACCCATCTAAAACAATAGCTTGATGATAAACTGTTCATGATATGTTAATCAGTATTATTCATTGCTTCTTCTTTCACAATATTAAATACTGATGATTATTAAGATGTTAAAATTAGAATCTTTCCTAATTGATATGGATATGTATTTTATATTCACATCAATTCAAAATTCATAATTGTCAAATTGCAACAAAATACATAATTCCATTACATGTATCATGTGTAAGACAATAAAATAAACAGTATTTTGATACTTTTGTCGTTAACTAAAAGGAAAAATAAAAACCACTTATAAGAATTTTCAAAAGCAAAACGATTAAGCTTCAAGTCGTTGTTTTCTTCAAAAGTTCTCTGAAGCGATAATAATATCAGTTGTATAGGAATAACAAATATATACCTCCATTACTCAAAATTGTATGAATTGCATTAGGATTATTTTAAGGAATTATGAGAAGAACAAAACAAATCTCAAACACAAACAAATATTGTATAAATTACAATATGGTTTATATTTGAGATAATAAGGAACAATAAAAAGTTAATTAGAAATGCCGACTTACTTTATGATGATGCGATCCAACTCTGATTAGAGTCTCGTGCTGATAACGTATTATATAATAATAGTTTACTAACAAGCTAAAGATTGTATAGAGATAGAAATAAGGAGAATGGAAGTGTTTTATTCATTTGAGATATCTAAAACCAATACATTTGCTACTATTTATAGGGTCTAGAATCACTATGTACATTAATGAGTTAAAGGGTTAAGAACTTGAAGAGTCACACTATATTCATAACAGAAATAGGCTTTTCCAAAGAAGAAAATACTAATATTTGTGGTTGAGTAAAGCCTACTAAAAAGAAAATAAATTATAACACCAAAAAAATAGGTTTTTAATTCGACTAAACTCAACTTTTTATAAAAAGCCATAAGTCACCCTAAAGCTCATTTAAAATAACATATCACGTGTTTCACCTTTTTAAAGATCTACTACTAATAAATTATAACACTAAAAATAGGTTTTTAATTCGTCTAAACTCAACTTTTTTATAAAAAGCCATAAGTCCCCATTTAAAATATTACATATCACGTGTTTCACCTTTTAAAAGATCACTCTCTATCTTCTTCAGTTTTTCAGAAATAATTACAGTCCACCGGACCATCGCTCGCCACCGTTGGACCACCACTCGTCGCTGCCGGACCGCCGTTCGCCAGCCAGAAAGTCTTTGAAGATTTCCCTTTTTGTCTAGTTATTATGCTTTAGGAAAGAAAATCAAGATAGTCAATCATACAAAAAACAAGTTCGCTAAATACTCCGTAAACTGAAAATTTTGATGGCCTGAGGGTCAACTGACACCCCTGACCCTCATGTGGTTCTGTCCCGGAACCAGCCTCCTTAGCAGTCAACGGGCCAGGACATTTAAATTGCATAATTATATTTAAAAAATACACATGAAATATAGAATATATAAAATCTAAAGATAATCTCAATTTTCTAAATATATATATATATGTTTCTTATATTTAAGTTAAAAAAATAGTCTTAGTGACTCTCTAAAAACCCAGCCCATAGGTGATATCTTGTTTCTACTTCATAAAACTCAAGCCTCACGTGCTTACTCTGTTGACACCATTTCCATTTCTTTTTTTCTTTTTTTACAAATTTTAGATCCTATAGCATCCATCATCTTGTACCATCCATCATCCTATACCATCCATCACCTTATATCACCTTCTGGATCGGCAGCATCTTTTTTGACGGCCAACTGAAACATTTATATATCATAAATTAGTAACACATGTATGTATAAGGGTGTTGTATAACATAGTTTGGGTGGTTTTAAAAAAAAAGTCAAATTTTTTATTTTTAACCTAAAACTCTCTATTTCTTGCAATTTCAATCTCACAAATTTGATTTTTTTTTACTTATTAACAAAGACTTTTTATCTTTTGTAATTTAAAATTATAACTTTTTTTCTTTCAACTTTGGTCCCTAAACTTTTCATCTTTCGCAAATTTTCATCTCACGTTTGGTACTAAATTATGTGAGTTAACAAGACGCAACATGCGTGTATGGTTCAACGTTTTTACGTTTCGTTCAAAATTTTGTAAGTTAACATGACGCAACGTCCGTGTGTGGTTTAAGGTTTTTACGTCTATTTTTTTCCCATTTGGCATGTTCGTCGCAACGTGCGGGTCCTAGGTTGACGTAGTTAATTTTTATATGTTATACGTTTCGGTCTTATTTCTTCGCATTAACACACTGCAATTTCAGTGTTGGTGTTCGCTAGCGGCGATGTGGCATTAATGCTATCTGACATAGTTTTGTGCCCCCGCCGCAATACGGGGGTGCTTAATTCTAGTTTATTAAAATTAGCATGAAGCTACAAAAGTGCCCACCTAAGGCTCACCAAAAGAGAGAAAGTACACATTAGCTAAGCCACATCAAAATATAGAAAATGCACAAGTACAAACCAAAACCAAATTAAAAGTCTTCAAATTTTAACCCATAAAAGCTCATTGATTTGATCTCCTTTGTGACTTTACCAACTAGTGGGTATTGTCCTGGAAGACAACTTTGTTTCGCGTAGTCCAAATGGTAACATAGACAATAACATGAAAAGCTTTTTTCCTTGTACCAGAACCCGTAATCCCATTAAACAAGCCGAGGATATCCATAAAGCAAAAGGCGAAATACGAGGGGATATTTCACCATTGCATCACAAGTAACCAAATTGTTTGCGTGAAATGACACGATACAAACAAATGATCACTCGTTTTAGCATAATCCCCACATAACACACAATTTATATCACTATACCAGAATGTTTCTTGCTGAGTCGTTCTAGTTGGAAGACTTTCTCTATCCGCCCTCCATGCTACAAAACCATCCTTTTTTGGAACCCATTTGTTCCAAAGAAAAAGGTAATCTGGTAGCGATCTATTATACCCACGTGTGATAAGTTTTATGCTTCCAACTAAGAATTCACCCGAATCTTAAAGGTCTCAATTTACTTTTCCAGCCTGATTTGAAAAGGTAACCGAACCAAGCAGGTTTAGCAGGGTCCCTAACTCGCTAAGTTCATTAGTCCGCTGAACCGCCATCTTCCAATCCTAAAAAAACCACATCCGTTTTCACCCCATTCGACCTGTGACAAGTCAAACCAAAGAGGTTAACTTGAGGGTTTGGTCTCGTTCACAAAGGTTAATCTCCTATCTTTCCTCACCAAGTTGTGGGATGTTCTGAAAAGCTCGATACAAGGTTAATCTAGTCCTGCAAAACAACACAACACTGTAAAGCTCGATACAAGGAAGAGAAGTTGGGGGTTCTCCTTGTAACCACCCTCCGACGTGAGAATAAGAACTTGTTTCGAGGATAATTAGTATGTGTGTGTAAAGTTAGAGAGCGAGATAACGATCCTTGAACCTGGTAGTGAAGTGCTGTATTTATAGCCGAAGGGTTGTGAAGGAGGTAGGTGTTCATGCATATGCATGTCGCCTTCGTCATCGTATAACATTGAGTCTGTATTTACGAGCATACGTTTAGTTTCGTAACGAAGTTGTAATAGTTCGTACGAAGTACAAGTCAGTGCGAAGTGTATGTATGTTGAAGGTGTAATTCGCACGAAATGGGTCATGTATTGTGACTAGTTCGTACGAACTAGTAGTTCATACGAACTAGGTCTTAGTGTTTTGGTGCGAGCTACAATCCCTATAAATAGCCGTGTTAGGATTTCATTTGTAATAGTTTTGCATTTCAGACGGCGGAGCTCTGTCAGTTTGGGATCTCGAATGTACAACTTTGACAATTAATAAACTGACGTTTAAACTGAATATCTTGTGTATATTGTCACTAATTCACGTAAATTCCGCATACATGGATTAGATACAAACTTAGGCACCTTTGCTAAGGAATTCAACGGTCTTACAAGTGGTATCAGAGCTATGGAGGCCTGATTTGTGGATATCTACACAAGAACACTTCTACTTCTACTCATTTCTTCTTCATTTTTCACTTTTTAATGAATTCACGGATAAAATGGACTGATTTTCAAGTATAATACATAAAATCCTTGAAGTTTTAGACCTTAAAACAAACGAATTCATGTCAAAAATTGCAAAAATCACATATTTGGAGAACTAATTCGCACGAACTCAAACCTGTAGTTCGTACGAATTAGCACTCAAGAACTTATAAAAAATTTTCATCCTAGTTCGTACGAACTAGGACACCCTAATTCGTACGAAGTAGGTTTCTAAAAAAACAGTTTAATGCTATAATATGGTAAAACACAGTTTCAGAAAAATTTAAACATTTTTAGCAAACTGATTCGTTAAAATTGTTGATTAAAAAGTCAAATTTTGCATAAAGCTTTTAAAAATCAAATTTTTGCCGGAAATGGAAGAAGTTCATTATGACGAAGTTCATTATGATGAAGTTCCTGAAGAGTCTAATCATTGACATATTGATGTAACAAAATTTTGACAAGCATATATGGGTCCTGATATATTTAATGCTTATTATGGTATTCAGGAAAATTGCTAGAATATGCAAAGTGAAGAAGATATGATTGCAGAGAAACTCTATATGGATCGAAGAGAAGAAGAAGAGGCATATTCTAGGATTGCACAGGACAAGAAAGTTGAAAGTGCCCAAAAAGAAGAGAAATTCGTGGAAGAACAACAATGCACTATATGGCTCGAACCATGCAAGTCGTGCTTAGAGAAGGATGAATTCATTAACGAGCTTAAAAACAAAATGAACATTTTAGATATGATTACAGAACAATGAAAGAAGCATATGATAAAATGAAGGGAACATATTGCATGGTTGAGCAAGCGAATTTGGAACCGGGCAAAACGATCGAAATGTTAAAGGCTACAATGATGACTAAACAGAAAGCAATAAATATCTATATTGATACAATAGCCAAATTGAAAAGTGAGCTAGAAGAAATAAAAATTGACAAGTGCTTATGTCATCGATCTCTTCCTACGATTGTGAAGGGAGAAAATGATCAGAAACAAAAAGAGAAGAAAAATGTGGGTTATAAAAATGTTCCTCCTCCCTTGTGTGAAATTTATTCTATAAAGAAAATAGATGGGATGGAGAAGGACGCTCAATGTAAAACTCAAAACTGAAATGAAAGATGAGCTGCCTGAGAACATAGACATAATGTACACCAAAACAAATGATGACAGTGAATCGGATGTGATTAAGAAAGTGGTTGAGAATGTTTTGGGACAAGGAAAAGATAAAAACATTTTTGAAAACACTCAACAGAAACAAGAAAAAGCTTGTTTGAGTTCACAATCTAGAAATGATGAAAATTTTCATGATGCTTATATCAAAACACCATAAAATAGTTCAAATGATGATCCAAGTGTTTTAATGTACAAAATGATTGGATCTGATGAACTACATTCTGATTGTGAATTTCCGATTCAGAATGTGAACTTGAACAGAGTTGAAAAAGTCTTCAAACTTGTTGAAATCAAATTTTCTGATATAGAAAGTTTAACAAAAGAATCAGAAAGTTTGAATTCTAACAGAAATAAACCATACTACTCTAAACCCAAAAACGTTAATTCAAATAACAAACAAAGAAATTATACTGGTTGGAAAGGGTATGGGAATGGTAAGAAAAATAATAACAAGTTTAAAAAATCAAAATATGTGAAGAAAATGACTTTTGTACCTGCATGTTCAGAAAACAAAAACGAAAGTCAATTCGTTAGACAATCTAATGAAGAATTTTTCAACGAACAACAAAGTAAACAGGTTAAGGAACCTTCTGTAATTGACAGTAGGACATGCTTTAGATGTAACAAAATTGGACACATTGCTAGAAAATGTCCACAAAATAATCCTAAACCTGTTCATGCTAATACGAAATTTTCTGAAGATTTGAAACAAAAATCATCATTAATGTTTGTACCAACTCATGTTTGGAAACAATGTACAGAAACTACAAACAAGGTGAAACCAGTTATTAATAAGTTTTCAAATTTTGAAATGGGTGAATCCTCGAAAACTAATGAACAAAAAGTTTCTACATTGTATTTCAAGAAAGCTTTAAGGAAAATTAAACATGATTGGTAAAAGAAAAAGAAGTTAAACAATCAGTGAAAATTGAAAGTTTAAAGGATTTTTCAAAACTTGAGAAAGTCCAAAATAAACCTGATTGTGAAAGAAAGTCAAAGTTGAGGTTGGAGAAATAACAACTAAGACTGAAAAGACTTGGGTGTCACTATTCAACTAATTGTTTGAATTTTTGTGTAGGAACTCCCGAGATAAAAGCAAATTACTGAGAGTGAAGTTCCGTGGCACACAATGAAGACACGGGCCGGGTTAACAAGTTCTATATAAAGGCCATTTTTAGAAAATTTTAAATTCCAATAACGTTTACTTTAAAATTTTGCAAATTTATGAAGAAAATTTGAAAATTTTCACAGAACCTTCATTGTTGAACAGACAAAACTCATGGATATAAATGTTTTATAAACATAAAAGTGTCACAGTTTTTGTCATCATGAGGGGGAGATGATTTAAAAGGAAAATTGTAAAGCAGTAATGGATGGCGAGTTGAAGTGATTCTCATCGGTTGGTCAATGTTTTTCTATAAATCAAAAATACAAAAATATGATTTTGAATTTTACGGGGAGAAATTTTTTTTAGAAAATCCAAAAACATATTGTATGAAAAATATACAAAAACATGAAAAAGACAAATAGAGTTTTGTGTCAAAAAGAAAATGATAGTACATCAGTGTACTATCACGGTATGTGTTTTGGTAAAAAATCACAATAAAGATAATGTAACCAAATCTGATTTTGTGAGGTTGAGTGCTTGAATGATGAACAATGAAAAATATGTAAGCTTGATGAATGAAATGATGAACACGACGATTTGTACGAGGAAAAGCCCTTGATCGCTAGCAGATCGCCGGCATAAAAACCTCGGATAGTGAAAACTATCACTATCGACTATATTACAAAGAAAAGATTACAACTTTGGATGTTGATCAAGTGTGGTACAACGATTGTTTGCTAAATGTGTGTTGTGAGAGCTCTGGTTTGCGATGATAGCAAAAGTGTGTGTTTGTGAATGTTGATAATCAGCCTAAAACACTTGATCAACCCCATTTAAATAAGCTAACTACAAGTCCTATTTTCTAGGAAGATCATGCCCATGTTCACATGACCGTTACTTGGCCACCAAGTAGCATCTTAAAAGGAATATTTCCGAGATTCTAGCTGAGATTTAGTCCACTACGTCCATTACCTGCGTATAAGCATTAAAAACGTGGATAATTGTTAGAAATCATAAGTAATGTTAAGGATCCTTGATCCTCCGGGTCCCTGCACCATCCGCTATGGATATGTGATCCAGGCAACACTTCAGGATACAGGATCCATATGTATAAAAATTTGTGCCCTAACAATTGCCCCCAAATATGGCAGATAAGATGTGAATCAAGTCTGTCATATTTCCATTGGATGCAGACTAGCCGTTGCACAACTTGACGTCACTGATAAGACCTGCTATAATCATCATTGTGAAATATAGGGTTAGAGATAACTCCTTTTTCTTTAAGGATCAGAAAATCCTTCTATTTGTGAAGGATGAAACCTTTTAGACCCTTCGTTCTTAACCTTCATGCACTTAAAACAATTAGTAACACCCTGTATCAACCCGAGTGGATAGGCCACGGATCGCTGGCGAAGCTCGGGTTAAGCATTTTGGCAACCTTACGTGTTTTTAAATATAATCTTTTAGCTATATTTGTGTTCCAAGTTTTGGTTCGATATGTTTGTGACTCTTTATTCAAATAGAATGTTTGTAAAATATAATAAGGTTCTCCTTATACGAATTTATAAAAATTCAGGTTTTCAAAAAATTACCAATCCTTGTGTAATAATCTTAGATAAAATCTGATTAGATATATGAAGATAAGTCACATACCCTTAATTGCAAGGTTCAGGGTGAAGTCAATAAGATAAACAAGAATAAGAATAAAGCATACCAGAAAATCCAAGTTAGGATTTTGTATTCTTGAGAATTACCCTTGTATAAACAAACTAGTCATCGTTAGGTAATTTTTAAGGATCCAGGATCCTTTTTGAATAAACTTGTGAATCTTCAAGGCTCCAAAACTTGTTGAAATCAACTTGGGACTAAGCCAAACAAACTGGGGACAAGCCCAAATAAACTGGGGACATGCCCAACAAACTGGGGACAAGCCCAACAAACTGGGGAAAAGCCCAAATAACTGGGGACAAGCCCAAATAAACGGGTGTAAACTGGAGTATGGCCCAAACTGGCATCTATCCAAACGTGAGCGACATGAAAATGCCGAAACCTTAGCTAACGTGAAAACGTTAGAAACCTTAGGAACGGATGTATGGTACGTCTACCATTATACTTAGGATCTTAAATATAGCCAACAACAATGAAATTGTCAGCCCCTAAAGCGGGTACTGGTCCCATTGCCTCGAACTATACTTGGATAACGTGCGCAACTGGCGAGGGTGTCGAAACCCAATTTGTGTAAAAGGTGAAAACCTTTAAACCGTAGAAGGTAATAGATACCTTAAGCTGGGGACAAGCCAAAAAACTGGGGATAAACCCAAAACTTTGGAGGGTTGGCCAACCGCTTGAACCTTTGTAATAGTTCTTCAAAAACTTAAAACTTGATAAAAGTAGATGTTAAATGTTTAACATCCTTTCCTTATAATGAATAATAAGTATAAAATTAAAGAGAGTGAAAATAAGATGTTACCGAAGTAAGGATCATATATCCTTTGAGGATCCTTGTTCCTAAGTCAGGGTACTGAAATCTCTAAGGATCCTTGATCCTTTTCACATGAAGTATTTCTTCAGATGAACAACAATCCAAGCTCTTGGGAGAAGATCCCATCCATAGTCAGTAAGCGATATGCCCCCTTTCCAACTTCAGCTTCTATCAAGTAGGGACCTTCCATTTTGGTGCTAATTTGCCATCAAACGGATTAGTAGTGTTCTGAATGTTGTCCTTAGCACAAAATCACCAACTTGAAATCTTTTGATCCTGACATTTTTGTTATATGCTCCAGCCATTCTTTGTTGATAACTGGCCATCTGTCACAAAAGTTAGTAGTTCTACTCCAAATAAATTGGGATCCATTATCACAAATAATTTCGGAAGGAATTCCAAATCTAGTAATAATTTTCACTTACTGAATGATATAACTTCCTTTTCTCAGACTTGAGTAAAAGCTCCTGCTTCTATCCATTTGGAGAAGTAGTTTGTCATGGCTAGCATAAATACTTTCCCTTCGGGTGCATTTGGAAGTTTAATTACTATATCCATTCCCTATCTCATGAATGGCCAAGAAGAGGATATAGGATGTAGAGGTTCTGCTAGCTGATATAGAATGTTACTATGCCTTTGACAAGCATCACATCTTATTGCGTATTCCACAGTATCCTTCTTCATCGTAGGCCAGTAGTATCCTGTTCTGAGGATCCTTGAAAATAGTGCTTTGCCCCCAGTGTGATTTCCATAGTCTCCTTCATGAAAATCCTTCAAGACTTCTTGAACCTCTTGATCCTTAATGCACCACAATAGGGACCTGCAAGAGATACCTTATATAACATGTTATTTAATATGGCAAAGTGGGATACCTTAATCTTGAAGGCTTTAGGTTTTTCCCCTGTGGGAATTTCCCCTTTCAGGATGTAAAATTGAAAGGATCCAGGATCCTGAATTTGACTGCACATCATTACTAGGTACAATTGCAGCATCCTCCACTATCTCCATTGCTTCATTTTCTTCAATTGCAGGAGACAAAACATGGATGATAGGTATCTTGACATCCTCTGGCATCTTTAGGGATGATCAAAGGTTAGCTTAAGCGTCTGCTTTTGCATTCTCTTCTTTAGGTACCTGTGTCAAACTGAAAAAAAGCAATATACTGGGGACAAGCCCAACACACTGGGGATAAGCCCAGATAGACTGGGGACAAGCCCAAATAAACTGGGGACAAGCCCAAATAGACTGGGGACAAGCCCAAAAGAATCTGCCAGTTTCCTGACTATCTCTAAATATTAGCTTTTCTCCTTTGACAGTATGTGAACAATTATAATAATTAGTAATTAATAATGAATCTACATACACTTGAAGATACCTGATCCTTTGCTTAGCTAAATACACTTGAAGATACCTGATCCATTATTGGCAGTTTGGAATCAGATGCAATGGATTGGGGTATAATGTCCCCCTGTGGAGATTTTAGTAGTAAGCCTAGTCCATTTCTCTTGACATTTGAAGCTCCATCTGTGAAGAGTGTCCAAGGATCCTTGGTCTCCTCAAGTTGTTGCACTTCCAATTCAGCTTCCCTTTGTAGATCACTACTGAAATCAGCCACAAATTCAGCCAAAGCTTGGGATTTAATGGCAGTCCTAGGCTCATACTTAATGTCATATGCACTAAGTTTGATTGCCCATTTTGCCAATCTGCCTGACATCTCAGGCTTCCTGAGGACATTCTTAATAGGAAAGTTAGTATTAACAACAATAGTATGAGTTTCAAAATAATGTCTAAGTTTAGTAGAACCCATGATTAAAGCAAGAATAAGCTTCTCTAAATGAGAATACCTGGCCTCGGCATCAAGTAGACTTTTACTTACATAGTACACTAGATGTTGTTGGCCTTCATGATCCTTAACTAGGACCGCTCTTACCGCTTTATCTGAGACAACTAAATATATGGATAATGGTTCTCCATCTTCTGATTTCATCAGGGCTGGTACGGAGGATAAGTAATCCTTGAGAGCCTTGAGTGTAGCTTCATGCTTCCAAGCGAAGTTAGACTTTCTTCTCTTTAAGAAGGATACCAGGTCCTGCTCTATGCTATCCAGGATCCTGGATCCTATAAAAACTTTGGATTCAGGATCTTTAGGGTCTAGGAGTATATCCTTGACATCTTGCTCCCTTGCCTCCATGACATCCCTGGAGGATACTTTAATTGATATGCTTCCCTCGGTTTCCAAGCTGGCTTCATAGAAGATGTGTAGCAGTTCTTTGCCTCATGTTGATCACTTTCTATTTTCACCACTCCCCATGGGGTTGGTATCTTTACACATTGATGATATGTCGAGGGGACTGCCTTCATGTCGTATATCCAAGACCTACCAAGAATAACATTGCAACAGGATAAGCAATCAATAACATAGAATTTCTGAATAGAGTTTACTCCCTCTATGTAGATCGGGAGTTTGATGTCCCCCAATGTATTTTTTGTTTCTCCACCGAATTCTACGTGCACCGACGATCTTCAAACAATTTCGGATTCAGGAATATTCATTCTTTTGAGGACATCCAACTGGATTATGTTCACAGAGCTTCCTCCATCAATAAGGATCCTGCGAACAAAATGGTTAGAAATAAACAACGTAATGACTAAACCGTCGTGATGAGGATCCTGTATGTCAACGCGGTCATCCTCATCAAAGGATATCACTTTCTGCTGGGTTATAGTGGTCGTTCGAAGAGGTCTCTCTCCATTCTCCATCTTTGTCTCCTTGGCGTGCCTTTTAGCTGCAGAAAATAAGGTTCCACAAATATCAGAGCCTCCAGAGATGAAGTTAATGATCTGAGCATCTGGTGGCAGTGGAGGAGCTCTTTCAGGATCCTGGATCCTTGACTTCTTCCTTCCGAGCAGCTTCTTCAGGTAACCTTTGCTTAAAAGATAGCCTATTTACTTCCTTAGTGCTATACATTCATCAGTGAGGTGACCGAAATCCTTATGATAAGCACACCTATTTGACTTATCTTTCCCCACCATCTAGCCTTGTCACCTAAATTCTACAAAGCAAGGATTAGTTCAGTGTTATCAGCAGAAAAACAATATTCAGAAATATGAGGATAATCCTCATCGTCTTCCTCTTGTCGATCCGCATGAACATTCTGATTTTCATGCTTGGAGTATTGCTTGGATCAATTATTCTTGTGAAAGGATCCTTGATTCTCCTATTTTGAGGATCCTGACAACCGATCCGGGATCCTCTTGTCATCCTCTAATCGGATGAATTTCAAGGCCCTGTTTCTTACTTCATCTAAATTCCTGCAAGGGGTCATAACAAGGTCATCATAGAATCAGGAATCCTTAAGCAAGGCCATTTTGAACGCTTCTACAGCAGTGGCAATATCCAAATTAGGGTTCTCTAAGGATTCTATACTAAACTTAGTGATGTAATCTCTTAATGATTCATCACGACCCTGAGTTACCCTATATAGATCACTAGTTAATCGTTCAAAAGTTCTACTACATGAAAATTGGTTATTGAACAAATTAACTAGGTGAGAAAATGAAGTAATTGAGTAAGGAGGAAGACTTAGCAGTCATTTGAGTGCTGATCCAGTGAGTGTGGATCCGAAGCCTTTGCAAAGACAGGCTTCCTTTAATCTTTCTGGAATGGGATTGATCTCCATTCTTTCTCGGTACTGTGCCACATGTTCCTCTGGATCAGTCGTGCCATCGTACAGCTTCATGTTGGGGGTTTGAAAGCGTTTTGGTATCTCAACATTGCATATAGGAGGTGCGAAACGAGACACCCTGTGACTTCCATCTGGGATTTCAGGAATGGACTTAACCACTCTTGGGACGCTGGATATCATATCCTTGAGCTTCTGGAGCTCCCGTGCCATAGCCTGATTGATACCTGTATCCTGCATAAAACCACAGTTAGTGCCAAAAGATGTATTGACATTGTTACCTCCTGATTGGTTTGGAAGTGGTATGCCAGAAGTATATCCAAAGGTGGACACTTCAGGTGTAACAGTTGGACCAGATGAAGCAATAGTCTTCATAGGATGAAGTCCCCTTTGTGAACTTCAGAATCCTTGAATATCTGACTCCCTGATGATCCTTGATCCTGAAAGACATTGGGTCCAGGATACACGGATGCTGAAGGCCTTGAAGGATACTGCATGGATCCTTGAACCTGAGGAAAGGATCCTTTATTCTGAGGAAAGGGTCCTTGATGCTGGAAATAGGATTCCTTTGGTGTGACTGTCCCCAAATATCCTCCTGAACTGAGATAGCTTCCTTGATACTGGTACGATGATCCTGAAGATTGTGATGAGGATCCATAAGGCTGGTAATGAGATGTGTGTGGCTGCGTCATTGCCAATGATCCATGTTGCAATCCTAAGGATCCTTGAGTCTGTGTCATCGCCATTGATCCCTGCTGGTAAATGGAGGATTCTTGGACTTGAACACCAGGTCCCCTAGAATGTTGGATTGCTGATGCTGGAGAAGTGAAATCCAATGATCTGGGTATCAGCGGATCCTTTGGTTGGTTTTGTCCTGCTTCTCCATGTAATTCTTCATCTGCAAAATCAAGGTAGAAACATCATTGTTAGTAACTGTAGATGAAGAAACAGTAGATGTTTTTGATCCTGTGTAAACAGGAGTAGTTTTCTTCTGAGGATTCTCAGTATTCTTCTGATATGCAGGAGGAATGGGTGGCAATGATGCACTAGGCTGAGATGCGGTAACCGCTGGTATGGCACTTGAACTGGATTTTCCCTGAGAAGCCATGTAGTTGAAAAGAATGGATGAAGATGAATGAAATGAACGGAATTTTGATAATTGAAGCACCGATTGCCCCACGGTGGGCGCCAAACTGTTTTGGTCAAAAATCACAATAAGGATAATGTAACCAAATCTGATTTTGTGAGGTTGAGTGCTTGAATGATGAACAATGAAAAATATGTAAGCTTGATGAATGAAATGATGAACACGACGATTTGTACGAGGAAAAGCCCTTGATCGCTAGCAGATCGCCGGCATAAAAACCTCGGATAGTGAAAACTATCACTATCGACTATATTACAAAGAAAAGATTACAACTTTGGATGTTGATCAAGTGTGGTACAACGATTGTTTGCTAAATGTGTGTTGTGAGAGCTCTGGTTTGCGATGATAGCAGAAGTGTGTGTTTGTGAATGTTGATAATCAGCCTAAAAACTTGATCAACCCCATTTAAATAAGCTAACTACAAGTCCTATTTTCTAGGAAGATCATGCCCATGTTCACAAGACCGTTACTTGGCCACCAAGTAGCATCTTAAAAGGAATATTTCCGAGATTCTAGCTGAGATTTAGTCCACTACGTCCATTACCTGCGTATAAGCATTAAAAACGTGGATAATTGTTAGAAATCATAAGTAATGTTAAGGATCCTTGATCCTCCGGGTCCCTGCACCATCCGCTATGGATATGTGATCCAGGCAACACTTCAGGATACAGGATCCATATGTATATAAAAATTTGTGCCCTAACAGTATGCTAAAGATTTGTAAAGTTTAAAAGGATTAAACAGGTCTTGCTGTGGTTGTGTCGGTAGGCTTTGCACATTCAGTAGATTGTTTCCAGGATATAAACCTAAATTTAAAACTTCTTAATTTGTGGATTAACATCCCTCGGGTATATGGACTCAGTACTCCGAAATTTTGTTTGAGAGATTGACTGATTCTGAGATTCGAGGTCTTTATAGATGATTGATATCTAGGGTATTATACAAGTTCTTTTAATTTTGCATAAGCAATGGCCTAGAACTTGTAGAATACTTTTGCTTAAAACACCAAAATCTGCAGCAAAAATTGTAAGTATCGAAAGATCTATCAATTGCAGAATTAAAGATTCCATAATGGAACACTGCTTTTAAAGACGAGCCTTCATCTCTTTGTTGGTACGGTGGTACTAACCTAAGCTCTCAAGGTCTCGCACAACCCAGATACAGATATCAGTCAAGCTATACTCACTTGTAAGATGAAATCTAGGGAATCTTGATACGGGAGTATATTCTGAGGTGGAAAACACGGTTAAGTCAAGTTCTTAATTCTACCTAACATATCTCAGAACAATTGAGAAATGTGTTGAAGTTTAAATGGACAAACATACTGACAATCTAGGTAAATTTGTTTAAAACTTGAAGTCTTAAAAGGTCAATGGTACTGGTGATTTGTCTCAAATAAATGATATGATCCTTTAACACAAACTCAACAAAAATATGTATGTAAATATGTTTGTACATAGTTAGAGTTTGTTATTCATTTCATAAAAACAAAAATATTTTATTATCTTTTTTGTTTTGACCACTGATGATGAAAAGCTGATTTTCAAAGTCTAGAGTTGCTGAACAAAATCTAAAAAAAATTGATTGATTGAACTTGTTCTGAAAAGTTTAAAAGTTCATTAATTTGAAACTTACATTTGAATAAATGCATCAGTTTAGCGTCAAAATGTTTAATCAAGATCAATAATTTGAACTTGATACATAAATCAAGTATTCAAGGTCAATAGTTTGGACTTGTTTAACTGAGAGGATATTATAACTAATAAGAAGACTAAAATTTGGAAATGTTTAGAAATTTCAACGTCTGAATCTAAAATGTTTATTTGAATGCTTGAGGTACTTTGAAACAGGAAGTAGATTTTAAAGGGGTGCTGGATAAACATGTTAATTGAAGATATCTGAAAGCTCAAAGAAAGGGGGGAGCATGTCGATTCAAGTTTTATCAAGACAAGCTCAAGAAAAGAGAATAGGATTGAAGAAAATTTGAAGATCATGGATGTTAAAGTTATTCAAGAAATAAAGATCAGAGAATATTAAAGACTCTGGAATTTAGTTGAAGATTGATGACTACGGCAACATCCAAGCGGGAGTCTGTTGATGCATATCTATGTCGCCTTCGTCATCGTATAACATCAAGTCTGTATTTAGGAGCATAACATTTAGTTTTGTAACGAAGTTGTAATTCACACGAACTAGCAGTTCGTACGAAGTACACGTTAGTGCAAAGTGTATGTATGTTGAAGGTGTAATTCTCACGAAATGGGTCATGTATTGTGACTAGTTCGTACGAACTAGGTCTTAGTGTTTTGGTGAGAACTATAATCCCTATAAATAACCGTGTTAGGATTTCATTTGTAATAGTTTTGCATTTCAGACGACGGAGCTCTGTCAGTTTGGGATCTCGAATGTACAACTTTGACAATTAATAAACTGATGTTTAAGCTGAATATCTTGTGTATATTGTCACTAATTCACGTAAATTCCGCATACATGGATTAGATACAAACTTAGGCACCTTTACTAAGGAATTCAACAGTCCTACAGTAGGAGCCAACTAGGCCTTATCCAGCTGTTAAGAATATCTGTTTTGTCTCCCCTGACAGGACAGGACCGTTAATCAGGACTAGGGCTACCTTGTCATTATTTTAATTGTTCCACCTCAGCGTCTCTCAGTACACCATGTCTGGTTGTCGCTAGCTGTCTTATGAGGATTTTTCAGTATGGTTTGATGACCAATGATTGGTGCCACATGGTGTCCTTTTTCCTTAGCTAAGTTTCTGTGGTGGTATGGTCTCTTGAGTGCGCGTCCACGCATGCTCTTTGGACCATACCCCTTTAAGACCCCAGTCTAGTTATGCTTCCATATGAGTTTGTCAAATGGGTGGAACTCTGGACTCATAAAAAAATCTTGTGATATGAGTGGCTCTTTGGGACCATACGCCTTCAAGTCCCCCAGTTCGTAAATGCTCTTAAGTGAGTAAGATCGGCGCATTGGATCGGGTGTACTCAAATGAGCCAACTTGGTGCAGGGACCTCAGGTGTGCTCAGATGAGCTAGATTGGCACATGGGATCAGGCATGCACAGATGAGCCAGATCGGCGCATGGGATTAGCCGTGCACAAATGAGCCAGATCGGCGCATGCGCGTTGTTGCTTAAGATTTTTTTTAATTTACGTTTTCGTTGGTAGTGTTGGCATGTTTTTGGTGGGGTTTGATGGCGATCCCTGTCACTATACTTCTGCAGGACAAGGCACATGTCTCCTCGGTCAGAGTCGCATCCACTTTGTAGGAATCACGTCACGTCTGTCATTTTCCTTTTTCGTTTGTAGCAGGTGCGTAGTTGTCACTCGCCCAGAAAAAAGTGTCATTTCGGTTACTCTCGCCTGACGTGTCAGTCATCTATTAGAGGATGCTCCCACTTTTCAGTTCAGTTCCTCATTGCATTAAATGCAATGGGTATAAATACTGTAGGCATTTGTCACATGGAGAAAAAATTCTTAACACTTCCAGACTAAAAAATATATTATTATTATTATTACACAGACTTCAACATTGAAGTCGGTGTACCGAGTATATATTGAACTAAAAAATATTATAATTAGTATTAAATCCGTTTCTTTTAGTTTTCATGATGATGGACGAGAGGATGGATGACCAGCTCAGCAGGCGGATGCACTTCTGGGTCACCCATACTTGGTGTTTCCCCAGAGTCTGACGTTGCTGGCCATTGTGCCAAGCTTAGGTGGATGCATGCCAGTGGTCACTATGGGATTTGTTGGTTGTCTCTTGAGTCCCTCGGTGAGACACGCCTAGATTGCAGGAGTTTATTTCTATTGATTCACCGTGGCATCGCCTCTTTGAGTTATCGCATATGCATATGCTGGGCTACAGAGAGATTCTCGTTGAGTTTTTTTCATCGTTCGAGTTTCATCCTCGTCGGGCCGACAAGCCTGTGGACCCAGTGCACCCCCACCCTCCAAGGTTTCATTCCGCCTAGCCGGCGTGGCGCGTGGTATAACACTTGCAGCGTTTGTGGTTCGCTACGATTTATGCCAGGAGACTGAGATCGCTACAGATCTCTATACACAGGTACATTTATTATTAATATTTGTATTGTTCTTATTATTATTTTAATATATAACAATTAACTAAGGAAACATACATGTATACAAGGGATGGTAGTGGTTCATAAACCCACGCTTCTAGGGTTTTGGGATGTGGTTGCGGAAAAGGACACTTTGGAGCACGTGCTCTCCAAGGGGAGGGTTTCATGTATTGTTGACCCGCTCTACAGGTACGGTTAATATAATTGTTAATATTACTTATAATTAACTTATTATTACCCACTAATCTCCTCTGTGAAGGTATCTACAAATGCTGATCTCCCCTACCATCACTGCTCGTGGGAAGAGTCGAGAGTGGTGTACGATCAGAGATTTATTTTTCTCATATTGCCTCTTGTACAAGTGGTTGTGCGCTCTCGCACACGGTTTGGCGCAATAGTTCGCATGCGCACATCATCGGCAGGAGCACAGAAATTGTACGGCGACACCTACATCGTTATGATAGCATTTTCGTTTGGCCATCACCCGAAGGTGAACCGCAATTACTACCGACGATACAACCGAAGAGGCTAGGGATGAACTCGATATCCGGGATGAAACTTGTTAAAATTTTTCCACCCTTATGAAAGCGGTTGTGTGGTAAGGATGAAAGACGCTTCACGTCGATTAAGTTGTTGCCACACTTCGACTAGGTATTCGACCCGGTATATCCGCCAGCCCTGCCCGGGACATTCCAGACCTGCCATAGCCGTGACCACCGCCCTGGGCGCCTCAGTTTCCACAACACATTGTTCCCAGTCCTGCCCCAGGAGCAGCGCTATATCAACAGTTACGACATAATGCTGACATCCTTATGCGTGGCAATGGTTGGTTGACGAAAGTGTGAGGGGCTATCTCCCCAACCGTACCGCCCGCTTCCAGAACGGCATCAGCAGTAGGATCCGCAGCCATAGACGAGCATGTTGTTCTTGTTTTTGTATTTAGTATTTAGTTATATTTTTTATTTTGTTATGTATGTACAAACTTATGATGTATATATCAAACTTATGATGTATATATCATATAAGTCGTATTTATGTAATGTACTAACTTATGTTGTGTATATCGAAATATTGAAACAATAAAATGTTGAGAACGGTATAATGTTGAAACGATATAATATTTGAATGATATAGTATTTAAATGGCGTAGTTTCGAGCTAAACGAGCGTCAAAATGGTATAACACTTTAAACGATATAGTATTGAAACGTTATAATTTTCGAACGGCAGTCAAGTTTATCAAACTTTGTTAATGGTGTAATATTTTAAACGATATAGTATTGAAACGGTATAATATATTCGAACAATATCCGAGTCTTTCAAAATAATTAAGGGTATAATATTTGAACCACACCAAATTTTATCAAACTCCGTTAATGGTGTAATATTTTAAACAAAATAGTATTGAAATGGTATAATCATGCTTGTAAAACAAGGTCTCTAAGGTCGGGTACGCTGTGAGGATCTGCTCATCCTATAAGCTCAGGTCCTAATTTGTTTAACCTAGTCTTAAATGTGCGGAATTCATTTTAGAATAGCGACAATTGTTCAAGTTTACTTTCAATCTCAATGTTTCATTAATGTTTAAACTTGTACAGCCTAAAACAATTTTGACAGAGCTTCGCCGTATCGTTCAATAAAAACTTATTCAAATGAACTAGCCTACACACCTATATATAGACTTTTATCTTCGTGCGAAGCTAGCCATCTAGCTTCGTATGTAGTGAATCAACTTCGTACAAAGTGACTCAAAGCTACCTTTGTACAAAGTGAAACATACAAACATAAATCTAACGTTAAAAGCCCTGTTACATGACACGACATGTCTCAAGGACGTAGGCATCAGACAACTGCATCAACAGACTCCCCCTTAGATGTTGTTGTAATCTTGATCAGTCTCCAGTCATCAAAAACATGTTATAACATTAATCTTTATCTTCCAAAGAAATTCTTTCTCGGCTTCCATCGCTCTTCACTTGGAATAGGCGTTTAGTCTGTCAGTGGACCCCATTTCATAAACTGGAATCTTCTAATAGACGCTTTCTTGATCATTTCAGTAATACGTTCTTTCTTTCTCATTTCCTTCTAACTCTCTCCATTATGACTTCCACATTTTCCCCGAATTAATACCATGTGCATAACAAACATTGATTACACCCTTGTACTCCATTGCTTGAACTTTCCCTTTCGTTTCATGATAGATCTTGTTATAGAATAGACATTCAATATCCTTTTCACTTCATGATGGATCTTATTATAGAATAGACATTCAATATCCCTCTCTGAACAATTTACCGACCACATAGGATCCAAAGTTCGTATGGCTCTCCATATCCCATCTTTCTTCAAAACAATCTCAGTTTCTGCAGTTTCAATATCGTATTTCCACCACTTCAATTCTTCGTGGAAATCCTGTTCTATCTTCATCAATGACATATTCTTCATTGTACGTAGCCGTTTCACAATCAACGTTACATCTTTCTCTTTTGTGACTGGATCAATCTTTGTTATCTTCTTCGGATAATGAGGCTTCCAGTTGTTAAAACCATGTGCAGCTTCATATCTAATACTTTCCACAGCCTCTGATCATGAATTTTCATCTAATAGTTAATGCACTTTGTTTGGCATAACTCTTCAACATCCCACCACGACAATGTTTGAATATCAAGCAAGTCTTGGAAATATTAAACTCCGAACTCCCTTTTCACAGCAAAAACATTCAAGTCTAGCAGCCACCCCCCAACTTAGAATATCCCCTAACGGTTTGTCTTGATCACGAGTGAAAAACGCCAACGGTTGTCGGAATATCCTTTCTTTGGGCATCTCTCGAAACCATCTCATTATAGCTTCCATAATTTCTTCTTTAGATAAACGTTTTGGAAGATTTCCATCTTTTACAGTCTCTTCCACTTTTCTTTTCAACAAATCATCTATCTCTTCTCTAAACATTTCTTCAAATGTTGGGAAGTCGTCTGTACGTTCACCGGTATATTTCATCGTTTCTTCATTAGAATCATCCTCCACGACAACATTGTCATAATCATCTGCATATTCAACATATCGATACACGTAATCATCTGGCTTTGCAATGCTTATATTGTTCACTTCCTCTTCAAAGTCGAATTCAAACAAACTTTCATCAACCCCTGAGCAATCTCCTCTTTGGTGTAATTGTGTACAAACTCACCCTCTTCCACACCATGCTCCAGATATATCTGATGAGACATTTGCATGAACAACCGTTATAGGTGCAACGTCTGTGAGGATTCTTGAATGCTCTGCGTCATGAACAGGATCATTCATCTCCCCCTTATTTTGAGAATCATTAACTTGATTAGTATCATCGTTTAGAAATTTATCATAATCAAACGATTCATTGATCTTTGCTTCAACCACCACTAAAACCAGTGCCCCCCTGAGTGTTATCGTCATCGTCACCCTTGTCATCATCGTCTTTCTTATTATCACTGCCAACATTATCATCATTCACATCATTATCATCATCCTCTAACTCTTCCACAGTGTTAACCACCACTAGATCTTTGATCGGCTTTTCTTTATTCTAAAAAATGTAAGGAAATCGATCTATCTCCAATGAGAACATAATTCACTAACGGTTTAGGTTCCTTTTTTGGCTCAGCAGGCGTTATAATCAGAACATCATCAATATTTCCATTCCCTTTGCCTGCAGCTGCAGCTTCAGCTCTTCTAGCCCTTTCGGCAGCTTTTGCTTAGCCTCTTCAATCTCTATTAGATCGTATTCAACTTCAAACTCAATACCAAATCTTTTATTAAACACCTTTTGGAACATATCAAGCTTCTTATCTTTTTTCAATCGATCAGCCTCTAGTTCTTCTGTAACTCTTTTCAAACGTGCATTGTCTGATACAAGACTTGCAATAATCGTTTCCATATGCACACGATCATTCTCTAAAACTTGATTTTATCTTCCAATTCTTTAATCTTTTGGTCGTTGAAGAAATCTGTATTCATACATCCCATAAATTCCGAATTTGGAAATGGAATATCACCAAAGTCATCAAACTGATTTCGAGTAGGAAGAGAACGTCTTCGTTGAGAAGATTGTGGGGTAGAGTGTTGTTGAATTGTTGGTGTTGGTTATTTAGGAGGTGATGGTGGTTGTGGAGTTGATGTATGTTGTGGTGATATATGTTGTGGTGATGATGGTTGTTGTGGTTGTGGTGATGGTGGTTGTTGTGGTATAATTGGTGATGTTGCAACTGAAATAACATTCTCCACCTCAACCTTGCTTTAACATTCGTAGTCTCCTTCTCTTCAGCTAATGGACCAACCCCGGAAATTGGTGTCTTTTATAAGTATTTTCTACGAGCACCCTTTGTCTTTGGAGACCTGTTGTTTTCTTATGAAAATCAGTTGGTTTGCTCTAAACTATTTTGACTTTTTTTGGTGGAACATAAGGTTCATCGTCATCACCGGCTTTCTTTCTTTTATTCCTCTCTGCCCTATGCTCAGCCATAGCTCTAGGATCATTTACTGAAGGTTCGTGATTAGGCGGTTTTAGACGGAAGTTAGTGGATAAACGTAAACCGATTCGGTAGAATGTTATTACAGAAAGGAATAGAAACAGAATGCAGCGGAAGTCTTCATTCATACCGAAAGAGTATACATCTTTATAAGTCCAGCTGCCGGAGTTCCTGGAGAGAATCCGGCAGCACCTCCCCGTAGGGATGCCAAAAACTTAAATGACAAATGAACAACACACCTATATATAGGGAGACAAGTTCGCTGGTAGTGAAGATGAGTTCGGGCGAACTTGCATATGCAAGTTCGGCCGAACTTGACATCAACATGTCAAGTTCGAGCGAACTTGACCTCCACAGGTCAAGTTCGGGCGAACTTGTTCCCTTTTACACTGAAATCTCTGTATTTCGGTCGTGTGTTCGATTCTAACCTTTACAATATTCAACACACGCTCAATCTAGCCTATTCGACAAGTGATGAACACAAAGTGCACCAACAGATTCCCCCTTGTTCGTTACTGTCGAATCTTTGTCTTCAAACGTGAGCCGTGTTTGAATATTCTACAACTTCAATCAAGGTATCTGCCGATGTCGTCGAAACGCATCAACAAATTCCCCCTTAATTGATGATCCGGGTTTGCATTATCAACATCTAATTCCCCATGAAATCTCCAGTTCAGATATTTGTTGCACAGTTTCCAGCCTCCTCTGATTTGCTTGATCGACAGATATCTTGAATAGACACCAATTTGAAGCTCATCAATGTAGCTTCTCCATTTCAACTTTAACCACATCCGCGTTCAGTTTAGCGCATCTCAAATGCTCGATCTTCCGATCTTCAAGACTCAACCGGCAATTGATAGAAACTTCAAATTACCACACTGGTAAACTTCAAATCAATGTTAACCCGCAAAAATCTGAAATCCCGATTTCCGTAATCACTCCAGATCAGCAAATCGGTAATCTTTTTCAATCAGCAAATCTTCATCGGAACCAAATAATCTTGTAACACTTCGACTCTGAGAAACATTCGTCCGCGATCAAAATCACATTCTTCTTCTTCAGTCACAATGTCAGATATATAGCTATCTCCGGTAGACCAGCGCCACCTTAAGCATCACTCTGTATCATGAACTGAAAACTCGGAACTTCCTGTAATCACAGAATCCCAAATGGATAATCTCTTTCGTCAGCAACTGGTACACTTCTTTGTCTGGAAGATCCGATCCCATAAATCATCTTCCTTAATCATGGTACCGCGTACAACCCGGGGTAACTGAAACTACAAAGCATCCTTATCTCCTGGCGGTTAGTCTAGTCAATAATTCATGTACAAAGCAGAGTTAAAGATAGGCAGTCGTGTGTGCTTCCAAACCATACGCGCGACTCAGGTGTCAATCCACAACCATGACCTCAGAATCTGATAAACAATTCCTCCAAGACTCAGTTATGTAACCACCAACTTTCAAAATAGACATCAATTTGAAATACCCAATGAATCTCAATCCTCTGCATTTCCCGATAATCTTCAATCGGTAACCACCCGGATACTGTTGCAGTAGTCACAAATTTCAAAAATGCCGGAATCTTCAAATATTGAAAATTTTTTATTCCCCCTCTTTTTGCAAATTTTGACCATACTGAAATTTTTCACTGAAATTCCCCCTGAAATCCGGAACTTTCAGTTTTTAACAAATGCGGATTTAACGTTTAGGCCCATTACTAGTCACGACACCCAAATGATCAACGTTCTGCACTGGTATCAATGACTCTCCCGTTATCTTCAAAATTCTTTGACCGTATCACCAAATCTGTACTCTAAAGCTCTAGACGGTGTCCCCGAACATGCCGGTTCGGTCTTCGAAAACTCGAAAAAATTTCTATCGCCAAATTTTTTCTGGACACTCATCACATCAATACGATCAACAAAATTTTTCCATGTCGTTTTTTAGGCATTGGACCAAGTTCGGGCGAACTTGGTCACCCATCACCAAGTTCGGGCAAACTTGGTCTCCCAACTCACAAGTTCGGGCGAACTTGAGTTAGTTTGGGCGGACTTGATCAAGTTCGGGCAAACTTGATCAAGTTCGGGCAAACTTGATCAAGTTCGGGCGAACTTGATCAAAAATGGTACAAGTTTGGTCGAACTTGACCAATATAAGTCAAGTTCGGGCGAACTTAATCCCCCAAATCAGCCCATTTTTCACATTTTTCGATCCAGAATCCTTATTTCAAGATGAATCCACCATAGATCTGGTCGAAAATGGTTTTCTAACAATCCTATCCATTCAATTTTGGATTTTGTCCGTGGATTGTAGGTTTATTTCATGATTTACGTCTAAAACCCCTCCTAATGTCCATAAATGTCCAAATTCATGAGCGTAGGTGATAACTGTAGCTCTAATACCAATTGAAGGTCCGTGATCAGGCGGTTCTAGACAGAAGTTAGTGGATAAACGTAAACCGATTTGGTAGAATGTTATTACAGAAAGGAGTAGAAACAGAATGCAGTGGAAGTCTTCATTCATACCGAAAGAGTATACATCTTTAAAAGTCCAGCTGCCGGAGTTCCTGGAGAGAATTCGGCAGCACCTCCCCGTATGGGTGCCAAAAACTTAAATGACAAATGAAGAACACCCCTATATATAGGGAGACAAGTTCGCTGGCAGTGAAGATGAGTTCGGGCGAACTTGCATATGCAAGTTCGGCCGAACTTGACATCAACATGTCAAGTTCGAGCGAACTTGACCTCCACAGGTCAAGTTCGGGCGAACTTGTTCCCTTTTACACTGAAATCTCCATATTTCGGTCGTGTGTTCAATTCTAACCTATACAATATTCAACACACGCTCAATCTAGCCTATTCGACAAGTGACGAACACAAAGTGCACCAACATTTTCGTATGTTGGTGGATTACTTATCTGTCTCTTCAGAATCAGCTTCATTACCACCGTTTTCATGGTCTGAAGTAGCAGAAAACACTTCAGTTTTGTAACACCTCGTAAAAACCCGTCCTGTAAAATTTTGACACGCGTCCTGAAGTCCACGTGTTAAATAAGAGGGATTAAATAAACCGTCATGTTATTTTTATAACCTCTGAACGAGAAGCGAATAAATTAAAAGCGTCAACATGTTTAATTATACCTCAGAGTGACCATTTGCCGGAACCGGAACTTAACGGTGTTTAGTATACTTCCTAATTGTACCTAAATCTAATTTGAGGGACCAAAGGTGTTTAAAATAGAAGTTATAAGTCCAGGGGCTGAAATGGCATTGTTTAAAGGTTGTATTGCTGACCCGGGGGCGGTCGTGGCCCACGAGAGCCCTGGACATCTCTCTCGCGGCCCGCGAGAGAGTGCCAGTGACAGCCTGCTAAGGCTAGTCGTGGCAGCTTGCATGTTTGCCAAATCTTTCGCGAATTTCCACCATGTCTCAACTTTTAGCACGTCCCTAGACACTTGTTTACCCCTGGTGTGCATGCCTAACACCTGTAATGACCTCCTTCATCCTCCAACTCCATAAATCTAAGCCTTGACTCCATTGAAGAACTTGCAAGTTCTTAAAAACTCACTCTCACAAATCCTTGCAAGTTCTGGAGCTCAAGCTACTTGCAAGTCCATCCTAAATTTGTGCTAGGACCCTTTGTAAGTGTTCTTAATCCTCCTTGTTCATTTTATCAAGCTTTCAAGCCAAAAGTCAAGCTTGTCATAAAAACGGTTTGACTTTCGGCTTAATCTTTTTCGGTTCAGTCATGATCTAATCTAAACATGGTTACGTGATCGTAATGAGGTAGGTAACAACACCCCATAAGGGAACCTCCTGATTACCACATTTGCATGTCCGATTGACGAGTCAAACTTATTCATAAAAAGTCAAACTGGGTCAGATTTGGTATCAAATGCATAATTAACAACATGCATGCTATAAAATCAGTTTTGACACTCTAAATACTTGGTAGTAATTATAAGAACATGCGGGAACATGTTCGGCTCGTCAAATCAAGGTCTAAGGTCAGATCGCAACCGAAAGTCGCAAGGATTGACTTCTGCTTTGACTTTCAGTTCTGACCCGATTTAGTATCTTTCAAGGCCGATTCTTCATTGCATTATGACCCTTATATAATGAAGTATAACCCTCTAAGGTCATACTACATGGTTATAATAATAATCCGATGCGCAAGTTTCATTAATATGCCTAATTTTGACTAAAATGTCCTTTTTGCTCAAAATAAGTTTTAAACTAAAAACGAGCATGCGATCAAATTACCTACTGATGACATAAAATAGGTAGAATTAATTGAAATATTAAATCTGATTATAAATTGATTTTTGTGTGCATGTCCTTGCATGCCATCGGTGAATGACGGAAATGCCCTTATGGTGCATAAAACGATTTTAAATGTATTTTAATAACAAAATCAATTACCTACTGTTATAAAATAATAACTAAAATATTTAATTATATAAACATGTTCATAACATCGGCTTTCCTTAAACATCGTTTAATTCGTCATTTATCGACTTTATCGCCTTTTCGGCGCATAGTATGGCTTAAAACCGTATCTATGAACCAAGGCATGTTACCTACTGATTATAAAGCATATTTTGAACATTATTACAGTAGGTACAAGTTATAAACTCAGATTTCCAAATAAGCCTTCAAACCTATATGTGAAATGATCAAAATACCCATTTCGAAGCTAAATTCGGTTTTAAAACTATAACGGGCATGCATGTTAATATCTTACTGATATTATTACATGTTTTAAGTGAAATGGCACATGAAAGTTGTATGTGACTCATCCGGTTATCCGGTATCGCTTTTATGCGTACGGTTAAGCCTACGTGACTAGTTTACGTAAAATTCACCGAAACGGGTCTAACCTTATCATTTTTATATCAAAATCCAGAATGTTATATGTTCACCAAAATATACAAGTCCTAGTACTTGTAGGGTTTAAACAACATTCTTTCCGGATCGCTTAATCTAGCGTATCGTTCCGTTACGTATCCCTTAAGCTAACTGGTTCGAGTCAACGACTAAACCTGAACCTGTTAGCATTCTAATTGGTTATTAATACCATCAATTCAGACTAGAAGCCTCCCAGTAGATCGATACTTGCATTTGTCTTCTTGATTAACGACTGAGTTATTATTCATTAGAAGAAATAGCTCAGGTAAATACTTTAACTTATTTTCCCTATACGGGCTTGGGATACAGTATTATATTACTGATTGGTCGGGTATGGGATCTTGTTTATCGGATTGTGATTTACTAAATCTTATAACCCGTTTTATTTTGTATTGTCTGATAACTTAAACATTGGGGGTTAACTCGACCGTGTCCTGGATATCCTTGGCTCATTGAAGTTACTAATGGCCACGACCTAAGCGTGGGTGTAGGCATACACCTGACAGATGCTAATGCTAAACAAGTTATTTTATTATACTCCTCCGTGGGTTTTATTAAGTGGTGTGTCGGTTAATCAGGTTATTCGGTTTTTGCACCGGACCCCATATGTATTGACAAGCTTGTAAAACTGTAAACAAGATCATTTTGAATTGTCCCAAGTTATAAAAGATTTTCATGCTCAATGCACCTAAACAAATTTTAAATATTTTCAAAAATGAATCGGTTAAATGTATTTACCAGTGAAAACTGACGTATTTTTCCAAAAAGGCTAAGTGACAGGTTTCGGCACGGAATAGGCTAGGAGCTTCTTGGTATGATGTAGAGAATTTTGCAAGTACTTAGTCAAGCCTAAAGTCTGTCGGAGAATATCGTTTTGCACTTTCGATCCGCCTGTGGATCTAATAATGCAAACCATGTATTTGTTTTATAGACTTTTAAATCCAGTGGTTTGTAATAATATTTTATAGACTTTCGATCCGCTGTGGATCTTCCGCTGTGTTGTGTATGTTTGACCATGACGATACCAATCTTACGTCACGATACTCCCCACCCGGGCCCACCGGGATTGTGTTGGAAATACGGGGTGTGACAAGTTTCAACGTTTTTAGTTTCTTCTTCAATATTCTCATCAACCTGTTCCTCTTCCTCAGAATCTTTGAAAAATGAGAAGTCTTCAATGGTTCAATCTTGTTGAATTGTCTTCAAATCAGGCCTACAAACTCTGTACCACTTGTGAGGATATGCTCATCCGATAAGCTCAGGTCCTAATTTGCTTAACCTAGTCTTAAATGCGTGGAATTCAATTTAGAATAGTGACAACTATTCAAGATTACTTTGCAATCTCAATGTTTCATTAATGTTTAAACGTGTACCGCCTGAAACAATTTTAACAGGGCTTTGCCTTATCGTTCAACAAAAACTTATACAAATGAACTAGGCTACACACCTATATATAGACTTTTATCTTCGTGGGAAAGCTAGCCATCTACTTTCGTACAGAGTGAATAAACATCGTACAAAATCGATCAAAAGTGGTCAACCTCTGCATCAACATATCCACCCCCGAGTAATTGCTCCAAGGTAGGCTGCCGAGAAAACTTTCTTCAACTCCACCTAATTACTAGGAATCGATCAAACGTGGTCAACCTCGCCATAATCAGCTAGATCTAGTAGGTCAACTCGGGCGGAGTTCGACTTAAAAAAATAAAACATAATTTTTATGCCTATTATATCAAAGAATGAATATCATTTTCACATACTTTGTTATAAATATTAGTATATTTATGTTATTTGACATATATTCAAACGAATTAATATTCGGACCGGATGAGACTTGGTATAATATATTAACGGTATAATATATTCGAAACGTACCGTACCGGAGTTTTTTAAAAAAAATAACGGCATAATGTTTTACCGGTATAATATTTTAAACGATTTAGCGTTCGAACCGGAGGAGAATTTGGAACACAAAATTCACAAATCTATATTCTGGTGGATTATGTACGCCGCATACAGCCCTATATGTGGTTATACACCCTAAGATTCTGCCAGACACTAAAAATCAATGTACTTCTATATGTTTCATACATTAATCCTAAAGTATGTAAATAAGCATCTAAAGTATGCAAATAGAAACCAAGAATGTGCACATAGTTTGAGAGTTAACTTTTCACATCTTCTTTAGCATTTATTCCATCTAATACTTTAATCATCATTTTTGGGATGAGTAGAATTATTAAAGAAATATTAAATCAATAATGCATGGACCATTGAAAGCCTGGAAACCACTTTTTCATGCATAAATACAAAAGAACAAGTCTCTTTCTCAATAATTTGACACAGGACCTACTACACATCTATTTAATTACTACATGTACCCCAACCTCCATCTAGTGTATGGAAGAAGACATGAAAGATTTTTGGGGTTCACTCCCTGAAGGATTCGTTGCACAAGCGTTGGCTCTGACCACTCCCCAGGATGCTTCTAGATTGTCCTCCGTCAATTCTTTTTTCCGGTCCGCCGCTGAGTGGGATACAGTGTGGTCCAGCTTTCTGCCGCCAGAGTGCCTGGAGCAGGCGGTAGAAGGTGGTCGCGGTTCGATGAAGGAGGTGTATCTACGTCTTTGTGATAACCCAATCCTCATTGAAGACGGAACTAAGGTGTGTTTTTGGATTATCTTGAAAATTATCAAATGTTAAAGTTATAGATTAAATCCAGTTAACATAATTATGTTTGAAGTTGCATGAATCTTATTATTTTTAATCTGATTAATTACTAGAGTTTCTGGCCGGATAAGTTGACTGGGAAGAAATGTTACATGTTAGCTGCCAAACAACTATCAATTGCTTTGATCGATTCCCCTAGTTGTTGGAGGTGGACATCCATGCCAGAATCGAGGTATCTTTTGCTTCTGGTACTTTTTGTTCGTTAAATTAAAAAAAAAATTGTTATTGTCTTTTGCAGGATCTATGTATTTTTTAGTTTTTAGTTCTTTAAGATAATAATGATGAAGTGTGAGGGAGGGTGTTTTTATCTTTATCACAAACCATTTTGATTTTTCAAAAAATAAAACAAAATGGGTAAGATGCTCATTTAAAGAAAACTATATAAAGTTTTAACGTCAGTTACACTGGAAACAAAAACTGTGACAAACCCCTAACATAAAAATGATTTATGTATTTTTTAGTTGAAGGATGAAACAAAGTAAAGTGAGGTATTAAGCTCTACACCAAAAATCTCATAACAACAATGAATCATAATGTGTACAAGAGTCCTCTATATATACTAAAGAATGTGTAGACTAACTGCTAACCACAACAACTAACTACCAACTGTACTAATCTAAACAACTATAATAACCTCTATACAAACAGACTATATATAAATACTCTAGTATGCCCCCTCAAGCTAAACGTGGCGTAGCAACGTGAAGCTTGGACCGCAGAGTGTCAAAACGTACCGTAGACAACCCTTTGGTCAAAATATCTGCAATCTGAAGCGTAGTAGAAACATACCGAACATGTAAAGTACCCGCCAAAACCATGTCACGAATAAAATGCAAGTCAATCTCCAAGTGTTTGTGCGCTGATGAAACACCGGGTTGACTGCAAGATATGTAGCTCCAATATTGTCACACCAAAGAGAAGGTGGACAAGTCAACGTAATATGTAACTCATGTAATACAGACGTAATCCATCGTAACTCAGCAGCTGTATGAGCAAGAGCTCGATACTCAGCCTCAGTACTCGACCTAGCAACTATATGTTGTTTCTTGGAGCTCCAACTGATGAGGTTGGACCCAAGAAAAATACAATAACCTGTGGTAGAACGTCGATCATCGGGACAGCCAGCCCAGTCAGCATCACTATAAGCATGTAAATCAAGACAAGTAGACCGACGTATGCATACCCCATGAGAAACAGTACCCTTAAGGTACCGCAAAATACGTTTGACAGCGACCCAGTGTCGATCAGTAGGTGTCTGAAGAAACTGTGACACCTTACTGACCGCATAAGCAATCTCTGGTCGTGTCAGCACAAGATACTGTAAACCAACAGTGCTCCGATACATAGTAGGATCAGACAAAGGATCACCAGTATGTCGAAAAAGCTGTCTACCGGAAGAGACATGAGTAGATAAGGGTCGACAATCAGTAAGACCAGTGCGCTGTAGCAAATCAAGTAAGTAGCGCTGCTAAGATAAGTGTAAAACATCCTTAGAAAATGTGGCCTGAATACCCATAAAATAACAACTGCCCCAAATCCTTGAGCGCAAACTGAGAATTTAAGCGCCCAATCAAGCCAGTAACAAAATCAGAAGAGCTCCATGTGATAATGATGTCATCAACGTAGACCAAGACATAACAGAGTATCGAATCCCGACTATAAACAAAGAGAGATACATCTGAAAGACACTGGGTAAAACCACCAGCAAGTAGAGCGGTGGATAGCTTGGAAAACCAAGCTCTAGGAGCCTGCTTTAGGCCATAAAGAGCCTTCTGCAGACAACAAACATAATGTGGTCTAGATGAGTCAACAAAGCCTGGGGGCTGGGTCATATACACAGTCTCAGAAAGATCCCCATGTAAGAACACATTATTGACATCAACCTGACGGATAGACCACCATCGAGAGAAAGCGACTGAAAGAACTAGACGAATAGTAGTAGGTTTGACCACAGGACTAAAAGTCTCAGTGTAGTCAATACCCTCAGTCTGATGAAAGCCCTTGGCAACAAGCCGGGCTTTATAACGACTCACAGATCCATCAGGATTATGTTTAATCCTATAAACCCACTTACAACCAACAATGTTAGCGTCAATGGGAGCCTGAACCAGACGCCATGTCTGGTTGGCATGAAACGCATCAATCTCGGCACGCATCGCATCCCACCCAACAGAATACTGCTGAGCCTGTCGAAATGTGGAAGGCTCAGTGGTAGGAGCAGTAGAGACATGAAGAAGAACATGATCAGGAAAATGGCGCGGCTGTCGTGTATGATCACGAGATCGTGAGTCGAAACAGGAGCAGGAGGAGGAGGAGGAGGAGGAGGAGGAGGAGGAGAAGGAGGAGGAGGAGGAGGATGAGAAGGAGGAGGGGTGAAGAAATATGAGGAGAGCAAATAACAGGAGAATATGAGAAAGGAATAACAGGAGGGGGAGGAGAAGGAGGAGGAATGAAGTAGGGAATAGAATCTGAGGAAGCTGTGGAAGTAGTAGAACTCCCTGGAATGTTAAAAATCAACTCATGGAATCGAACATGTCGAGAAGTATATGTACGATACGTATGAGGATCATAACAGAGATAACCAAGATGAAATGGAGCATAGCCAACAAAGATACAAGGAGTAGACTTGGGTGAAAGTTTATCCGCTCGAGTATCACCTAGAAACGGATAACACAAACACCCAAAGGTACGGAGAATAGAGTAATCGGGACGAGATCCAAATAGAACCTCGTAAGGAGACGAGTGATGAAGAATCGGTGATGGTAGCCGGTTAATAAGGAAGGCAGCAGTAGCATATGCATCATACCAGAATTTCTTTGGTAACTGAGCATGAAACAATAAAGCTCGAGCTACCTCAGAAAGATGGCGGTTTTTCCGCTCAACAACCCCATTCTGTTGGGGAGTATAGGGACATGAAATGCGATAAGCAATGCTAGAGTCTGAAAGAAAGCGATCCATAGAACCATGAATGAGCTCAGGAGCATCATCACACTGAAGATGTTTGATGGTGCAGGAGAAGAGGTTCTCAACAAGCGGTTTGAAATGCCGAAAGCAATCAACCGCTTGAGAACGACAAGTCAAAGGATACATCCATGTAAATCGACTAAAATCATCAATGAAAGTAATAAAATATCTGTATCCATCTCTAGACATAACAGGCGAGGCACCCCAAATATCACAATGTATAATATGTAAAGGTGAAGTAGAATGGGATACAACTGATGTAAAAGGTAATCTAGTCGATTTTGAAACACTACAAGCAGTGCAATGTGTGTGTCGGGTGTTGTTTGTCAGACGTAAAAACGAACATCTAGACAAAACATCATCAGACGAATGACCTAAACGAGAATGCGAAGTCTCATGAGAAACAGAAGTGAAAGCAGCAAGTGAATATAGCTGATGTGGACTACCACGTGTGTGATGGAGAATTTGTCCATCAAGAGTCTGAATGGACAAACCTAGATATGAGAAAACAACAACTATAGGATGACCAATCACTAACTGTGTGATCGATAAAAGGTTCTTGGCTAAGTCAGGAACCACAAGAACATGTCTAAGAGTTAGAGTACGATCAGATAAATGAAGTAAGGCAGTGCCAATGTGAGAAATAGTAAGAGCCATACCATTGCCTACAACAACTCGCTCAGAGCCGGTGTAGGGAGCAGCATCAAATACAATAGAAGAGTCGGAGGTCATATGCGCAGTGGCACCAGAGTCGGGTATCCAAGAATCAACCTTTTCACATATACTTGACAAATCAGCCATCAATCCATAGTAACTTGGCCCAAAGTCGGATGAAATAGTCGGCCCAGAGTAATAAACTTTTTCACAAATAAAATCATGAATTGTGGAAAATCTACACTTGTAGTGGGCTGCCCAATTTTTGGCTGAGCCTTGGAACCACCGTCACCGTGTTGACCACCATAACTCCTCCGCTGACCACCGGGCACCCATTCTTCCACCAAACTGATCATCTTTTAATTGCCAACATCCACCGCTATGCTTATTTTGAAAAGAAGAGTCGACTGGAGTGAATCGATAGAAAAGTCTTCTATAGTTTACCATAACTCAGATGAAAAATTAATTCCTTGTGCCAAAAACAACAAAGATGAAGATAATGTTTCAGTGATGAAAGTAGACACGTAACCATCAAACCGATTCCAATCATCGCGTTCATAAGATCCAATTGCAGGAACAGGTATTTTTTGACTTAAGAACTTTAGCATTCCAAGAGCTTTGAGCACGACAAGTATCTGGTGCTTCCAATTTAAGTGATTATTCTCTGTAAGTTTAATTGAAACGAGATTTGCGATGTTTGGCAGATTAACCGGTGAAGTTGATCCAGAATTCGAACCGCTAACACTAGCAGAAGTAGCCATGAAGAAACAGAGCACCAAAATTATATCGGAAGGACCGGAGATGCACCGAATCACCGGAAAATTATGTTTTCGGTAACGAAGAAAAGATTGAAAAGAAGAGGAGATGATCGGAAAGAATGACAAATCGCCGAAAAAGTGATCGGAGATCTAACTGATTCTAACAAACTCAACAGAGCAAGGCTCTGATACCATAAAGTGAGGTATTAAGCTCTGCATCAGAAATCTCATAACAAGAATGAATCATAATGTGTACAAGAGTCCTCTATATATACTAAAGGATGTGTAGACTAACTGCTAACCACAACAACTAACTACCAACTGTACTAATCTAAACAACTATAACAACCTCTATACAAACAGACTATATATACATACTCTAATACAAAGTAATTTACTCTTTTTGATATGATGAATTATAGATTTACAGAAGTGGCTGAACTTATTAATGCGTGCTCACTTGGAATCAGCGGCACTGTTAACAGTTCCATCTTATCTCCCATTACAACTTATGTTGTACACCTTATGTTTATGGCAACCTCGAAAGCATATGGTTTCGAGTACCATCCTGTGGAGGTCTGCTTTGGTCCTTATGAGAAAAACTCGCAGACTAGAATTGGTGTATTTGGACCCTCAAGCGCAAAGCAGACGAAGATTACGAGCAAAGAGACGAATTGGAATCTTTGGCAGAGGAATATTTGCGAATTACGACGTTGTGCCTTCCCCCTGTGAGGAAAATTGTCCGAAGCATAGAGAAGATAGGTGGTTTGAGGTTGAGATAGGAGAGTACTTTAACAAGGGAGGGGATGAGGTAGAACTTGAGATGAGTGTAAAGGAGGTGAAAGGGAGGAATTGGAAGAGCGAGCTAATTATTCATGGGATTGAGATTAGGCCAAAAAAATGTTTATAAGTTGATATATGTTAATTATAGCTGTTAGTGTTTTATTATTAGGGTTTATTAATATGTGACCAATAGACCTAAGTTTGGTTTATTTAAAGTTTCTAGTTTCTTTCATTTAATATGTGACCAATAGGCCAAAGTTAGGTTTATTTAAAGTTGCTCATTTCTTTATTTCATGTATGTAATAAGGATTCTTCTCCATTGTAATTACATCATTCAATATAATATTAATTTCAGTCTCTTATATAGTATCAAGCTCTTTATAAAGAACTTTCGGTCACACCTTGATCCGTAGCGAAGTAAATGACTAGGATATGATTGCTTGCTCAAAGCTTATGACAAGATATTTAAAAGTTTAAATAATATTAATAATCATTTTAAAACAATTTCCCAAAACAAGTATTCCAAATAATGCTTTAACCCAATCATAATATAATATAATCCGTATTATTATCTAAGTCCTCATCCCTACGTGTTATCATCTACATCTTCAAACATGTTTACCTATATCATGTGTAAAAATAGTTTTTAGACCAACATAAGTTAGTGAGTAAATATATTATTTTAATAAAAGTGTTTTTGTTTATTTTGGTAAAAAGGTTAACACGTGATTTTAATGGTAATTAAATGATAAAATTAAATTATACCAATAATTAAGTAAATCACAACCAATAAAGCAACATGATAATGTGAAATGTGGTAAATGTGATAACTGTGATGAATATAATAACAATGTGAATATGAAACTCAAGCCCATCGACGAGCGAATCTAAATATGATGGCGATACTAGGCTACAACCAATGGCCGTAGGGAACCTAGTCAGCCGATGGATCCATGCGAATAATGATTAGCGATTCTGGTTAGCAACAATGGTTAGTAACACATACATTATACAATAATAACTACCACATAATTACACAATTGAATCTTGCATGTATTTGGATGATGAAAACTTGAAGTAATGAAATAATGCACATAATACACCCCAAAACATTTAAATGATAAAATGGGAAATATGAAAAGATCTGCTCACGCCTCACGGTTGCGTTTTGTGATTCCTTGAAACAAGCGCACGAAAGAAAGTGAAAACTCCAAATGACGATACCCTAAAATGTTAAATACAAAGTACTAAAACACAAATAGAAATATAAACAAAACTAAATCTATAAATTTGGTGATATTTGTACAAACTAATTATATTAAATAATTAATTAATTTAACTAATTCATTTTATTTGTAAGGTACGTGACCTGTGTCACCATGGTTTTGTAGAACTTGGATGATCCGGATGAGATCAATGATCAACATCACTTGAAAGGTTAGAAGTTTTTTCAACGAGATACTTTTACGAATAAAAATCAATTTCTTTTTATTATAAAACATCAATACATATATATATAACATCAATACGTAACAACAATGAATCATAATGTATACAAGAGTCCTCTATATATACTAAAGGATGTGTAGACTAACTGCTAACCACAACAACTAACTACCAACTGTACTAATCTAAACAACTATAACAACCTCTATACAAACAGACTATATATACATACTCTAATACAAAGTAATTTACTCTTTTTGATATGATGAATTATAGATTTACAGAAGTGGTTGAACTTATTAATGCGTGCTCACTTGGAATCAGCGGCACTGTCAACAGTTCTATCTTATCTCCCAATACAACTTATGTTGCACACCTTATGTTTATGGCAACCTCGGAAGCATATGGTTTCGAGTACCATCCTGTGGAGGTCTGCTTTGGTCCTTATGAGAAAAACTCGCAGACTAGAATGGTGTATTTGGACCCTCAAGTGCAAAGCAGACGAAGATTACGACCAAAGAGACGAATTGGAATCTTTGGCAGAGGAATATTTGCGAATTACAACGTTGTACCTTCCCCCTGTGAGGAAAATTGTCCGAAGCATAGAGAAGATGGGTGGTTTGAGGTTGAGATAGGAGAGTACTTTAACAAGGGAGGGGATGAGGTAGAAATTGAGATGAGTGTAATGGAGGTGAAAGGGAGGAGTTGGAAGAGCGGGCTAATTATTCATGGGATTGAGATTAGGCCAAAAAAATGTGTATAAGTTGATATATGTTAATTATAGCTGTTAGTGTTTTATTATTAGGGTTTATTAACATGTGACCAATAGGCCTAAGTTTGGTTTATTTAAAGTCTCTAGTTTCTTTCATTTAATATGTGACCAATAGGCCAAAGTTAGGTTTATTTATAGTTTCTTGTTTCTTTATTTCATATATATAATAAGGATTCTTCTCCATTGTAATTACATCATTCAATATAATATCAATTTCAGTCTCTTATATAGTATCAAGCTCTTTATAAAGAACTTTCGGTCACACCTTGATCCGTAGCGGAGTAAGTGACTAGGATATGATTGCTTGCTCAAAGCTTATGACAAGATATTTAAAAGTTTAAATAATATTAATAATCATTTTAAACAATTTCACAAAACAAGTATTCCAAATAATGCTTTAACCCAAACATAATATAATATAATCCGTATTATTCTCTAAGTCCTCGTCCCTACGTGTCATCATCTACATCTTCAAACATGTTTACCTATATCATGTGTAAAAATAGTTTTTAGACCAACATAAGTTAGTGAGTAAATATATTATTTTAATAAAAGTGTTTTTATTTATTTCGGTAAAAAGGTTAACACGTGATTTTAATGGTAATTAAATGATAAAATTAAATTATACCAATAATTATGTAAATCACAACCAATCAAGCAACATGATAATGTGAAATGTGGTAAATGTGATAACTGTGATGAATATAATAACACTGTGAATATGAAACTCAAGCCCATCGACGAGCGAATCTAGATATGATGGCGATACTAGGCTACAACCAATGGTCGTGGGGAACCTAGTCAGCCGATGGATCCATGCGAATAATGATTAGCGATTCTGGTTAGCAACAATGGTTAGTAACACATACATTATACAATAATAACTACCACATAATTACACAATTGAATCTTGCATGTATTTGGATGATGAAAACTTGAAGTAATGAAATAATGCACATAATACACCCCAAAACATTTAAATGATAAAATGGGAAATATGAAAAGATCTGCTCACGCCTCACGGTTGCGTTTTGTGATTCCTTGAAACAAGCGCACGAAAGAAAGTGAAAACTCCAAATGACGATACCCTAAAATGTTAAATACAAAGTACTAAAACACAAATAGAAATATAAACAAAACTAAATCTATAAATTTGGTGATATTTGTACAAACTAATTATATTAAATAATTAATTAATTTAACTAATTCGTTTTATTTGTAAGGTACGTGACCTGTGTCACCATGGTTTTGTAGAACTTGGATGATCCGGATGAGATCAATGATCAACATCACTTGAAAGGTTAGAAGTTTTTTCAACGAGATACTTTTACGAATAAAACTCGATTTCTTTTTATTATAAAACATCAATACATGTATATATATATATATATTTATAATTTGATAAAATAAATTTGAAATTTAATATTTCTGGAAAAATTACAAGTAACATTTATAGAGTTTACTTTTTTAAGATTTAACATATTTAAATTAGTTTTATATGATTATAATATGATTAAAATATTAAATAAATTCATTACATGATCGAAAATTAAAAAAAAAAAAAACAAATGTGATATCTAATATGATTATGAACAATAAACAATCATCAATTAAATCAAAACACAACTTTAATATCAAAATCCCAAAATCTACATAAACTAAGAACACTAAGATTATGAACGGATCTAAGATGCCCTCTATCACAAAAATTGATACATGGGTTTTGTAGATCTTGAAAAATTATGCAAAATAGGCTGAAGAATTACCTCATTTGGTTGATAATTGAAGGAGATATGAGAACTTGAAGTTACAAGACCTAGAATCATTCTTGATTATTAAATTCGCGAGTTGTAAATGTTGTTTGCACGAATTGGAGGCTAGGGTTTGTCTTTTAGAGGTGGAGAAATCATATGGGATGAATGGGGAATTTTATAATGGACGAATTTTATGTTATAGAAAAAGGATATTTTTATAACTTTAATGGAGATTTGATTTTCAATAAAATTAGGCAACTATGTATTTTAGGGGGACAATTATAGGTGTGCATTAGTTCAGATAGGGTAAATTTAGATGCCAATAGCTCAAAAACAATTGGATTTGGGGTTGGGGTTAGGGTCGGTTGGTTTGTGACTTGGGAAAACGGAAGGTAGCAGGTTGGTTACTGGGTGGATATTAATATCATGCGGATCAGGTTTACACATAAGATGCAAGACAACTCAGTGGTGTGCGCGTTACATGTGGAACGTGGGGATCCGGGTTCGAGTCTTGTGCCCTACGGTTCCTTTTTCTTCTTCTCTTCCTATTAAAAGGACTTTCTAACACCTGGCAGTTTCAGCCCCTACCTTTTATAAACTTGTTTAACTCTATATTCCAACAAGGTTAAGTATTCCTTTTATAAAAACTAACCATACTAACTATAATTTATTATAAAGTTAACGTTTCTTTTATCTGGTTTATATCAAATGCATACGTACCCAAAAATAAAACATTATAATAATAAAATTCTCATTTAATTTTAAATTCCAGAGGTTAGTTTTTTTATTATACGAGTCAGGTTTGGAACATTCGTTTTTAGCGGATGTTACATTTTATTTCTTTCTTCTATTCATGTCGCCTTTTCTTGATCAGGCGTATCTTGCAGGCCATGCGCACTCAACATGATCTTCCCCATAATCGACCACATTGTGTATTTTGTCGATGTTAACATTGGTGCCTGCAAATATAAACCACCCGTAGATTCTTTTACCATTCTAAAGCCCCCTTCTTTTTCTGGACTCTCTTCTCTGTCACTTGCCATGATCTACCTTCAGTCGTTTTCAAGCGCATGAATGAACCTAAACCAGAGCTAAATAAAAAAGTGACTACACAAGGACTCGTGTAATCGTATTTCGACCATGACTTGAAAAACGGTAGCAAGAGAGGTTTCCACGCATTGAAAAAAGGTGGTGCGTCGAAAACTTTAAGACGCACATGTAGGCGTGTGAGGCGTCTTGGCGGCGGCTTAGTCACATTGTGACAGTGTTGCTGGTGGCAGCAACGTTGTGAAAGAAAACTCTAAAAAAGTTTTTCGGTTCGTGCGCTTGTTTTGTACTTAACAGTTTCTTGATCTTCACCCTCTAGTATAAGCTACACCTTAGCTCTGATACCAAGTGTTGGCCTAGATGGTCAAATAATTAGAAGAAACAAACAAATAAACACGTAAATAGATGACTCAATATAATACTATAATATATGACTCAGGGGCTGTTTGTTTATCTCTTAGTGAGGCTCTTAATGGTTTAGACCTCTTACTGGTTCAGCACTTATGGTTCAGATTGTTTGTTTCGCAAGCAAATGTCTGAATGGTTCAGACATTTGCCTCTAAATGGTTAAACATTATACTGAGTCTGAATGGTTAAGACCTCTAATCCGGATTGGTCAGACATTTGTCTCTGAACGGTTAAGCATTATACTAGCTCTTAATGGTTCAAAACTCTTACTAGTTCGGCACTTAATGGTTCAGACCGCTTACTAGTTCAGCACTTAACCATTGAGAAGTTGTCAAACAGCCCCTCAATATGTCTAATAAGAAATTACATGCCCATGGCTTTATAGCCAACTGGCATCTTGGGGGTGGGTTATGGCTTTGGGACCAATAAGTCATGGGTTCGATCCTACAAAGGGGTTTTTCCATATTTATTGGGCATCCTCCTGAATTGGTATATAGGCATTATGCCTAGTGGAGATGGATATGATCGGGTGGTTCTGCTGGTGGCAGGATGATACTCCAGTGGTCCATAGTGATCCAAATTTTCCATTAAAAAAACAAAAAGAAATTAACCTAACTTTAAATATAATAATCAAAACAAACCCAATTTTTTATTTAATTTCAACGTTAGTCCTTCAATGATCTGACACCTGTTACTGAGAGTTGACTACGATTTAATGGATTATAGGTTATACTACGATTTAATGGGTTATAGGTTATATTACATATGTGTTTTTGACGATAAAAATAACCGAAAGCTCATCGGTAGTATAAAGCAAAACATGTAAACTTAAAGATTCACCACTATGCATCTTTGGTCAATTAGGGAAAACAGGCTTCTCATAAATTTAGTGTCTTATGAACATTCTTAATGTACCATTGGTTTCTCTTGAAATCGTAGCTACTTAAGAACTCTAAAGTAGGTATGGGTGTTTCCTTGAGCAAGCAAAACTTTAGGCCTACCATGTAATTTGTCATTGTACCTAGTTTGTGTGTAGCTAACGTTTGTAAACAACTTCATTAATATCTTTATCCACACAAACACATGTTCCTCATACACCTTATGATTTGTTTATTCATTCCTGTAAATATATTTGCGAGATCCAATCAGGGTTTTCATTAAATAGATTTTAGTCATATCTACCTATCAGATTTTCCTTTCTAATTGTTGTTTGATTATATTATAAGCTCATAACATTGACTACCTAAAATATGAACTTTGCTAAATGTACTCTCCTTTTTTACATTTTTTACCCACTCTAAAAATATAAAACAAGTTTCAAAATTGTTAAGTTCCACCCCATAAAAGTAATTAGTTACAATATCTGATGAATACATTATCTCTTCTTTTAGAGTAATGTAAATAATTTTTAGGAAATTCACGAGTACACATATTATTAGTTTTTTCAACATAACATATATATACTATATTAAATAGATTTAGATAGTCATAAAGTCAGGGGCGGATCTACTTCATTACAAGGGGGAACGCCCGCTACAGCTTGGCGCTCCGGCGGTAGTGTAAAATTAGTGTAAATTTTGGAATAATTTGACGTTTTTCGATTTCGTTACCACTTTTTATAAAACGTTACCGCTTAGCGGATTTTCTAGATCCGCCATTGCATAAAATCTTTTGATTTGATTTTAATAGTATAATTTAGAAAAAGTGATTGATAAACAAATCGATAAGTAAATTAACTGTATGTAACATTTGCCAAAAGCAGGACCTAGAAAGATCCGACTCATTTTGTAAACCGGATCCGAAACGTAATAAATAGAAATGTGAACTTATATTATCAAATATTATTATTATTTTGATAATGAAGCGTATTAATGTAATTAAGATAATTAGTTCCTGATTAAAAATTAATATTTTTATAAAATTAGCATTGATTTTACAATTAAATCTCGTTAGATTTGCTAATTATTACAAAAGGAAATAGAAGAAACAAGTTAGGAATTAAAGTTAGCAAAGTTTAAAAATTAGAGAGGTTAAAAGTACACATTGGCCAAACTACCGTCAAGATCACGCGCCTCACGTGCCATGTCAACCTAGCCCCACTCGCCCTATCCCCTCGGTCACGCGCCAGCCTTGTCTTCGTCCCCAAACGATACCGAGCTGTCTCTATGTAGTTTGGAACATGATGTTGTATTCTCTTGAGGATCCTAATCGACATCCCTCAACATGTAACCCAACCCAAACGATACCCAGCTCCCCTTCAAACGATCTGCTCATCTCCTTAACCCGGACAATCTGACCCGAGACCGCAAAACCCGATCCAATTAAATTTTGTTTATTCCGCGACGGTTGAACATCATAGTGACCGCAAATTTTAGGCTTTTCATGGAGAAACAAAGACCAAGTCTTTAATCGGTCATTTACATACCATACCTAATCAATTGGAATCAAAGGAAAGTCACCATTAAAGCACCACTAACACTACCTAGATTATGGATGGGTTTTGACAAATTCAACCACAACAAATTACAAAACCGGTCCTAATAAACTTTTCTAATACGTTCCTATCATTCCCCATCCTCTAAATTTGTTCATAAGCATCACAATCCACAAATTCAAGTGAAGATTAAATCTATGACTCGTATCTTGTTTAAGTGATTTCTCCTTCATTTCTCAATGAGATTAGGTAATTCTCGAACCTAATCTATTTAATTTTTCATGCTCCACAAAACCCCTCTATCCAATTATATGATAGAGGGCAATCAAATCCGAATTTAGAATGTTGTGATCTTAGTGTTCTTGAACAATCAAATTTGGGGCTTTTCAATTTAAAGTTGTTTTTTAATGAAATTGGACATCCTAAACTGATCTTGAATATATTCGTATAGATTATGTAATTTTTTAGAATTATTGGACTTTCTTTATATATATTGGATAATTTAATTTATTATATTAGTTTAGTAAACTCATGTAAAAATACAGGATAATCAAAGTATCATATCTCAATATTGTAATCTGATTTTCCATAGATAATATAGTTGTTGAATTTTTTATAAGAATTGTATACGTAAATTCAAGACTTTGATACATAATTAACTTTAGGATTAATTTTCTTTGAAATATTAAACCCTAATCAATATATATGTATATATATAATTATTTATTATAATTTAAATATAAATTTGGTTAGGAATATTTACATATATATTTATCAAAATAATATATTATACAAAAGTCCTCAAATACAAGAACCCGAGTCATTAGTTCTCATTTTATCATTTTGTTTGTTTAGATATTTATTTATCTATATATTTTTAGGGTGATTTTGTCGTTGGATGTATTCAGGTTTGTTCATTTTTCTCGGACGGTTTCATTTACGTGGATCATACTTCGCAAACTATGAGTATATCTCTATTCCCCTTTTTATAATTAATTTTTTTTGGGGTGTATTATGTGTCACGTAAAATCTCCTATTCATTTATCTCAATTGTCAAAGCATGCAAATGCTTGTGTAGTTATGTGTTAGTTGGTTTATTTGTTTATTTAATTTATGTGCAATGGTTGTTCAATTCGTAAATGGCTCACTTATTCATAGGCTCACTTATACCCGGTTGACCTTTTCTCATAACTCATGAGATGAGGGTATCGTCTCACTTATTCATAGACTGGTTATTTCCTCATGACTATGGGATGAAGATGTCGTCATCAGTTAGTCACGCCTTTAGGGTTTGAGACTCAAGTATTTTTTATTTTATTTATTTTGGATGCTCATTATTTAGTATAGTTAATTAACACATCAAATGCATGTTTATTTTAAAATAAATAAATGCTTGCCTTTAAAGATAAACTAAATTCTAAATAAACTAATTGTATTTAAACTTCGATTTACTCACCAACTTCTTTTAGTTGACCCAAACATATTTTTTACACATGGTACAAGAACAAAGTTTGATTATACATGGACGGCGGACATGTAGGATTACCTTAGACTAAATAAAGGGATTTTTTATGTTTATGTGTTGAATTATGTTTGGACTATTTGGAATATATTTCGTATACTGTGACATCAGACATCTTAAATTGTGACATAAATTAATATTGGAACATTTAATAGTGCTATATGTTGGTGTATTTTGTGTGTCCGTTACTATGCGAATAAGCTAGTTAAAATGTGTGTTGAATATTATATAAATATATGTTTGAAACAGTGTTCGGGAAGCGCATAACATGAAGTTCACATGACTCCTACAACACAGGAGTCCTACTAATGTAGGAGCGTAGGAACATTTCCTATAAATATGCGCATTAGTTCATAAGTTCTGGATATTTCTGATTTGAGAGGAGATCGAGCCTAGTGCTCTCTCCCAGTGTTTATTGATTTATGCTCTTTCGGTTTGAAATGGTAGCTAATAAAATTTAGCCGACTTAAACGTTATGTTGCTCAAATTTCTAACGAATTAGTATTTTATCCAAACTTCCGTCTAAACACACCGGATCCTACACTTAGAATTGGTATCAGAGCTACAATACCGATTCAATCTATCCAATAATTGATTGAATCACCTACACTCATGATTTATGCGTTTTAGACGTAAAAAACAAAATTGAAGATCAATTCACGGATGAAATGTCAAATTGAAGATACATTCTTGATCAACATTGATTTCCACGCATGTCCGTGGTGGTTGCATCATCAAATTCGAAGAAATGAAGATTTTTGAATGAAAAATTGAAATCAGCACGAGTCATACGCGCGCACCACCTAAAGCGCAAGAGTCATACGCGCGCAGGAGATCAAAGGTAGAAGTCATACGCGCACAGGAGTCATACACTCAGGGGAAATCATGCGCACACTAGAGGAAAAAAAGGACATTTTACTCCTTGTGAGGAGACGAGTGTCTAGAAAGAATTTGGTGATAGAAATGTTTTTTGAAATTTTAACGAAAAATATGGGTTCTTCGGGGACACGATAAAGGATTCAGAGAACTTTTAAAGATGATGAAATCGCATAGTGTTGATAGATATTGGGGTCGTTATAGAAACCTATGCATAATGATTATCATTTGGTGAAGTGACTATTAATGGACCAAAAAAGTTCCGCATTGATGAAAAACTGTTTTTTATGGAACCCCTAGTCATAATATGCCGCAAATTTGAATTTTCAAAGATAAGAGAGACCAGAATTTGCCAAGTTGAGGGGAAAATCCTTGGAAATTCAGAAGTGATATTACAGAAGTCAGAATTTACCAAAAATGAGGGAGAACAAAAATTTCATGTCATAAATCCATAGCATTTTTTGAAATTCAGGTGAAGACCTGAGGAGATTTGCAGCAACATTCGGGCGGCTCTGACTCAAGTTATGTGGTAATGCATAGTATCTCGGATTCTTTAGTTCGTGATCAAATTGAAGTTTTTCTTTTCGTACAAGCCGGTAAGTAGGAGATATCTGTGGTCTTTGTTGAACCGTCAGATTTCAGAGAGCTTTTAAGATATTAGATACACGATAGCTCTATAAGATGTTTAATTTCCAGGAAATGAGTTATTTTTTGAACTAATTGTCAAGGAATGATTATGTTTGAAGATCAAGTTGCTTACAGGACTACTGGAGAAGATTATATATTTGTTATCATGACTAAAGGAGAAGACTACATAGTGTGTTATCAGATAATCACTGATCCAATGAAGATTTGCTGATTGTTGAAATTACCGTTTACACTGATCAATCATTAGAATTGGTGAAGGATAAAGTTGATTACGTAAAATTGGATTTCGAGTTTTCAAGGGTATTCACTGATTTGAAATTATTAGTTTGGTATTGTTGAAATTACCGTTTACACTGATCAATCATTGAAATGGGTGAAGCATAAAGTTGATTACGTAAAACGGGATTTCGAGTTTTAATGGGTATTCGCTGATTTGAAATTTATCAGTTTTGTATTCGAAATTTCTATCAAATGATGGTTGGGTTTTTGATGATCGGAGTTTCGAATCAAGGAGTACGTTAGGCACGGGGCCGTGCTCACCAGGCATAGGGTCGTGCCCAGTCAAGATTCTCTGTAGAACAAGACAAGAACAAAAGACAAACCAACATAGGGTCATGGCCAACTCTAAGATTCGAGGAATCTGTGATAGTACAGCAAGTACACTGACCACGGGGCCATGCCATGACACCACAGGGCGTGTTGGTACACAATCTGACATCTGCAGTTAATGAAGGGAGAGAAAGTGAAGACCACAGGGTCGTGCCAGGTGGGCAGGGGACGTGGTTGCCCTATGTTTCCAGCTAATAGAGGTGCTTGGTTCAAGAGAAAGACATCCCTTGGCAAACCATTTCTCACACTTGCCATCAGTCCACCACCACTACAACACCAACCCCCACCACCATCATCCATATTTCATCTTTTAGAGTGTGTAGTAGTCTCGGGATCCAAGATTGATCGTAAGAGTTCTTGTCAAATAAAGGCCATGCTTGGCTAAATTTCTTACATCACTTGGTGAAGAAAAATCTTTTATGTATTACTTTTGATTTCCAATCTTTGGCAACTTTTTGTTTGGGTATGTATTAATGACTTTAATAGCTAGTTTTTTATATATTGAAAGTGAACTTTGGTCAAACATTTCTTCATGTTTTGTTGATTCACTCATTCATGTCTTTACGGTCTATATAAAGCGCGTTAACTGCCTCGAAGGGGTTAGAAGGGTGTTTGGGTAAAGTTCTTGCCTCGTTCAGTGTATAGATCCTGCGAGGACTTGGTTCAAGCTTATTAGGACTTCCCTTGAGGCAGATAACATCAAATCAGGAGAAGTAAGAACGGCTTGAACCCTTTATGTTGGGATTGAACCCTATGAAAGGAACAGATGATACAAAGCTAAATAACACTATCCGAGCTTTGGTTACACTATCAGAGGTTACAACCTCTGTTGCACAAACACTGCCTTCCCTAAAGACTGCTCTTCTATCATATGTCTTCACAAAGTTGCAAAGGTCTGCCAGAGCTACAAGGATCAGAGGATAGAGATCAGAGCTTAGTCATTAGTTAGATAATCAATGTAACAGTGCTAAGCACTGATAGTTAGTATTAGTAGTGTTTGTAGTTAGTTACATTTAGTTTCCTGTCACTATCAACCCTGACGTCATCAAAGATGCTCAGTGGTTAGATAGTTTAGTATAAATAGGTAACTTATGTAACAGTTTAACTTCGTCTATTAAAAGATCAACTTTCGCATATCATCTTCTCTGCATTTCTTACTACCAAACTTCAATTGCAAAGCCTGGGGGGAGTTTGTGAATCACATGCAAGTTTACCAACTTGAAAGCATGATGATGATGAAAACAAACGACCATTGCTTGTAGTAAAAGTTTTTCCATCTATTTCCGCTGCAAATCTCTTTTAAACTCATTCATTTTCCATTTTTGAAACAAAAACTACAAGTTGTTCAAACTCAGATCCTAACAATTGGTATCAGAGCCTGATTCATCAAATTCGATCTAACAATCGATTTGATTCGAACAGATCAGCTCTCTGCTATTAGTTTGGTTGTTTTTGCTTGATAAACAGAGTTTTATTATGTTCAAAGTTTTTAAAACAGAAATATGTGTAAAATCAACTGAAAATGTCTCAAAACACCCAGGATGCCAATTCTGGATCCTTTCAACCTTGCCCAGCAAAACACCGGTTGCTGGAGATCTGTTGCTTATGGACCTCATGTTTCGATGGTTCCAAGCACAGAGGATCTAACTAAACAAGTGCCAAAAAATCCTGAAAACGTTTCGGAGCAGGATTTCCAGAAAATTGAATTGGATGCTAAGGCATTTAGCATAGTTGCTTCGGCCTTACCCAATGAGATTTATGCTGGTCTACTCCATTGTAATAGTGCAAAGGAGTTATGGGATGCACTTAAAGAGCAATTCGGTGGGACTGATGAAGTGATAGAAAGTAATAGAGAAGTTCTAAATCAGCAGTATGAAAACGTTTTGTCACTTGAAATGAGAGTCTCTAACACAACAATTCGAACGTTACAGCTGTCTCATCAGTGAACTTAGACTGGTTAACGTGGTTCTACCTAATTCGACTGTCAATAGTCGTTTCCTTAGATCGTTACCAGATAAATAGGAGACTGTAGCTTATGTAACGAGAAAGTCTGTTGGGTTTAAAGATATGTCGTTGACACAACTTCATGGGATACTCCTCACTTGTGAGAGAGAGTTAAACCAGAAAAAGAAGTTGCAAGAATCTGGCAAAATGACTGATGATTACTCATTGGGTAATACAACTCTTTTTGGCCAAGAAGAGGGTTCTGGCAGCAGTAAGGACCAAAGTTATGATCACTATATAGATATTACATCTGGTGGGAACTTTGGATCTAAAACATATGCACCCAACTATGCTTTCACTGCTAGTGGGGAAAGCCAAACATCTGACAATCTATCCTTTGAGCTGAATGATTTGTAACACTTTGAACCTTCTGATCTTGAAGAAATGGATATTTTGCACCAACTGGCCCTTTTGAGTGTTAGGGCTAGTAAATTCTATAAGAGAACTGGTAGGAAATTCCCAGGATTGCATGGGGGGTTGAAGGTTGGGCTGGATAAATCAAAAGTCAAGTGTTATAAGTGTAATAGGTTAGGACACTTTGCCATGAGAATGCAGGTCTCAAAATTCTAGACCAATAGTGACTCATCCTGGCCCTAGACCTCAGCACACACAAAACACTGTTCATTATTCCCAATATACCCCAGCTCAACATGTTCAAAACACTGCCCACTTTGCACATCCTGCTACCACTGTTCCAGTGCATTATGTTCAATCCACTGCTCCACAAATTCAATCTGTTCAGGCACCATCACATCCTCAAGTGCATGTACAACAAGCACCTATTGTCACACAACCTGCTCAAACCACTGCTAGTCCAACAGAGGTTGGTCAACAGAGCTTTTTCACACAAAGTTATGTTGACTGGAGTAGCTTGCCTGAGGATTTGTCTGATGAGAACTTTGCTTTAATGGCCAAAAATGATGTTGAACAAGAATTTTGTTTAATGGCGTTAGAGACAATTGCTGAAGGTGTTGAATCTGTGGAGTTAGTGTAAAAAACTGTTGAAGTTCAAGTTTGTGATGAAACAGTGGTTTCAAATGAAGAAGAGAAAAATGTTGCTGATGAGGAAAAGAACTCTCCTGCTGATCCATGGAATGTTGATATGTGTGAAGATGAGTGTGATTGTGCTCTCATGGCTGCTACAAAGGTATCACCTCAGATCCTTAAAGATCTATGTTCTGACAATTGCATCATTGCTTTTGCAAACATTAAGCAGGTGAATGAAAACCTGAGGAACAAAATTTTAGAAGATGAACTTAATTTTGAAAAACTGATTAAAGAGTTAAAATCAAAGTTAAGTGAAAAAGATTCTGAAATGAGTAGCCTGAGGCATGAATCAAGCATAAGCAAGGACCAACTCCAAACTATGGTAAAAAAATACCAAGTGTGTAAAAAGGAGTTAGAAGAAACCCAAATCACTTGTGAAAAATGGGTGGAGTCCTGTAAAGGTTATGAGATTATGCTTGATGCTCAGATCAAGAGCAACATTAAGTTTGGTGTAGGTTTTAGAACTTATGACCAAAATGAGAAAAATGTTGCTGAAATTGATTCTGAGTTGGTTGAAATAGTCCCAACAAATTTGGCTGGTGAAGAGATAAAAATCACAGATAAATCTGGAAACAAAATTGTTTTGGAAAAATCAGAGGTTTTAACAAAAGATAAAGAAATTGAAAAATATCAGTTTAAACCAACCTGGTTAGATAAATTTGATATTTTAGAAAACTTCAAGCCAATGGAGTTTACAACCTCTGATGGTATTAAAGCCCCAAAAGCATTGGTGATCCCTATCAAAGATGTACCAGCAGAGGTTTCAACCACTGCTGATAAAAAGTCTGATAGGAAACGAAGAGTAAAGATTAAAAACTTGTTTTGTGAATTTTGTGAAAAAAGAAATCATGTGGCTGCAGATTGTTTTCTTTTAAGAGCCTATAACATTAACAAAACTTGTGTTATCAAAAATTCTTCAAGATGCACCATCTGCAACAAAACAAATCACTTAACTCAAGAGTGTGCCTATCTCAAAAACTATGAGCAAAAGGTAAAAGAGATCAAGGCAAAAGCACTAGAAAGAGAAGATTCAAGTTCTGCTAGAAATAAATCTAAGCAGAGTTTTGAACCAACTGAAACATCTGTTACAAAAGCTTTAAACAAAACCTCTATTCCTAGAGAGGTGCAAGTGACAGATGCCCCACCATCAAACTCATTTCCAAGAGGGCATGGCCAACCAGCCTATAAAAGGGTTCCTCTTACTTATGAAGGATACAAAAAGCCTTCAAAGCAAAGAGTGAATAAACATCCCTATGGATATAATCATCTGATAGGAAATGGTCAAGAGCAGATGTTACAAGAAAAAAATCCAAACCACTGACCATTGTCCTAGACTTGAGACTGAACCATCCGTGACCCCATCCAAAGCCATTTTGGCTTTGGAGACCTATCTTAACTGATCTATTTACTTGATGTGCAGGGACCCTCTACTTGCCTTGATAGCTTATTGGTATGTAGATAGTGGAGTTTCCAGGCACATGAAAGGATGTAGAGCCCTTCTCAAGGACTTCATGGCTCATGGGGGGGGGGGGTGATATATCTTTTGGTAATAACTTAAAGGGAAAGGTTTTAGGGTCTGGGTCGGTTCTGACTGGGAAACTCAAGTTTGAAAATGTGAACTTTATTGATAATCTGAAATTTAACATGCTGAGTGTCTCACAAATGAGTGACAGAGGGTATGGATCCTTCTTCACCAAGAAAACTTGTCAAATTGTGGGACCATAGGTTGTTAAAAAGATTGATCAAATCATTGCTGAGAGCAAAGCACAACTCACTGCACACAGAAGTGGGAATGTGTATGTGGTAGATATGCTAAAAGATAATCCTATGTCTGGAACATGCTTATTCTCAGTTGCTTCCAGCAAAGAGACTGAGTTATGGCATCGAAGACTTGGACACACAAATCTTAAAACGATCACCACACTCTCAAAACAAAGTCTTATAAGAGGTTAGCCTCACAAGCAATTTTCCTGTGATGAACATTGTGTTTCCTGCTTAAAAGGAAAACAACATAAAAGTTCTTTCAAAACAATTTAAGAGTCCAAAACAAGCCAGTGTTTACAATTGCTTCACATGAACTTGTTTGGCCCAGTACAAATCATGAGCTTAAAACACAAAAGGTATTGCCTAGTGATAGTTGATGATTTCTCTAGGTTTGCATGGACCTTCTTTCTCCACTATAAGGATGAAACTGCAGTCATTTTGCAAAACTTTGTTAAACAAGTAGAAAAGCAATTTGTATCTTCCAGTAAAAATCTTTAGGAGTGACAATGGAACAGAGTTTAAAAAAGGAGTTGGATGCTTTTTGTGAGTCAAAAGAAATTGTTAGACAATATAGCATCCCAAGGACTCCAGAACAAAATGGGGTGGTTGAAAGAAAAAATAGAACTTTAATTGAATCAGCAAGAACTATGCTAGCAGACTCTGGTTTACCCTTGTCTTTCTGGGCAGAGGCTGTAAACACTGCTTGCTATGTCCAAAACAGAGTTCTGATTAACCTCAGGCATCAAAAGACTGCCTATGAGATTTTGTATAAAATCAAACCTCTGATTCCCTATTTTAAGCTGTCCATGTTTCATTTTGAACTTAAAAGATTCTATATCTAAGTTTGCAGCCAAAATTGATTGTGGTTATTTTCTGGGATACTCAACCACTGCTAAAGCCTACAGATTTTTTAACTCTAGGACAAAGTGTGTTGAAGAAACTTTGAATGTGAAGTTCAATGAACTTTCATCACTGAAAATCCCAGCAAATCCTGCAGAGCTTTTTGATTTAGATAAATTCACATTTGCTGATGTTTCTATCAAGCTAGACAATGCAGGTACACCACAACCATCAAAAGAAGATCAAGATCAAGAATATGACTGTGTGCTTCCACAAACAAAAGTCAATTCTTCCAACAGAGGATCAGGTGCCATAAGCTCTTGTGTAAACTCTGCCACTTCTGCGTCAACAGTGGTTGATCCTTAAATCTCTGCCAGTTCACAAAATCAAACATTTGTTGATAAAAGTCCTACATTTGGGCACCAAAATCATCAGAATGTTACCTCTATACCCCCATTACCACAACCTCCATTTCCTCAGTGGCTGATACTTCAAATTCACCAGCAGTGGTTAGCTCAGATGATACACATTTGCAGCCATCACCTCAAAATGCTATTTGTTCCATACCAAGGTGATTTGATTTATCTCAAAAGCCATCCAACAGATCAAGTTATTGGCAACATCAAATCTGGGGTGCTCACACGGAGCCAATCCTAAAATATTTGTCTTTTTGCTGGTTTTCTATCACTCACACAGCTAGTCAAGTACCAAGAGGCACTGAAAGACAACAGCTGGGTAGAAGCCATGCAAGAAGAAATCCTTCAGTTCAAGAGACAACAAGTTTGGGAGCTTGTACCACTGCCAAAAGATGTAAGTCCAATTGGCACAAAGTGGGTCTTCAAGAACAAAACTGATGAAAGGGGTATTGTTGTAAAAAACAAAGCAAAGCTCGTGGTTCAAGGCTACAGACAGGAAGAAGGTATAGATTATGATGAGACTTTTGCTCCTGTAGCAAGGTTTGAAGCTATTCGCCTGTTCTTAGCTTTTGCTGCTAACCACAACATAAAAGTGTATCAAATGGATATAAAGAGTGAATTTTTGTATGGAAAATCAAAGAAGAGGTGTATGTCTGTCAACTTCCAGGCTTTGAAGATGCATTCCATCCTGATCATGTCTACAAGCTCAATAAAGCATTATATAGCTTGAAGCAAGCACCAAGAGCATGGTTTTTCAGATAGTGACTTTGCTGGGTGCAAAACTACAAGGAAGTCTACATCAGGAGGATGTCAATTCCTAGATGACTGTCTAGTGTCTTGGCAAAGCAAAAAGTAGGTTGCAGTTTCAATGTCCACTGCTGAGGTAGAGTATATTGCTGTTGCTAGCTGCACTGCTCAACTCTTGTGGCTTCAAAACCAGTTGCTGGATTTTGGTGTAACTGCACTAAAGACTCCACTCATATTGGATAGTCAAGCTGCTGAAAACATCATTAAAAATCCAGTTTCTCACTCAACAACAAAGCACATTGACATCAGACATCACTTTGTGAGAGATTGCTATGAAAAAGGTTTGATTTCTTTGCATCATGTTCATACTTCAGATCAGTTGGCAGATGTTTTAACCAAGGCATTGGATACATCTATTAAAAACAAGTTTTCTTGTAAATCCATGCGTACATAGCATCAAAATGTTTTTAGAAAATCAAAAACTCATCCTTAAAAATAGTTAAAATTAAATTTTTCAATAAATCTTTAAAAGTCTGCTCATAACATCTGTTTGCTCAAAACCTCTGATAGGCTTCAAAATCTTATCCACTGTTAAAGTGTATCCTCTGACTTCCATTTTTACCACTTGTTTGAAAACACTGATAGCTATCCACCGATAGTGTTAAAAATCAGTACTTTTCTCATCAGAGGTTACACTGGCCAGATGTTAGCCATCAAATCTTGATTCTTTCTTGGCTATTTGTTTTCACATTTTTATTTACATTTTTATCTCTATTTTTATCTTTAAAAACTCTCAAAGCTTTTATCAAAATTTGGTTAGATTAGACGTTGACGGTAAGCCGGTATTAAAAGCTCTTGTGTTCTTGGACGACCTTGGTATCTTACCATCACTCTACTACGTCTACGATGGGTGCACTTGCCTTAATGTGTGTAGAGGTTGTAGTATTGTATCGTGTTTTGTAAATTTAAAGCTTGATCCACGAGTAAAAAGTGCTTAAAATATAACAAAAAACTAAAACCACACTCGACCACGTCAAGTTTTTTGTCGTCGTTGTCAGGGACACAAGGATTTTAAGAAAGCTTAAAATTAGCAGCCTAATCAAATTCTGTAATTTCTTTCTAAACTGTGCGCCCGTTTTCAAAACTTTTAATTTTATAGTAGGTCTACCACAGGGTCGTGCCACTTGGCCACGCCTTGTTGAAGAAACCCTAGATCAACCAGACCGTTATCTGAGTAGATCTATGGATCGGGCTCTACACAAAAAGGAGTTAATCCTTCATTTGGTTTCGTGATGATGATGTATGCAACTGTACTTCGACTGATCCTGCAAAAACAGAACACCGTCAGCTCGCCACGGGTAGAAGGGGGGTTCTCTCCGTGACCACCCTCTGGCGTGAGAATAAGTACAGGTAGTCGGAAGTAAATTGAAGTAAGAGAGAGAGTAGTTGAGAGTGAATACCTTCTACTTGAAGTCGAAGTTACTTATTTATAGCCGGAGTTTGGGCGCCAAAATGAGAGATAGTAACTTAACGAAATCTTTTGCTATTCCGTTAAGTTGTGGCTCATCCGTTAGTGCACACGGATCGTGAGTTCATCCATGGTTAGGGGAATGCCACGTGTCGTCATGATATCACTACATTTTATTGATGTGAGCATGCTATCACCGTGATCTTTCTCGGTCGTCCAGGTGCTGCCATGTGGCAATTGGTTATAACCGAAAGATGCTTGCACGATTGGGTATTTGTGGCTTCTAAGATCTCACAGCTGTAACCCATCTGTTGCATGCCACATGTGCATTCTGTAAAAGATTCCATTTGCCTCTGCCCTAGTCCAGTGTTGCTCCTATGTGAAAGTAAAGAGTAGGTGGAGCACTGGACTTGAGATAAGTATGCTGCGCTGTATGGGTGTTGGTGTTTTGGTGTTTTCTGCTTCTTGGTGACGTGTCATAAGTGAACTTTGAAGAATATATAAATTTCAAATATGATTGGACACGTGTCGCCCATCTACATAATGTAGTTGGTGAATACACACATTCCTGAGACGTGGTGGTACTGTTGACAGGCTGTCAACAGTACATGTCTTACTGCAGTAATGATAATTCGGCGACACTCACGCGCGTGGGGCGATTACTGTTCCCTACTCGCCCTTGCAGTTACCTGGGGAGGTGTAATGGTCGCAAAAGTCGATGCAGTCATATCTGGCGTTAATTGCGATTAGTATATAAAGGGAAATGTCTCTTCATTCGTTACTTCACCCTTTGATATTAGAGAGAGAAAAACCTTTATCCTTCATATTTTCCGGCGATTGCTAAACTCCGACATCTCCTTCCTTTCTGAAAAATCCCCTTTTTCAAGAGTTTTTCTGCAAGATTATGGCGACTGGATCTAGTTCCGGGAGACCTGAGGCACCGGCGACGTCAATACTTCCACCGTTGAAATGGAAAAGAGCGGAATTTGATGCTCTAGTGAGTAACTTTTTATTTGCCAAGTCTTGGGGGTCATTCTACCCCAAGGAGGGTTCGACGGCGGCGGATGCTCCGGCCGGCTATATCACGTTATTCTACGACTATTTTGCCGAGGGCAATTTTAGACTTCATGTGACCCATTTTATGTTGAAAATCCTTGATTACTATAGATTCCATATTTCCCAGTTAAATCCGATGGGAATGGTGAGGATTCAGTATTTTGAGTTTGTTTGTCGGTTGATGCAAATTATACCGACGGTCGAGAGGTTCCAGGTATTCTATTAGCTTCACTGCTCTTTAGGCTTCTACTCTTTTCAGCAACGTTTTCAGGCGAAACGGTTGTTGCTAGTGCCAACCAAATCCTATCATGACTTGAAACAGACGTTTTTTATGTTAAGGCGGTAGTGATCCCAATGGCGATGACGTTTCGGGCTGGGGAGGAAATATGTAGGTGCACCTGGTGTTCGTCACTTGTCGAATAGGCTAGATAGAGCGTGTGTTGAATATTGTATTGGTTAGAATCGAACACACGACCGAAATACGGAGATTTCAGTGTAAAAGGGATCAAGTTCGCCCGAACTTGACCTGTATTGGTCAAGTTCGCTCGAACTTGATGTACCTTTAAGTTGGACCGAACTTGACTATAGCACATCCGGGCGAACTTGGCTCCCTATATATAGGTGTGTTGTTCATTTTGTCATTTAAGTTTTTGGCATCCCTACGGGGGGGTGCTGCCGGATTCTTTCCAGGAACTCCGGCAGCTGGACTTACAAAGATGTATACTCTTTCGGTATGAATGAAGACTTCCGCTGCATTCTACTTCTACTCCATTCTTAATAACATTCTACCGAATCGGTTTACGTTTATCCACTAACTTCCGTCTAGAACCGCCTGATCACGGACATTCAATTGGTATCAGAGCTACGGTTATCACCTACGCTCATGAATTTGGACATTTATGGACATTAGGAGGGTTTTAGACGTAAATCATCAAATAAACATACAATCCACGGACAAAATCTAATTGAACGGATATGATTGTTAGAAAACCATTTTCGACCAGATCTATGGTGGAATCATCTCGAAATTCGAAGAAATAAGGATTTTGGATCGAAAAATATGAAAAAAGGCTGATTTGGGAGACCAAGTTCAGCCAACTTGACCTTTGGAGGTCAAGTTCGCCAGAACTTGACAAGGTTTTTCAAGATTTCTCTCAAGTTCGCCCGAACTTGACTGATTTTCTTTGAAATTAAGCACAAGTTCGCCCGAACTTGGTGGTGGCCAACCAAGTTCCCCCGAACTTGTCACAAACTGACTAAGTTCGCCTGAACTTGTCATACAAGTTCTCCTGAACTTGTCAGGATGCCTAAAAAAGGCATTGAAAAAAAATTTATTGCTCGGTTTGATGAGACGGGTGTCCAGAAAAAATTTGGTGATAGAAATTTTTTCGAAATTTTAACGTCCGATACTGACTATTCGGGTACACAGTCGGAGGCCTTAGAGAGAGGCTGAGATGATGAGGTTAGAGATGGTTGAAGATGAGAGGGTAGTCATTGATACCAAAGCAATTTGGTGATCATTAGGGTTGAAGACTACCGATGGTTAGAATTTGCAAAAATGAGGGAATAAAAAATTTTCATCTTATGAAGATTCCAGCATTTTTGAAATTTGTGTCACTGCAATAGTATTCGGGTGGTTTCCGACTACAGATTAACCGGGAAATGCAGAGACTTGAGATTCGTTGGGATTCTGTGATCACAGGAAGTTCCGAGTTTTCAGTTCATGATACAGAGTGATGCTTAAGGGTTAGAGTCCTGATCTCCGGTGAAAAAACAGTTAGCTGGATTAGCAGTCGTTAATACCAGTGAGGAACTGAGGACGTTCAAAACGTTCGGTGATGTTCTTAGGAATTAATGACTAGCTCCGAAGACGGATGGTTTCAGAATTACCAAGGAAATCTGATGATAACCTTTGGTGGCCATTATTTTTAATCTTCAAGCAGATGAATCATTCTTTTCTTTGGACTAATCGCCGTTGGATGATGATGTTTGGTGATTAAGTGGCGCTGGTCTACCGGAGATAGCTATATATCAGACATTGTGACTGAGGAAGAAGAATGTGATTTTGATCGCGGACGAATGTTTCTCAGATTCGAAGTGTTACCAGATGATTTGGTTCCGATGATGATTTGCTGATTGCAAAAGATTACCGATTTGCTGATCTGGAGTGATTACGGAAATCGGGATTTCAGATTATTGCAGGTAAACATTGATTTGAAGTTTACCAGTGTGGCAATTCGAAGTTTCTATCAATTGCCGGTTGAGTTTTTGAAGATCGGAAGATCGAGCATGGGAGATATGCGCTAAAACTGAGCGCGGATGTGGTTAAAGTTGAAATGGAGAAGCTGTATTGATGAATTTCAAGTTGGTGTCTATTCAAGATAATTTGTCGGTCAAGTAAATCAGAGGAGGTTGGAAACTATGCAAACAAATATCTGAACTGGAGATTTTAGGGGGAATCTAATATTGATAATGCAAACCCGGATCATCAATTAAGGGGGAATTTGTTGACGCGTTTCGACGACATCGGCAGATACCTTGATTGAAGTTGCAAAATATTCAAACATGGCTCAAATTTGAAGACCAAGATTCGACAGTAACGAACAAGGGGAATCTGTTGGTGCACCTGGTGTTCGTCACTTGTCGAATAGGCTAGATAGAGCGTGTGTTGAATATTGTATAGGTTAGAATCGAACACACGACCGAAATACGGAGATTTCAGTGTAAAGGGGATCAAGTTCGCCCTCAAGTTCGCTCGAACTTGATGTGCCTTTAGTCAAGTTCGCCTGAAAAGGACAAGTTCGCCCGAACTTGACTATAGCACATCCGGGCGAACTTGGCTCCCTATATATAGGTTTGTTGTTCATTTTGTCATTTAAGTTTTTGGCATCCCTACGGGGAGGTGCTGCCGGATTCTCTCCAGGAATTCCGGCAGCTGGACTTATAAAGATGTATACTCTTTCGGTATGAATGAAGACTTCCGCTGCATTCTGTTTCTACTCCTTTCTTAATAACATTCTACCGAAACTGTTATATACGTTTATCCACTAACTTCCGTCTAGAACCGCCTGATCACGGACCTTCAAAATAGACTTAGAGACGCTGGCCATTCCGACCAATGAAGTATGGTACCAGAATATAAAGGATGTGCCTAATATTGTTTTGCCGGAAAAGGTCTTAATTGCTGCAGGCATGAGCATCCTATGGAAGAAGGAAAGACAAGAAAAGCCGGTGTACACCGAGGATGGAGTTGGTAAGTAACTCCACAATTTTCTAAAAACTGTTTTCCATAATTGTTGCATATTGATGAAGTTTTGTTGCCATGCTTTGTTTAACAGTTGCGCCGTTATATTGATCTCTTTCAAGAGAGACAATGGGAAGATGGCCACGGTGCCGCTCGCGGAGAATGAAGAACCGTGGTTCGATCAAATCTTGGGGAATTTTGAAATCCCCAAGAAGGAAGATTTGAACGCGCAACCCTCTGCTACTACTGGTAAGTCACATCGTGTGAAGCCTGAGTTAGTTATTGCAATATTACTTGCAGACACCAACTCTAAGTAATATTGCAATGTAACTTATGGCGCAACGCTTTCCCTTATTTATTGGTCATGTAGGTGATTTGCTAAACTTGGGCGTAGGCCCTGAATCAAAGAAGAAAAAGAAGCCCACTGCTGTTGCTGCTCCGACTTCCTCCAAACCAGAGCAAAAGGCGAAGCCATCTGCTGCTGTAAAAGCTGAAGGCAAGAAAGGTACGCATCTTGTATCTGAAAGGGTGGCTCTAGAAGAAGAGCCAAAACAATCTGCTGCTGAGAATCCTGTTGGCGAGCAGGCTAAAGATACTGCTTTAGATGTCACTAAGAATCCTGCTGGCGAGCAGGTTAAAGATACTGCTTCAAATGTTGCTATGAGGGGGTTAGTAGCCGCGCGGCAAGAGAAAACATCCACACCTATTACTGAGCCCTTATCGTTTATTTCTAAGGGTGCTAGCCCTTCAACACAAGGTGAAGGTTTTATGCCTTCTTTTGATGATTCTGACAAAGAGTCGTCGATTCGCCCTGAGGAAACGCCTAGGGATTATTACTATAGATCTTATTCAGAGAAACGGGCATCTGAGATCCACCAACCTGTGTGGAAAGTTAAACAGGGTGATGTTTTCACAGATTGGCACTCCTGCAGGGAGTGGTATAAGGGCATCTTCCCTCCAGCGGAGGTGAAGCGCCAAGAGGAGAAAAACCATGAGGCTACTTATGAATCATATTTGCAAGAGTCTGCCCTTGCCTCTTCCACTATCAACCGAATCGTGCGCGAGTGGCGCAGTATGAATAAAGAAAGAGATGAAGTGGAGATTGGTAAGGCGAAATCCAAACTTGAAAGGGAGAAGACGTTGAAGATGGTGATGGATTTTGAGGCTGCGAAAGCCAAGTTTGACGAGGAGAAGAAAACTAAGGAGTGGTATGCGCTGTCTTGGAAGCGCAAATGTAGGGCCGCTGCTGCGCAATTTGCTGAGGATCGCAAGCGCTTTGTCGAGGCTTGTGATCGAGATAATAACGAAAAAATTTCTCACCGCAACGAAATTGAGAACTCAAGAAAGAGAAGGCTGATGCAGTTGCGGCAGCAGAGGAGGCGCACTCACATAGAGAAAGGAGCGAGCAGAATGAGGTAGCGACCAAAATGACACTCCTCCTTAAGAATAAAGAGATTTATGATCTAACTTCTATGTTATTTGATCAGGCTCGACCACTGGATGAGGTTGATACCTTGAAAAAGGATATTAACCTTCATCGCACTGAGAAGGCCGAGTTGACCCACCGTTTGACTGAAGGCGAGTAGAAGATTAACGATATGGAGGTCGCTCGCGCCACAGCAAAGAGCCTGACAGAGTCCTTGATGAATCCGCTTACCTGGTTGCACGAGTATGGAATTGTGGAGGTATTATCCCTTCTCTTGAAATATATACATCTTGTTGAATTCTTATATCTTATATTGACGCGTTTGTTTACAGATTGCAAACTCCATCTTGAACTCTACGGAGTTAGATGAGAGAGTGGCGGAACTAATGGTGGCAGCGCGGAATGATGGCCATGCTGAGGGCTACAAGGAACGCACACTGCGTGTGGCCCATGCTCTAAAAACCCAATGGGATACAAGCCATGCTGCTACTCATGGGACTGATACTGTTGCTATCTATACTGCTGCCAAAGAGAATTACGATCAGCTGCATATTCCTGTCATGGACCTCATTGAGGCTGCGCTACAACATGATGACTTTGTTGATAGATTAAAAGAGATCTTCTTAGAGACAGAGAAACAACAAAGCGCAAAGGTTGAAAGAAAAGACAACTAGATTGCTTTTATTTTGATGTAACCTTTTGATGTAACGTTGCGCCGACGCGCAAGTACTCTTTATTGTTATGCGAATTTAATATATTTAGTTTACAATTTATGCATGTGATCAATTGCTTGGTTAGGATAGACAAATGAACAACCAATCTCATGTGTGAGCGTAAGTATCATTTTAACTTGTGGCTCATGAGTATGTGTTTTTGTGTATCCAGAGGAATTGCATTCATTTGTAACAAATACATAAAAGAATGTAAGTAGCAACAGGAAGCATTTTATTTATTGATAAAGCATAAAGCTGCAAACTGTCACTAAGATTACAACCAAGAAATAATGTAAACAGGCTCGTGGAAAGCGCAAGGCTAAAATGAGCTCTGGGATTACATGTAACAACGACGTAGTTGTTGCGCATTCCAAGTCCTGGGAACTGCCGTTCCGTCTAGACGTTTAAGTGTGTACGTGTCTTTCCCAAGAACCTCATGAATCACGTAAGGTCCTTCCCATTTTGGTGCCAGTTTTCCTGGCTTTTCGACGTTTGATGCTTCATTGTCGTGAAGTACGAAATCACCTGGTAAGAAGGTGCACACGCGTACCCGTTTGTTGTAGTATTTTTCCATTTGAGATTTGTATTTTGCTTCTCGTATTGCTGCATTCTCGCGCCTCTTCTCAACTAAGTAAAGATCAAGTCGGCGATGCTCTTCATTATTCTGTTTTTCAAAAGCAATCATTCTGGGTGATGGGAGACCGATTTCCGTAGGTATTACAACTTTTGTGCCGTAAACAAGACTAAATGGTGTTTCAACAGTGCTTGTTTTTGGCATAGTACGGTGCGCCCATAGTATACTTAGCAATTCATCAACCCAGCCACGTCACGCCGTACCTAGGCGTGCCTTTATGCCTTCCACCAGTTGCTTGTTTATGCTTTCCACCTGACCGTTTTCCTGCGGGTGAGCAACAGAGGCAAAAACATGTTCGATTTTCATTTCCTGCATCCAGGATTGTAGTTCTGCAGCTGTGAGATTAGGACTATTGTCGGTGACGATTCGTAATGGTAGGCCGAAACGGCAGATAATGTGTTCCCATATAAATTTATGGACTACCATCGTTGTGGTGGATGCTAGTGGCTTAGCTTCCACCCATTTGGTAAAGTAGTCGACTGCGACAATAATGAATTTGACTGCGTCTGGCGCATCAGGAAACAGTCCAATAAGATCAATCCCCCACTGTTGGAAAGGCCAAGCAGTGGTTATTGGAACAAGAGGATTCTTTGGGCGTAATGTCTTCGGAGCATGCCGCTGGCAAGACATACATTTGCGCAGAATTTCTACTGCATCGACATACATCCCAGGCCAATAATAGCATGTACTCATAATCTTGGCAACCACCATGCGCGATCCAGAATGGATACCACACAAGCCCTCATGGATCTCTCGTACTAAATATTGCACATCATGCTTGCTTACACAACGAAGCAAGGGCCCTGAATACGACTTCTGATATAAGATACCATCTGCCAATTCATAATTGATGGCCTTGCACCGTATTTTTATTGCTTGAGCTTTATCTGCTGGAAGTGTCCCATGTAGTAGGTACATAATAATTGGAGACATCCAAGATGGATCTCCTACCTCAACCACGGTTACCTGTTTGAGTGGTACAGATGGGTTGCTTAACACTTCAATGCGAACCTCTCTTGCCAAATGTTGAAAGCTAGTCGCAGCTAATTTGCTCAAAACATCAGCATGTTTATTTTCACTTCGGTTAACGTGAACCACCTTGAATTGCTTAAACTGAGTGATGAGTGCTTTCGCTTGTTCTAGATAGAGGGCCATAACGTCGCCCTTTGCATCATAAGAACCAGTAATTTGCTCAGCAACTAGCTTAGAGTCAACATGAGCAGTTAGGTTAGATGCACCCATTTTAATAGCCAGGCGTAAGCCTGCTAAGAAAGCTTCATATTCTGCTTCATTATTGGTACTCTTAAATTCCAGCCGAATTGCATAAGTGAATTCTTCACCATCTGGGCTTACCAATCGTAACCCAGCTCCTGCCCCATCGTTGTTTGATGCACCGTCAGTGAACAAAATCCATGCTCTATCATCAACGATGGGAACTGGATTTTGAATTGCTTCGCATTCCTCAACCTTATCTGCTGGAATTTCAGCAACAAAATCTGCTAACACTTGACCTTTGATGGCTGGTCTTGGCTTGTAACAAATGTTGTATGCTCCCAATTCAATTGCCCACTTCGCAAGGCGCCCAGAGACGTCTGGTTTAGATAAGACTTGACCTATATGATAGTTAGTCAGGACCGTAATGACATGTCCTGAAAAATATCGTCTCAGCTTGCGCGAGGTGTGAACAAGAGCTAAAACTAATTTCTCCATTATTGAGTACCGTGTTTTTGGATCATTAAGCATTTTTCTGATATAATATATTGGAGATTGAACGCCTTCCTGATCCACCATTAGTACTGCTCTGACTACCGCTAGGGAAGCAGAAAGATAGAGGATCATTGGTTCCTTGCTGCACGGAGTGGTAGGCGTGGGTAATTGCATAAGACAATCTTTCATTTCTTGAAAAGGTTTCTCTACTTCAGGCATCCATAAAAACATTTTACTTTTGACACAATTGCGCAAAGTTTGGATGAACGGAAATGATGTTGCAGCATGATTGGCCAGAAATCGATTAAGCGCAGCCAATCTCCCAGCTAATCGTTGCATTTCTTTGATGGTGGTGGGATACGACATCTTTTGGATGGCCTCCACCTTTTCTGGATTGACCTTGAACCCTTCTTTTGTAACCACAAAACCAAGGAACTTCCCTTCTTCCATGCCGAAAGAGCATTTCCCTGGGTTTAACTTTAAATTGACCTTACGCAAGGAATCGAAGGTTTTATGGATATTTTCTAACATAATTTCCTCTGAATACTCATGATGACCAGGTCATCGATGTAAACTTCTACCGTCTGGCCAATGTCATCGCCAAAGAGGGTGTCCATTAATCTTTGATAAGTAGCTCCTACATTGCGGAGGCCAAAGGGCATTTTTGTGTAACAAAAAAATACCTTTCTCCGTGCGAAAAGTTGTCTTGTCTTCATCCTCTTTTTTCATCAGCACTTGGTGATATCCTTTGTAACAATCTAGGAAACATTTTCAACGGAATGAAGCTAATGAATCAACTTTCTTGTCAATCTCAGGAAGAGAATAACAATCTTTGGGACAAGCTTTGTTTAAATCTTTGAAATCCACACACATGCGCCAGCCGCCATTATGCTTTTTTACCATTACTGGGTTTGCGACCAAGGTTTGATATTTGACTTCGCACAAGATACCAGTTTTCAATAGCTCTGTTACTTGCTCATTCATTGCTTCTGTCTTTTCCGATCCAAGGCTGCGCTTTTTCTGAACCACCGGTTGTGCTGATGGAAAAACGTTTAAGCAATGCTCTGCTACCTTGCGCGGAACCCCTATCATGTCTGCAGGTGTCCATGCGAAGATATCCATATTTTGAAACAACAAAGTCTTGAGTTTTGCGCGAATTTCCATGGAAATTGCAGGACCAAGAATAATTGGTTGCTCTGGGTGCTGTTCAGAACCCATTTTTCCGGTTCATTTAGTGACGTTGGTCTAGCAACCTTAACCACTGGTTCTTCGATAGACATGATCTCTTTCTGGGCGAATAAAATAGCTACGCCAGTTGGTGTTGGGAAACCACAAGCAGCGTGTGGCGCCGATGTGATCATCCTAAAGTCTCGCTGCGCTCGTCGTCCTAATAATACATCATGACGCGAAGTTGCTGGCATTACCATAAAGTTTACTTGAATGGTTCGCCAGTGTTTACCATCCGAGAGAGTTACGGGAAAAACTATTTGCCCAAGAGGAAAGACAGTCTCATTGCAGAATCCGGTCAACGGGAAGTCAACCGGTTCTAATTCTCATTGCAGAATCCGGTCAACGGGAAGTCAACCGGTTTCCCTTGTCTTCCGGATCTAATTGCTTGAAACATTGCTCGTATATGATGTCCATAGAACTTCCCGGATCTATGAACATGTAGTCAGTCTGATAATGGCCGAAAATACCTGTGATTACAACAGGTCTTTCTTCCTGAGGTCCGCCAGGGACAACAGGAAATATCACTTGCTGTTCTTGCCATTTCTCTCCTCGGAACCTTTGAAAGCTGTGCTTGCGCGACGAGCTTCCGTGAATCATGGCAACTTGTTTCATCTTTTTGTTTCTTGGCCCCTCATCGTCGCGCGTGAGTTGCCTGACCTCTTTTCAAACTGATTGCATAAGTGTGTCAACTTACCACTTTTCAAAGCCTTTTCAATTTCTGTGCGCAGACTAATGCAATTGTCAGTTGTATGCCCTGTGTCTTTGTGAAAATCACAGAAGAGGTTTGGATCTTGACCTTTCTTATTCTTCATAGGTTGCGGTTGTTTGAATTGGTAGTTCTCTGTGCTTAAGACTTCCGCGGGAGATTTGGTGAGAGGAGTCCACTGTCGCTCTCTATTCTCATTTTTGATGGCTTTCGGAGTTGCGATCTTGTTAATCGTTGCTCGAGCATCCATTGGAGAGTATGGTGAATAAGAACTTTGGTTCGAGTCTTTCCAACCCTTCTTAAATCCTCCTTTGCTCAGATCTTCAGGGCGATGCTGAGGTAGAGGAGGTCTGTTTGAATTGAGGTTGCGCTCGGTTTGCGCATAGACCTTGGCTGCTGCCATGAGCTTATCCCAACTTTTTGGCAACCCAGTAGTACCAGAAAGCACCTTAATTATTTCGTCATATCTTACCGCGTACTTGAACTGTGCACGGATAAGATCTTCATGCACGTCACCGATCTCTAGGACCTCCTTGTTATAACGCGTAATGAAGTCTTCCAAACTCTCGTTGTCTCTTCGCCAAATGTTCATCACATCTGACGAATCTCTAACATAACGACGCTGCTGACTGAAATGAGTAAGGAATTTTTCCTTAAGATCATTCCATGAGGAGAGCTTACCTGTTGGTAAGTTGTCGAACCAGAGTCGCGCAGCTCCAGTTAACGTTTGAACGAACATATGGCACCACATAGGTAGAGTCCATCCTCCAATAAGTCATGAGCCAGTAAACAGACGCATGTGATCATCTGGATCTGACAATCCATTGAACTTACCAACGTTAGATGGCAATTTTGGTCATTCTAGCGGAGCTAGAGCGATTTCCTTCACAAATTTTGATTGTTCTGTAGCTTCAGCAGGTCGGTAAATCAAGTTGTAATCATGTTCCGCTTCAGGATTATACACTGCTCGTATTCTAGGTTTATAACTGGCATGATCTGCAGACAGACGATTGAAAACACTTGCACTATCTCCTTCTTCATAAGTCTTATCATACTCATCGTGTTGGGTGTCCCGCTTCTGTGACGATCGTTGGCCCAAACGTGAGTGAACTGATGGTCGTCGCTAGACATTTTCTTCTTGATTTCTGTTACCAGAATGAACAGAATCGTTTCTGGTTTTAGAGTACATCTCAGTTCCATCCACAGATACATGCGAAGGTGCACAAACTTGGTTCTGAGTTCCATAACTCAACGCTCGAGGCGCCGGCGATGGGCCTGAGGTGCACCAACCGGAGCTTGAAAAGCTGGCGTTCCGGTTTGAGCACATAACTGAGCATACATGGCATTCAGAGCAGTTTGAGACTTAATCAGCCATGATAATGGAGTTTCTCCCGGCGGAAGAATTGACGCAACGTCAACGTGAGGAGCCGCCGGTGTTACTGGAATGCTCGCATGATCTGGATCATATGGAACATCAGCTTCACCGGACGAGTCTTCGACAATATGTTCGTCGACCTAAGGAGCGCTGGTAACCCGACGAATCTCCGATCGAGGACCTGGAAATGATGATCCATCAGCCATGAAAGATGGAGATCTAGGTGAAACAAAACGGAAGATGAGAGAAGAAAAGAAAGTCGGTGGGCGCCAATGAAGAAACCCTAGATCAACAAGACCGGAATCTGAGTAGATCTATGGATCAGGCTCTACACAAAAGGGGTTAATCCTTCGTTTGGTTTCGTGATGATGATGGATGCAACTCTACTTCGACTGATCCTGCAAACCAGAACACCGTCAGCTCGCCACGGGGAGAAGGGGGGTTCTCTCCGTGACCACCCTTCGGTGTGAGAATAAGTACAGGTAGTCGGAAGTAAATTGAAGTAAGAGATAGAGTAGTTGAGAGTGAATACCTTCTACTTGAAGTCCAAGTTACTTATTTATAGCCGGAGTTTGGGCGCCAAAATGAGAGATAGTAACTTAATGTAATCTTTTGTTATCCGTTAAGTTGTGGCTCATCCGTTAGTGCACATTGATCATGAGTTCATCCATGGTTAGGGGAATGCCACGTGTCGTCATGAGATCACTACATTTTATTGATGTGAGCATGCTATCACCGTGATCTTTCTCGGTCATCCAGATGCTGCCATGTGGCAATTGGTTATAACCGAAAGATGCTTGCACGATTGGGTATTAGTGGCTTCTAGAAGATCTCACAGCTGTAACCCATCTGTTGCCTGCCACGTGTGCTTTCCGTTACAACAGAAAAGATTCCCTTTGCCTCTGCCCCAATTCTTGTAAACAAGATTTTTTGTCAAGGGAAAGTCTATCAGTATCAACTGTTTTCTTGCGCGAGCGGCGCAAGGTAGTTGAATGATATTTTTCCCTTTTTTGCTGTCCCGCGCAATGTTTGGTGAGTACTTGATCTGATATTAATATTTGCGCAAGATTTTCAAATGAAGCGTTGTCCAAGGAATTTGACCAATGTTAACTTTGAACCTTGCGCGAGCTCGCGCAAGGTAGTTAAATGATCCTTTCCTTCTTTGGAAGTTAATAGTGGGTATGGTTTCCTTGCTTGGTGCAAGGTCTTTGGGACCATACCCCTTCATCTATGCTGCAGATATCTAGTTAAAACTTTTTCAAACGCCCAGATACAGGCTTGCCCATGGGGCCGTGCCAGTGTAGCACGGGGCCGTGGTCATCCCCCTGTTAAGTTTTAGTTTTCTGTTTTCGGATCCCGAGGCTTGTTAATCTTCTGGGTATCTTCCAATGGATTACTACTTAGAAGATTACAACTACTACTATATTGAGGATGATTACGATGAACCTTATTGTACCATTTGCTATGAATTTCATTCGGTACAAAATTGTTACCTCTTTCAGCCATCACCCTCATACACCACATATGAAGAACCAAGGTTTGAGCTCCCATAATCAAGCTTTGATTGGGACACTCCAGCATTTGAAACATATGAGACGCCACCCACAATCGTCCACGAAGCCAAAAGCCTCATACAAAGTCTCAAGAACTTAGAATTCTTGATCAAGCAATCTCGTGCAAAAGAAGAGACCACTTGTACCAAGGAGGAAATCGAAGAAGAGGTAAAACCTCAAAAGCCGAAAGAAGCGGAACCACTCAAAGAAAAGCCCACGCATGAAGATAAAAAAACTGAAACAAGTCACAGGAAGGTAAGTCTACAAAGGTAAATTTCGAAGAGGAACAACAAGACCTCCAAGAAATACATATTTTACAACCTTCTTTTGAAACTCATAGTTTGGTTCCATCTCATGCTAAGTTTTTGAAAGAGTTAAACACTAATCCTAAAATCAAAGAATTAGCAAGTATTTATTTAACTAAAGATCAAACTTCACTAATACAAGATGAACAAATTGAATTAAACAAAAAACCGGTAACATATTTTTTTCAAAACTTCTATATTAGTAACATTTCAATAAAAAAATATCTTTGTGTTAATATAATGCTAGCTATGTATTTAAAAGATTAGGTATTGGTGATTTCCTTCCAATCAAAATCCTATCCTCTTGGCTAATCGAAAAACTAAGAATACTACGGGAGTGGTTGAAGACGTTCTCATTCAAACACAACAAACGGTTGTACCAACCGACTTAATCATCTTAGATGATGCTCCCCCCGCGTTAGGACAACCATTCATAAGAACCCATCAAGCTTTGCTCAAACAAAAACACAAAAATCTTCCCATTAAACTTGGGGCCAACAAACGAAGCTTTAATCTCGATATGAAATATCCAATAAGCAATGACGACCCCTTGTTGGAAGATGAGCCAGAACCACCTGATACGGTGGGTCTAGCCAAAGACCCTTATAAACGTGGCACACCACGAAGGCATTTTATGGAACTATCATTAGATAAATTAGTACAAAATGTAGTTTAAATTTATTGCGTTTGTTTTAAGTTTTTCATTTGTACGAATAAAAGCACACTTTAAATGGTGGAATGGTGTAAAAACTGAGAAAAATGGACCCCGTGCACGTAAACCAGAACTTTCCGCTTCAAAAACTGCAAATTAGAGTCTGCAGCACGGGGCTATGCCCACCACGCACGCTCCCGTGCCCATATGTCTGATGCAAAATTTTTTCTATAGAAAAGGTGGCATGGGCTGTAACCTTTGTCAAATACAGATCCCAAAAAAACCCGAATCAGTTTAGACATTTCTTGTGTATTTATTTCATGAACAATAAATAGTAATGAAATTTTTATTTTTATTTATTCATCATAAATACATATACACAAATATATGGATGTTTATTCAAATAAAAAAGGGCTAATACTATAGAATTGTCAAAACATAAAAGGTCTAGGAACTGATGTGCAGTTTAAAACTCTTGAAATTATATATATATATACACACACAAAACGGTAGACCACGAAGTTCGAACCTGGGTCTACCGGGTCAAATTACTCAACATTTACCACTACACCAACTACGGTTTTATCTGTAAACTTTATAACATCGCGTAAAAATAGGGAATTAATTTAAAAGCATTTTGCCTCCTAAAGCTTATCGGCAAACATGGAAACCAATCTCTCCTCGTCAAATTTTGATCTGTTACAGCTCATCAATGCTCATATCAAGCCTGTAATATTGTGCAATCAATCCCCCAATCATTCCTTTTTAAAACCAAGAACACCCTAATCCTATAAACTCTATAAAAAAACTGAAACCTTCATACCTTTGATGTTTTGTGTAACGCTCCATATTTTTCGTTATTTATTTATTTATTTATTATTCTTTTATTTATTCAACACCTATTTATTTAAATTATTCAATCATCTAATTATTATTTACGTATTTATTTAATATTTAATCCTTTATTCATAATTAGTTATTCATCAAATTATTTATCCATTTAATTATTCACTTAATCAATTATTCATTTAGTTATTATTTAATCATATATTTATTTATATAATTATTCAATAATTATTTATTAAACAATTATTTATCTCATTTTTTAACTGTTACTGTATGTCCTGTTTTTGTATATAAAACTAAAAAGATCAGAAATCAAGCACCAAACTGGATGTAGCCCAGTGGTGTATCCGCGTCCCTCACAAATCGGAGTTCTTAGTTTGACCCCGCTTTTGACCGGTTCGCTGATTATTATTGTTGTTTGTCTGTGTTTGGGCCAAACTCTTTTTATATTTTCTGCTTTATTTTTTTTTGGGCCAAGTATAATACATATTTTGGGCTGTTTTATTAAAACAAATTTATATAAAACATTGTTAGACTTTTTAGTAATATAAATCTGTGTTATTTTTATAAATGGTTAAATTTTTTATTTCAAATCTCATTATTATAATTAATACTATTATTTGAATTGCTTATAAAATTGTTTTAAAAGTAATGTTAGATTATTATTATTATTATCATAATTATCATTATCTTTATTATTATCATCATTTTTATTATTATTATTATTATGACTTATTATTTATATAAATTAGTATTTACTTATTAAATTTTAAAGATTACTATTCATTATTATTATTAGCCTAATTATTATTAATAGTAATATTAATCTCATTATACTATCATTTTTGTTTTATTTAACCCTTGCAAAGTTTAATCTTAAACGAGGACGAATAATTAGAACGATTCCTAAAACCTATACCATCCATTAACGTAATCCATAATCTATAACGAATCCCTTATTTTATTCTAGGTTAAACACTTTTGTTGAATCTTCATCTTTACTCGTGCGAATTCCAAGAAACTTATACGCAACCAAGGTGAGTATACTCGATCCCCTTTTTGTTTTATCACTTTTGGGGTGCAACATGTATTTATACAAAAAAAACACGCAATGCTTGAGACTTGTTATATGCACACTCTATCCATTTTTAAACATGAAACAATTTTGATGCTTGTTAATCTTATATGCTATGTAAACTTTTCGTGTCTATATGCTCATTAACCTTGTTATTCTTGTTAAACTTGTTAGACTTGTTAAACTCATATGCTATACAATTATAGCGCTATAGAAGTAACGCACTACCCGTTTACTCTGGGTATTGTTGAACGTGTTAACCTCCCGTTTATTCTTGGGTTAGGTTATGCCTTGTAAACTAAGGGTTGACATATAGTGACACCGTTTCAGCATATTAGTAGCTTGTATCATGTTGTTCATGTTGGATATGAGAACTTAAACTTTTTATGTTACTTATACTATGTATCAAACTTGTATACTCGCCAACTTTTGTTGATGTATTTTAATACATGTTGCAGGTTGATAGTCAAGGGAGAAGCAAAGAAACAAGCTAGGATAACCTAGAAACACATCTTAGAATAAGTAATGTTTTAGATTATTTTTTTATGCAATATGTCTTGTTTGAATCTTGTATGACATTTAGTATTGTTATGATATTTAAATTAATTATATTGTCACAATATTGTTATGATGTTTTGAGCGATTTGTTCGTCTCACCCGATGTTTCCGCCATCGGTTGGGGTGTGACATTTTGCTCTCCATCTACAGCTAGCAATAACAAACCACCCTCCTCCATTTGTGCTATTGGAAGAGACACAGGAAGTCGTCGGAGCTTCGTGGGAAAACCTGCAACATCGGAGACATTGCCAGAGATCGGAGAAACGACGGAACCCGTGAATCATTAGTTTCAGTATAGCTTTCTTTACCAATTTCTTTTCTCGTTAAAACCTTTACATTTCGATGTTAATAAGCACCTAATCAAACTGAAAATTTTGGCAAATCATGAACAGTGGGTGGGATTTCATTTCTTGGTTTTGTTATAACAAAGAAGATGACACTGTGTTCGATGTTTTATATAAACAAAATTTAAATAAATCCCATATCTGTGTCATGGCTTAGTGGTTTAGGTGTTTAAAACCTGGCCGAAGGCCACGTGTTCAAGACCCGGCTTTAATATATTCGCTGCATCTGTTCCTTTTTTTACATATTAAACCAAATCAGTAAAGAAGCATAACTACCCTTCAAGTTTAATAGAAATACACTTATATCACAAATGCTTAATACAGCTCGGTGGTTGGAACCTTTATAAGGTAACCGAAGATCACGGGTTCGATCCGATCTCCGGTATTGTCGCTGTATAAATTCTTTTTAACAACCAATAATTGAAACAACCAAGTTTCTGTAGAAGTTAATTATAGAACCAAGTTATAATCGGGTTAGACACATGTCCCAGCGTAGGGACGTGTGCGCACAAGCGAGAGGTCTCTAGTTCGAATCCGGGCAAACTCGGTTTTTTAGTGTTTTAAATTTTAATTCATTTTTAATCTCCCTTAAAACCAATAATAATAAACAGTTTTCTTTTATTTTAAATTATTATTTATTTCCTCTATAATAATACCTCTAATTCAATAATAACTTAAATAATTAATTATTTAATTCTTTTTTTACATTAAAGGTTATAATGAGATAAATTATGATATATAATCAATTTGTAAATTATAAATATTAGGACTAGTATTTAACTTATGAATAATAACTATATCGTTATGTGGTATTTTACTCTGATCGATAATCCGCCATGGGTCGGGGTGTGACATTGTAACTATATCTATTAAATATTATAAATTTCTATGGATAATCTAAAAAAATTAATATATCTGCTATTAAAGTTTTAACGGACATATATAACAAAAGAAAAAAAGTGTATTTTTTAGAATTTAAATTGAATAACTCAGTGTGTAAATATAATGAATCGAAGTTATGTTTGTTTTGTTTAGGGAGTTAATATTCACACATGACACATCCTTTATCTCTGTCTCTTTCTATACATACATAGATATATATAAAGAGAGAGATAGAGGGAAAAAGAATGTGAAAATAAGATTTAGGGGTGTGAGAATAGTGGAAACCTTTGTTTATATTTGATGTGTGTGCATGTATACTCAATTTATGACCAAGTTTTAATTACGGAATTTCCTAAAAACTACACACTAACGGCAAGTGTACCGGTCGTGTATAGTATAGAAAGTAAGACCGAGTATCGAACCTAGGGACTAGATGTGACAAACTCTAAAAATCAATCTAAACCGAATAACTAGCTAAAATTAATCTGGATTCGTAATTGTTTTAATTAACTAACTAATAACCTAAAATTATACTAATAAGACGAATACGAGAGCAAATAGCAAGTACGAGTGTAACTAGTAATGATGAACAAACCACCTAGGCAAGAATCCCTAACCACATGCAAGACTTCTACGGTTGACAATTACCAAGTTTTCTTATTTTAGATTGACTACCCTCTCATTAGAGAAAAGAAATCTTGTAGTAATTAGACAAGATGAATGTGACCCACATTCAAAAGCCTAAGAACTGATCTATGACGCGCAATCAGATAGTGGATGAAGTGCTAGATTAAAACGTCTCAACCTATCGAAACCGAACCACACAACTAGAGACATGAAAAAGTAACTCACTTTAACACCTTTTAATTGTGAAGCTAGTTTTAAATTAATACACTGAAAATCTAGAATCTTTTAGACGCGGATAAATAGAAAGACCCCGAGCTATCGAGTGCCTAAAACTACCACACAACGAATAAACAAATCCTAGCAATCCCAAATTAAATTTCTATTCAATGGAATGACGCACACCTATGTCTATTGATTTTAATTGATTAATTTAACTATACTATTTCTAAAAATATGGTTAAAACGAGAATTGCGCAGATTAACAAATTAACTAATAATTTTAACGTGTCTATGATGAATTACTTCTTTAAAAACACATCAATAATGTAAACCAATCAATTAATGTACACATGATCATATTCAACAACAATAAAAACTATTTCAAATCAAACACATGAACTTGGTAAAATGTCGAACCGAACAAAGTCAAAACATGCTAATTAGTTTATCAAACCTAGGCGGTTACAGAAGTTTAGCCTCTAAACATGTTTATTTAGTCAAAAAATAGTTCAAACGCAGAAAACATCTTATTTAAAACGGAAAAAAATGGATAAAAATGAAAACCGAAGCCTTACGGGTTGCACTCTTCAATACGCGACTACGGACTTCAATCTTTAGAACTGAAACTTCCTTGCATACGGCAAAAACCTCCCAGAATCGTCCCTCAAATTTGTATGCAGAATGGTTCTCTATTCTTTTAGATATCGATACATTATATATCCCACAAATATAACTCAAATACCCACCTAAGACAAATTTTCCGGTCAATAATCCTTTTACTCGGTCAACAGCAGTTGCTTTTTTTTTTGAAACTTAACAGCAGTTGCTGATGATGGCTGAATCCAGAAGTTATTTTTTTTGTCGTTTAGTGCATTAATGCACTTTTTTAATAATTGCCATTCAGGTCCCTCATCTATAAACAATGATTCAAAATATGCATGCTTTTAGATCAACAAGAACTTGCTCGGTCAACAGATGCAATGTATGCACATGGATGATGGATCCACTCGTGATATGATTTCTTTAATTACATCTTTCACATAACTGCAACTATAGTCCCTCGCTTTATATAACAATTCACAATTAATTTTCCACTTCCAGCTTATGGCACTAATAGTCCCTCGACTTTATATAATATATTGTGATGTGCCTTTTGTATAACTTTCCAAATATGACAGTTTTGGTCCCTAGAATTTATTAACTCTCGGTTCTTCGTTTATCCTCCGTTAAAACTCATTTTAATACTTTCTCACACCGGGACCTACAAATCCACCAACGAATAAACTAAAAGCTAATAAAACGACTCTAGAACTGATAAAATTATACAATTTACATAGAATAAATATTATGTATTTTACAACACATCAATATTAACATCAAATGTGCAATGACATCGAGAATAATAATGATTTTTTCCGAGAAAAACAATGAATTATGTGTAAACAATGGTAAAAAAGAAAAACATAGCATGGATCTTGAACTTGTAAATCGGGTGGACATCCTCAATATGTAAGCGTGTTTAATATTTGGAATATTGGATTTTAATAATCCCAACTATTCGCCGTTGGTCGTCAACAGTCCCAACTTCAAAAATAACCACTGGCAGTCCCAACTATTGACATATTGGCCTCCAATGGACCTTGACTAACAGAACACTAACCACGTTAGTCTCCGGTCGTCGGAAAAAACGTTTTTGGCCAGAAAACTGAGTTTTGGCCGGAAAACTCAACATTTTCTTCCCAAATCTCTTTGTAACCTTATTACGGTCCTTTAAGAACCTTTTTTTAGTAAAAACCCCAATTATTGAAGTTGCCCGAATAGTAATTTTTCGCCGGAAAACTTCTTTTTGGTCAGAGAACTAACCTTTTGGCTGGAAAACTTAACATCTTCGTCTCAAACCACTTTGTAACCTTAGATCGGACCTTTATAAACATTTTCCTGGCAAAAAACGTTTTTCCGGCGACCAGAGACTAACAACGTTAGTGTGCTGTTAATTAGGGTCCATTGGAGGCCAACATGTCAAGAGTTGGGACTGCCAGTGATTATTTTTGAAGTTGGGACTGTTGGCGGCCAACAACGAATAGTTGGGATTATTAAAATCCAATATTCCTTGCTTAATAGGTCATGAAATGCAACAATCCCATGAAGCGTCTTAAGGAGATTGTTTAATATGGGTAGTCGGGAGACGATTATCCAGTGACGAACCTCATAAGTTTGCTTTATTTCTATTTTTTCAAACATGCATCTACTTTAAGTTTTAAGACATTTAAAAAATAAAATAAATTATATAACCAAGTCTGATAAAAAAAATTTAAACATAAAAAATAACTAATTAAATTATATAACGTAGTCTTATCCAAAGTTTTGTATGGATCGGATGCCTATAAATTATTTAGAGGTTGGATCTTGTACAAGACACAATTTCATACGAAGTGTACGTGAGAATTAGAGAAGTACAAGTGTCATTGGTAGGATGGGTATTCTTGTCCTTTCCCAAGTAAATAACTTTTTCTCCTTGATTTTCAAACGACTATAAATTTTTCATATTTAATATTTAAAAAAAATTACACCATATTAACAAGCATTTCATTCTCATTAGTTCGAGCAGTCTATTGCTATAGTTTTCTTAAAAGTTTTTACATGTTTTTGAATGCCCAACACATGACTACGTTATTTTGAATACCTATTACGTGATTACACATTCAACATAACCATTATGTGATTACACATTCAATATAAATCCATTACTTGGTTAAATATTCAATATGATTTGTTATAGCTAATATTATTACAATTATGCTTATAACGTAATCACCTAGTGTGGTTTCATATAAAATATACTATAATGAAATCATGTAATCACAAAATAGGTATTAGTGTGGTTTCAGATACTATAATGAAACCATGTAATGAGTATTCAAAATCATGTAGTTATATGCTGGGTATTCAAAATCACGTAATCACGTATCGGGTATTCAAAATCATGTAAATTTTTTAATGAAAACTATAGCAATATGTTGCTCGGATTAAAAAGAATTAAATGCTCGTTAATATGGTGTATTTTCTTTTTAATATTAACATATGAAAAATTTATAGTCGTTTGAAAATTAGGGGAGTTTAACTAAGAAAGGATCAGAATATTCTCTCTATTTGTTTCTTTAACTGTTTAAACCTCATAATTACGAAACTGCCACCTCTTAGTTTTGAGCCATTGATCTTGGGAGATCAGTGATTGAGCTTATCTCCTACACTCCATACAAAAATTCTCTCTTATACATGATCTCTTATCCAATTATTTATGTATAGAACTAATAATAAGAATATCTACAGGGTTGAAATTTAACAACTTAAAAACCTGTATATTTAGGTCTTACCCAAAGTTTTTGTTTCCATTGAATGTAGGTCTTACCCAAAGTTTTTGTTTCGATTGAATGGCGATCAATTATTTATGTATAGAACTAAAACTAAGAATATTTATAAGGGTGAAATTTAACAACTTAAAAACATGTATTTTAGAAAAATGGTATAGATAGTAAAAAGGAGAGTGCATTTAACCTACCCTTAAAATCTATAATCTATAAATTATAATAAATCAAAACCAACTTTGGCCACATGTCTTTCTCTCAGGCTATTAAGTGTCATGTGGCAATTATACACTCCATCCTTTTTGGGTTTGAGCGGCAAAGCCAAATACTTAAGACATGTTTCTTCTTCATCGCTATTTATAATATAAAAATGCAATATTCGTTTTTCTCTCACATAACTTTATCTCGCTATATTGTTTCCAAAATATGAAACCCGTTCCTTTCTATATCATTAATATGTAAAATATTACTTGCAAAAGATATTAGAAATATATCTTCTTTCCTTTCCTTTCTTTCTATATAAATATATGCACTTTTCTTTGTTATCTAATGAAACAGTATTTTCTTTATTAAGATTACTTTTGTAACAGTATTTTTTTTCATTGAAAAATTATTTGTAGAAACTTGCATATGATTAGTTATTTTACACCGATTTTTAACTAGGTAATATTGATCCTTTAAATTTTTCAATATTTCATTACTTAGCATTTCAAATGAAAACTTTGATACTATTTTAAAGGTTCAAATATATCCTTTAATTTATTGACATTTAATAATATTCAACGTAGAAATGTCAATGATTTATTCAACACTGCATATATATTTTTTTTAAGATATTAAATTAAATAATTAAAAATGCTTTTGATTATTTGATGTATCATTGCCTTTTTAATTACAGTCCTTTTTAAGATTAAACAAATCTTTTTTTATATTTATGAAATTTTTTACTTTAATTTCGAGATGGTGTTCTCCTTTATATAAAGTTGTTACTGTAACTAAATTGTAAATGTATTTACGTTATAATTGTAATAGTTTTAGTTTCCTTTTTAAGTCATCATTACTAAAACACTTAATACAATGACCTTTTAAAATGTAATCTATATTTGTAACTGATATAAATTATAAATGACTTCTGAAAAATATAATATATATTTTAGGAATTCAAATTATAAAATAATTAAAGTTTTCAATTATGGTCAAGAATGGTAATAGTTTAAATTGCTTTCTTTTTTCGTTAAAATAAATCAATATAATAATTGCCAATGAAATCTTTAACGAAATCTGGAACCATTTCCATATTTAAAATGTTTGCATAACTTATAAATAAAGAAAAATTTTGGTGTTTAACAAATGAATATTAATAAAAGTCAAATACACAATCACTATCAAAGGTTGTTTGTACTTAAAAAAATTGGTTTTTGCTAATGAGCAATTATGTGACACTATTAAGAATATAAAGAAGACATACAGTCAAGTTACTGATATTAGACCAAGATGAAAAATGTTACAAAAATAGACAACAATTTAATGTATAAAGAAATATTTAGAGATTTATAGATTACGTATATGTTTGTTACTTATATATTATAATTACCAATGAGGTTAGTGACCCATTGGCAAAGGAAAAAGCCTTTAGATACACTTAGATTTGAAGGTCTTAGGTTCAAGACTTGAAGTCCCACATACAACAAAATTAAAGAAGAAAAAAAAACTTGTATATTATAATTTAACTTTTTCCATATTTGATGTATCATTTCATATTATTATAAAATGAATTATATTATATAAAGTAAAATATATTACATAAAAGGACGTGTGATTTTTTTTCGTATTTATTTGTTAATGAGAAGTCACTTTGTGTTAAAGAGTACGGGGTGTTAATATATGTTAATAATCATAACACGTGAACCAGTTGTGAGTATAGTAGCATCTACATTTATAAATAATTTATTAAATCAATAGATTTATAATAAGTATTTTCTTTATACAGCCCATGTAACACACGGGATCTTAAGCTAGAAGACTTATATTTTAATTTAAAGGATTCATTTTCTTGAATGTATAATTTTATAAGTGCAAAAACCATTTATAAAAATAGATAAAAGGAAATGACAGAGAATATTACCATAATGTCCCACTATTGTCCTTCATTTATTACTTTACTCTTTACGTCACTTCTAATATTTAACACTTGAGACTACAAAGTCAAACAAAAATGACTTTTGTACATCAAATTTTATTTGTATGTTTATAAAAGCAGCCTCATTTCTAATATTAACTGTTGAGACTACAAAATATTCCAAAATGACTTTTTGAACATCAAATTTAATTTCTAGGTTTAAAAATAGCCTCGTGATTTCATTTTACGTTAACAGAGGTAGCTTTACAATAAGATCAGGATTCATACGAGAACCATGAGAATCAATGTAAACACAATCAAAACAAATCAATCCAACCATCACCCAAAAACCTAAACAATCCTCTCCCAAAAAAATCTAAACCCCCTGTCACCAAAAACCTAAAACCCCCACCTTAACCCCCTCCCACATAAGTTAAATGTTAAAACTAAACCCCAAAGGGTCCTCCACTGCAGCGCAGTGGTTATTTCCGTCTCGGTGCAGTCTTGGCCCGGTGTTTTACCCGGGTTCGAGTCCAAGGGTGCGCAGTTTTACCTATTCCACGGGGTTTCTGCGCATCAGGGGTATGCTACGCTTTCTAGCGGTGGTCGAGTAGTCGGCCTTTGGACATAGCTCCGAAAGAGTGGGTTTACACGTAGAAAGCAGTTAGCCGTTCAAAAAGAAAACTAAACCCCAAAACTAAATACTAAAAAAGATTTTTAACAATTAAATCGCGACTTTTTACAAAAAAAGTATAAATAAAAGGTTGCGAGTTTTGACGAAAAATTAAATAAATTATGTGTTTTTTAAAGTTTTTTTAAATAGTTTCGGTTGTGTGCACATTGGTTCTCGCAATAAAGAGTGGTTTCTAACGGATCCTTACCCTATACTTCACCTGTATAGAGGAATAATATTAGGATATGAGTTTGAATTGTTGTAAATGTTTAAAGATGAAAAGAAGAATGAATATAAATTAAGAGTAAATGCAGCGGAAATGTAAACTTTGATTCACAACAATTGAAAGATTGTTTTCATAAACATGCTTTTGTAATATTAATCACGTATGCATGTAATGTGACACCCCAAATCGCGTAATACAACACATGCGACGGAAACACTTGGGGAGTCACGTTACAAATTGTTTCAAAACACATGGTAGTTAAAGTTTTGTTTTATTGAATTATGGAATTACATTGTCTTGGAATAATGGATATGAAATATATTGAAAATGTCTTTCAAGTTTTAAAGTCACTAAAGCCCGAGTTCATCCTATGTGTAGCATGCGGCGACAATCATCTCAAAAGTAAACCTGAAACATATCTGAAAATAGGTACGTCAGCATAAAAATGCGTGTGAGTAACGTAGGTTTTGTAATGATGTTTCATGGCTTTGAATGTTTTAAAGAAAACTTTAACTAATTCAAAAATAGCCATAAATCGTTATAAAAATGTTTCTTTTATGTAATCATATGAAAAATCAAATGATATAAAAGAAATATTGTAAGGTTAACTTAATAACCAAATATGTTATGTCTTGTATAAATATATCATGTCTTGTCTTAGTTCAAAGTGATTTAGATAACGCTACGATATGTAATATAATAAAATCATTTATATATAGGAAGTACCAGCGGCGTATCCACCATGGTTTTATCATATTACACACGCCTCGTTATCTAAAACACTTACCATACACAAATCGTCCAATCGTCCGTGTCATAAACCAATCGTCCTTGTATAATCAACATGTCGTGTATAAAACAACGTCTTTGAATAAACAATGGTTTTGTTTAAATCCAAAAGTTATGTCTTATAAACCATTGCTTTTATTGTAAAACATATAAAGGATTGTTGGCGAATACATTCAAACCTTGTCGACTATCGAATAAACCCTTATAAAAAACAAAGGTCTATTAATGTTCATCGGATTCTGTCACTCCCCAATGGATACTTTCAAATGACTAGAAAGCGGGTATGGGGTGTCAAACCTATGGTACCACTACATACTACCGGTCGGTATCATTGTTAATGAATGTATCATTGTATATTCAACGCACCAATATGTCTTCAACAATGTAAGCATGTTATGAAAATGTTTAGAAACCATGTACTTAGCATAGTAAGTCAATATCCCAAGCAAAATGTCTTGAAATCGTGTACTAGGCATGCTAAGTCAACATACGAAGTAAAATTTCTTTGAAACCATGTGTAGGTATACTAAGTCAATATACCATGTAAAATATCTTTGAAATCGTATGCTAGGTATGCTAAGTCAACATACGAAGCAAAATGCAATTGAAATCATGTACTATATGTACTATGTAATCAAAGCATATTTAATATCATGAAAAAGCGAAAGTAGTCTTAAGCACATATGTATCACCCTAAAACATTTGATAAACGTAAAAGAAAGGACTATGTACTCACTTGGGATTGCAAAGTAACCTTGAATCAAAGATCAAACAAGCTCAAAAGTCCGAGAATTCAAGCGTGTCCTAAAATCGGATAACTATGTAAATGTCGGGACTTTAATCGGCGGATCAGATAGAATGAGGTCTTGTAAACCAAATGAGTGTTGTAACTCATATGAAATGGTTTAACAAAGTCTACATTCTAACCTAAGTGCTTTTGACCCGTTATGACTCGTTAAGGTAATTTACGCTACTTAAACGGTTCATTTGCGTAATTATATGTTCGGGTGGTTAGATATGTGTTATGATAAGTCTAATATGCCAAATAAGTTTGATTAAGTTGTAAATTCAGTTTATATGTCAAAACATTGGTCATATATGCTTAAAGTTGATTTATGCGCAAAAAAGGGCATTTTGGTCATTTATAAAGGCATAATTAGCGACTTAACAAAACATTAACCAAACGACGTGACCATAAGGTATAACCTTATAGAGTTATTCCCTATACAACTATGGCCACAAATGTAACGCCCGGCGTTTTCATACTTTCCATATTTAGAAAGCTAGTCGTGTACTTCCATTTTTGGAAACCTTTGTATCTTGTAATCGTTCTTCGTTGTAAACATTGTAATCCAAGACTTGAATCGTAATGAAAACTCGTATTTTATTCATGTTATATTCATTCGTAATCATTTCATACTACTACATGTTCATACACTTAAACATATGATACATATTCGTGATATTCGTAATCGTGTGACAACGTGCAAAATACCCCATACGAGACTTATACGCGTAGCTATACGTAATCTTAATCGTTTTATACATACATGAACATTAGGACATGTTCCATATGCTTAAATAACCTTATATGTCCTTAAAATAACCATACTTAGCACTTAAAACCGTCACCAATTGTCAAAACACAAAAATAATAAAAATCCACCCGTGACTCGGTCCTTGCGAACCGTAAGGGAAATCCCATACGGTCCATAAGACCATCTGGGTGGGGCGGAATGTTTTGGCTCACGAAATTAGCACGGATCCCACGATCCTAACACCCTCCAATGGCCTTTAATCACCATTTAACACTCCTAACCACCCCACACTTTTCCCTATAAATACAACCCTTCTCCAAACATTCTTACACTTTCATCACCTCCTAATCTCTCCTAAATCTCTCTCAAATCACCTCAAGAACACTTGCAAATCTAAAATTCGAGCAGAGTCATACCCTCTTATAAAAGTGAGCATAACTTGCTCAAAACTCAACCAAATCACTTAATTCTTCTTTCTAATGACATGGATAAACTTTAAGTTTGAATCCACGGATTCTCCATGGAGAATCCAGACCTGGAAATGCACCTAAAGTGTCCAAAACTTTCTGTTATGTTTTAAATCTTTTCAAAACTTGTTTAACTCATGTTTTCTTCATTCATCCTAGTGTGCTAGATCTTCTAATCAACTTGGTGATTAAGGAGACTAACCTAGGCTTGTTATACATACAAATAGGAGTGTTTAAACACTCCAAACTTTAGTTTTTCATAGAGCTTCAAACTCACAAGTGACGCAAGTCTTGAACTTGTTCATGTGTGTCTACCTTGGTTAGCTTGGGCTATCCTAACTCTAAGACCACACATCATATGATGATTTCCCCACCATTATCCCAAGCTAGTTTGCTAGTTGAAAAGTAACACACAACCCCGTCTAGCCATCGACGTGTGTCGACGCGTGCTCACCGGGTTAAGCATTACTTGGCTACTTAGTATAGTGACCCCATTTACATTCTTGTTATTCATATTGTTCTTGACCCTCCTTGTTGTCTATGACAACTTGTGAAGTGGTGAACTCAATCGAGGTCCCTAAATGGATGGCTATGCCACCTACCTCCTCCATGACTTCCATGAACTCTTTGTTAAATGTAGTTTAATTATATATAAATATATGTACGGACTATAATATAATCCTTAAAAACCGAACCCTTGATATTGATTAAGTGATCACCTATCAAGTTAATAAGTTTATCACTAATGTGTATAGTTCCTTGTCACGATTCTAATAGGTCTTGAACCTATGAAATCACATTCAATCCTTATGGATTATTATAGTATTAAAGACAAGTGCTAATACCTTAGTGACTATTTTCGTATAATATACTTTGTCATACTTTGAATCTCCATTCTGAATGTTCCATCATCATCCTTAATACTTATACGCCTTTGTTTTCCTCTTGTAGGATAACGCGGCGTTCATCACATCAAACAACTACCTTCACAGACTTGTCAAGTTAGAAGACTTAGCAAAACCGTGAGTACACTCGACCCATTTTCATTTTATCACTTTTAGGTGTAACATGTTTACCATATACAAAATCACTAAACTTAAACTTTATGCAATGCATGAAAACAATTCAATATTCATGAATGCTTTGATACTTTACTTGTTGCTTATATCTTGGACCATTCTTATGTGATACCATAGTCATTATCTTAACATAAGCCTTCATTTGACATGAATAGCGCTATAGGAAGTAACGCATCCCCCTCCTCATGAAATCTAGAGGCCATGTTAAATATCGTGTTTACGTTAAGGGTTTGACTAAAAGTATTACATGCCTTGTATATTGCTCTTGTATGAATCATAGTTTCCATGAGGATTTGTTTTAAACTTTATTCGTATACGTATGCTATGCTTAAACTTGTGTACTCGCCTTTGCTTTTGCATTAAATTGTTATTGTAAAACATGTTACAGGTTGATGGAGATGATGCTATGAAATCAAAGTAGCAAGGACGTTAGATACACATTTAGACGTTTAGGTTTAATATTGTCGTATCAAATTTTGCCATATCAATGTTGTTATTTGAATTTACCTTGTATTGTATTGACTTTTGCTATGAAATGAAATTCAGATTTAATTAATTATTGTCGCATTTAGTTTTATGAGCAATGAGCAATCTATTTCGTCCCGGCTTGATGTTTCCGCCATCGGTTTGGGTGAGACAACAAATATGTGTTTGGTCAGATCCTAAGATCGACCAAACGGGTCGGATTCGAAAGTCAAAGTGGTGGTCAAGACCGCTCGACTTACGACCCTAAATACGCACTAAACTAAAAGTGACGAGTTAGACATGTCAAAACATGTCTAACTAAGTTATAAAAATGTTTTGGTATCAAAACTTGGTGTTTTGATACCCGAAAATAGTTCCGTTGCAAAATGCACCTAATGCGCATTTTGATCGAAACTTTGACTCGACACTTCGACTAGTAAACGTGGTAATCAGTAGGCGTGATCGCTAAGGATCATAACCATCGTGATTACGATCACGTTGCAAAGTCCAATTGGACTTTGCTTTGACCAATTCATGGTCAGAACTGAAAGTCAAACAGAAAGTCAAACTGTTTCACTTTTAGCTCAAAATAGCTAAACGAAATGAACAAGGCTAAGTTAGAACACTTACTTGTGCTCAAGGCAGGCAAGGATGAAGAATGCTCAGTTAGGAAGCCTCCAACAATGTGGTAGCCTCCAAGTAGAGCAAGAGAGGAAGAAGAAGTGAATGAGCAAGTTGAAATGCCCAAAAACTCAAGCTATTTTTAGCAATTCAAGTGACACAAGATCATTCCAAGTGTCTCACGTGTTGGCATGATCCTAGGGTGGTCCAACAAGTGTCATTTGTAGGTGAGAAGTGGCAAAAATCGTTTTGCTTGGTGTCTAAGGGAGTTAACAAGGAGCTGCCACAATTCTGCTATTCTGGCACCCGGATGCGGACCGTATGGTCTTGTGGATGCGTTCCGCATCCACCCTTGCTGGCACCAAGTTTCAAAAATTGACAGAACAGGCCCCTGCACCCGTTTTGTCGCGTTTTGGCACTTTTAACACCTGTTAACCTGATTTTTAAGCATTATAAGGATGATAAAGCTTAGGGAACTTGAAATATGCTCAAAAATGTCTCGGGTGTCGGTTCGTTCGGTTGTACGGTTGCGTTTTTTGCTTAATTACGACGAATGATTTAATTAACGCGTAAACGACCCTAATTGCATAACGAATGATATTTTTGCATTCCGATCATTTAAATACAAGATTTTAATAATTACAAAAATTTTTGGATGTACGTACGTGTTCCGTATTAAGAAATACGTGAAACAGCGTACTTTCACAGAATTTGCAAAATAGCCCCTGAAGTTGCGTAAGCTTGTTTTTGCCATACTGAACCCTTCAAAACTTATTTCTAAGTTATGTAAAGGATATTTAGGGTATGTTTAGCTTATGTACTTGTTCCGGAGTGTACGTCGCGTTAAACTGATTACGTTTGCATAAAAGTTTGTGATTTCACTTCTAGAAATCGTTTGAAGGATCGAGATTGAACAAGGGTTGAAAACGTGAAGTGTCACATGTAAATTCACAATTTCCCCCTCATCCTAAGATCACTCTCTTTGTTCATATAGAATGCAATAAGAAAGATAGGTTGATAAGTGATAAAAGTGATGAATAGAACAGTACATACACTGTTCTATTTATAGTGCAATCGTAACCTCTGAGCATCTTATGATGACGTCACTAGGAAAGTGACATCTAACAACCTAAACAAACTATAACATCTGCTAGATTAAACACTGTTATATTAAAATACAATAAAAATTCTGTTGGTAACAACTTCTGTGATATCCACTGTTGGGCTTCAGCAGAGCTTTGCCATATCAGTGCTTGGATTCTTTATAAGTGTTTCTCTTTGGCAGATCTTTCCAGTAGAGCTTTTAACATAGCAGATCTTTGACAGTATCTTTAGTCTTTAGCAGAGTTTTGAAAGCAGATGTTCTATTATTATTAAGGATCAGATGTTTGTAGAATATTTTGGCTTTTCTTCTGTTCTTTTGTAGGGTTCAACTCCAACAATCCCCATAGAACAGATGATACCAAAACTAATCTCTATTCCTGATATTTATTTCTCATCAGTGATTCGCTTATTTTACCTTTGAATTGAAGTTCAAAGTCCAGGGAAATCATGTTTTCAAAATCCCTTTCAAGCTCAAGATTTAGCGGATCTTGGAGGTCTGATGCATCCAGACCATAGGCATCCTCCATTCTTATCTTTTCATTTCTACCATCTGACCTGAGCGAGGTCAATTCATGGGTGTCTGCGGATGACTTCCATTTTTGAATTTTTGAGTCAGCTGGTTTTCTTGGGGGAAGAGTTATTTGTGATGAGTTTGGTGAAATGAGTCTGCTGACAAATCTTTAAAGTGTTTTTATGAGCTTATCACTTGCAGCATCAGTATGATATAGTATTTGATTCTTGATTCCCTATTTTCTTTGTTCTTCATACCTCAGTTGATCTTTTTCTTCCATCTGCTTTTGCCTTTATGCTTGGTTTAAGGCAATTGTGGGTAAGACAGTGGTTGAGGATGGTCTTTTAGAGGTATGGGTCTATTGAGGGGCAGTGGTTGTTGGTGGATATTTTGGCTTTCTTGGAACAGAGGGATCTTTCTTTCTAAGCACTTCCAATCTTCTGTAGGTATCAAAAACTTTAGACTCTGACCATCTTGCAATTTGCCTTGTTGTTCCATAATTTGCAGCCACTAGCTCAGCCTTCATTCTTTTGATCTTTAAGGCATGGTCTTGATTAACAAGTCTAGCCCTTTTCCAAACAGGTGGAGTTGGCTTGTTCAAAGGGTCTTTGACCATGGCTTAAATTCTATCAATTTCATCATTGAGCTCATTTGCAGAACAGGCTTTGAATTGTGTTCTTGTTGCTTTGTAGGGCTTGTGCTTCATTATGTGATCAAGGTAGTCTCGCTTCAGTCTAGGTCATCATTGGTTGGGTTATCTGACATGGACTTACACAAATCTCTAGCAAAATCTTCTATGTGTCTGACTTTGCCAAGTTGTAATTGCATAGATCCTTGTAAAGCCCTGTCATTTTCTTCCTTTGCAACAGTTTTTGCCTGTCTAGGGCTTTCGATACGCAAGAAGAGATGGAAAATCTCTTTGTTTTGGATCCTCAATTTTATAGAAGACTCTATTTCACCTCTTACAACATGTAGTTCAAGAGGATATAGAGCAGCCATTGGAAGAAATGATGATGGTTGATGAGGGGGTGGAAGTGAAGTGTCTGAATATGTTGGTGATGAGGATGGTTTGGAAATGGGTTATGATGACAAAGGGATTGGTGATGGAGTCTCTTCATCATCATCTTCAACAATAAAAATTTTCTTTTTATGTTGGAATTTGATCTTTGGTGAGGGTGGATGTTCAGGAATTCTTGGTGGTATGGTTAATGCTTGAGTTAAGATGGGAAAAGTGATCATAGCAAAGGTTTGATTAACATCTGTTGGAACATCTGTTGGGTTGGTTTCTTTGGTGGTGATTTGGGTTTGGTTTGAGAAGAGGATACACTATGAGTAGGACCAGCAATGGTTTTAGAAGTGGTGGAAGTTGGTTTTCTGGTTTTTCTTGAAGTACACATCTTTTTTCCATATGCATGGCATGTTCTTGTTCAATTAAATTTGAAGCTTTAGCTTCCAGTGTATCTTGTCTCTTCTGCCTCTTTATTCAGGGTCTCATCAATCCCTTTTCCAAATTTGGCATCCGATTATGTAGCAGTGGTTTGTTCTGGCTGTTGTTGCACCTTTGGTTTTGCAATTGAATCAGGCTGCAACTTTCTCAGTGTATCTTTCTCCCTCTTTTTGGCATCATCCACAATTTCTTGTAGAAGAATTGTAGAGGGGCAGAGCCAGTTGTCTTTAGTAAATGGTCCTGGCTTTGATGTCTGCTTGTATATCTTTGTATCCAACTTAACCATATTTCTGATAAGCTTCATATGGGTTAATGTTGAATATCTGCTAAGTTCCTTTGAGCTAATATAATTAGTTGCACAATTTTGCATAGTTCATTGGTACTTTGTGGTGTGGATGATTGATTCTGAGAGTTGTTCAGCAGTTGCTTCATCTTGGTTTTGATTTCATCAATTGATGATTCCATGGTTGTCATTCTCTCCATCAATTCTTGGTATTTTAATTCATCACCTAAATGAATAGGATCATCTAAATTCCTACCAGAGGTAGTTGTATTTGGATCATCAGCATGAGAAAAATCAATGTTTGCATAACCAAATGCCCTTTTGTCTTAGTACTGGGGACGTCCAACTGGAGCAGAGGTTACAGTTGTAACCTCAATAGTTATTTCCTTCAAAGAAGTCTTACTTATGTAACCACTGTCTAACTGAGCCACTGTTGTGGCAACAGTTGTAGTAGCTGCTTCACTTGAATAACCACCAAGAGTTACTTGTAACTTAAGGGGTGTAGCCTCCTGAGCTGTTTCTGGGTTAGCTATTTGATTTTTCTCAGACTCAGTCATATGTGGAGGTGTACTCTCAGTAATTGGTGAGTGAGAGGGATTGGTAGTTGTCTGAGTTTTCTCAATAGCAAGAAATAGGGGTATAAAAGTGGATGGTATTGGGGAAGTGGGTTGGGGAGTAGAAAGAGACATTGCCTTGGGAGAGGGGTTGTGGAAGATTAAATCAAGTGATTCAATTGCTTCATAATGTGGTGTCCTGTGGATACAATTTGTTCCTTTTGTAAGGAATCAAGAGGAGCTTGTTTGGGTGGAGATCTTTGTTCCAACTACTGTGAGGAAATAGGAGCAGTGGTTTCAGGTGACTTTAGTGTTGTCACAGGTATATCCTCTGGGATCTCATCTTCTAGATTTACCTTTTTGGGTTGTTTTGGTTTGGTGGGCTTTTTGGATTTGGATGGTTTCTTTTTGGATTTTTCTGGTGTGGGTTGCACAACATTGGTTGTGGTGTCATGTTCTCCAGGAGTAGTGGGCTTAGTAACAGAGGATGGAGCAGTTTATGTATTAGCATCTAAATTTGGCTCAACCCCCTTTGCTTGTGTTTTCAAAACCTTTTTCTTTTGACTTGAGATTCTTGTAAAAGTTTCATGTTTATGGCTGCTAGCTTCACAAATTACAACTTGTTGAAAATCCTTTTCAGAAACTTGTTTTTGAAGATAATAACTCATCAGCCTAGGGTGTATAAGAAAAGCTTTATTTTTTGAAATGCTATTATAGTTTGCAACCAAGCTTGAAAACAATACCTTGGAAAATTTAAAATTGGATTTTGTTAAAATAGCATATCCCGGATACTGAATGTTTAGTGGTATTTCATTAAAAGCAGTTGTCTTGGCTGAGAAACACATAAGAAGTGTAATGGAACAAGAATTTCATATCGGCAGGGAATTTAGGTTTATAGATGGTGATACCTGTTAGTTAACCTTCATACCCACGTTCAATGAACTCATCATGAAGCTCTTTCTTTGTGAAAGATGTTGGATCATTTAGGTCATACAAACCAAATGTGCTGGAAATTGATGATGGGGAAATTTGTACAAGAGTTTGACCAATCTTTGAAGTGATAGCAAAGGGCTTTTTATTTTGACGTTCAACTTTTGCATTTGCCCAAAACTTTCGAAGAGTATCTACATAGATTGGTGCTTTGGCAAGCATTATATCTTTGTATTTTGAAGATGTCAGAACATCAATTATTGAATGGAAAGCAGTACTATTTTCGGTTTTCTCGAAGATATGAAGGTAGTTGTGTGGTGTTTTGATGATGAGATCCATGATCGAAGAGGTGAATAGTGAGGATTTATGAAGAAGATGAGAGTAATAGAAATCGCTTTTGAGAATATTTGAATTCGAGACGGCAAGTGAAAACTCTGTTTGGATAAAGCAGGGTTTTACAGGGGAAAAATGAATGCTGACGTGGCAACGGTTTCAAAAGATCTGATGGCTAACATCTGTCCACGTGGCAACCTCTGTTAAGTAATAGAAGACAGTTGTGTGGGGAACCTCTGTTGAGAATCAACAGAGGTTAGGAACAGTGAATGGGAATAGTGGTGATTTTAGACAATCATAGGATAGATATCAGAGGTTAGGAAACACAGTGGTTTTCCTAATAGTGGAAAATGGGACACAAAATATACCTTTAACAACGGATAGAGCGAACCAAACAGATGATTTCTTTTAAAACAGTGGTTATGGACAAATTTTAGGATTTTGAAAATTTTCAATTTATGCTATTTTTAAGGATGGAATTTTGATTTTCTGAAAACATTTTAATGCATTTTATTCATGGATAAAAATTTGTTTTTAATCCATGTTAAGTATCCCAGTTCTAGAGATCAAGCTTTCAAAGGTTGATGTGTCTAAAGCCTTTGTTAGCGCATCTGCCAGTTGATCCTTAGTTGGAACATGATTAAGAGAAATCAAACCTTTTTCATAGCAATCCTTCCCAAAGTGATGTCTAATGTCAATGTGCTTTGTGGTGGAATGAGATACTGGATTTTTAATGATGTTTTTAGCTGCTTGACTATCTAGATGAGAGGAGTCTTTAGAGCAGTTACACCAAAATCCAACAATTGATTTTGAAGCCAGAGGAGTTGAGCAGTGCAACTTGCAGCAACAATATACTCAACCTCTGCTGTGGATGTTGATACTGCAGCTTGCTTTTTGTTTTGCCAAGACACTAAGCAATTGCCTAGGAATTGACAACCTCCTGAAGTTGACTTTCTTGTGGTGTGGCATCCAACAAAATTATTGTCTGAATAACCTGAAAGCTCAATATTTCCACTAGCAGGATACCAAATACCAAGTGTGGGAGCACCTTTTATGTATCTGAATATCCTTTTCACAGCAATGAGATTTGACTTTCTAAGTGCTGACTAAGATCTAGCACAAACACACGTGGCAAACATGATGTCTGGCCTTGATGTAGTTAGGTACAATAAAGACCGAATTATGCTTCCATAAAGGGTTTTATCAACCAAGTGATCTTTGTCATCAACATTGATGAGCTTTGATGTGGCTATGGGTGTGCTACATGGTTTACAATCATTCATATCAAATTTTGTTAACAAATCTTTGACATATTTGCTCTGATGAATGAAAGTTCCATTTTGCTTCTGCTTAACTTGGAGATCAAGAAAGCATTGAAGCTCACCCCTGGCACTCATCTCAAACTCTGCTGTCATGAGTTTCCCAAACACCTCACACATTGATTCATAAGTGGATCCAAAGATAATGTCATCCACATAAATTTGGACAATCATTAATTCTTTTCCTTTCCATTTTAAAAATAATGTTTTATCAATTTTACCTCTTGTAAAACCTATGGATAAGAGAAATGTGGAGAGAGTTTCATACCAGGCTCTATGTGCTTGTTTCAAGCCATGAAGGGCTTTGTTAAGCTCGTAAACATGATCAGGATAAAATGCATCTTCAAAACCAGGAGGTTGGCACACATATACCTCTTCCTGGATCTTACCATAAAGAAAAGCACATTTGATATCCATTTGATACACCTTGACGTTGTGGTTGACAACAAAGGCTAAGAATAATCTGATGGCCTCCAATCTCGCAACTGGAGATAAAGTTTCATCAGAATCAATGCCTTCTTCTTCTCTATAGCCTTGAACCACAAGCCTAGCTTTGTTTTTTACAACAATGCCCCTTTCATCTGTTTTGTTCTTGAAGACCCATTTTGTGCCAATGGGACAAACATCCTTTGGCAATGGTACAAGTTCCCATACTTGTTGTCTTTTGAACTGTATGAGCTCTTCTTGCTTGGCCTCTACTCAACTGTTGTCTTTCAGTGCCTATTGGTACTTGACAGGTTGTGTGTGATAGAATGCAACAAAAAGACAAATGTTTTAGGATTGAATTCTAGTGAGCACCCTTTCATTGATGTTGCCAATGATTTGATCAAATGGATGGTTTTTAAGGAAGATTAAATCTCCCTTATATGGAACAATGGCATTTTGAGGTGAAGGCTTCAGATGGAATCATCTGAGCTAACATCTGTTTGGAATGGAGGTGGAGGTATAGGTGGGAGAGGTGTGGAAACATGTTGACTTTTATCCATAGAGGTTGGACTTTTGTCAACAGTGTCTTATTTTGATGAGCTGGCAAAGGTTTGAGGATCAACAACTGTTGATGCAGCAGTGGAGAGTTTTCACAGTTGTTAGTAACATCTGTTGGTGGTGGAAATGAGTTTGTATTGTGGAATCACGATGTCACATCCATTGTCTTGATGAGAATATAGTGATATACCTGCAGGGTTAGTCTTGATAGACACATTTTCAAATGTAAATTTGTCTAAGTCAAACGGTTTAGCAGGATTTGCTGGGATTTTTAATGAAGAGAGTTCATTGAACCTTATATTCAAGGTCTCTTCCATACACCTAGTCCTTGAATTAAAGACTCTGTAGGCTTTAGCAGTGGTTGAGTATCCCAGAAAATAACCACAATCTACTTTGGCTGCAAATTTTGAAATTGAATCTTTTAAATTTAAAATGAAGCATGGACAACCAATGATTTTTAAATATGAGATCAGTGGTTTGATTTTGAATAGAGTTTCATAAGCAGTGTTTTGATGTCTGGGGTTAATCAAAACTCTGTTATGCACATAGCAAGAAGTGTTTACAGCCTTTGCTGAAAAAGACAAGGGTAAACCTGAGTCTGCAAGCATAGTTCTAGCAGCTTCAATGAAGGTTCTATTTTTCCTTTTGTCATACCCCAATTTGCAGTGGAAGTAAAACACGAGATGCAACAGACACCTCTGGTACAAGCTCATTGTTTATAAAGACACTACATTTTATAAATACCAAAATGTTAATTACATACAACATGTATGTTACAACTGCGTGTTCCCATGAACCACATAAGTCTTCTAAGCCGCATGCGTCTGTATCAGTATTCGTCTATAAACACGTCTTGAACCACATATCCAGATCTCCTTAGTCTCAAGTTACCTGAAATGCATGTTAGTTTTAAAAAGGGTCAGCTAAACGAGCCGGTGAGTTTCACTGGTTTGGTTGTTGCGTAACAAAATGCGTCAACAAGTTTAATTGCACTGGTCATAGGTCACAGATGGAATTACACGAAAGAAAAAGTGAAACCTTGACTGTCATAACCGAACCGTGTCACACAGACACATCATCACACGGGTCGTGTCACCACAGACACTTCCCACCAGGCCGTGTCAAGACGACACTTCATCCCAGTAACCGCGTCACATGCAGTTCAATGTTCCCCTGCAGTTACGCCTAACAACATAACCAAGTTTAGGACGTGTGCTGTGCCTGGTTGCCGACACACCGTTCACACCGACACAGCCTGGCGGCAATGGGTTTGTCAGACCAATAGTACTATCCACTGTCCACAGCTTACGTTAATCACTTGTAGTGGGGAATGTCATGGGTGTTCGTGTGTTAGATAATTCATATCTTCACAAGTTGGTGCAATTAACACAGTTTTGTAACATGCAAATCACCCTAGAAAACAGTAAAACAGTTTAAAAGTAGGGGAGTGAAACTCACAGGATAGCAGTATCACAGGTAGCAATAGGAGTATATGCAAGCTGGTTTGGCTCTAACAGTAATCATGCAAGTAATTACTAATATCAGTCGCTAAGTCAGTAACGCCTATAACTTGGGCCCAAGTGGGTATTTTCAGGCCATATTGTACATCTAGTATCCTGGTGTGGTGATGGATGTTAGGGTAGGATCAGTTTTACGTTTGGCTCCCTGGCACAGGTTAGCGTGCCAGCCAAAGTCAGTTGTTCTATGTGTTCGGATAACGGCACTAAGATTTAGACAGTGCCAATACATTGTTATTTATAAAAGATTAAGTATTTATTAAGGAAATCTGGACGTTTGGAGGATCTAGGTCACTCGAATTTGAGTTTCCGTTTTCGCCGTCGGGTGTTCTCCCGAACGGTGGTGGACACACCCAGAGTGTCCAGCTTACCATGGAACCTCCCAGAATACTCCCGCTGTTCCAATTATAGTCAAGATAGGTTTTGGTCCGTTCCCAGTTTTGGCAGGTTCGTTGTCCGGTAAACTTCCGAAATTAGTTAAAATAAGCGTTTTAAAAGCCGAAAAATCCCATTTAATCTACGTATTTTATAAAATTCTAGAAATTTTATAGAAATCAGTAACAATATATAGATTCAGGAAAAAATATTTGGGAATTTATAAAGTTATATTTATAACTTAAATATTTTTTTGTAAACCAGTATTTAACCGAATAATTTACATTGCTTATTATCCGATGTCTAAAAATTCTCAAAATATTCCAGTAGACGCCTTATATGTCCAGAAACTCCCTGCAAAAATTTTGGATTTTTCTGATTTTGTTGCGGTGCGTTTCCGGCTACCGAAAACTCCCAAAAAGCGGATTTTTAACTCAAACCGAAATTCAATAAATGGACTTAAAAGCTTCCAAGAACATTCTCTATATGTTCCTTAGTGTTTCTGTAAAGTTTGGTGATTTATTGATTCCGTCTGGTATCTTTTCCGAATTTCTTTCGGTAAAACAGTAAAAAATTCTCCAAAAATCATAGAAAATTTCAAAAATTGTAAACTTTTATGTGGACATTCCTGTCAATAACCTACATTACCACACCAAATTTAAGCTTCATCCAATATCCACGGAGTAAGTTATGGTCCAAACAATATTCTACCTATTCTAGATTCGAGTTTCGGATGATATACCTAGCGATTCCTTCGATTCTAAGTGTTTTTCTTGAGTATAGAAGTGGGTGTGAGCTATATTCAGTACCTATATACCAAGCATAATCCAAACATGCCATAACCCATGTCAATCAAGCCTTGTTTCATAGTTTTTCGGTTAATAACTTTGTTAATCAATTTTGGTCGATTAGGTGTCAATTAGGGTATCAAAAGCCGAAGTTTTGTGACATCAAGGAATTTTTGGTGTGTTCTTATTCAGCCAAGAATCATACTTAAACCATCTAAAATCATGGATTAAAAAGAGTTTTCTTGGTCTAGATCGTGTTTAATCAAGAAATCTTCATTAAAACCACTTAAAACTTGCAAGAATACCTTTGATTTGCTGAATTTGATGGAAGATCAGCCATGGACTTGAAGAAAAAGTGCAGAGTTTTGATGGAGGACTAAAGAAAAATAAAGAAAACTGAAAAATAAAGGTATATAATAAGGGAGGGGGGGGGGGGTTCAAGTGGGGTGCCCCTACCCCACCTCTCGCTTTGTCGTGCTTCTTTTTTCGTGTTAAAAGATGATTTTTATTTTCGGTGGCGTGTTTAGATTTGTTTTCGGGTCCCACACGCGTCTCCGATTTGAGAGACGAACTCTGTTTTCGCGTTTTTAATGTCAAAAGACTCTGTTTTATAAAACCGTGCATAACCGTGTCGAAATCCGAACCCAGTTACATTTTAATCATAAAAGCCTCGTATTAGGGTAGTTTAAGTGTTTTTTAAGCTTGATTGACCGTTCCTTGCATGTTTGGTTGTCCTTCGTTGCTCTCAAAACGAAGGCGTTTCCCTAACCGGGAAGCTGCCTCGTTTTGCGTGCCCGAGCTCCGATTTACTTCAAATCCTATGTCATGGTCTATGGCACATAACTACGATGTTTCATGAACTCAGAATCTTAAATAGCCCCACCAATGGCCTAACAATCATCGTCAAATGTTTAATGCGCTGTTAATCGGAAGCTCCCGTTTAACACGTTGTTACAAGCTAAGGACACCAACCTCACACCGTTGGCCCTTAATAGTGTCATGTTAACCATGACTTGCTCTCGGATTCCTCCGAGACATAATAGATATCGCTTAGCATAGCACACAAGTCATGCGTGTTTACTAATACACATTCCCATGGTCGTCAATCCATTCACGACTTTGTCTTGCAATGTAGGTGACGCATAGCGTCAACGTAATGTTTTTGGTAATTACCTTGCATATACTTCTGTTATAGTCGGTGTAAGATGTTCCAGAATTCATATTATCACACATAATTACCACAAATATCATGATATACATATCACGTCCGGTTACCATGGACTTGTACCGATCAAAGTTTACCGGGATTTTTCATAGTTGTCACATCTTTCAACCACCCCATTTTGTTCTGGTGTCCTTGGAATGCTATATTGCCTAACAATCCCTTTTGACACACATAAATCATCCAACTCCTTATTTTAAACTCTGTTCCATTGTCACTCCTAAAGACTTTAACTGGCAAGTCCAATTGCTTTTCAACTTGTTTAACAAAATTTTGTAAAATGCCTGCAGTCTCATCTTTGGAGTGCATGAAAAAGGTCCATGTAAACCTTGAAAAATCATCAACTATGACTAGACAATATCTTTTTCTTTAAGACTTGTGATTTTTACAGGTTCAAACAAGTCCATGTGTAACATTTGCAAACACTGGCTTGTTTTGGACTCTTTAGTTGATTTGTATGAACTTCTATGTTGTTTACCTTTTAGGCAGGGGACATAATGTTCATCACAAGTGAATTGTTTTGATGGTAAACCTCTGACACGATTTTGTTTTGAGAGTGTGGTAATAGTTTTAAGATTGGTGTGACCAAGTCTTCTGTGCCAAAGTTCTGTCTCTTTGTTAGAAGCAACTGAGAACAAACATGTATTGGACATTGGATTATATTTCAAATATCAACCACATACACATTGCCACTCCTATGAGCAATAAGTTTTGCTTTGCTCTCTGCTATGATTTGATCAATCTTTTTAACCACTTCTGGCCCAACAATCTGACAAGGTTTCTTAGTTAAGAATGACCCATAGCCTTTGTCACTCATTTGTGAAACACTAGAAGATTAAATTTCAGTTTGTCAATAAGATTAACATGCTTAAACTTGAGTTTCCCAGCCTGGACAGTCCCTGACCCTAACTCCTTCCCTTTTGAATTGTTACCAAAGGATATATCACCCCCTTCATGTGCCATGAAATCATTAAGAAGGGCTTTACATCCTGTCATGTGCCTAGAGCCTCCACTATCTACATACCATAAACTATCAAGGCAAGTAGAAACTCCCTGCACATCAGTAAACAATTAGTTTAAGTGAGTTCCAGAGCCAAATGGCTTTGGATGGAGTCACGGACAGTCCAGCCTCAAGTTCAAGAAATGGTCAGTGTTTTGAATAGATTTTTGTAACCACTGTTGTGAGTCATTTCCTGTTAGATGCTCATACCCGTGAGGATGCCTGTTAACCCTTGGTTTTGAAGGTCTATTGTAAACCTCATAGCCAAGTGGTCTGTTTGGATTTTCCTTCTGGAGTACTAATCCTTGGACTCTCCAGTGATTTGGATTTATACTCATTTCTTTTGATATCAAAATTTTTGAGATAAACACACTCTTAAGTTTTGTGATTTGTTTTGCCACAAATTGTGTAGTTTGGAGAATCAATTACACACTTGTTTTGTTAATGTCATAAGCTTTTAGAAGAAAACATTTTTTAGTAACATGATTCTTCTTTTCACAGAAATCACAAAACAAGATTTTTATTTTTTTCTTTCTTTTTCCCTTTTTCAGACTTTTTATCAGTAGATGATATAACCTCTGCTAGAATATCCTTCAAGGGTATGATCTTGACTTTGGGTGCTTTGACCCCATCACTGGTTGTAAAATCCATTGGCTTGAAGTTTTCAAGAATGTGACACTCATCAGACCATGTATGTTTAAATTGATATTTTTTAATTTCCTCAAAGGTTGAGGATCCTTCATGTTATTCTAAAACAATTTTATTACCATTTTGAACAGTGACTTTGACTTCTTGACTAGCCAAATTTATTGGAATAACTTCAAATAAACCAGAATCATTTACAGTAATATTTTCAGAAACTTGGTCATTTTTTCTATACCCATTGTGAAATTTAATATTACTTTTGATTTGGTTTTCAAACATCACTTCATAACCTTTGCAGGATTCTACCCATTTTTCACAAGTGATTTGGGTAGATTCCAACTCCGTTTTACAACTTTGATATTTTCTATCATGGTTTGGAGTTGATCCATGGTTATGTTGGCTTCATGTTTTAAGCTGCTGATTTCAGATTCTTTTTCAAATAGTTTTGTTTTTAACTCTTTTGAAAGTTTTTCAAACTGCAGTTCATTATCTAAAATTTTGTTTCTAAGGTTTTCATTCACCTCTTTTATGTTAGCAAAAGCAATGATGCATTTATCTGAACATAGATCTTTGAGGACCTGATGAGATACCTTAGTAGCAGCCATCATGGCACAGTCATATTCACCTTCACACACACTAGCATCCCAAGGGTCAGACAGAGGTTTTACTACTTCACCAACATTCTCTTTTGTAACATCTGTTTAATCATGAACACCAGACTCACTAGATTTAGACACCACTTCCTCAGATTCATCACCCTCAACTATCGTATCTAGTGTCATAAAGCAAAAATCATTTTGTTTCTTTTCAGTGTTGGCAACTAGAGCAAAGGTTTCATTAGTCAGATCCTTAGGAAAGCTACTCCAATCAACAAAGCCTTGATTAAAAAAGCTCTGTTGATTAACCTCCGCCGGAGCAGTGGTTTGAGTAACTTGTGATGCATGTTGCATTTGAACCTGAGGAGTTGGGGCTTGAACATATGGGATCTGAGGAACAGTGGTTTGAACATATTGCATAGGAATAGTGGTAGCAGGGTGTGCAAAATGAGCAGTGTTTTGCATATGAGGAGCACGGGTATATTGGGAATAATGGACAGCACTTTGAGTGTTTTGAGGTCTAGGGCTAAGACGTGTGATAATTGGTCCAGTTGATTGAGACCTACATTCCCTAGCAAAGTGGCCTAGCCTATTACACTTATAACATTTAATTTTTGACTTATCCAACCTAACTTTTAGCCCCAATGCAACCCTGGGAACTTCCTACCAGTTCTCTTGTAATACTTGCTAGCCCTTACACTCAATAAGGCAAGCTGGTGCAAAATATCCATCTCTTCCAAATCTGTAGAGTCAAAATGTTGAAGATTATTCAACTCAAAGGATAAATTATCAGAAGTTTGGCTTTCCCCATTCGCAGTAAAAACATAATTGGGTGAGTAAGAATCATAGTTAAAACTACCACCAGAAGTTATGTCAATAAAATGATCATAACTCTAATCCTTACAACTGCCAAAGGCTTCTTCTTGACCAAAAAGTATTGTACTACTGAATGCATAGTCATCAGCCACCTTTCTAGACTCTTGTAGCTTCTTTTTCTGGTTTAGTTCTCTCGTCTAAGTGAGGAGCCTACCATGAAGCTGAGTTAGACTCATCTCTTTGAACCCAACTGGATTTCTGGTTATAAAAACTATAGTGTCCTATATGTCCGGTAATGATGTAAGAAAGCGACTATTTAAAGTCGAATTTGCAAACTCAACATTAACCAGTTTTAGCTCACTAATGAGACAACTAAATCTTTCAAACTGTTGGGTTGATTACTCTCCTTTAACATGAAAAAACGTTTCATATTGTTGGTTCAAAACTTCTCTATTATTTTCAATTACTTCCTCAGTCCCATCCAATTTCTCTTTCAAAGCATCTCATAACTCCTTTGCACTGTTGCAATGTAATAGGCCATCATAGATATCATTTGGCAATGCAGAGGCCACGATACTAAATGCCTTTTCATCTAGGTCGATTTTTTTGGAAATATTGCTCGGAGTAAATTTCAGGACTCTTTGGTACTTGGACTTTTGGGTCCTCTGTACTTGGTATCGTTGGAACATGAGGTCCAAAAATAACCAATTTCCAGCAACCGGTGTTTTGCTGAGCAAGGATATGACCCATCCGTCATTGCCAGATATTATACTCTCATCTAACAAGGATAGGTGGTTTAAACATTGTGTCCGTGTTGTGAGAATCTTGTGGATTTTATAACATTCTAATTGTTTAGAAACAGATCTTGTTTAAAAACTTTAAAACGTAAATAAACTCTGTTTTTTCAATACAAACGAACAAATGAATTAGCAGTGAGAGCTGATCTGTTCAAATCAAATTGATTGTTAAATCAAATTCGATTGACCAAGCTCTGATACCAATTGTAGGATTCGAGTTTGAATGTTGTAATAAATGTTTAAAGATGAAAAGATGAATGAATATAAATCAAGAGTAAATGCTGCAGAAATGTAAACTTTGATTCACAACAATTGAAAGATTGTTTTCATAAACATGCTTTTGTAATATTAATCACGTATGCATGTAAATTCACAATCCCCCCCTCAGCCTAAGATCGCTCTCTTTGTTCATACAGAATGCAATAAGAAAGATAGATTGATAAGTGATAAAAGTGATGAATATGTTGGTGCAGAATGTCTATGTCTTAGTCTTATATCGAGTCTGTTTAGATTAGATGTGAATAGGCTAGCGAAATCAAGTATTTATATGTTTGGAGGTCAAGTTCGCTGGTTATGTTCATGTGATGTCAAGTTCGGTCGAACGCCCGATGCCTCCACCAGCGAACTTACATCTCTATAAATAGCTAGCCTGATCTTGTCATTTGTAACTTTGTGCACTTTGAGGCGAAACTCTGTCAAATTGGAGACTTGATGTTATATCAATAAAATTGACGTTTAACTGATTAATTCTTGTTATTTGGTAATCTTGTCGTAATATTTCCGCTATTATGGACTTTAGATATCAAATCTAGGTTCCTATGCTATCAGGATCGGTCCTACAAGTGGTATCAGAGCTAGAATAGCCTGAGATTGATATCACTTCTAATTCTACTCTATTCTTCTATTTTTCTTAACTTTTACACAAAAATGAAGAATTTACGGGCAAATTCTGTCCAAATTTGAATTTGTCATGTTAAATACATCATAGATAAACCCCTGAAAGTTTGGAGGCTAAAATCAAACGAATTGGTGTCAAATTGTTGCAAAAACCATGTTTTCCAAAACCATTTTGATCGAACTTGTTAGCCAAGTTCGGCCAAACTCACTTTTTGAGTGATTTTCTATCAAGTTCGCTCGAACTTGAGGGTTTTTAAGAGAAAAAGTGTTAAGTCCGCTCGAACTCACTCAAATTTCATTGAGATTTTATCAAGTTCGCTCGAACTTGATAAAATTCAGGAAGTTTACAATAAGTTCGCTCGAACTTGCAAACTAATCTTGAAAATTGTGATAAGTTTGATCGAAGTTAGTCTCTCAGGATCTTTTTCGAATAAAAACATATAAGTTCGACCGAACTTGTGTGTAAAAGTCTGAAATTCTTCATCCAACTACAAGTTCGACCGAACTTGTAGTAAATCTAACATTTTTCAAAGTTTGAACGTGTTTTCAGTGTGTCGATATTCGCAATGGATGATATTCAGAGAGCGTTTATGTCAGGAGTGGGTACGTCCAATGCCAATGTGTGGGTACGTCTAGTGCCAACGTGTGGGTACGTCCAATGCCAATGTGATACAACAAGTCAACCTTGACAACGAAATGGGCACGTCTGTCAAACCTCCAAAGTTAATGAGTATGGACGAGTATGAAGGATGGAAGGAGAAATTCAGTTATTGGGTTCAGGCCATGCATTTCCAAAGCTGGGTAGCTATTGAGAGAGGTTATGTCGTTCTGTTAGACGAGAATCAGCAAGTTCTGGAAAAGTACAAGTACATCACAATACAAAAAGATGAGTACATTGCTGAGAAAAAGATGATCAGTCTCATTATACAATCCGTTAAAGAGGATATTTTGGTCTTATTGCCCAAATACACGACTGCGAGAGAGCTATGGTTATCACTGCATAAGAAATATCAAGGAAGCGCAGAGATGATCAAGAGTAAAAAAGCTCTTATCTTGAAGGAATTTCATATTTTTACCATGTTGAAGGGCGAGACAATGAAACAGATGATTGAGTATTTTTGTCATCTGAAAGTCCAAATGAGGAGACACGGTCTAGAGAAGACAGAACCGGAGTACATCGACAAGCTTGCTGATACGTTACCAGACGGAGAATGGACCACCTACCTCATGGTCTTGAAAGAAAGTCCGAATTAGGAATTCTTAAAGCTGGCTACATTCATCGACAAACTAGAAGGTCATGAGATGGAACTTCTAAAGATCGCAAAGTTGAAGAATGATAACATTGTCCAAGATGTTGGTCTGTATTACAAGAATAGAATGCAAGACAACATTTCAAGTCCAAAGATACAAACAACATTCAGTGCAAATATGAACTCTTCGCCACAGAATCAGAACCAATCATATCCTCAATATGATCAAAGTCCACAGAGTTCTTCATTTTCGAGCACTAGTTCAAATTCTTCATATCAAAGTCAAACAAATCAGAATCAACAAACGAATTCTGATCAGAATGTGTACAAGTGTAACATTGCTATCAATGTTTCTGAGCAAGTTGCAAAACAACATATGTCACTTCTCACCACAGTTCTAGAATCGTATGAAAGTCTGGTAGCAGGAAAAATTGGCAATCCTGAAATGACCACCGAAGACTACGATCAGGTGGACGAAGAAGAGCTTGAACTAATGGACATTAAATGGTCCTTAGCTTCTATCATTCAAAGGGTCACAAAGTTTGTTGCACTCACAAGCCGAGATATCGGAAATTCAAGCAACAAGCTAGGGTTCGACAAATCAAAGGTCACTTGTTTCAGATGCCGACAGAAAGGGCATTTCAAGAGAGAATGCAAAAATACTGAAGCAACAGGCAATCAAAGTCCATTTGGAGGTGGAAACGAATACTACAAGAAGTCGCTACAGTATAAACCATTTTCGAAAAAGACTCAAGTTGAAATTCAAGAAAAATCATCCAACAATACCGAGAAAGCAATGGTTGCTACCAACGAAGATGATGGTTTCGATTGGAATTCTTATATTGGTAAGAAGACATGAGTTGCATTGATGGCTGAAATCGTTGAAGATACTTCTACCGAAGACGCAGCAGCAATGGAGAATGCTTTACTAGAACAGTATCCGCAACAACAGGAAGAAGAGGAAATCTATCTTCACATGAAGACAGAGGGCATTTTAACTCCTAATTCAACTTCTAGTTTTGCAGGTAACTTTGATGGAAGTTATCAGGAACAAGTGGTCGAGGAGAAATTGATTGATGAAGAAGTTATCATTGATGTTGCTCAAGAAGTGAATGCTGAAAACCTCAAGGACATTGCCAATAAAGCTATCATGGCGAATCTAACCAAGGTAGGTCCAGAGGTAAAGGAAGTTGTCAAAGTGCAAGTTGTAGAGGTTGTAAACCTTGTACAAAGTGCACCGAGCCATGTGCTAAATGTGCCAAAAAATCACAAATCATCGCTGAACTCAATGTACATAACGAACATTTCAAATACAATTATCGTACAATGAAGGAAGAGTATGACAAATGAAAGATGATTATGGCAGGCTCGATAGAAATAATATCGAACAACATGATACTGTAAGGATGTTGAAAGGTACAGTAATGGATAAACAAAAAGCAATAAACATCTATATTAACACCATTGCTGAAACCAAACAGCAACCCCAGGACATGAAAATTGAAACAGAACGTGTTAAACAACTTTTAAGAAGTTACACAACTAACGCTTATGTCATTGATCATATACTTCCTACGATCTCGTCGAAAGAAAATGATAAGAAGTCTAAAAAGAAAAATGGTAAAGAATACAACAATGTTCCTCCACCCCTATGAGAGAAGTATTGTCGCAAAACTGTTGATGGGATGGATAAGGCACTCAACATTGAGTTGTTATCTGAAAAGAAAAATGAGTTGCCAGAGAACATTGATGTAGTCTATACTAAATCAGATGATGACAATGCGGTGGTTTAAAATGTGGTTGAAAACGTTCTGAATGATTCTGATGATGGCAGCTTTGAGAGCGCCACCTCGAGTTCGAACAGTTCTGACACAAATTCCGAAGATGACGATACATCATCGGAAGATGATCTATGTGATGATCCTAACATTGTAATGTACAAGGTTAAGGAATCTGATAGATTATACTTTGATGACAATTTTCCGATTCGGAATGTCAAAGAAGATCAATTAGATAAACTGTTCAAACTGGCTGAAGTTACATCAGATGACTTGGAGAAGAATGAAAAGAAATTCTATTCAAAACCCAAAAGAAATTACAATAACTACCGAAGGAATGGTGGTGATCATCCGGAAAACTAGAGAGCTGGGTTGTGTTTAGAAGAATCCGATGAACCTAAAAAGAAAATGTCACCATTTCACGAATACAAAGATAAAAACATGAAATTTGTTTATGGCACGGACACGGTTCATGAGGAGAGTTTGATCGGAAAACAATCAAATGATGAATTTAAGAAACAGGAGGAACTTCGAGATAAGGCAAAAGCCACAAGTGGTGTAAAATCCACTAGTGGACACTCACATGATAATCGGACTTGCTTCAAGTGCAATGAAGTTGGTCATATTGCACGCATGTGTCCGATGTCTAAGCCGGCCTATCTTCAAAGAAAAGAAAGTTCAGATGTTGTGAAACCAAAGCAACCAGAGTTTGTAAAACCTGTAACGATTTTGAAAAGAAATGAATCAAAACCTGAGGTTAAACCTAAAATTGAAAAGAAATTTGAAAACTCAACTTTCGAAATAGGTGAAACTTCCAGGGCAAACAAATCACGGTTTTACATCAAAAAGACAAATATTAAATCACAAGCCTGGATTGTTAAGAAAAAGTCAACAAAATCTGTTGCTATCAAGTCTGAGCTTGTTAAGACTGATAACAAGAAAGAATTAAAATCGGGGATAAAATTTGAAACTGTCAAAATTACAAGTGGTAACAATTCAAAAGGTAAAAAGCAAGTAAATTTTGAAAATGTAAACGATAGTGGAGGTTCAGATGAAGATTATGAAGATGATTACCAAGCTTTCTATCCAAAACCCAAGACCAAAAAGGCTTGGATCACGCTCTTTAACTAGATTTAATATGTGCAAGGGCTCTAGAGATCCGTACTTTCAAAGTGGATTTTGGATAGTGGAGCATCCAGGCATATGACGGAAATGAAAGCACTGCTGCTTGACATAAAAGCTACCAATGGCGGATATGTTGGATTTGCTGGTAATCAGGGTGGAAGGATCATCACCGAAGGAAAACTGTCCAATGGCGTTGTTTCATTTGATCATGTGAACTACATTGCAGAACTGGAAAACAATCTTCTGAGCATATCGCAGATTTGTGACAAACAGTTCACGGTGCATTTCAATGACAAAGAATGTATTATTCTGAAGCCTAGTTTCAAAGTACCTGATGAGTGGATTCTGATGCGAGCTCCGTGCGAGAATGATCTATATGTCTTAGATATGGGCGTCGCTACCACATCATCGAAATCAGTTCAATGTTTTGCAACAAAGGCTACTGAGAAAGATTCTATTTTGGCATCGTAAGATGGGGTACATTCATTTGCGAAAAATGAATTTATTGGTTCCTAATGATCTGGTTGAGGGTGTAAATCTTCGGAGCTTTCATATGTCTGATCACTGCCTAGAATGTAAAAAGGGAAAGCAGATCAAAAAGTCACATCCGAAGAAAATTATGAACTTAATCAAATTGCCGCTTGAACGTCTTCACATGGATTTATTTGGTCCTGTAAACGTTTGAAGTATTTCAGGAGACTTATACTGCTTGTTCGTAACATATGACTATTCGCGTTATTCATGGGTATTCTTCCAAGAATCAAAAGATGAAACATTCAAAAACTTGGTGATTCTTTTCAAGAAGCTAGAAAACCTTTATCATCTCCTTGTACGACGTATTCGCAGTGACAATGGCACAGAGTTCAAGAGTAATAAGATGAGAGAATTTTGCAACGCTAAAGGGATTCTGCACGAGTTTAGTGCGCCTATACTCCGTAGCAAAATGGTGTAGCTGAAAGGAAGAACATAACTTTAATCGAAACTGCAAGAACCATGCTTGCAGACTCAAAGCTTCCTGTCAGCTTCTGGAGTGAAGCAGTTGCAGCGGCTTGCTACACACTAAATAGAGTTCTAACTGTCAAACCAACGAAGAAGACATGTTTTGAAATGATTAACCGACAGAAGCCAAACTTGAAATTCTTTGAGCCATTTGGTGCGCCATGTACTGTAATCGATCAAGATGGTAAATTCGGAGCCAAATCGCTTGAAGGTTTCTTTGTCGGATATGCGAGTCTGCTAAGACGTGTATATATTCCCTCGTTGAGAAAGGTTATTGAAGCACAACATGTGGATTGCTTTAACTATACGGATCCTATTCAAAGAAGAGGCGACACATGGTTGTTCAACTATCAAGATCTTTGGAAGTCGTTCGACTTGCCGAAAGAACCGTCCGAAGAAGAAATCGTAGCGTTATATTATATTCAACAGTCGGCGAATCAAGAACAAAGACCAATTGTGGTTAATCAATCCACGTTGGATATTTCGTCTTCCGAAGCAGGTCCGAATAATAGATGTGTTCAAGTTGAAAACGTTTCTGAAGCAGAAGTAACACCTGCTAAAACTCCATCGAATGATTCTTTTGAACCAAGAAATGCAACAACAGTGCCAAGTATGCCCCAGAATCAGAATTCTGACTCTGATGAAGCACCGACATTTGATGTTGATGGTGAAACCTCATCAGATGAAGAAGTTGAGCAGATATCTAACATGTTGAATCAATCTGCTAGTCCGAGAAATCAGAACGAAGCTTCATCAAGTGCTCCTAATGTTGAATTGAATGGTGATTTGAATGTCTCAAATCAGCAAAGCTCAGTTGATGTTCCTAACGAAGAAATTCCGCGATCATATTCTTACCATCTTTCAATGAATATCATTGGTGAATTACAAACTGGTGTGCGTACACGAAGCTAAATCAATAAAGCACTTAGTTGTTTCTACACCCGAGTTGCTCCAACTCAAGACTACTGCTTCTACTCATGTTTCATATCACAAATAGAGCCAAAAACTATTAATGAAGCTCTGGGTGACGAGAAATGGGTGATAGCAATGCAAGAGGAACTGTTACAGTTCGAGAAATTGGGTGTTTGGAGGCTTGTAGACTTACCACCGAAGAAGAAAGCTATAGATACGAAGTGGGTCTTCAAGTGTAAAAGAGACGATCGGGGTGTAATAGTCAGAAACAAAGCTTGGTTGGTTGTCAAAGGTTTCCACCAGCAAGAGGGTATTGATTACACAGAAGTATATGCACCGGTTGCACGATTAGAGTCTATCCACATTTTCCTCGCGTTCGCAGCTTGGAAAGGATTTAAGGTGTACCAGTTGGATGTAAAATTTGCATTTTTCTATGGTAAACTTCGTGATCCACTGAACAAGAACAAAGCATATCTCCTAGACAAAGCCTTATACGGATTACACCAAGCTCTTAGAGCTTGGTACGAGACGTTATTGCAATATCTTGTTGGAAATGGCTTTACAAGAGGCACAGTGGACAGTACATTGTTTACCAGAGAAGTCGAATCTCATCTAATCATTGTAAAAATCTATGTAGATGATATCATTTTCGGTTCTACAAATGACAGTCTTTACAAAGAGTTCGAAAAAATCATGAAGAAAAAATTCGAGATGTCTTCCATGGATGAAATGAAATTCTTCCTCGGATTATAGGTCGATCAGTTACCAGACGACATATTCATTCATCAGACAAAGTATGTTCATGACATTCTCAAGAAGTTTGAAATGGATAGCTCGAAGTCGCTTTCGACTCCGCTGGCACTGAATCATGGGATTTGCATAGAAGAGACGGGAACCAAAGTTGATGACACACTCTATCGTTTGATGATAGGATCTTTGATGTATCTGACGACATCTCGCCCAGACATCACGTATCCTACCTGCTTATGTGCGAGATATCAGTCTAGTCCTCGAGTGTCACACATGCAGATAGTAAAGTGAATCTTCCGTTACTTGAAGGGATGTCCAAGCACCGGCTTGTGGTATCCAAAGAATGACAATTTTGATCTAACGGGATACGCTGACTCAGACTTCGGAGTAGACAAGCTGAACTTAAAATCTACAACGGCAGGATGCTAGTTCTTCGGAACACGTTTGGTAACGTGGCAGTGCAAGAAACAGACCATGGTCTCTCTCTACCTGTGAGGCAGAATACATTTCTACTTCCAACTGTTGTTCTCAAATTCTCTGGATTCAACAATAGATGAGGGATTATGGTCTGCAGTTTCTTGATACGCCTTTATTCGTAGATAACAAAGCAGCTATCGATATAACAAAAAATCCGGCTTATCACTCACGTACTAAACATATTGAAATTCGTTATCACTTCATTCGTGATTGCTACGAAAAGAAGTTGGTACGAATAGAAAAATCCATACCGATGAACGAAAGGCTGATTTTTATACCAAAGCATTTCCTTTAACAAGATTTAAATATCGAATGAGGCTTAACGGTATTAAAATTTGCTGACAGGTGCGGAAGCTGAGGTTGAATACGGATCGGACGACGAGTTCACGTGATCCACATTGGTTTGTCATATCTTTCTAGATTAGTATTTCTTAAAAATCTAAAATCCAAAAATATGTTTTTGATTTTAAGGGGAGAAATATTTGGGAAAATACAAAAACATATGAAAAAATTTCAAAAAGTACAAAAACATTGAAAAAGACAAAAAGAATTCGGTGACACAAAAAAGAAATGATAGTCTGTTGGTGCATATGTCTGTTGCCTACGTCATTATGTATCGAGTCTGAGTGAATAGGGCTTAATCTGTTAGAAACGAGGCGTATTTAAGTGAGTTAGTAGTCAAGTTCGCTGGAGATGGTATGTGAGATGTCAAGTTCGGCCAAACTTGACTAAGTCAAGTTCGCCCGAACTTCCAATGCTCACCAGCGAACTTGTGTGTGTATAAATAGGTGCCTTAGGATTTCATTGTAACGTGGAGGGATTTTGACACAGAGACGGCGAAGCTCTGTCGGATCCGGTTCTCGAATGTATTGAATTTTAGATCAATGAAAACAACATTTAAATGAGTAATTCTTGTTATTTGGTTAACTTGTCATTAATTTCCGCCTAATCGGACAATAAATAACAAATTTAGGTTCCCGTGCTAATCGTGGACGTTCCTTCAAGTGGTATGAGAGCCTGGATACCTAAATTTGTTGGAATCAAGACAAGAATTTCTCTTTTTCATCTCCATTCTATAATTTTTCTTAACATTTTCACATATTTGATGATTTCATGGACAAAATTGGCTAAAATCTGAACATATCATGTAAAATACACTTGTGGTAAACCCCTGAGAGTTTGGACATCAAATTCAAATATTTTGATATCAAAAAGTTGGAAAAACCATGTTTTGGAAACAAGTTTCAGCCGAACTTAACATCAAGTTCGACCGAACTTGAGTAAAATTTTACTGATTTTAATCAAGTTCGACCGAACTTGATAGATTTTTCAAGTGTTTTTGCGATAAGTTCACTCGAACTTGAAGAAAATTCCAATATCTTTGATCAAGTTCGACCGAACTTGATCAAAATTCATTGAATTTTATCTACAAGTTCGCCCGAACTTGGTAAACTCGTTGAAATATCACATAAGTTCGACCGAACTTACTGTTTTTCTTGAATCTTTTTCACAAGTCCGCTCGAAGTGAAGTTTTGTCTCAAAATTCACATCAAGTTCAACAGAACTTGAGTGATTGTGCTTAAATTTGAAAATCTTTCATCCAAGTTCGATCGAACTTGTTGAAAGCTGAAATCAAAATTGATTTTTACACAAGTTTGACAGAACTTGTCTGTTACTAATCAATTTTCGAGTGTTTTTGATAGTATTCTTAGATAAGTCTTCAATTTGTCAAAATGGAAGATTTCCACAACGTGTTCGTTTCACAGATGGCTTCTTCATCAAATGCTAATACTATTGCGGAAAATCAGATGAACATCGACAATGAAATGGGTACTACGTCGAAACCGCCAAAGCTAATGAGCATGGATGAATTTGAAGGATGGAAGGAAAAGTTTGTGAACTGGATACAAGAGAATCAATTCAACAGCTGGGTTGCAGTTGAGGATGGTTACAAATGGCCAAAGGATGAGCATGATCAAGATCTTCCGCTGAACAAGTTTTCAAATACTGACAAAGATAACTATGTTGTGGAGAAGAAAATGATAAGTCTGATATAACAATCAGTAAAGGAAGACATCTTGATTCTTTTACCAGAATATGACACTTCGCAAGAATTATGGCATTCTCTTTGTGAAAAATTCAAAGGAAGTGATGAAATGATCAAAAGCAAAAAGGCTTTAATCAAGAAAGAATTTGAGATCTTCACAATGATTAAAGGTGAAACAATGAAGCAGATGATCGATAGATACTGTCACCTCATGGTCCAGATGCGGGGACATGATATCAAAAGATCTAATGAAGAGCAAATCGAAAAGTTCGCTGATGCACTTCCAGAAGGGGAATGGACAACATATCTGACGATTCTGAAGAATAGTCCATCTTGGAGACATTTCAAATTGTCATCCTTCATAGACAAATTGGAAGGACATAAAATGGAGTTGATGAAAATTGCAAAGTCAAAGAATGCTAATGTTGTTGAAGATGTCGGTGTTTATTACAAAGGAGGTATTCCAGATACTCCGATTCGAAGCCCGAAAATTCAAACAACATTAGTGCAAATACAAATTCTTCTCCAAGTCAAAGTTCTCCATATGCTGGATATACAAGTGCAAGTTCAAGTTCATCATTCCAAATCAGACAAACCAAGCTAGTTCTGATTCAAATGTTTTCCAATGCAACATAGCGTTGATTTCAATAATGTATTTCCAGAAAAGGTGGCTAAACAACACATAGCACTTCTTGCTACTGTTCTCGAATCATATGAAAGTCTCATTGCTGGAATCATATGTCGATGCTGTTTTGGAAAATGCCATTCTGGAAGGTTATAGGCAGAGAGCTGAGGAAGAAGAATTAGCTTACCTTGAGATGCAAAGGCAAGAAGCTTTGAAATTAGAGGCAGAAAAGATAAAAGCTGAGGTAAAATTGTCTGAAAAGAAAGTTTTGAAAATTGTGGAGGTTGAAAAACCTTGCACAAAGTGCACAAGTCCTTGTGAACCATGTCTTGATAAAGTCAAAGTCATAAGAGAATTGACTGTACACAACGAAAACTTTTGTTATGATTACAGAACCATAAAAGAAGCTTATGACAAAATATCAAGCAAATATAAATATGTGGAAAATGCTAATCGTGAGATAAATGCTAATGTTAAAATGTCAACTGTAATTGAAAAACAAAAGGCAATTAACATGTACATTAACATGATTGCCGAAACAAAACGTGAGCTTCACTACATAAAGATAGAAACGGAACGGGTAAGACAGCTTCTAAAGAGCTACACCACAAACACATATGTCATTGATCACATTTTACCTACGATTAAATCGGAAAAAATGGTGATAAACCAAAGCGTAAAGAATACGGAAGTGTTCCTTCACCACTTCTTGCAAGTTATTCCTGCAAGAAAGATGATGAGATTGAAAAAGCATTTAATTTACTCATTTTGTCAGAAAAGAAAAATAAATTGCCTGAGAACATTGACGTAAACTTTACGAAATAAAATGATGACAATGAAGCGGTGGTAAAAATGAGGTTAAAGAGGTGTTGGGAAATGATTCTGATGATGGCAGCTCTGAAAGTGCCAAATCAAGTTTGAAAAACTTGGAATCACATTCTGAAGATGACGATACATTATCAGAACATAATCTAAGTGATGATCCTAATATTGTCATGTACAAGATTAAGGAATCTGATAGATTATACTTCGATGATAGTTTTCCGATTCGGAATGTGAAAGAGGATCAACTTGATAAATTTTTCAAACTTGTAGAAGTTTCATCAGATGATCTTCAGAAAAACGAGAAAAGTTTTTACTCAAAACCCAAAGGAATGCTAACAATTATCAAAAGTTTGGTGGTGTATTCCTGAGAATAGGAGAGCAGGATTGGGTTTGGAAGAAAATGAAGATGAACCGAGAAGGAACCAGAAGTCGCCATGTCATGAATACAAAGGTAAACACATGAAGTTTGTGTATGGGACGAATACGGTTCAGGAAGAAGGTATGATTGGTAAGAAATCGAATGATGAATTCAAGAAAGAAAAAGAACTTCGGGCAAGGCTAAGACCAAGTCCACAAGTGGAGTAAAATCCACTAGTGGAAATGGTTCTGATAATCGAACTTGCTTTAAATGCAATAATGTTGGTCACATTGCTCGCAAGTGTCTGATCTAAAGCCTATGTTTCCTCGAAGAAAAACCGAATCAAAAAATGAAAAGTTAAAACAACCAGAGTTTATAAAATCTGTTAAAGAGTCAAATAGAAACTATGAATCTAAACAAGAAGTGAAACCTAAAACTGTGTCAAAGTTTGAAAACTCAACATTTGAAAAAGGTGAAACTTCAACGTTTAATGAAACCAAAGATTCTAGCTTCTATATCAAGAAAGCGAGAAGCAAGTTACAATCATGGGTTGCTAAGAAAAGGTTTTCATCATTAGAAAAAACCAAAACCTATTGCTGACAAAACTGAAAATGTCAAATTAACCAATCAGTAATCAAACCAACGAATAAAGAAAAGGTAAAAACGTTTTCAGAATCGACATTGGACGAAATGTTTGATGATGATTTTGATTATGATGAAGAGTTAGAATATGGTTATGATGCTTATCATGTCAAACCCAAAACCAAAAAGGTTTAGGTTTCATTTTTCAAATAGTTGTTTCATGTGTAGGAGTCTCAAGATCCACTCTATTAAAGTTGATACAGGATAGCGGAGCTCCATGAGTATTTAACTTATCTAGAAAGTCATAATCTTTGACGTTTTTGAAATTACAAGTGGTTGAAAAAGAATAATTGAAAAGAATGTTTAAAAATTTGTGAAAATCCACACCGTTGGACAGAACACTGATTGTTATATTGAAAAATCATTTAAAATTTGATTTTCTACAAGTGATTCTTAAAAGTGATGTTATCAAAGATTAATGATTTGTTCTGCTGACAGGTGATAATGCAGAAGATGAAAAAAAGGATCGGACGACGAGTTCTCGGGATCCTCATTGGTTTGTTACATTTTTAGAAGAATTTCTTTAAATCTAAAATCCAAAAAATATGTTTTTGATTTTAGGGGGAGTAAGAATTTTTTTAGAAAAATAAAAAACATATGAAAAAGTTGAAAATTCAAAATGTTCAAAAACATTGAAAAAGACAAAAAGAATTTGGTTGTCAAAAAGGAAATGATAGTACATCAGTGGACTATCACATTATGCTAAAGAATTGTAAAGTTTAAAAGTGATAAACAAGTCTTACTGTGGATGTGTCGATAGGCTTTACACGTTTAGTAGATTGTTTCCGGGATATAAACTAAATTTACAACTTCTTAATCTTGTGGATTAACACATCTTGGATATATGGACTTAGTACTCCAAAATTTCGATAAGGGTTGCCTGATTCTGGGATACGAGGTCTTTATAGATAGTTGATATCTGGGGTATTATACAAGTTCTTCTGATTTTGCGGAAGCAATAGCCTAGAACTTCTATAATGCTTTTGTTAAAAAACCCCAAATTAGCATGCAAAATTTGAAAAGAATCGAAAGATCTAATCATTTGCAATACTTAAAAGATTCCTTAAGTGGAACACACCTTAAAGACGAGCCTTCATCTCTTTGTCTGTACGGTAGTACTAACCTGAGCTCTCAAGGTTTCGCATTAACTTAAAGACGTATATCAATTACGCTATATTCACCTGTAAGAAGAAATCCAGGGAATCTGGATTCGGGAGTATATTCAAGAAGTGGGAAACACAGTTAAGTCAAGTTTCTTAAATCATATCTTAACATATCTTGGAACAGTTGAGAAACGTGATAAAGTTTAAGTGGACAAACATATCGACAATCTAGGTAAACGAGTTTAAAACTTAAAGTCTCAAAAAGGTCAACAGTACTGGTGATATGTCTCAAACAAACTAATATGATCCTTAGACACGAATTCACAAAATTATGTCTGTAAATATGTTTGTACATAGTTTACTTTACCTGTTAAAAAATTCTATAAATACTTTACTTGTTTTTCAAAATCAAAATCAAAATCAAAATCAAAAAGATTTTCAGTGTGTTTTAGCATAAACCTTCTAAAATACAAAAAGATTTTGTTTCTACATTAGTTTCAACGAACCAATGTTGGAGAACAGATCTTTGAAGTCTGGTAAGAAAATCTGGTGAATGATTAAAAGTTCATCAATTTGAAACTTTAAAATCAGATGGTTCATAACGGTTTTTTCAAACTGAGGTCATTAATTTGGACTCGGATTGATATTTTTGGTTAATCAAGGTCATTAACTTGGACTTGATTAACTAAGTTGATTTTTACAAATTAATAAAAATGTGAATATTGAAGGTCTTAAATGTAAATTGTATTCAAGGTCGTTAATTTGAACTTGAATCAATTAATGTTTTTGAAAAGATTGAAGTGAAGATTAAATTTTGAAATGTTTATAGCACAAAATTTCAAAACAGTGAATCTGAAATGTTATTTGAATGTCAGAATTTATTTAGACAGGTAGTAAAGATTGAGGGGGAGCTGGATAAAACATTGTCCAAAGATTTCAGAAAGCTCAAAGCTAGGGTGAGTTTTCAAGTCTAAAGATCAAAACAAAGGGGAGTCTGAGACTAAAGCCTAAAGCTAGGAGGAGCATGTTGATTAAAAGTTTTATCAAGACAAAGCTCAAGAAAGAGAAAGAGGATATAAAGATTAAGATGATAAAGTTTATTCAAGAACTAAAGATCAAAAGACTCAGAAGATTTTAAAAAGTCAAAATGACTGCAGCAACATCCAAGGGGGAGTCATTTGGTGCATATGTATGTTGCTTACGTAATTATGTATTGAGTATGAGTGAATAGGGCTTAATCTGTTAGAAACGAGGCGTATTTAAGTGAGTTAGTAGTCAAGTTCGCTGGAGATGGTATGTGAGATGTCAAGTTCGGCTGAACTTGACTAAGTCAAGTTCGCCCGAACTTCCAATGCTCACCAACGAACTTGTGTGTGTATAAATAGGTGCCTTAGGATTTCATTTGTAACGTGGAGATATTTTGGCACAGATGTCGGATCCGGTTCTCGAATGTATTGAATTTTAGATCAATGAAAACAACATTTAAATGAGTAATTCTTGTTATTTGGTTAACTTGTCATTAGTTTCCGCCTAATCGGACAATAGATAACAACTTTAGGTTCCTGTGCTAATCGTGGACATTCCTTCATAGTACATCAGTGGACTATCACAGTATGCTAATGAAATCAAAAGTTTAAAAGTGATAAACAAGTCTTACTGTGGATGTGTTGATAGACTTAACACGTTCAGTAAATTGTTTCCGAGATATAAACTAAATTTTACAACTGCTTAATCTTGTGGATTAACACATCTTGGATATATGGACTTAGTACTCCGAAATTTCGTTTGAGAGATTGCCTGATTCTGAGATACGAGGTCTTTATAGATAGCTGATATCTGGGTATTATACAAGTTCTTCTGATTTTATGGAAGCAATAGCCTAGAACTTCTATAATACTTTCGCTATAAACCCCTAAACTGCATGCAATCTTGAAAAGTATCAAAAGATCTAATCATTTGCAGTGCTAAAAAAGATTCCTTAAATGGAACACACCTTAACTCGAGCCTTCATCTCTTTGTCTGTACGGTAGTACTAACCTGAGCTCTCAAGGCCTCGCACAACCCAGATACAGATATCAATTATGCTATATTCACATGTAAGATGAAATCTAGGGAATCTTGATATAGGAGTATATTCAAGAAGTGGGAACCTCAGATAAGTCAAGTTTCATAAAGCATATCTTAACATATATTGGAATAGTTGAGAAACGTGGTAAAGTTTAAAAGGACTAACATATCGACAATCTAAGTAAACGAGTTTAAAACTTAAAGTCATCTAAAAGGTCAACGGTACTGGTGATATGTCTCAAACAACTGATATGATCCTTAGACACGAATTCACAAAAAATATGTCTGTAAATATGTTTGTACATAGTTTACTTTGTTCTGTACATAGTTTAACTGCTTTACAGATTAAAACCAAAAATATTTTCAGTGTGTTTTAGCATAAACTTACAAAAATTCAAAAAGATTATTGTTTTCAGCAAACCAATGTTGGAGAACGGGTCTTCGAAGTCTGGTAATGTAGGAACGTCCACGATTAGCACGGGAACCTAAATTTGTTATCTATTGTCCGATTAGGCAGAAACTAATGACAAGTTAACTAAATAACAAGAATTACTCATTTAAATGTTGTTTTTATTGATCTAAAGTTCAATACATTCGAGACCCGGATCCGACAGAGTTTCGCCTCTGATTTGACAAAGTTACAAATGAATTGGGCAAGCTAGGTATTTATAGGCAGTGAAGTTCGCTAGAGCATGAAGTGAGTTCGGGCGAACTTGCCTTAGCAAGTTCGGCCGAACTTGACAATCCAAGAGACTCTCAAGCGAACTTGACCCTATTTCACATAAATACTCCATATTGCTAGCCTAATCAATTCTATTCTATACAGACTCGATACAAGACTATTCTATAGACATTATGCACCAATAGACTCCCTCTTGGATATCTACTGTGTCTTTTTCGGACTTCAGAAACTCTCGTTTATTCCAAACTCATTTTCGTGTAATGACAAAGGCAACAAACATATGCACCAACAGACTTCCCCTTGGATGTTGCCGCAGTCATCTTTTTTCATAGACATCTTTGACAATAATCTTCCTCGTCAGTCTTCAAGTGTCATATTCTTCTTTGAATGCCTTGTAATCATCAGACTTCAAATAAGTTCCTGAGTCTTTATCTTTATCCTTGAATAAGCGTTAAACTTTATGATCTTCAAACTTTCTCTCTTTTTTCTTCAATTTATCTTGATAAACCTTTAAATCTTGTAGGACCGATCCTCGATGCTAAGGAACCTAAATTTGATATCTAACGTCTATAATAACGGAAATATTACGTCGTGTTTACCAATAGACAAGAATTAATCATTTAATCATCAGTTTCATTTATTAAACGTTGAGATTACAAACTGACAGAGCTTCGCCTCCAAAATGCCAAAGTTACAAATGAGAGACTCAAGCTAGGTATTTATAGACTTGCAAGTTCGCCCGAACTTGCTACTGCAAGTTCGGCCGAACATGTCCTAACATGATATCATGGGCGAACTTGGCTAAACTATACATAAATACTTCATAAACCTAGCCTATTCAGCTCTATACTATACAGACTCGATATAAGACTAAGACATAGACATTATGCACCAACAGACTCCCCCTTGGATATCGTCTTCGTCTTATATCAGTCTTCAAAACTCTGTCTTCATATAAACGTTAACGCACACGACCGAAGAAGTTCTTGTACGGCTTCCTTCATCGTTCTTGCTTTGGATCAGGCGTTTGATCAGTTGGCGGTGGTCTTTTAAAATTAGCCATTCTTAGAGAACTTTGCCTTACCGCTTTTTCCATTCTTTCTTTAATCGCCTCACTTCTTTTTTCCTCCTTTAAAAACTCAACTCTTTCTAACTCTCTCCACTTCGTTTGCCACATTTTTCCATAATTTACTTCGCGTGCATAAAAAACATTTACAACTTTCTGAAACTGCATAGCTTGTACCTTTTCACGTTGTTCAAATACAATCTTGTTGTAGAACAAGGTTTTGATATCTTCTCTCGAGCAGTTCACAAGCCACATAGGATCCAGAATCCTTATCGTCCTCCATAAACCCCTCATACCCTTATGTCCCATCACCTCAACACTTTCCTTTGATATATCCAAGTGTTCTTCAAACTTCAGAACAATAACGGCTTCACAAGTAGCTGAATCTATTTGCCACCACTTGAACAAAGGATAGAAGTCTTGTTCAATCGGCATAAGTGGCATATTCCTCATGGCTCTTGGTCGTTTCATAATTAACGTTATGTCCTTTTTCCCCGTTTTCTTATTTGTCTTGATTCTGCGGCTAGGAATAAAAGGCTTCCAGTAGTTGAATCCTTTCACTGCTTCATACTTGATCATTTTCCATAATAACTAATCAGCCACCTTCATGTGGTATGTAACGTTCACAGTTTGAACCAACTCTTCCACATCCCAATACGGTAATGTATTGAAATCAGCAAGATATTTGAAGTATTGCACTCCAAACTCCCTCTTGATTGCATATACGTTCAGCTCTTTGAACCATCTCCAACTCAATATATCCCCCAAAGAAACATCTTTGTCTCTGGTAAAGAATGCTAGAGGACGTCGAAACTTTCGTTCCCGAGGCATCTCTTTAAACCAGGACTTCCTTGCTTGTGCAATTTCTTCTTTAGTCATGGGTTTAGGGACTTTACCCTCTCAGACTGATTCAGCAATTCTTTCTTTCAACATGTCTTCGTCTAACTGCTTGTACATTTCCTCAAACGTAGGAAAACTTTCTGAATTAGGACCAATGTACTTCGCTTTCTGATCTGTTTCATCATCTGAAGACCAATCTTCAACAATCACTCTATTGTATTCATCTGCTTTGAATCTTCTCACATACTGATAGTCATTTGGCTCGAAAGTGTTTACATTCAACACTTCTTTGAAATCAAACTCTAAATTTTCAGCTTCAGCTTCAACTAATCTTGCAAGATCTTCTTTCGAGTAGTTATGCACGTACTCCCCTTCTTCCACATTATGTTCTAACATCAACGTTAACGGCTTCGTGGATACTGTAGTAATAGGCTTGGCAGATCGATCAACATCTGTCCCATCAATATCATCTGAAGGCCCTGTCTTCCCTGATTACCCCTGACTTTTATCTTCCATTTTATTTGACTCGTCATCCATAAGTGAAGTAAAGTCAAAATCTTCAGAGACTTTCGCTTCAGTGATCTTTATACCTGTACCACCCTGATCAAAATCACCACCACCTTGATCGTAATCATCATCATCATCACCAACATTCCAATCCTCGTAACCTTCTTCCTCTTCATCCTCTTTATCATCTTTTTCAGCTTCGTCATCGCCTTTTTCTTCAGAAGCAGTGATAGGATCAGAAGGCTTGACAGATTCGTCAACCTTTGGAATATCAGACTCATAAGCTTTCAAAACATCTTCAACTGGTTTCTCTGTAGCATCAGAAGATTTAGGAGCTTCACCTTCAACTCCTTTACCTTTGCCACTCTCAGCCAATTCTTTCTCAGATCGTTTTTTGGCTTCCTGTTGATCTAGACGATCATATTCTTTGATGAAGTCGATACCCAGTGCATTAGATAACACTTTCTGCATCCTGGAGAATCTTCGATCATTTAGGGCTTGGATACACTTCAGATCAACTATCTCAGTTTGCATTCTTTCATTTGCATCCTGCAAACTTTCAATCAACGCTTTAAAGTACTCACGCTCATTCTCTAACACCTTCACTTTGTCGTCCAACATTTCTTTCTCAACCGCATTTTGATTCATCTTCTAAATAAGCTCTGCTTTTTCAACTTCATTCTATGCCACGTTGTCTTCTAGTGCTTTGACACGCTTTTCCAGAAGTTCAACGTTAGTCTCTGGAAAGAAATCGTTTAGATCCTGCAGACTTATCGGATCGCTATGCATATCACCAAAAATATTAGGCCCTCTTGGTGTTTTTGGTGTTGACTTTGGAGTCGTAGCTTTTGGTGTAGACTTCTTTGGCGTAGAACTTTCAAGATTCGAAGTCGTTGGAGCAACCGGCGATTGAATAATCGGTACTTCCACAAAACTAGACACATGAGGTTCTTGTGTAGCTCCTGGCTTTTCAGCTTCCGATGCAACAATCATATGAGGTTCTTGTGTGACTCCTGGACGTTCAGCTTCACTTATATCAACAACAGGAGGTTCTTGTGTAGGAGGTTCTTGTGTAACTCCTTTATCTTGTGCGCCAGAAGGTTCTTGTGTCACTTCTGCGCTTACCTTTTGCTACCAGCCTTTTGCTCTTTCTTTGATTTTCTCTTTCCTTTAGTCAGAGGAGACCCGGTGGTCTTTGTTGATGAAATAGTAGCAGACTTTACACATTTTGCCTTTTTCTTAGGCCTATCCTCATCGGACTCTTTTTCCTGATTTGGATCAAAATCAGCAACAACCTCTCTTTCTTTCTCAGCTCTAATCTCAGCCTCTGATTTCTCTGGTTCTTTAACTGGAATTTCTTTATCAGAATCATCTTCGTTTTCAGAAGTAGCAGATATAACATCGTCTTGAGTCATTTTCACAGTCTCTTGACTCTCAATAACAACTACAACACTTGATCCAGCAACTGCTTCAACATTCTTTGGTTCATCTTCGTTGACAAACATAGTTTCGACTTTCTTCACATCACGTTTCTTTTTAGGCTTATCAGCTTCTGCCTTTAAGAACCATTCGCTTCTTGCCTTTGGTTTGAAATCTTTAAACCACTCCTTCTCAGCGTTAAGCTCTTTCTCATCGTCGCTACCATCTTTCCTCCATTTATTTTCTGGCGGCGCGATATAGTTTGGATCTTTGATAACCCTGAATACTGGTTTTGCAACAGGAGCCGAAGCTTGCTTCTGAAACTTTATGAGCTTCTTCACTGTGGTCTCATCAAGAATAACTAAGTATAACACATCGTTCAGATCTCATGCAATATTCGTGTACTTTTCATCAATTAACATTTGCATGAATCTCGGATAAAGACATAATCTTGAATCCTCCATATTCTTCGACATGTGCATGAAAACAAGCTTCGAGAAATTGAATCGCTTCTTCAGAATTAATGCGTTGCCATGCAAGCTAAATAATCTTGGACATCGTCTAAACCTACCTTGCGATGGCTGAATGTGTGAATTATAGCGTGCATTAGGAGCTTGTAGGGGTTAGGCACTTCCCCTTTCTTCAGTGTTGGCTTATTCACACTTCCTTTGTAACCCATCTTGAAGAAACACCCTCTGACCATCCTTTCGTCGAGATAAATTGGATCGTCTTCTTTATCGTTGAACTGTAATACTCTGCGAATATCATCTTCCATTACGGTAATCGGTTTGACTTCATTGCCGCCTTTTACGGTTGAAGTAATTGTCTTCTGATCTTCACTAAGACTTGCGTTCATCCAAAAATGAAAAGTATGAGATCTATATGATACTATGCGCTTTGTGATAGCCCGGTGAATAGGACTATCTTCCAAAAACTTCAATATACTGTCATATTCCTTTAGCGATGGACAGATCGACTTATCAAGCGTAATACATGTGTTGTGCGTCTTTGAAAACTCAACAGAAATTATACGCTCTGGTTCTTGAACCTGAAAAACGATGTAAAACAATTAGCATGCTTTTCGAGAAAAATTTCACAAAATTTTCAAACACTTATATCAAGTTCGAGCGAACTTGTTTAAGTGTTCATACATTGTTTTATTCAAGTTCGCCCGAACATTCCTTATCAACATGTTCAATTATAACCATAAGTTCGGGTGAACTTATAACAAGTAACAACTTTTATTAGTGATAAGTTCGATGGAACATGAAATTTCAAAAATATTTCAATAATCAAGTTCGGTCGAACATGCTACTGGTTGTATTTATTCAGTTTTGTTAACAAGTTCGGTCGAACTTGACAACAAGTTCGGCCGAACTTGTCGTCTTCTCCAACTTCAAACCTGTTAACCATGCAAATGTCCATTACAATCCAATCAAAACCAATTATATGGTCGATTTAAAGTGTAGATTATAATTTTGAGTTCAATTTAGTCTAGAAACACCTAGATCTACCAATATTAACAATTTCAGATCTAATCTGTCCGATTCAGTTCAAACCATAGTTCTAACATCGAAATTATACCTCGGCCGTTGTAGTTGGTGTGCCAATCACCAAAAACAATCAACAATCGGGCAGTATAACGATACTAAATTACCAATTTCGCTCAAAAACTCTCACACAAATAAGTTCGATTCAGAGGATTAGGTTTGCTGTTAAATGAGTTCGGCCGAACTTGATTGGTATTTATACCATGTCAAGTTCGGGCGAACTTGTTAAGCCTATCTTGAAAAGCCCAACTGAAGTTCGAGTGAACTTAGCAATAATCAATAACCAGTCATCTGCAAGTTCGGTCGAACTTGCTGTTTGTTAAACTTGATTTGTTTAGCAAGTTCTGCCAAACCACAATTTCAAACTTTTTTCAAATTTTCATTTTAACCACTGAACTTTCCAACTTTTTACCAGTTATGAAAATCCACTCAGTTGACCAAGTCCAAGCTAATGACCTTGGTTAACCGATTTGTCTGCCGAGTCCAAGTTAATGACCCCGGTTTGACCCGTTACGAACAAACTGTTGATATTTTCAAAATCCAAGTTTCAAATTAATGAACTTTTTATGGTTTTGACTTTTCAGATTTTAACAGATTAGCTCCCATCCCGTTGTCACTGAGATTCCCACCACTAGCATCTTACCAGACTTCTGAGACCCGTTCTCCAACATTGGTTTGCTGAAAACAAAGTAGAAATAAAATCTTTTTGAATTTTTTAAAGTTTATGCTAAAACACACTGAAAATCTTTTTGATTTTAATCTGTAAAGCTGATAAACTATGTACAGGACAATGTAAACTATGTACAAACATATTTACAGACATATTTTTGTGAATTCGTGTCTAAGGATCATATCAGTTGATTGAGACATATCACCAGTACCGTTGACCTTTAGATGACTTTTAAGTTTTAAACTCATTTACCTAGATTGTCGATATGTTTGTCCACTTAAGCTTTACCACATTTCTCAACTGTTTCAAGATATGTTAAGGTAAGATTTATGAAACTTGACTTATCTGTGGTTCCCACTTCTTGAATATACTCCCATATCCAGATTCCTAGATTTCATCTTACAGGTGAATATAGCGTAATTGATATCTGTGTCAGGGTAATGCGATGCCTTGAGAGCTCAGGTTAGTACTACCGTACAGACAAAGAGATGAAGGCTCGTCTTTAAAGTGTGTTCCACTTAAGGAATCTTTTTAGCACTGCAAATGATTAGATCTTTCGATTCTTTTCAATATTGCATGCAGTTTGGGGGTTTTTGGCGAAAGTATTATAGAAGTTCTAGGCCATTGCTTCCGCATAATCAGAAGAACTTGTATAATACCCCAGATATCAACTATCTATAAAGACCTCGTATCTCAGAATCAAGCAATCTCTCAAACGAAATTTCAGAGTACTAAGTCCATATATCCAAGATGTGTTAATCCACAAGATTAAGCAGTTGCTAAATTTAGTTTATATCTTGAAAACAGTTTACTGAACGTGTTAAGCCTATCAACACATCCACAGTAAGACTCATTTATCACTTTTAAACTTTCCATTTCTTTTGCATACTGTGATAGTCCACTGATGTACTATCATTTCCCTATATGACACTGAATTCTTTTAATCTTTTTCAATGTTTTTGTACATTTTGACTTTTTCATATGTTTTTGGATTTTAAAAGTTTTTGAATGTTTTTGTATTTTCTCTAACATTTCTTCCTCTAAAATCAAAAACATCTTTTTGGATTTTAGTTTTTAACAAAATTCAAAACTAGAAATATATTTACAAACCAATGTGGATCACGCGAACTCGTCGTCCGATCCGTATTCAACCTCAGCGTCCGCACCTATCAGCAAATTTTTTCATACCATTAATTCTCAGCAAGTATTTAAACCATGACAAAGAAAATGGTTTGGTATAAAAATCAGCCTTTTGTTCATCGGTGAGGATTTTTTCTATTCGCACCAATTTCTTTTTGTAGCAATCACGAATGAAATGATAACGAATTTCAATGTGTTTTGTGCGTGAGTGATGAACCAGATTTTTAGTTATATCAATGGCTGCCTTGTTATCAACAAACAACGGAGTGTCTAGAAATTGCAGACCATAGTCTCTCATCTACTGTTGAATCCACAGAATCTGTGAACAACAGTTGGAGGCCAAGATATACTCAGCTTCACAGGTAGAGAGAGCGACCGTAGTCTGTTTCTTACACTACCAGGTTACCATTCTTGTTCTGAAGAACTGGCATCCCGCTGTAGTTGATTTTGAATTCAACTTATCTACACCAAAATCAGAATGAGCATAGCCTGTGAGGTCGAAATTGTCGTTCTTCGGGTACCACAAGCCGGTGCTTGGGCGTCCTTTCAGGTATCTGAAGATTCGCTTCACGATCTGCATGGGTAAGATCCTCGGGCTTGACTGATATCTGGCACAGAGGCAGGTTGGATACATAATATCTGGGCGCGATGCCGTCAGATACATCATCGATCCAATCATCGATCTGTATAACGTCTCGTCAACTTTGGCTCCAGTCTCGTCAATGCAAATCCCGTGATTTAGAGCAAGAGGCGTAGATAGAGGCTTCAAGCTTTCCATTCCAAACTTCTTCAAGATGTCGTGAACATACTTAGTCTGATGAATGAAAATACCATCCGTAAGCTGATCTACTTGCAAACCAAGAAGAACTTCATTTCGCCCATTGAGGACATTTCAAATTTCTTTTTCATGATTCCCTCAAACTCCTTGCAGAGACTATCATTTGTAGATCCAAAGATGATGTCGTCAACGTAGATTTGAACTATAATCAGATGACCATCAACTTCTCTGGTGAAAAGAGTACTATCCACAGGTCCTCTGATAAAGCCGTTGTCGACGAGATGTTGCATAACGTCTCGTACCAAGCTCTCGGGGCTTGGTGTAGACCATAAAGAGCTTTATCCAGTAGATATGCTTTCTTCTTGTTGAGTGGGTCGACAAACCCTGGTGGTTGTCCAACGTACACCTTCTTGCGTAATTTTCCGTACAGAAAAGCCGATTTGACATCCAATTGATAGACCTTAAATCCTTTCCATGATGCGAAAGCTAGAAAGATTCGAATAGATTCCAAGCGAGCTACTGGTGCGTAGACTTCCGTGTGATCTATCCCTTCCTGCTGGTGAAATCCCTTGACAACAAGTCTAGCTTTGTTACGAACAATAACCCCTCTATCATCACATTTACACTTAAAGACCCATTTTGTATCAATCGCTTTCTGATTTTCTGGTAGGTCTTCAAGCTTCCACACTCCCAACTTCTCAAACTGCAAAAGTTCTTCTTGCATTGCTTGTACCCAATTTTCATCGGCTAAAGCTTCATTAACTGTCTTTGGCTCAATCTGAGAGATGAAACATGAATACAATCAATAGTTCTGTGTTGGAGCAACGCGAGTGTAGAAACAACTGAGTGCTTTGTTAATTTGACCTCGAGTTCTAACACCAGTTTGAAGTTCTCTGATAATATTTGTTGACGGATGATAGGAATATGATCACGGCAATTCTTTACTTGGAACATCTACTGAGTTTTGCTGATTCGTGATGTTGAGATCAACGATCAATTCAACATTTGGAGAGCTTGATGAAGCTTCATTTTTGTTGCTCGGGCCTGCAGATTGGTTTAGAAGACTAGTTATCTGCTCCACTTCTTCATCTGAAGAAGATGACTCCCCATCAGCATCAAATGTTGGTGCTTCATCTGAATCAGAATTCTGATTCTGAGGCATACTGGGCTCCATTATTGTATTCACTGGTTCAGTAGAGGCATTTGTTGGAGGAGTAGTAGGTGTTGCTAATGTTTCAGAAACATTTTTAGCCGGAACACCATTATTGCTTGAACTTGCACCAGAAGAAGATGGATCCAACGTGGGTTGATTAACCACAATTGGTCGAACAATTTATTCCAGATTTGCCGACTGATGAAGATAATATAACGCTGCAACTTCTTCGTCAGACGGTTCTTCGGGCAAGTCAAATGACTTCCAAAGGTCTTGATAGTTGAACAACCACGCGTCACCTTTCCTTTGAATAGGATGCGTATAGTTGAAACAATCCACGTGCTGTGCTTCAATAACCTTTCTTAACGAAGGTACATATACTCTTCTCAGCGGACTCGCATATCCGACAAAGAAACCCTCAAGAGATTTAGCTCCGAATTTGCCATCTTGATCTATTACAATGCATGGCGCACCAAATGGTTCTAAGAATTTCAAATTTGGCTTCCGTCGGTTTATCATCTCGAAACATGTTTTCTTTGTTGGTTTGACAGTGAGAACTCTGTTTAGCGTGTAGCAAGCCGCAGCAACCGCTTCACTCCAGAAGCTGATTGGAAGTTTAGCATCTGCAAGCATGGTTCTCGCAGTTTCAATCAAAGTTCTGTTTTTTCCGTTCAGCTACTCCGTTTTGTTGTGGAGTATAGGGAGCACTAAACTCGTGTGGAATCCCTTTTGCGTTGCAGAATTCCTTCATTTTGTTATTCTAAAACTCTGTGCCGTTGTCACCTCTAATGCGTCTGACCGGCAGATGATAAAGGTTCTCGAGTTTCTTGAATAGAATAACCAAGTTCTCGAACGTTTCATCTTTTGATTCTTGAAAGAATACCCACGAATATCTCGAATAGTCATCTGTCACGACCAAGCAGAAGAAGTCTCCTGAGATGCTTCGAACATTTACAGGATCAAATAAATCCATGTGGAGACATTCAAATGGCAACTTGATTGAGTTTAGAATTTTCTTCGGATGAGATTTCTTGATCTGCTTTCCCTTTTTACACTCTAAGCAATGATCATTCATATTAAAGCTCCGAAGATTTACGCCTTCTACAAGATCATTATGAACCAAGAAATTCATTTTCGCAAATGAATATGCCCCATCTTATGAAGCTAAAGAATAGAATCCTTTTCAGTAGCCTTTGTCACAAAACACTGCGCTGATTTTGATGAGGTGGTAGCGATACCCATATCAAGAACATATAGATCATTCTCACGTGGTGCTCGCATTAGAATCCACTCATATGGTATTTTGAATCCCGGCTTCAAGATAAACACTCTTTGTCGTTGAAATGCACCGTGAACTTCTTGTCACAAATCTGCGATATGCTCAGAAGATTGTTTTCCAACTCTGCAATATAATTCACGTGATCGAATGAAACAACGCCATTGGAGAGTTTTCCCTCGGTGACTATCCTTCCACCCTGGTTACCCGCAAATCCAACATATCCACCATTGATAGCTTTAATGTCGAACAACAACGCTTTCATTCCCGTCATATGTATGGACGCTCCACTATCCAAAATCCACTTAGAAAGTACGGATCTCTGGAGCCCCTGCACATTTTAACAATCTATTTAAAAAGCAAGACCCAAGCCTTTCTGGTCTTGGGTTGAATTGGGTAACCATCATCAAAATCAAATTCACATTCATCAGCATAATCGAATCCACACTCATCTGCATAATCAAATTCATATTCATCATCTGGATTTTCTGTGATATTTATGTTTGAAAACTTTACTGTCTTTTTATCTTTTGAATTGTTACCACTTGTAGTTTTGACAGTTTCAGATGTGGTTTCAATTATGATTTCAGATTTTGATTCTTTCTTGCTATCACTAGTCTTAACAAGCTCAGACTTAGTGATCTCAGATGTTGTTGACCGTTTCTTTGCAATCCAGGCTTGAGATTTTATGTCAGCCTTCTTGATGTAAAAATTATTTTCATTAGCCTTTGAAGTTTCACCTTTTTTGAAAATTGAATTTTCAAACTTAGGTTTGACTTCAGCTTTTGATTCATTTCTTTTCAAAATCTTTCCAGGTTTTACAAACACTGGTTGCTTTGGTTTCACAACATTTGAACTTTCTTTCCTTCGAAGATAAGCCGGCTTTGATTTCGGACAGTAACGTGCAATATGACCAATTTCACTGCACTTGAACCAAGTCCGAGAATCATGTGGATATCCTTTAGTGGGTTTTACATCACTTGTTTTGACACCATTTGCAATTTTGGCTTTATCTCGAAGTTCTTTTTATTTCTTAAACTCATCGTTTGATTGTTTCCCGATCAAACTTTCCTCATGAACCGTATTTGTCCCATATACAAAATTCATGTTTTTATTCTTGTATTCACGAAATGGTGACACTTTCTTTTTAGGTTCATCTGATTCTTCTAAACCCAACCCAGCTCTCCGGTTTTCCGGATGATCACCACCATTCTTTCGGTAGTTGTTTCTTTTAGGTTTGGAATAGAATTTCTTTTCATTAATCTCCAGATCATCTGATGTGACTTCCACGAGTTTAAAGAATTTATCTAACAATTCTTCCTTCACGTTCTGAATCGGAAAACTGTTATCAAAGTATAATCTATCAGATTCCTTAATCTTGTACATGACAACATTAGGATCATCACATAGATCATTCTCCGATGATGTATCGTCATCTTCAGACTATGAATCTGAATTCTTTGAGCTTGAGTCGGCACTTTTAAAGCTGCCTTCATCAGAATCGTTCAAAACATTTTCAACAATCTTTTTAACCACAACATTGTCATCATTTGTTTTAGTATAGATTACACCAATGTTCTCTGGCAACTCAGTTTTCTTTTCAGATAACAACTCAATATTGAGTGCCTTATCCATCCCATCAGCGGATTTGCGACAATACTTCTCGCATAGGGGTGGAGGAACATTGCTGTATTCTTTACCAATTTTCTTTTTAGGTTTTTCTTTCGATGGAATTGTCGGAAGGATGTGATCAATGACATATGCATTACATGTGTAACTTCTCAAAAGTTGTTGAACACGTTCTGTTTCAATTGTCATGTCCTGGAGTTGTTGCTTAGTTTCAGCAATGGTATTAATATAGATATTAATCGCTTTTTGCTTATCCATTAATGTTTCTTTTAACATTCTTATGGTATCATGTTGTTCGATATTGTTTCTATCGAGTCTACCATAATCATTTTTCATTTTGTCATACGCTTCCTTCATTGTGCGATAATCGTATTTCAAAAGTTCATTATGCACATTGTTTTCAGCGATGATCTTTGATTTTTTGGTACACTTAGAATATGGTTCGGTACATTTTGTACAAGGTTTTTCAACCTCTATAATTTGTACTTTGACAACTTCATTTACCTTTGGACCTACCTTTGTTAGATTTGCCATCAAAGCTTTGTCGGCAATGTCCTTGAGGATTTCGGCATTCACTTCTTGCGTAACATTGATGATCTCTTCATCAATTGTTTTCTCCTCAATCACTTGTTCTTTAGAGCTTCCATCAAAATGACCTGCAAAACTATCACACGAGTTAGGAGATAAAATTCCTTATTTCTGCATGTGGATATATTCATCTTCTTCCAGCAGAATCTGTTCTACAGCCGCTGCTTATGCCGCTGCTGCTGCTTCCTCTACAGAAGTATCTTCAACTATCTCAGACATCAACGCACTCCGGTCTTCTTACCGATGTAGGAATTCCAGTCGAAACCATCATCTTCGTTTGATGCTACCATAGCTTTCTCATTGATGCTGCTATTTGGTTTCTCTCTTCGATTTCAACATGAGTCTTTTTCAGAAATGGCTTGTATTTAAGTGACTTCTTGTAATACTCGTTGCCTCCTCCGAACGGACTTTGATTTCCCATTGCTTCAGGGTTTTTGCATTCTCTCTTGAAGTGACCCCTTTGGCGACATCGAAAACATGTAACCTTTGACTTGTCGAACCCCAACTTGTTGTTAGAATTTCCGATATCTCGGCCAGCGAGAGCAACAAACTTTGTGACCATTCGAATGATAGATGCTAAACACCACTTGATATCCATCAACTCGAGTTCTTCTTCATCCACTTGGTCATAATCTTCTGCCATCATTTCGGGATTTCCAATTTTTCCGGCTACAAGACTTTCGTATGAATCCAGAACAGTAGCGAGAAGAGACATATGTTGTTTAGCGACTTGTTCCGAAACAACATTGTTCAAATATACTGCGATGTTGCACTTGTATACATTCGGATCAGAATTTGATTGTTGATTCTGATTTGCTTGACTTTGATAAAATGAATTTGAACCAGTGCTTGAGAATGAACTCTGTGGACTCTAATCAAAATGAGGCTGTGATTGACTCTGGTTTTGTGGAGAAGCATTCATGTTCGCACTAAACGCTCTCCCAATTTTCGGACTTGAAATATTGTCTTGCATTCCACTCTTGTAGTACAACCCAACATCTTGAACTACATTAGCGTTCTTTGACTTTGCAATCTTCAAGAGTTCCATTTCATGGCCTTCGAGTTTATCGATAAATGTTGACAACTTGAAGAAATCCCACTTATCACTATTTTTCAGAACCAGCAAATAAGTAGTCCATTCACCATCTGGTAGTGCGTCAGCAAGCTTGTCGATGTATTCTTGTTCTGTCTTCTCGAGACCGTGTCTTCGCATTTGTACTTTAAGATGACAGAAGCGCTCAATCATTTGCTTCATGGTCTCATTCTTTAACATGGTGAAGATATCGAACTCTTTCGGAATAAGCGCCTTTTTAGTTTTGATCATTTCGGCACTGCCTTGATACTTCTTCTGTAATGACAACCAAAGATCTCTTGCAGTAGTATACTCTGGTAGCAAAATCAGGATATCTTCTTTGACAGACTGTTGAATGAGACTGATCATCTTTTTCTCAGCAATGTATTCGTCTCTCTGTACTGTCAAGTAATTGTACTTTTCAAGGACTTGCTGATGTTCATCTACCGGAACAGTGTAGCCTCTTTCAATCGACACCCAGCCCACGAAATGCATGGCTTGAACCCAATATGTAAACTTCTCCTTCCATGCTTCATACTCGTCCATGCTTATTAGCTTGGGCGGTTTAACAGTCGTTCCCATTTCGTTATCAAGATTGACTTGATGAATCACGTTGGCATTTGACGAACTAGCTCCGGATATATAAGCTCTTCGAATATCATCCATCGTGAATAAAGAGATGTAAACACTGAAAATACTCAAAAACTTTTGAAAATGTTAGAAATACTACAAGTTCGGTCGAACTTGTAGTTTGGAATGAAGAATTCTTGATTTTATCACAAGTTCGGTCGAATTTCTAACTTTTGTTTTGAAAAAATTTTACTAACTTCGGTCGAATTTATGAAAATTTTGAAAAACTAACTTCGAGCGAACTTGCACACTGGAATTAGTTAAGAAACTAGCAAGTTCGGGCGAACTTACTCAAACTTTTCTTGATATTGCACGACCGCTGTCGAACTTGATGTGAAATCAATGAAAAATTGATAAGTTTGAGCGTACTTGGCAAGAATCTCCTCAAAAACCACTCAAGTTCGGGTGAACTTGTTTAAAAATCACTTGAAAAGTGATGTTTTATACCAAGTTCGGCCGAACATGTTTAAACAAGTTAGATGGAAATGTTTTGGAAATCATGGTTTTTTCAAAATTTTGACATGAATTCGGTTGAATTTGGTCTCCAATCTTTCAAGGGTTTATCTTTGTTGTATTTTACATGATATATTCAAAATTGAAAAGATTTTACGTGAATTCTTCATTTTTGATGAAAAAGTTAAGAAAAAGAGAAGAATGGAGTAGAAATAGAAGTGTTCTTGTCTTGATACTATCAAATCAGGCTGTTCTAGTTCTGATACCACTTGTAGGACCGATCCTTGATGCTAAGGAACCTAAATTTGATATCTAACGTCCATAATAGTGGAAATATTACGTCGTGTTTACCAATAGACAAGAATTAATCAGTTAATCATCAGTTTCATTGATTAAACATTGAGATTACAAACTGACAGACCTTCGCCTCCAAAATGCCAAAGTTACAACTGAGAGACTCAAGCTAGGTATTTATAGACTTGCAAGTTCGCCCCTGGGAGACTCAAGTTCGCCCGAACTTGCTACTGCAAGTTCGGCCGAACATGTCCTAACATGATATCATGGGCGAACTTGGCTAAACTATACATAAATACTTCATATACCTAGCCTATTCAGCTCTATACTATACAGACTCGATATAAGACTAAGACATAGACATTATGCACCAACAAATCTCCAAGCTTCCCCTTGCTGTGAGCTATGCTCCCCCTAGCTTTAAGCTTTATCTTTAATTAAGTTTCATCCTGCTCCCCCTAAAACTTTACTTCCTATTTCAAAGTACTTGGGAATTCAAATAAACATTTTAGATTCTAACTTTGAAATTTTGTACCACATGTATTACATACCATCTGTACAAAACTTGTACTTCAAATTTTAATCTTCATTTTTCAGTTATTTCAAGTTCAAATTAATGAACTTGAAACATTTTACGTTTAAAACCTTCAACTTTCACATTTTTATCATTTGATTTGTGAAAATCCACTTAGTTGATCAAGTCCAAGTTAATGACCTTGATTAACCAAATATGTGAACCAAGTCCAAGTTAATGACCTTGGCTAAACCCGTTGTGAACACCAGGTGTTATCTTCAATTCTTAAAGATTCAAATTAATGAACTTTTTCTTACCAGACTTCGATGATCCATTCTCCAACATTGGCTCGATGAAAATCTTTTTGGATATTTTTTTTAAATAAGTAAAGTATTTACAGAACTTTTAACAAGTAAAGTAAACTATGTACAAACATATTTACAGACATATTTTTTGTGAATTTGTGTCTAAGGATCATATCAGTTGTTTTGAGACATATCACCAGTACCGTTGACCTTTTTGAGACTTTAAGTTCTAAACTTGTTTACCTAGATTGTCGATATGTTTGTCCTCTTAAACTTTATCACATTTCTCAACTGTTCCAAGATATGTTAGGATATGATTTATCAAACTTGACTTAACTATGGTTCCCACCTCTTGAATATACTCCCGAATCCAGATTCCCTAGATTTCATCTTACAGGTGAGTACAGTGTAATTGATATCTGTATCTGGGTTGTGCGAGACCTTGAGAGCTCAGGTTAGTACTACCGTACAGACAAAGAGATGAAGCCTCGTCTTTTAAGTGTGTTCCACTTAAGGAATCTTTCAGCATTGCAAATGATTAGATCATTCGATTTTTTTTAGTTTGCATGCTATTTTGGGGGTTTTTTTAGCAAAAGCATTATAGAAGTTCTAGGCTATTGCCTCCGCAAAATCAGAAGACTTGTATAATACCCCAGATATCAACTATCTATAAAGACCTCGTATCTCAGAATCAGGCAACCCTTCAATCGAAATTTCGGAGTAATAAATCCATATATCCAAGATGTGTTAAACCACAAATTTAAGCAGTTGTAAAATTTAGTTTATATCCCGAAAACAATTTACTGAATATGTAAAGTCTATCGACACATCCACAGTAAGACTTGTTTATTACTTTTAAATTTTACATTTCTTTAGCATACTGTGATAATCCACTGATGTACTATCATTTCTTTTTTGACAACAAAATTCTTTTTGTCTTTTTTTAATGTTTTTGTACTTTCAAAGTTTTCATATGTTTTTAATTTTTCAACAATTTTATAAATTTTCATACTCCCCCTAAAATCAAACACATATTTTTGAATTTTAGATTTTTTAACAAATTCTATTTGAAAAATAAAACCTAACCAATGTGGATCCCGTGACCTTGTCGTCTGATCCTTTTTCTCAAACATGTATCTGCAATTGTTTAACAAACAATCATTTAACTCATTTACCACTTGTAAAAGCAGTTTGAACTTGTAAGAACTTTGAAATCAGTTTTTCTGTTCAACAGTGTGGAATTTCATAATTTTGACTTCTTTCAAAATTTTCTTCTTAACTACTCCCCCTCAAAATGACAAAGATTTTAACATTCTAGATAAGTTAAAAATTATGAAGCTCCTCAATCCCGAATCAACTTTGATAATCTGGATCTTGGAACTCCTGCACATGAAAGGATTTAGTTAAAAAGTTCAACCCAAGCCTTCTTGGTCTTGGGTTTTGGATATAACTCCTCATACACCTCCTCGTAATCACTTTCATGTGCTCTTTGATAAGCATATTCAACATTACCAACTTCAAACTCACAATCAACTTTACTTTTATCTTTCTTGGTTGATTTGACATTTTCGATTTTGTCACAAACAACCTTCACTTTTTCAGGTGATTTCTTTTTAGCAATCCAAGTTTGAGAACTAACTCTAGCTTTCTTGATATAAAACCTAGAATCATTGTTTGACTTTGAAGTCTCACCCTTTTGAAAAACTGAATTTTCAAATTTTGATTCAATTTTAGGTTTTATTACAAGATTCGATTCAACATTTCGTTTCATTTCTTTGCTGTCAATTTTTCTTTTAACAATCCCGATTTGATCATTTTCAGATTGCTTTTGTTTTACCTCTCTTGAAACTTCTTTTCTTCGGGGATACATAGGCTTAGACTTCGGACACTTGCGAGCAATGTGACCAACTTCATTGCATTTGAAGCAAGTCCGAGTGTCATGAACATTTCCACTAGTGGGTTTTACTCCACTTGCGGACTTAGCCTTGTCCCGAAGTTCCTTTTCTTTCTTGAAATCATTATTCGATTTCTTACCTATCAAGCTTTCTTCTTGAACCGTGCTCATTCCATACACAAACTTTATGTTCTTAGCTTTGTATTCCTGGAACGTTGACTTCTGATTCTTCTTCGGTTCATCTTCAGCTTCTTCCAAACCTAAACCTGCTCTTCTGTTCTCAGGAAAATCACCACTGTTTCTATAGTATTTGTTAAAGTTCCGTTTCGGTTTAGAATAAAACTTCTTTTCATTTTTCTCGAGATCATCTGACGAAACTTCCACAAGTTTAAAAAGTTTATCGATTTGATCTTCTTTCACATTATGAATCGGAAAGCTATCATTGAAATATAATCTATCAGATTCCTTAACCTTGTACATGACAACGTTAGGATCATCACTTAGATCATTTTCTGATGATGTATCGTCACTTTTGGATTGTGAACCGGAACTGTTTGAACTCGAGTTGGCACTTTTAAAACTGCTGTCATTAGAATCATTTCCCAAAACATTCTTTACCACATCTTTTAGCACCGATTCATTGTCATCGTTTGATTTCATAAAGTCTACGTCAATGTTTTCAGGCAATTTATCTTTCTTTTCTAAAAGAAGTAAAAGATTTAATGCCTTTTCAATGTCATCATCTTTCTTACAGCAGTAATTTGCAAGAAATGGTGGCGGAACACTTCCGTATACTTTACGCTTTGAATTATCAACATTTTCCTCCGACATGATCGTAGAAAGAATGTGATCAATGACATATGCGTTTGTGGTGTAACTTTTTAACAATTGTCCGACTCTTTCTGTTTCTATTTTCATTTCATGAAACTCACGCTTTGTTTCAGCAATTATATTAATATACATGTTAATTGCCTTTTGTTTTTCAATTATTGTGGCATTTAACATGGTGACATTAGCGTTGAGTTCACTGTTAGCTCTTTCAACATGCTTATATTTGCCTGATATTTTGTCATAAGCTTCTTTTATGGTTCTGTAATCATAACGAAAATTTTCGTTATGTTCAGTCAATTCTCTTATGACTTTGACTTTATCCAGACAGGGTTCACAAGGACTTGCGCACTTTGTGCAAGGTTTTTCAACCTCCACAACTTTCATAATTTCCTTTTCAGACATGCTTACCTCTGCTTTTACCTTTTCGGCTTCTGCTTTCAATTCTTCTTGTTTTTGCATCTCAGGGTAAGCTATTCCTTCTTCCTCTGTTTGTTGTATGTATCTTTCCAGAACTGCATGCTCCAGGACAGCTTCTTCCTCAGCTCTCTGCATTAATGCTTCTTGAATAGCATTTTTGATAACAACTTCCACAAATGATGTCTCAGATTCATTCACAACCTCTGCCATCATAGCAACACCAGTCTTCTTTCTGATGTATTTGTTCCAATCGAAACCATCATCTTCATGATTAGCAACAAGAGCTTGTTCGGCTTTCTTTGCATGTTTATCTTCAACTTCAACTTATGTTCTATTTAGATATGATTTGTATTGCAGCGCTTTCTTGTAATATTCGTTACCGGTTCCAAAAGGGTTTTGGTTTCCACTAGCTTCTTGGTTATGGCATTCATGTTTGAAGTGCCTTTTTTGTCGACATCTGAAACAAGTAACTTTTCTTTTGTCGAAACCAAGTTTATGGTTTGAATTACCAATTTCCCTTCCAGTGAGTGCTACAAATTTTGAAACTCTCCGGATAATCGATGCTAAGGACCATTTAATGTCCATCAGTTCCAACTCTTCCTCATCTACCTGATCGTAATCCTTAGCTGTCATTTCAGGATTTCCAATCTTTCCAGCAACAAGACTTTCATATGATTCCAAAACTGTAGCAAGAAGTGCTATGTACTGTTTTGCAACTTTTTCAGGAAACACATTCTTTAAATCAACTGCTATGTTGCATTGGAAAATATTTGAATTAGAAGTGGATTGGCTTATCTGATTAGATTGACTTTGAGAAGAAGAACTTGAACCAACATATGAATAACCAGTGTTTGGAGAATACTTATTTTGTGACGACTGATCTGATGTATTCATGTTTGCACTAAATGCGGTTTGGATTTTTGGACTTTGAATCGGAGTATCTGGAACACCACCTTTGTAATAAACTCCGACATCCTAAACAACATTAGTGTTTTTGGATTTTGCAATCTTCATCAATTCCATTTCATGACCTTCAAGTTTGTCAATGAAAGATGACAACTTAAAATGCCTCCAAGATGGACTATTCTTTAGAATCATCAGTTACGTTGTCCATTCTCATTCTGGAAGTGCATCGGCCAGCTTCTCAATCTGGTCTTTGTTAGTTCTCTTGATATCATGTCTTCGCATTTGGACCATGAGGTGACAATGTCTATCAATCATTTGCTTCATTGTCTCTCCTTTGATCATTGTGAAGATCTCGAATTCTTTCTTTATCAAAGCCTTTTTGCTTTTGATCATTTCATCACTTCCTTTGAATTTTTCGCAAAGAGAATTCCATAATTCTTGAGAAGTATCATATTCTGGTAACAATATCAAGATATCTTCTTTGACAGATTGTTGTATCAAGCTGATCATTTTCTTTTCAGCAACATATTTCTCTTTGTCAATCGCTGAAAACTTGTTCAGTGGAAGATCTTGATCACGTTCATCTTTGGGCCATGTATAACAATCTTCAATCGCAACCCAGCTGTTGAATTGATTCTCTTGAATCCAATTAACAAACTTTTCTTTCCATCCCTCGAACTCGTCCATACTCATCAACTTCGGTGGTTTCTGAGTAGTTCCCATTTCATTATCGAGGTTCATCTGATTAACCGCAATCGAATTTGACGTTAAGGCTTGTGCTACTCCAGCTGCAAACGCGTTATGGAAATCTTCCATTTGAAAATCGAGACACGATCAAAAACACTTGACAATTGATTAGTAACAAGCAAGTTCGGTCGAATTTGTGTCAAAACAGATTTTGAAATCAAGTTTCAACAAGTTCAGTCGAACTTAGATAACAATTTTCAGAATTTTGTCACTTATACTCAAGTTCGGTCGAATTTGGTATTTCTTTTGAGAAACAATCACACTTCGAGCAAACTTGTGTAAGATTTCAAGACAAACACTTAAGTTCGGTCGAACTTAGGTAATATTTCGATGAGTTCGCGAAGTTGTGAATAAAATTCAATGAGATTCGATCAAGTTCGGTCGAACTTAACCAAAATTATTGAAATATCCTTCAAGTTCGAGCGAACTTCTCACAAAAACCTTGAAAATCCTATCAAGTTCGGTTGAACTTGATAAAGATTCAGTGAGATTCAAATCAAATTCAGTCGAACTTGATGTTAAGTTCGGCCATGACTTGTTTCAAAAACATAGTTTTTGCAACTTTTTGATGTCAAAACGTTTGAATTTGATGTCCAAACTCTCAGGGGTTTGTTATTAGTGTGTTTTACATGACATATTCAAAATTGAACAAAATTTGACCGTGAATTCTTCATTTTTGTTTAAAAGTTAAGAAAAATAGAAGAATGGAGATGAAATAGAGAGATTCTTGTCTTGATTTCAAAAAATTCAGGTATCCAGGCTCTGATACCACTTGTAGGAACATCCACGATTAGCACGGGAACCTAAATTTGTTATCTATTGTCCGACTAGGCGGAAACTAATTACAAGTTTACCAAATAACAAGAATTACTCATTTAAATGTTGTTTTCATTGATCTAAACTTAAATACATTTGAGAACCGGATCCAACAGAGCTTCGCCTCTGATTTGACAAAGTTACAAATGAATTGGGCAAGCTAGGTATTTATAGGCAGTGAAGTTCGCTAGAGCATGAAGTGAGTTCGGGCGAACTTGCCTTAGCAAGTTCGACCGAACTTGACAATCCAAGAGACTCTCAAGCGAACTTGACCCTATTTCACATAAATACTCCATATTGCTAGCCTAATCAATTCTATTCTATACAGACTCAATACAAGACTATTCTATAGACATTATGCACCAATAGACTCCCTCGTGGATATCTACTTTGTCTTGTTCGGTCTTCAGAAACTCTCATTTATTCCAGACTCGTTCTCGTGTAATGACGAAGGCAACAGACATATGCACCAACAGGTAAGGTGCTAAACTAGTGAGAATCTAATTGACAACAGGCTGGGAGTTAATCTGTAAAATCTGATAAGCAATAATGATGAAAAAGTTCATTAATTTGAAACTTTGATTTTTAAAAAGTTTGAAAAGTTCAACAGTTTGTTCATATCGGGTCAAACCAGGGTCATTAACTTGGACTCGACAGACAAATTGGTTAACCAAGGTCATTAACTTGGACTTGGTTAACTGAGTGGATTTTCAGAACTGGTAAAATGTGAAAAGTTCAGGGACTAAAATTGAAAAAAATTGAAAATTTGAATTTGAGTTTAGGCAAGTTCGGCCGAACTTGTTTAACAGTTTAAAATTTTTTAGTTTGAAACAAGTTCGACCGAACTTGTTGGATATTGATAGGTGTTTTGGGTAAGTTCGCTCAGACTTACTAATGGGCTTTGTAACTTGAGTTTATAAGTTCGCCCGAACTTGCAAAGGTATAAATGCTTTGCAAGTCCGGCCAAACTTCATTATCTACAATCACTAGTCTCTGAGCGAACTTAACAAACATTGAGCGATTTGTTAAATTGTCAAGAATTAGCCATTACTCTGCTGAAATTTCAATTGATTGTGGTGATTTGCACACCATTCTCAATGGCAGAGGTGAGATATTGCGATTTGAACCGAGAATTGGACCTAAAACAATGAACTTAGATCTGAACATGTTGAATTTGTAAGTTCTAGGTGTTGTTTGGTCAAATTGAACTTAAAACTGAGATAATCAACATAAATTGACCATTAAATTGTTTTAAATGTGATCAGATTGTTAAGAAATGGACATGCAGGTTATGGTGGAAGAGATAACAAGTTCGGCCGAACTTGTTATCAAGTTCGCCTGAACTTGCTAAATGAAAACTTGAATAAAATTTGATCAGAAATCAAGTCCGATCGAACTTAGGAATCAGAGATATTGAATTATAATAGAAGTTCGCTCGAACTTGGGAAAGAAATTTGAAATATGAAAGTTGTAAGTTCGCCCGAACTTATGATGTTTTTGATTGAACATGTGTTTGACATGTTCGAACGAACTTGACTTAACCTGTTTGCAATTTCAACATCAAGTTCGTCCGAACATGATGAAAAAGGTTGAAATTTTTTTGTAAAAATTTCTCGAAATGCGTGCTAAGTGTTTTGCGTTGATTTTCAGGTTCAAGAACCAGTGCGGGTGATCACGATGGATTTTTCTAAATTCCATAATACTTGTATTACGCTTGACAAGGCGTTACGTCTGTCACTGAAGGAATACGAAAGTATCTTGAAGTTTCTTAAGGATTTCATAGAGCTATAACTGAGCGGACAGTGTCCTATCGTTCGCATACTTATCATTTCTGGATAAACGCAAGTCTAAGTGCAGACAAGAAGACTATTACGTCGTCAGTAAAGTCAGAAACGAGAACAAAGAGATCACAGTTACAGAGGATGATATAAGTAGGATCTTGCAATTCAACGACGACAAAGATGATCACGTTTTTCTAGACGAGAAGATGGTACGAGGTTGTTTTTATCATATGGGCTGTAAAGGAAGCATAAACAAGCCGACGTTGAAGAAAGGGGAAGTTCCAGACCCCTACAAGCTTCTCATGCATGCAATCATTCACACATTCAGTCATCGTAAAGCAGGTCTTGATGACGTTCAAGATTATATGGCCTGCATGGCAACGACGTTGATTCTGAAGAAGCCGTATAACTATTCTAAGCTTGTATTCATTCATATCTCAAAGAATATGGAAGACACAAGATTGTGTTTATATCCGAGGTTCATGCAGATGCTTATAGATGAAAACTTTACAGACATTGCACGTGATCCAAACGACATTTTGTACTTCAGTCACCTTGATGAAACGACTGTGAAGAAGTTGTTAAAGTTCGAGAAGCATGATTCAGCACCTATGGAAAAACCGATATTTGGGGTATTGAAAGATGAAAATTATGTTGCGCCTGCTGGAAATAAATGGAGAAACGATGGTAGTGGTGATGAGAAAGAGTTGAATGCAGAAAAAGAGTGGTTTGCGACGTTTAAGCCGAAAGCTCGCAGTGAATGGTTTGTCAAAGCTGAAATCGAAAAGAAAAAGAAGCGTGGTGCTAAGAAAGTTGATACTATGCTTATTGATGAAGATGAGCCTGTTAACGTTCAAACAGAGGCTGGTTCTAGTGTAGTGGTTGTTACTGAGAGCCAGGAAGTTGAAAAGACTACTCAAGAAGACGGTGTTATTTCTGCTACTTCCGAGAATGATGATGATAGTGATGATTCTCTCGAGAAGGAAACAAAGAAGGCCATAGCAGAAAAGGAAGCTGAAAAGATCAAAGAGACTGATGCTGATTTTGATCCTAATCTTGAAAAAGAGTCCGACGAGGAGAGACCAAAGAAAAGGGCTAGGCGTGTGAAGTCTGCTGTTATTTCAACGACAAAGACTACTGGATCTCCAAAAGCTAAGGGCAAAAAGACAAAGAAAACTCAGAAACCAGCTAGTCGTCGATACATGGGAAAGCCAAAGAGCACAGAAGCAACACAAGAACCTTCTGGTGCACAGGAGAAAGGAGTTACACAGGAACCTCCTACACAAGAACCTCCTGTTATTATTTCTTCTAAAGCTGAACGTCCAGGAGTTACACAAGAACCTCCTGTTATCATTTCTTTTAAGGCAGAAAGGCCAGGAGCAACACAAGAACCTCCTGAGTCTAATTTACTTGAAGTACCAGTGATTCAGCAACACAACTCCAAAGAAGACTACACCAAAGGATGCTACTCCTAAATCAACACCAAAAACTCCAAAGTCAAAGATATTTGGTGATATTCTGAAATATCTGGATGATTTCTTTCCTGAAGCAGATGTTGATATTCTAGAAAAGCGTGTCAAGATTTTAGAGGATAAAGTACAAAAGAATGAAGAAGAAAAAGCCGAGCTAATTAAGAAAGTGAATCAAAGCTCAGTGGAGAAAGAAATGATGGATGATAAGATAAAGGTGTTGGAAAGCGAACGAGAATTCTTCAAGGAATTGATTGAAAGCCTACAGGATGCAAATGAAAAACTGTAGACAGAAATTGCTGATCTGAAAAAGATACAAGCCCTAAACGATAGAAGATTCACAAGGTTGCAAAAAGTTCTATCTAACAGTCTTGGAATCAACTTTATTGATGAATATGATCGATTGGATAGACAAGAGGCGAAAGAAAGAACAGAGAAAGAGCTAGCAGCTAGTGGCAAAGGCAAAGGTGTTGAAGGCGATGCACCAAAATCTTCAGAAGCTGCTGAAAGCCTGTTGATGAAAATATTGAGAAAACTTCTGAGTCCGAGATTGCTAAGGTTGACGAATCTGTCAAGCCTTCTGATACTGTAATTGCTACTGAAGAAAAGGACGATGATGAAGCAGAAGATGAAAATAAAGATGATGAACCACCAGTTGATGACCCGAAAGATGATTTTGACCACGATGGAGGTAATGATGATAATCCGAGTGGTACAGGGATAAAGGTGGTTGATGCAACAGTGAATGAAAGCTTTGATTTTTCTAATCTACTGAATGATGAGGCGAATGCTATGAATGATCAGAATGAGGGGGAGTCAGGGAAAACAGGGCCAACTGATGATATTGAAATGTCTGATGCTATCACTATTGCAAACCTGTTGCTGCAGTCGCAACAAAGCCTTTGATACTGATGCTTGAACACAATGTAGAGGAAGGCGAGTTTGTGCATAACTATACTAAAGAAGATCTGGCCAAGTTGATTGAAGTTGATACTGAATCTCTGGATTTTAATTTTGAAGAGCAATACGTTCGAGCCAAATGAATACCATTATCAATGTAGATTCGAGGCAGACGAGTATAACAGGGTTATAGTAAAAGATTGGTCTTCGGATGACGAGAAAGACGAAGCTGCGAAGTACATGGGTCCTAATACAGATAGTTTTCCTACTTTCGATGAAATTTACAAGCAATTGGATGAAGATATGTTGAAAGAAAAGATTGAAGAATCTATTCGTGAAGGTAAAGTTCCGAAGCCGATGACAAAGGAGGAAATAGCTCAAGCTAAGAAATCCTGGTTTAAAGAAATGCCGCGTGAATGTAAGTTTCGACGTCCTCTAGCATTCTTTACCAGAGATAAAGACGTGTCATTAGGTGATATCCTAAGTTAGGGGTGGTTTAAGGAGCTGAATGTTTATGCCATCAAAAGAGAATTTGGGGTGCAATACTTCAAGTATCTGGCTGATTTCAAGACACTACCTTATTGGGATGTTGAGGAACTTGTTCAAATCAGAAATGTTACATATTAGATGAAGTTCATTGATAAGTTATTATGGAAAATGATCTAGTTGGAAGCGAAAAAGGGTTTTAGATATTGGAAGCTTCCAGGTCGTCGCATCAAAACGAACAAGAAGACAGTGGAAAAAGATATAACGTTAATCATGAAACGACCAAGAGCAATGAGAAACATGCCATTGATGCCAATTGAACAGAATTTTTATCCGGTGTTTAAGTGGTGGCAGATTGATCCTAACACATGTGAAGAAGTGATAGTATTAAGATTCGAAGAACATCTGGATATCACTAAGGAAAGGGTTGAGATACTAGGGTTTCAAGGTATGAGAGGGTTGTGGAGAACGATCAGGATACTTGACCCGATGTGGCTAGTGAATTGTTCGAGAGACGATATCAAATGCATGTTCTACAGCAAGATAGTGTTTGAAGAACGTGAAAAAGAACAAGCCATGCAATATCAAAGGGTTGTTAACGTATGCTATGCACGTGAAGTTAACTCTGGAAAGATGTGGGAAACGAGCAGGAGGGATCTAGAACGTGTTGAATTTTTGAAGGAAGAAAAGCGTCTGGAAGAAATACACGAGAAAGGTAGGGCGGCAAGGCTCAGAAGGTTTCAATTTATGAACAAAGTGCCTCCTACTGATCAGACGCCAGATCCGAAGCAAGAAAGACGAAAGAAGTCGTTCAAGAACTTCGTTGGTCGTGTGCGTTAAAGTTTTATTGAAGGCATAGTTTTGAAGACTGATAAAAGACAAAAACGATATCCAAGAGGGAGTCTGTTGGTGCAGAATGTCTATGTCTTAGTCTTATATCGAGTATGTTTAGATTCGATGTGAATAGGCTAGCAAAATCAAGTATTTATATGTTTGGAGGTCAAATTCGCTGGTTATGTTCATGTGATGTCAAGTTCGGCCGAACTTGACTTAATCAAGTTCGCCCGAACTCATGCCTCCACCAGCGAACTTACATCTCTATAAATAGCTAGCTTGATCTTGTCATTTGTAACTTTGTGCACTTTGAGGCGAAGCTCTGTCAAATTGGAGACTTGATGTTATATCAATAAAATTGACGTTTAACTGATTAATTCTTGTTATTTGGTAATCGTATCGTAATAGTTCCGCTATTATGGACATTAGATATCAAATCTAGGTTCCTATGCTATCAGGATCGGTTCTACAGAATAGAACATTACAAACACTATTCTATTTATAGTGCAATCGTAACCTCTGAGCATCTTATGATGGCTTCACTATGAAAGTGACATCTAACAACCTAAACAAACTAAAACATCTGCTAGATTAAACACTGTTATAATAAAATACATTAAAATTATGTTGGTAACAACTGCTGAGATATCCACTTGGTCTTCAACAGAGCTTTGGCATATCAGTGCTTGGATTCTTCATCAGTGTTTCTCTTTGGCAGATCTTTCCAGCAGAGCTTTTAACGTAGCAGATCTATGTTGAAAAGATTCAAGAAACCCTTGTAAAACCCCTATGTAACATTTTTATTTTTTCTGAAAAAATAGGGAATGTAACATACATATATTTGAAATTTTTGAAAAAACTAAAAAGTTCCGAATAGTCGTTTTCATGTTATAAAATATATATGTCCAATAAAATGTAACATAGAGATTTTGAACATTATTAAAAAACAAATCGGCGCTTTTCACATTTTTGCTTATAAAAATATTCAAATATATTTGTGTTACATTCTCTGATTTTTTTAGACAAAAATAAAAATGTTATATATGGTTTTCTTGAGTTTTTAAACTCAAATGAATTTTATTCCTATACTTCCCCTATATATATATATATATATATATATATATATATATATATATATAGGATTAGGATCAAGGAAAAACCACCCCGAGTTGTGAGAACTTAGAGAACTCGACCTTCCACGCGAGTTTCAACCCCATTTTTATCACACTCCTAGATTAAAATATTAGAAAACACTGCCGTAAAAATATATATAAAAAAAATTCAAAGTGGTGTTTTTCGGCCCCTTACAGCGGCTGTAAAAATGTGATGACATAAGCATGACATCACTTTTACAGCATTTACGGCTGCCGTAAATAAAAAAAACAAGGTTTTTTTATTTTTTTTTTTGGAAAAGTTGATTTTTTTTTATAATTTTTGGTAAAAATATTTTTGAAAAAACCTTTCGTAAGGTCGAGTTCTCTAAGTTCTCCCAACTCGTATGAGTTTTTATTTTACCATAACCCTATATATATATACACACACGTGTAATAAATAACTATTAAATAAAAAACAACTGAAGCAATACTTTAGCTTTATAATTACTATGGGTATGTTTAGCATGATTCTTTTAGAATCTTCTAGCTTTAAGCTTTTAAGAAAAAACTCTTACTCAATAAAACGCGTTGTTTGGTAGAAGGAGTTTGAAGCTTTTAGGTTAGGAGCTTGAAGCTTTTGGTTGAACGCTCCTGTATGTTTGGCATGGAGCTTTTAGTAGCTTCAAGCTTTAAGTTTTTAAGATAAAGCTCCTACTCAATAAAAAACTTTGTTTGGTTGAAGGAGCTTGAAACTTATAAGTTAGAAGCTTAAAGCTTTTAGTTAAACGCTCATTCTAGTAGCGTTTAGAAGAAGATATAAGCTTTTAGGAAAAAAATTACTATTTTAGTTAATGCAATTTTCAACATAATTAACGATGGGGTCATGTTTCACATCAACATATAAATAATTTTGATTGTCCAATAAATGATGAGGAATATGAAAAAAAAAAAACTTAAGATAAGAAAAAAATCCATCATCAACAAACTACAAGAATTTGGGTGGACGACATGCAAGTCGAACAGAAGAAAACAGAGAAAAAGTTTTTTCTTTTCTTTAGATGATTTTCAAGAACAACAAAAACACTTTGGTAAGTTGAATTTTTGGACGTTTTCTTTAGTATTTGTATTGATTGAACTAGCCGCTAAGTTCGGCTAGAACCCTATAGTTTTGACGTCAGAGTTTATTTTATTTGTTTTGGTTTGGTTCATAAACTTATGTGAAACGGTTATGTTAGATTTTATGCTTTAATGGATCGTTTACGTGATTCTCGTTTTTATACAGATTCAGTCCGGAAAATATTAGATTGTTAGTAGACTTGATCAGCTTATTATTCTTTCTGATAAAGTTCAATCAATTTTTAGAACTCTAATAAAGTTATAATTTTTGATATTAGGAACAAAATAATTTTTAGAACCCGTAAGTCGAACCGAATCAAGAAATTGCCCTAGTGTTGACTTTCAATTAATTGTTTGATTTGCATCTAATTCATCTTTAGTTTATTAGTAAAAATATGATTAAACACAAATTAATCTATCTTGATTAGATTGTTTGAAATTAATTTAACTATTATATTAAATTGTAAACAATATTTAAGCTGCTAGATGGACTCTTAAAAAGAGAAAGGGAAAAGAGAAAGTTGGACAAAAGAAATGGTATTAGAATTATATCGGTTCTTAAACAAATATATCACAAAGCATGGTCGAACTTCCACATTTAAATAGGTAAATCTTCAGCCAGAGTTTGAAAAGATTATAAATCATAAATTCATTAGTGATAAAGCTAACACATGTGAAGCAGTGATAGTATTACGATTCGAAGAACATCTGGATATCACTAAAGAAAGGGTTGAGATACTAGGGTTTCAAGGTATGAGAGGGTTGTGGAGAACGATCAGGATACTAGACCCGATGTGGCTAGTGAATTGTTCGAGAGAAGATATCAAATACTTGTTCTACAGCAAGATAGTGTTTGAAGAACGTGAAAAAGAACAAGCCATGCAATATTAAAGGGTTGTTAACGTATGCTATGCACATGAAGTTAACTCTGGAAAGATGTGGGAAACGAGCTGGAGGGATCTAGAACGTGTTGAATTTTTGAAGGAAGAAAAGCGTCTGGAAGAAATACACGAGAAAGGTAGGGCGGCAAGGCTCAGAAGGTTTCAATTTATGAACAAAGTGCCTCCTACTGATCAGACGCCAGATCCGAAGCAAGAAAGACGAAAGAAGTCGTTCAAGAACTTCTTTGGTCGTGTACGTTAAAGTTTTATTGAAGGCATAGTTTTGAAGACTGATAAAAGACAAAGACGATATCTAAGAGGGAGTCTGTTGGTACAGAATGTCTATGTCTTAGTCTTATATCGAGTATGTTTAGATTCGATGTGAATAGGCTAGCAAAATCAAGTATTTATATGTTTGGAGGTCAAATTCGATGGTTATGTTCATGTGATGTCAAGTTCGGCCGAACTTGACTTAATCAAGTTCGCCCGAACTCATGCCTCCACCAGCGAACTTACATCTCTATAAATAGCTAGCTTGATCTTGTCATTTGTAACTTTGTGCACTTTGAGGCGAAGCTCTGTCAAATTGGAGACTTGATGTTATATCAATAAAATTGACGTTTAACTGATTAATTCTTGTTATTTGGTAATCGTATCGTAATATTTCCGCTATTATGGACATTAGATATCAAATCTAGGTTCCTATGCTATCAGGATCGGTTCTACAGAATAGAACATTACAAACACTATTATATTTATAGTGCAATCGTAACCTCTGAGCATCTTATGATGGCGTCACTATGAAAGTGACATCTAACAACCTAAACAAACTATAACATCTGCTAGATTAAACACTGTTATAATAAAATACATTAAAATTATGTTGGTAACAACTGCTGAGATATCCACTTGGTCTTCAGCAGAGCTTTAGCATATCAGTGCTTGGATTCTTCATCAGTGTTTCTCTTTGGCAGATCTTTCCAGCAGAGCTTTTATCGTATCAGATCTATGATGAAAAAGTTCAAGAAACTCTTGTAAAACCCCTATGTAGCATGATTATTTTTTCTGAAAAAATAGGGAATGTAACATACATATATTTGAAAATTTTTGAAAAAAACTAAAAAGTGCCGAATAGTTGTTTTCATGTTATAAACTATATATGTCCAAAAAATGTAACATAGAGATTTTGAACATTATTAAAAAAACAAATCGGCGATTTTCACAGTTTTTCTTATAAAAATATTTAAATATATTTGTGTTACATTCTCTGGTTTTTTTTAGACAAAAATAAAAATGTTACATATGGTTTTCTTGAGTTTTTTAAACTCAAATGAGTTTTATTCCTATACTTCTCCTATATATATATATAATATAGATATAGGATTAGGATCAAGGAAAAACGACCCCGAGTTGTGAGAACTTAGAGAACTCGACCTTTCCACGCGAGTTTCAACCCCATTTTTTTCAAACCCCTATATTAAAATGTTAGAAAACAATGCCGTAAAAATATATATAAAAAAATTCGAAGCGGTGTTTTTCGGCCCCTTACAGCGGCTGTAAAAATGTGATGACGTAAGCATGACATCACCTTTAAAGCATTTACGGCTGCCGTAAATAAAAAAAACAAGGTTTTTTTAATTTTTTTTGGAAAAGTTGATTTTTTTTTAGAATTTTTGGTAAAAATATTTTTGAAAAAACCTTTCGTAAGGTCGAGTTCTCTAAGTTCTCCCAACTCGTATGAGTTTTTATTTTACCATAACCCATATATATATATACACACACATATACGCACACGTGTAATAAATAACTATTAAATAAAAAACAACTGAAGCAATACTTGAGCTTTATAATTACTATGGGTATGTTTAGCATGATACTTTTAGAATCTTCTAGCTTTAACTTTTTAAGAAAAAACTCTTACTCAATAAAACGCGTTGTTTGGTTGAAGGAGTTTGAAGCTTTTAGGTTAGGAGCTTGAAGCTTTTGGTTGAACACTCCTGTATGTTTGGCATGGAGCTTTTAGGAGCTTCAAGCTTTAAGTTTTTAAGATAAAGCTACTGCTCAATAAAAAGTTTTGTTTGGTTGAAAGAGGTTGAAGCTTTTAAGTTAGAAGCTTAAAGCTTTTAGTTAAACGCTCCTTCTAGTAGCGTTTAGAAGAAGGTATAAGCTTTTATGAAAAAAATGACTATTTTAGATAATGCAATTTTCAACATAATTAACGATGGGGTCATGTTTCACATCAACATATAGATAATTTTGATTGTCCAATAAATGATGAGGAATATGAAAAAAAAAAAAAACTTAAGATAAGAAAAAAATCCATCATCAACAAACTACAAGAATTTGGGTGGACGACATGCAAGTCGAACAGAAGAAAACAGAGAAAAAGTTTTTTCTTTTCTTTAGATGATTTTCAAGAACAACAAAAACACTTTGGTAAGTTGAATTTTTGGACGTTTTCTTTAGTATTTGTATTGATTGAACTAGCCGCTAAGTTCGGCTAGAACCCTATAGTTTTGACGTCAGAGTTTATTTTATTTGTTTTGGTTTGGTTCATAAACTTATGTGAAACGGTTATGTTAGATTTTATGCTTTAATGGATCGTTTACGTGATTCTCGTTTTTATACAGATTCAGTCCGGAAAATATTAGATTGTTAGTAGACTTGATCAGCTTATTATTCTTTCTGATAAAGTTCAATCAATTTTTAGAACTCTAATAAAGTTATAATTTTTGATATCAGGAACAAAATAATTTTTAGAACCCGTAAGTCGAACCGAATCAAGAAATTGCCCTAGTGTTGACTTTCAATTAATTATTTGATTTGCATCTAATTCATCTTTAGTTTATTAGTAAAAATATGATTAAACACAAATTAATCTATCTTGATTAGATTGTTTGAAATTAATTTAACTATTATATTAAATTGTAAACAATATTTAAGCTGCTAGATGGACTCTAAAAAAGAGAAAGGGAAAAGAGAAAGTTGGACAAAAGAAATGGTATTAGAATTATATCGGTTCTTAAACAAATATATCACAAAGCATGGTCGAACTTCAACATTTAAATGGGTAAATCTTCAGCCAGAGTTTGAAAAGATTATAAATCATAAATTCATTAGTGATAAAGCTATGAAGAACAAGTATGATGATATGAGAAAAGCGTACAACCTTTGGAAGTCACTTAAGAACAGAGATACTGGTCTAGGTTGGAATGAAAGTACCAAGCAACTTAATTGTTCAGATGAATGGTGGAAAAGAAAATTTCTAGTGACATAATATAACTCATTTAAAATTTAAATATCGTATATAATGAAACTAAAGATTCACTATTATAATGTGTAGGAAAACTCGAAAGTTCTAGCAATTCAAAATAATCAACCATCTATACAACTACAAGAAGAGTGGAATCAATTATTTGGAAATGCAGTTGCTAGTGGGGAAATTGTGTGGCACCCTCTATGGATCCAATTACATTCAATGAGGTGCATGTTGAGAACCTTGAGGATGACAATGTTGAGGGAGGTGATAATATATTCGGTGATACACCTTCTAATCTACAAAACATGGAAACTCAAGAAGATAATTTCTTTGATGAATTCTTAAATGAAGTAAGAGAAATGTTGGATCGACACCAAGCTCAAGTGAGGTTGCAAAAAATTTTGACAACTCTACTAAAGTAAACACTAAGCCTAAACCAGTTAAGATGAAACGTAAAGGGAGAGACTCATTGGGAGCTTCAATGCTTAAAGAACATTTAACTCAAAGTAATATGAATCAACAACATGCTCTAGAAATTTTAGAATCAGATTCTTCCAAACTCAGTCAAAGTACTAAGTTTAGTATTGAAGCTGCTATGGGTGTGCTTGACTGGATGGTAGATGCAGGATGAATGAGAGAAGATGAGGAGTTGTGGTTCTTTGCAATGAATTTATTTGAAGATCTCGTGAAAAGAGAAATGTTTATAAATGTTCGACATGATCATAGTAGGTTAGCGTGGCTGCAACGAAAACAAATGCTCACTGACTAAAGTTTTCTTTGAGGACATGTTACGAAGACATTATTGTTTCTATTTGTTTGAACTTTATTGCTTTTGGATTGATTTATGATTTTTTTACCTTGATGTTTTAGCGACATGACTATATTGGATGTTATTTGATGTCCTTTTATTTTAATTTTTATTTATTCGAGAATATTGTTTACGTATTTATATGTAAGCTATTTATCTGTTTATATTTTAGCTATTTATGTGTTTATATGTTAAGCTAATATTGAATTTATTACTAGGGTTATTATGAATGATGAAACAAACAAGAATAAGCACAAACTGTTGTTATAATTTTTTGTTGGATTCAACCTATACGTGTGATATTGTTGCTGCATACTATTATAAGCATATATACAAGGAACCATGTATGATATCTCCTCAAACGGGCAAGCTTGGATGATGGAAGTTCTAAATGGCAATCCTATACGTAGTGTAAATGCATTTAGAATGCATCCAAACGTGTTTACGAAATCATCTAGAGAGCTTGAATCAAACTATGGATTGCAGTCGAGTGACTAAATATCAACTTATGAGAAGGAGGGAATATTTTTGTATATGTCAGCATTGGGTTTATCTAACAGGGATGTTGGGGAGCGTTTTCAACATTCTGGGGAGACTATTAGTAGAGTATTTCACGAATTTCTAGAGGCAATAGCTGGTAGAGTAAAGGTTTTCAAGGTCTAGCACGCGTTATAAAATCAAAAGATCCAACTTTTCAATTTGTACCACCTCAAATCTTGAACGACAAAAGATACATGCCGTACTTCAAGGTATTGAATTGATTAATGTCATTCCTAGGAGTGTATTTTGTTACTTAACTAATGTTCAAATTATATTTAGGATTGTATTGGATGTATTGACGGTACACACATAGGGGCATGCATCCCAGAGAGTCAACAACTACCTTATATTGGTAGAAAAGGGGTACCAACTTTCAATGTCATGGCAACATGTGATTTCGATATGTGTTTCATATTCGTATCGATCAGATGGGAGGGATCATCAACACATGACACGTGTGTTTTTATTAACACGACCCAAAATAGTAAATTCAACTTCCCACAACCACCTGAAGGGAATATTTCGAATTGTTTACACATATATTTTGGAATTGTTTCATGTTACTTTTAATAAATTCAACGTCTTTTGTTTTTCAACTCCTTTATCAGGTAGATATTATTTGGTTGATAAAGGATATCCGAACAGAAAAGGATATCTTGTTCCATATTCCAAAACAAGATACCATCAGTTTCAATTTCAAAGAGAGCCCCCGAATAATATACAAGAAGCTTTTAACCGTTCACATTCATCTTTACGAAGTTATATTGAGAGGTCATTTGGAATTTTGAAGAAACGATTTAAGATACTTGGTAAAATGCCCAAGTATAGCATGCAAACACAAATTGATGTTATTATGGCTACATTTGCATTGCATAACTATATACGTAATTCTCAAGAAGATATCTTGTTTGCTTCAAATCCAAACTACATACCACAAGATGAACTGCATGATGTTCGTAACCATGACACAAGCACCAACGGTCTATTTGAAGGAACATCGAATGAGATGAAACATGTTCTAGAGTGTTTGTGAAAGACTATGTTTTATTTATTTAAGAATATATATATATATATATATATATATATATGTGTGTGTGTGTGTGTGTATGTGTGTGAGAGAGAGATTATGTTTAGTATTATGTTTTTTAGTTATGTCAATTTTAGTCATTTTATGTATTTTATTAAAAGCTCCAGCTACTCTGCCAAACACATAAATGTATCTAAAAAGCTACGACTACCAGCAACCAGCAACCAGCTACTTTTGCCAAACATACCCTAGTAGCGTTTAGAAGGACCTACAAGCTTTTACGGAAAATTGTAACTTCTATTTTTGTCATTTTATATATTTTATTAAAAGCTCAAATTACTCTGCTAAACATCTAAATACATCTAATAAGCTACCAGCTACCAACTTTCAGCACCCAGCTACTTTTATCAAACATACCATATTAGTAATATAGAGCTCGAGATAAGCGGAATTCTAAACAAGTTGTATCTTGGCCGGCTCACTTATACCCATATTTGTAATTTCTTTGTTATATACTAATCACATATATAACTAGAATCAGGTATTTGGGGAAATAGGATAGTTCCATTTAATAGTCAGTTTCTTGTATGATCAAATTTATTGATTTATCTATGATCAAATTTATTGATTTATCTGTGATTTATCTGTATAGTATTCGATTTAATTCAATTTTTTCTAATTTAATTTTTTACACAAAATATTATCACAATACTAAAAATTATAAGAGCTTAAATAAATAGCTTGAATTCAACTATTATATTATACTATACTATACAACAAGAGGTCTATAGTACTGGTTGGTTTTTTTTTCTTTTCTTTATTTTCATCTATCAATTTTTAGTATTGACACATACAAGTTGATTTATCTTGTTTATTATTACTAAATGAGTCAAGTCAGCTATAATATGTTTTCAGACTTATTTTCGTGTGCGGTTTCATCTGGTCTACGTTATGACATAAATTTTGTTTTAAAAACAAGTCTGGTCTAATATCTACATTACCATTTCTTCTTCTTTTTTTAATCTTTTGGTGTCTTTTTCTTTACCTTTTTTCAGACACATACGACCCCTTAACTTTTTAAAGACTTTGTAATAGAGTTTTACGTGTTTATTTTTATGTACGTGTCGGTATAAATTCAAGTTGATTTACCTTTTAACGTAAACTTTTTTAAATGAGTCGGGTTAAATATAATACGTTTCCGTTCTTATTTTTATGTAAATTTCCAGTTGATCTACATTTTGACATATATTTCAGTCTAAAATAACTCGGGTCTAATCTAATACGGTTTCATTAATATTTACTTTTTTTTGTCTTTTTTTTTACCTTTACCCCTCAACTTTTAGCATTAACACTTACAACCCTTTAACTTTTTAAAGATTTTGTAATTGAGTTTTCCGTACTTATTTTTATATGCATGTCGTATAAACTCAGGTTGATCCGAGTCAAATATAATACTTTTTCGTGCTTATTTTTATGTGCACTTTCAGTTGGTTTACGTTTTAACATAAATTTTTGTTCAAAAACGGGTCATGTCTAATATAATAAATTTTCATTAGATGGTATAACTTCGAGTTATTTTACGTTTCGCCATCGCCGCAACACGTTGTACCATTCTTTAATTAAAAAACATTATTTTCTTATGTTCTTTTTTTAATGGCAACGGAAACGCTTTATTAACAAACCAAAACGCAGCAAGAAGCTACGAAGAACAGAAACATAAAAGGAGAAAAGGTAAACAAGAACAATAAAACTACATACACCCAACGATAAACCGATTCCTCAATCAATTCCATCAATTTTTCTCCACTTCTACCGCATTGTATTAAAGCCTTTGGTTCGATAATCCATTCAAAAACTGGTTCATTTATCTCCTCAACTCCTCTATATGTTCTCATGTCTTTTCCTTCAAAAAGTCTTTTGTTCCTGATGTTCCAAATATACCATAAAGTCACTGAGAAAATTGCATGCACTATTCATACTTCGCTTCTTTGAAAAATTTAAGTTCTTATTTTTATGTACGTTGATATAAATTTAAGTTAGTTTACTTGTTGACATAAATTTCTTTCGCAAAAAAGTCGGGTCAAATATAATACGTTTTCATATATCTTTTAAGTTGATTTACGTTTTAACGTCAACTTCGTTAAAAAATGAGTCGAGTTAAATATAGTATATTTTTATTAAATGGTATAAATTCGAGTTATTTTACGTTTTGAGATGGTAAGGTGCGAGAAATTTAGTAGTTTTATATAAAGTTGGGTTTGTTCCATATTTTCAGTTTTTGGATGACTAGCGACCACACATACATCTACATCTATATAGATGGATGGATAGATGAGAATAGGACCAAGTTTGGTATGATATTATTGTCCTATTTGTATTATGTCCATTCCACATTAAGTTAAATAAAAATTTTAATTTTGTAGGTTTAGAAAAAGTCCTAAAACGTCTTCTTCTATAGTTGTAAATTAATTAAACTAATATATATAATATATTATGTGTAGCTACAACTATGTCAAATTGGGTGAGATCAATCAATACATTCAATTTTTATAAATCTTATATATATATATATATATATATATATATATATATATATATATATATATATATATATAGGTAGAGGATCCTGTAAAAAAAGACCAAAAGTGTGAGAAAGGTAAGAAAGAATTTCGTGATGACACGTGTCCCTTCATAATTTATTTGCTTAAGGGTAGTATGGTAATTTTACGGTCAATCAGAATTAAACAGCAAATCTTTTTTGTAACTGATTCTATTCAGTTTTTTTAGGAGATTGATTTTTATTCAGTTATTTTAGGAATTTGAACTTTGATTACTCTGATATTGCGTAAGAGATTCGCCAAAACTAGCCTCCATATGAAACAATAACATCTTTATCATATTATTTCCGTGTTTCTGAAGTTGAGTTTATTGGGTCATTGGCTTTTCGGTAAAAAATTATTCGATGGATAACAACGACGATCCTGGTAAGCATGTTAAGGTGTCTTATTTGTTTATGCAGTGTTTTTATATGTTTTCACTGTTTGAAAAAATATATATATTTTTTAATCATTCGTTGTGTTCATATTATTTTATTCATTCATTCGGGGGTGGGGTTCTGATGAATTTTTGTTTTGCAGAATATGATGTTTTTTTTTGCATGGTTGTTTGTCTTGTCTTGTATGTAGGTTAACCGTATGCATTATTATTCCATGGTGTTGTTTTTATATGTACATGGTGTTTCCTCGTTAAAAGTGTATTATTTGTTCATGTAGTTGATCATTGTGGTGTCTTATAACTACATGGTGTTTTTTATGCATTGGGTTTCTTTACACTATATGGGGGGTTTACCCGCTTCATAGTAATTACATGGTGTTGTTTTATTTTGTATATGGTGTTTTCCTGCCAAAAAGTGGCTTTGTTTGATTATGTCGTTGGTCTTTATGGTGTTGATCATTGTGGCGTCTTATAAGTACATGGTGTTTTTATGCATTGGGTTATTGGGTTTCTTTACATTATATGGGGGTTTACCCGCTTCATAATACTTACATGGTGTTGTTTTATTTTGTACATGGTGTTTTCCTGCCCAAATGTGTCTTTGTTTGATTATGTCATTGGTCTTTATGTTGTTGATCATTGTGGTGTCTTATAAATACATGGTGTTTTTATGCATTGGGTTTCTTTACATTATATGGGTGGTTTACCTGCTTCATAGTAATTACATGGTGTTGTTTTATTTTGTACATGGGGTTTTCCTGCCTAAATGTGTCTGTGTTTGATTATGTTTTTGGTCTTTATAGTGTTTTTATGTGTACATGGCGTTTTATACGTACATGATGTTTTATATGTACACGGTGTTTTATATGACGTCTGTGTTGACCTATGTTCATGGTGTTTCATAGTGTCTTTGAAGTTAATTGATTTTTTTCTAGGTTTTCAAACTTACCTGACGGTTGGGCAACTACATCTGTCCCCAAACTCCGGTAAGAGGACTTATATATCTGAGGTGGATGACTCACTTAAGCCGAAATATAAGATGACTTTTGATACACTAAATAATGCATTCCTTTTTTTTTATCAAAAGTATACAATAGCATCAGGATTTACTGCCAGGAAGTCCTCTCAATACAAGCCGCATGATGTCATCAAATCCAAATATTTCGTTTGCTCAAAGGAGGGAACTAAACCTTTCAAGGCGATCGATTCATCTAAAAAAATGACACATCAAATAATGGGTCAAAAAGGAAATCTATTCGAAGGGTCCCGTCTACAAGGACGGGTTGTGAAGCACGTCTGTGTGTAAAGTTAAACGCTTCCAATGTATATGAGGTATATGGTTTCAAGGAGGATCATAATCACTCTTTGGTTGCTGAGGATGATAGGCATTTACTCCCCTTTAACCAAGGTATGAACTATATGCAAGAGCAAGCGGTAAACGCATTGAGTGCGTTGAATATTGGACCTGTGAAAGCGTTTAATATCATGAGGACACTTTATGGTGGGTTTGACAAGGTTGGGGCAACGAAAACCGATTTTAAAAATTTTAAACGAGATCTAAACATGTATATATCGGAGTTTGACGCGGGCATGATGATTAAACGACTTTTGAGGAAGAAAAAGTACATGCCAAATTTTTCGATGGAGTATATAACCACAAAAGATGGTATTCTTAGGGCTATGTTTTGGCCAGATGAGGATGCCAAAAGGAATTTTTCAGTGTTCGGTGACGTTGTTTCTTTTGATGCGACATATCGGCGTAACAAGTTTATTTACTAAATTTATCATGTTTTTGGTTTTAATTACAAAATGTTTAATTATAAATCATTGTGTGATATGGTGTTTTATTCAATGTTTTGTTAGGTACAAAATGATGTTTGTTTCATTTACTGGTATCGACAACCACAATCGTAACGTTTCTCTTGGTGCCGCTATAATAGGAAACAAAACGGCTGAAATGTATAGTTGGTTTCTTAAGGTGTTTCATGAATCATTTGGTCGTGCACCTCCGGTGATAGTTACTGACCAAGACCCAACCATGAAGAAGGGTATCAAAATACATGGCCTGAGAGTAGACACAGGTTATGCATGTGGCACATAATGGACAAGCTTACTACTAAGGTGGTTACTTCTTTTTGACTTATTAGTGTTTTTTATACCTTTTTCCAAATGTTATGGTGTTTATTGTTTTATTTTGCTGTTACATGGTGTCTTAGGTTGATACTACAATATGTAACAATACAGATTTCAAAAAGAGGTTGTGTGCCATTGTGTGGACCGATTCAATCCCACCTGAGCAGTTTGAAAGTGATTGGGCCACCATACTGAAGGATTTCAAATTGGTTGAGCATGAGTGGCTGCAGTCAATTTATCAGATCAGGGCTTGGATACCAGCGTATTATCGCGAGGAGTTCATGTCTGGGCTTATGCGTACCTTATCTCGTTCTGAGAGTGAGAACCACTTCTTTGGACAATTCTGTAACCCGGATTGTACCCTTGTTGAATTTCTGGGGCATTTTGATTCTGCCATTGAAGCTCAGAGACATGAAGATAGGAAGAACGATCATGACACCAGAAACACAAACCTTGAAATTTGGGCAGTAGATTTTGTAATAGAGGATCAAGCGGCAAGAATATTCACACGCACTATATCTTTTGATGTACAGCTGGAGATACAAAATGGTATACACAGATGTGCTATCGGAAAGTGGGAAGAGATTGGTGATTTCATTAACTTTTTTTGTGAAGGACTGGGAATAACCATTCACTACTTTCTTCCAGGTATATATCAAAACCTAAATACCTGAGTTTAATTTTACAATGTTTACTGATTATGGTTACATATGGTGTTATGTGGTGTTGTGAATCAAATATAATAGTACTTCCTGCTTATGATGTTATGTATCTATATAAGTTAACGATTTTTTTAGTGGTGTCCTATAGGTTATGATGCGGGAGAACGACATGACTGTATATTGTACATGCAACAGATTTGAACAGTTTGGGTTGTTGTGCTCATACATATTTTGTGTGGATTCTTGTTATCAAGGAGTTTCCACAATGTTATATTTTACGACGTTGGACTAGGGAGGCTGTTCCAAACAGTTCTCCTGGTGCTATTTTAGGTATGGATGAGAGGGATGATCATTATAATGAAGTTAACCGCTTTGTACGTGAGATCACATACTCTACGGAGTCGGTTATTAACAAGCTTGTTACCAACTTTGATGCGTTGTGCTCATTTAGGGATCATGTAGTTAACTTTTTCCCAACAGTTGATGCGGCAGGTGTAACAACCCGACCTTTTGGATTGTTATCCGAATTCCGTTATTTTCGTTAATTCTGTTTCAAACCCGTTTGTACTATGAGATTATTATAATGGTTTACAATTATTTTAAAACGCATATCATATCGCTTATATATCGCATTTAAATCGCTTAATACTCGTAACTCTCAACGCAAACTCAAATTGCGGTTAATTATGTTACATTATGTTATTTATGTGTGCTTTATGATTTATGGTTGTACTCGCTATCGCAACGCTCTCACTCGCACAAATCGCTAAATCGCATTATTTTATTATCCCAACGCTTAACACCTCGCTAAAACGCTTAACATAACCATCTAATACGAATCGAATCGCTAAACATGCACCTAACGAGCAAATAACGAACAAAACTCAGCCTTCAGGTCAAGTTCCCAACTTCGCCCGAAGTTGACTAGGCAGAAATACAAGACAATTTCACCCAAACTTGACCAAACCAAGGGAAATAGGCCAAGTTTGGCCGAACTTGTGACAAGTTCAACCGAACTTGATGTCTGATCTCTTGTTTCCTCTCCACCTATAAATACCCAGCACCTCCGTTCGTGCTCTCCTTGCTACAACTTCGCTCCAGAGCTCCCTAAACCGAAATCCCTTTTTTTTTCCAAGTAAGAACCACTCAATTTTATGCAAACTACAATGTTTTCCACTACGATTTTACATAAGGAGTACCTTCGTTTTCATCAAAAATTTCTCTGTATATAAAAATTTTCATCTTTTCTATAAAACTTCTTGTTTTAGCTTAGATCTACACTTAAATGGGTTTATTGGACTTAGCTTTGGCTCTCCAAGCTAGAAATCTTGATTATTTCGACTCACCGAGTGTTAGATCTGAGAAAACTATTCAAAGCATTAATTTTTACACCAAAAACGGATTACCTGACATAAGTCTTGTTCACTAAGTAGTGGAACGAGGCATTGTCAACAAGATACTTGAAATGGATTCGAATTTACATCTGTTTCAAGCAAGAACTCAGATCCGGAAGCACAAGGACGATACAATCACTTCGCACGAACTGGACTAACTCGTATGAACCGACAAGTTCACACGGATTAGCCCAAGTTCCTGTAAAATGTTTAAAACTCGCTCTCAAAGACCTCTCCAGCCTATGTTTTTGCTCAGTAACACAGGGTTGGAGGGATGGACACTCGATTTCCTCAACAAACGACGCGAAAACACTCGATTTTGGACCAAAAATAGACAAGTTCGCTCCAAAACAGGCAAGTTTACTCCAAAAAGGGGCAAGTTCGCCCGAAGTTGACACCAGATTAGTGCCAACTTTGCCCGAACTTGTACTAGCTTTTGTGGAAACATGCCAACTTCGCCCGAACTAGTACTAGCTTTTGTGGAAACATGCTAACTTCGCCTGAACTTGTACTAGCTTATGTGGAAACATGTCAACTTCACCCGAACTTGTACCTGGCTTAAGTTGGGTACAACTTCGCCCGAAGTTGTCCTCCAACTTTAAGTCAGAACAAGTTTGACTGAACTTGTCTACTGTCTCTACGCGTTTCGACCGTTTCAGCACTTCGGAAGACTGATGCACTTCTGTTCTCGCTTACAGGCTGTCTCGGCGCTCCCTTCAATCCATAGAAGAATTGTGTTTACTTGCTAAGCACGAACTGTGAGTATACTTGAACCCTTTTTTCGTTTAAAACACACTTTTGGGTGTTACATATGTTCTCTATATCAAAACATGCTACACACAACGCTAAACTCTTTTAACGCTAACCGCTCTCGCATGTTATACGTGAATCATTGAATGTTCTTTTGCTATGTGTGAATAACAAGGACTTGCAGACCACCCTTAGCAACGATAGTACTATAATTTGGACTCAGTACTCGATTGGTTCAGGGGTTGTTAAGGCTTGTATATTAACTTTATGTGCGTGTTCGCTGTTGTGAACACGTATCGCGCATACTCTACCTCGCAGTCGTGTTGGTTAGCTTGTATCATTATTTTTAGCTTACTTAGATACACTTTCTCTACGTGTACATGTTGGTTATGCATAAACGCTTTATCGCTATTAGTATGCTATTAAACCTGTGTACTCACCTTTACTTATTGTATTGACTTGTATTTTAACGTATGTAACAGGTTGATGGATTTCGCTGCAATTGGACTTAGGATTATCTTTCGAAACTTGTAATAAAAACCTAGTTGTCGAACTGTGTTGTTTGAGAATGATGTAATCCGTATGACTTTTGATATGAATATTTAGTTCGATTGTATGGGAAATTGGATGTTACTAAATATTGTCATATTAATAGTTGTTGTGGAAATTCTTGAGCAATCTGTTTGCTTAGTGTCGCGCCCCGATGATTCTGCCATCGGTTGGGGTGTGACAGATTGGTATCAGAGCCATAACTATAGGGAATTTGTTAGAATTGCAATGTTCTACCTAGTCTATAGTCTAAGTACCCAATTAGACCGCTCCTCGACTTAAATACTTAAACTACTTGTCTCAAATGCTTATGTCTTTCCTAAGGCTAACACAATGTAGACGCTTGAAAACGCTCATATAACATAAACGAGTGATTGTGTCGGGATTAGGTGTGAAAACCAAGAACTCTCGACAAGATCACTCACTCCGCGTACTATTTACTGCACGAGATTCTTTCGATAAGCTAGGAATGATATCCATATCTTGATGAAAATCTCCACCTCTATTTTCGTGGAACTCCCGACGTGTTCGGTGAAAACCACAAACATGGAACGAAGTTGTTAAGTTAGGGGTGAAACCCACATCTTAATAACTAATTCCACTCCTCGATTTTGAATCTCACCAAAGTCTAGACTATTTCGATGACTCGGGGCACGCCGTAACTGGAAGGATAAATGCCGTTAACCGTAGTACGGTGAGAGCATTTGTCTATTAGGCCAAATCGTGTGCCCGAACTCAAAGAATTTTCGAACTACTTTGGGTAGTCGTTGTCTCAAAACCCAGGACGCTCCAAATTGATTTAAGCCTGTAATCGCCGATTTTACGCATCATCGAGTTTTATTATTAATTATGTGTTTAAGTTGGTGAATTTTACGCTTTATCGATTTCTCGTCTTATCGCTCTTCGCTTTACAAAAATACGCACAACTCGCACAACTCTCGTAATCTAAAACGCTAAATAATCGCACTAAACTAAAACGCTCAACCCACCTACGCGAATGTCCTCATATGCGGCCTTACTCGCTTATTACGCTTATACTACTCGCATCTCATAGCGCGCTATGCAAGATCTAGTAAAGGTGAATACGTCTGAAATATGTGCTTACATGCTTATCTGCCTACGTGATTATGTGCTTACATGCTTATGTGCTTACATGGATACGTGCTTACGTGTTGTGTGCCTTATGTGATTAATAATAATAATAATAAGTATATGGTGTTAAACGTAAAACTTTTGAACAAAACCCATTATAATCGAATCTCATCTAAATTCCCTATGTGTCATTCTACAGAATCTCACTTTCGCAAATGGCATCCATGGGATCTCACACTCGTCGCACCGCTCAACGCAACAACGCCGACAAACGCATAGCCTCTCTCGTAGCCAAGGAGATGGCTAAGGTGATCCTGCAAATTGTCAGTGAAATACAAGCGGTTAGCATCAACTCATCAGTCGACTCCAAGAACGATGCTCTGAAATCTCGGTTTAGCTTCAAGCAGTTTAAGGCCTACGGTCCTGCAGCATTCACAGGCGAAGATGGACCAACCAAGATGTTCCACTGGTTCGACTCGATCGAAGTCACCTTCAGGCAAAGCGAATGTCCTGAAAATATCTGCACTGTCAACGCCACTAGAGTCTCTCAGTCAAGGGCACTTGACTGGTGGATTGCTGAGCGTAACAGGTGCGACAATGATGAAGCTTATGCTCTCGCGTGGGAAGAACTTAAGGAGCTCATGATCAAAGAGTTCTGCCCACCGCACGAGATCCAGAAGTTGGAAAATGAATTTTGGGGTATCAAGCAAATTGGTGGTGACAATGCTGGTCTCACCGCTCGTTTTAAGCAACTCAGCCTCATCTGCCCAGGTCAAGTGGACACTACCGAGAAACCTATCAAGAAGTATCTCTACGCTCTCCCCGACTGTGTCGCAGACTTTGTTCAAGCTGCAAGGCCAACTACCATCAAGGATTCTTACCAACTCGCATCCGAGATCAACGACAAGCGAGTCTTGGTTGGAGCTTTCAAAGTCTCAACCAAGAACCTCAGCCAAGCTACTGTTGAGCCAAGCACCGATACTGCTCCATCTCAAGCCTCCAAGTCAAATCACCAGAACCGCAAGCGAAAGGGTAACAACAAGAACTGCGCAGTAGTCCCAGCACCAAACTCCCAGTCTCGCCAAGCTGCTACTCCCAACGCACCAGCTGCTAAGCGTGCGTACACTGGACCTCACCCTCTGTGCTCCAAGTGCACATACCATCATGCGGTTGGAGGAAATTGCCGCTTTTGTGCCAACTGCAACAGCTATGGGCACTTCACGGCGCACTGCCGCACTGGTCCACGTCAGCAAGCTCCTCCCGCCCTCGCAGCACCGCCAGCTCCTCTCAATGCTATGCCAGTCAACCAGGCACTGCAAGCACCACCAGTTCAGGCACGTGCTTGCTACACTTGTGGCGACCCAAATCATTTCAGCAATAACTGCCCAAACCGTGTTGTGAAACAAGAACCGCAGCAGCAGCTTCAGCAACAGCCACCACAGCCGCCGCAGCAGCAACAACCACAGGCTGTGCGTGGAAGGGCCTTCAACATCAATCACCGCCAGGCTCAGAATGAAAACAATGTTGTCAATGGTACGTTCCTCATTAATGGTATTTATGCTTCTTATTTATTTGATACTGGAGCCGATAACTGTTTTGTATCGTTAGGATTTAAAAAGCTTTTAAAATATAAACACGCTAACCACCCAACTACCTTCGACGTCGAAATTGCCACCGGAAGAACCGTTACCGTTAACTCCGTCTTACGTGGTTGTACTCTCGAACTCAACAATTATAGCTTCTCAATCGATCTTATACCTATCTTCCAAAGGTACGGCAATAAAAAATATAAAAAAATGAAAATATATTAAACAAATTACAAAAATACTATATCTTCCAAAGGTAATTAATTATCAATAATCAGATCATGTTCAAATTCCGCTTCTTCTAGTGAGAGATCGGCAATCAATAGAGAATTAGAGATGATGAGACTTGAGAGTATAGAGATTAGAGAAACCGAATATGATAGGTCTATTTATTTAATGGTTGGTTATGGAATTTGAAAGGGTTAAAACCCTAAAAATAAATGAAAACAGGTTGCATACTTCTACCAGTTACGTCCCCAACATTGGAAACGTTTAGGAAACGTCCCCGACGAGTACCCATGGTGTTTCCGTCCCCGACAAGTACCCAAGACGGGTACGGCCACATAAATGGAGTCCCCGTGCTACATAGGCTGCAATGGTGACAACCTCTTCCTATTTGGACCCTTAAACTGATTTCGGAACTCTTGTACAACTGCATCTTTCTTCTTGTTTGCCTTTTTCTGTTCAACCAACGTAGTTTTTCCCCGAGGTAACCCGGACGCACGGTACAAAAGTGAAGGTCCTGATCTGGCGGTTCTAGACGGAAGTTAGTGCGTAAACGTAACCGATTCGGTAGATTGTTATTAAGAATGGAGTAGAAGTAGAGTGCAGTGGAAGTCGTATCTTCATTCATACCGAAAGAGTATACATCTTGTCCAGCTACCGGAGTTCCTGGAGAGAATCCGGCAGCACCTCCCCGTAGGGATTGCAAAAACTTAAACAACAAATGAACACACACCACCTATATATAGTGGAACAAGTTCGGACCAAAATCACTGGGTCAAGTTCGACCGAACTTTATTTCGTCCGAACTTGTCCTAGACATGACAAGTTCGTCCGAACTTGATTTCGTCCGAACTTGTCCTAGGCATGACAAGTTCGTCCGAACTTGGTCGTGTGTTCGATTCTAATCTATACAATATTCAACACACGCTCTATCTAGCCTATTCGACAAGTGACGAACACAAAGTGCATCAACAGATTCCCCCTTGTTCGTTACTGTCGAAGCTTGATCTTCAACTTGAAATCTCTGAGTCGTGGTTGAATATTCTGCAACTTCAATCAAGGTATTTGCCGATGTCGTTGAAACGCGTCAACAAATTCCCCCTTAATTGATGATCCGGGCTTGCATTATCAAAATTCAATTTTGAAAACTCCACTTCAGATCTTTGGTTGCATGGTTTCCGACCTCCTCTAATTTACTTGACCGGCAAATTTTCTCGAATAACCACCAACTCAAAGCTAATCAATGCAGCAGCTTCTCCATTTCGACGATAACCGCATCCGAGTTCAGTTTTTGAATAAGCATTGAGCATCGAGAGTTTATTCCGCACACTCCTAAAATATCAAAAACTCAACTGGAAATTGATAGAAACTTCGAATCACCACATCAGAAAACTTCAAATCAATGAATACCCTCGAAAATCTGAAATTCCGATTTCCGTAATCGCAGTTAAGCACCCTTCAGAAAGATTTGATCAGCAAATCGGTAATCTACTCAATCACAAATCTTCATCAGAAACAGATAATCTGGTAAAGCATCAAATCTGAGAAACACATGTCCGTGATCAAAATCACATTCTTCCTCTTCAGTCAAAATAACAGATATATAGCTATCTCCGTTGAACCTAGCACCTTGAAACTACAAAACATCCCTATTTCCAGCTTACCCGATCAAAACAGTTCATTTGCTTTGCAGAGTGAATGATAAGCAGTCGTGTATGCGCCGCGCGAACCCCACATCGAAGATCAGGACCTAAATCCTACATCAAGCATCAATCTGTATCACAATCTGAAAATTCTAAACTTCCTATGATCACGAAATCCCAAATGTGTAGTCTCTTTCGTCAGCAACCGGTACACAGCTTTGTCTGAAAAATTCATTATATCATCTTCTTCTATCATGGTACCACGTACAACCCGGGGCAACTGAAACTACAGAGCATCCTTATCTCCTGGCGGTTAGTCCAGTCAATAGTTCATATGCAAAGTAGAGTTAAAGATAGGCAGTCGTATGTGCTCCCAAACCATACACATGACTCAGGTGTCAATCCACAACCATAACCTCAGAATCTGATAAACAACTCCTCCAAGACTTAGTTATGTAACCACCCGCTTTCAAACTAGACATCAACTTAAGATCACCAGTGAATCTCGATCCTCTGTGTTTCCCAGATAATCTGCAATCGGTAACCACCCGGATACTGTTGCAGGAGCCAAGAATTTCAAAAATGCCGGAATCTTCAAATATACTTTAAAATTTTTATTCCCCCTCATTTTTGTAAATTCTGACCATATCAATTTTTCACTGAAATTCCCCCTCAAATCCGGAATTTCAGTATTCATCAAATGCGGATTTAACATTTAGGCCCATTATCAGTCACGGCATCAAAAGATAAATATTCTACACAGGTATCAATGACTCTCCCGTTATCTTTAAAATTCTATGACCGTATCACCAAATATGTACTTTGAAGCTCTAGACGGTGTCCCCGAACATGCCGAATTAGATGTTAAAAACTCGAAAAAAATTCTATCATCAAATTTTTTTGGACACTCGTCTCGTCAAAACGATCAACAAATTTTTATTTTTTTTAATTTTTTAGGCTCCATGTACAAGTTCGGGCGAACTTGTCCACTATGTTACAAGTTCTGGCGAACTTATCAATATGTTACAAGTTCGGGCGAACTTGATCTCCAAGTTACAAGTTCGGGTGAACTTGATCTCCAAGTTACAAGTTCGGGCGAACTTGATCACCATGTTACAAGTTCGGGCGAAATTGGTCTCTAAAAACAGCCCTTTTTCACATTTTTCGATCCGGAATCCTTATTTCTTCGAATTTCGAGATAATTCCATCATAGGTCTAGTCGAAAATGATTTACTAACAATCTTATCCGTTAAATTTTACTTTTTGTCCGTGGATTGTATGTTTATTTCATGTTTTACGTCCAAAACACCTCCTAATGTTCATAAAAGTCCAAATTCATGAGCGTAGGTGATAACCGTAGCTCTGATACCAATTGAAGGTCCTGATCAGGCAGTTCTAGATGGAAGTTAGTGCGTAAACGTAACCGATTCCGTAGAATGTTATTAAGAATGGAGTAGAAGTAGAGTGCAGCGGAAGTCGTATCTTCATTCATACCGAAAAAGTATACATCTTGTCTAGCTGCCGGAGTTCCAGGAGAGAATCCGGAAGCACCTCCCCGTAGGGATTGCAAAAACTTAAACAACAAATGAACACACACCACCTATATATAGTGGAACAAGTTCGGACCAAAATCACTGGGTCAAGTTCGACCACACATGATTTCGAGCGAACTTGTCCCTTACATGACAAGTTCGTCCGAACTTGTCCTAGACATGACAAGTTCGTCCGAACTTGATTTCGTCCGAACTTGTCCTAGGCTTAACAAGTTCGTCCGAACTTGGTCGTGTGTTTGATTCTAATCTATACAATATTTAACACACGCTCTATCTAGCCTATTCGACAAGTGACGAACACAAAGTGCATCAACAAAAAGTTCGGATGTAATGTTTACAAGTCGTCTGTCACCGAGATTCAACACACGTGCATCAGGGTCATAATTCAAAACCAACCAGTGTGCCAATGTGGTTGGGACTCCTGCTACTTGAAATTGGAAAATTGTGCCAAACCCAATTTCACACACTTTGTCTTGCTGCTCCTTACTTAGACCAGTTGCTAGAGTTATCAAATTATCTATTGACACCTTTGGCCTAATTCAAGCACCGGTGAATGGCTTATAAGGTTGTATCACTTTTGTTGCTTTGTACATTTCGGTAACCTTTTTGTTGCTGATTTACGTCGCTTACCGGGTGGGGTGTCGATAAAATCATTATCCAGGTCGGGTTGTCCATGGGTGGCCCCTGCAAGTTCTGTCGACTTTAGTAGCGAATCTAATATAATCAATATAACATCATAAAAAAAGTGTCTAACATGTGTGTCTGCAGCCGCTACTGGATGCGCTGCTCCCGCCCACCACAGCTGTGTTTTAAAAAACAACTGTTTTTAATCCATAATTGAATAAACACAAATACTAACACATCATTAACTTTTTTTTAGTTTTACTTACATTGTTGGTTTGTTCTATCGCTGCTTCGATTCGTCGGCAACCACCTTACCGTTAATTTATATTGCTTGTCGGGTCGTAGGATTACCATCATTTCCCAGCTTCATGGTCTTTTGGTTGTGGATCCTCTGTGGACACACACCCATTCGTTTTTGTAGCTTCCGGGTTATTTTTGTGAGGATCCTTTGTGGACACACCCTCATTCATGTTTGTATTTTTTCCACACCCTCATTCGTCCCAGCTGGCACCCCTGTGGGAGTCAAATCAAGCGTTATCAGGTGTTATGCAAAAATAACTATATATATACATAATCTCAATCCATTTCTTGTTTTTTACTGACTTTCTTGGGTTATAGCTTCGCGCACAACATCTGTTGAGTATATATTATAAATCTGTAAGTAACAATATAATCTTGAATGTTTGTCCTTATGAAACCATAAGATACACACAAACATTTACTATTTACGGTTGTAGTTGAATTAACAAAGTGCAAGTTTTAGCATTTAAGTAATTACCGAAAAACAAATAAACAACTTAAATATTTATCGTTGTTGTTTTCGCTGGCTTTAACAGTGTCGACAATACCAGCATTCTCATCTGTTTAATTCAAATCAAGTTTCATCATTATAAACTTCAAAAATACAAATAAAGTTCACATCTGTGTTAATTAGCATTTTTGTAGTGATTATGATTGTTTACCCTGTATGTTATTAGACTTCCGAAAGGTATCCGTAGACAATCCAGTTTTGGTTACAAGTGGTAAAGTTACCATGTAACAACAAACATATTCAATACAAAAACTGTCAAATTCATGTCAAAAAACAATCTAAAACAACAATGCTACCACTTATGCTGTAATGATCAATATGTATACGTGGAAGCCTACTATGTATTACAATGTAAATACCTTCGTCATCACTTCCGGCTGTGTCTGAATTGCTACATATTACTGGTGTTTCGTTGCTGTTTTTGAATTTTTATTTGTACATTTTCCCTTTAAACCGTTGGCTTGACCTGACTATATAACACAATAAAACCCTATCCTATCTCAACAACAGGTTCAAATACTCAATAATCATTCTCCCTTTAAACTATTTATAAACACCAAATAATACCATGTAAGATATACACGAACGACCATGCATTTTAACAAACACAACAACACCTCATAACACTAACATCATCCTAACAAACATTTCAACTCACAATCAGACCCTTAAACAAATTTCCTTTGTGCCGTCAAATAAAAAAATAAAAAACAGACTATATCACAAACGAAAAACACCATATCCATCTCAATAGATCATATGTAACCACCCTATTATCATCGGCATTACATTCTTTAAACACAATCTTCATCATCAACATATCATAAAACACCACTTTCAAAGTAAAACAACTTTGTTTTAGTGTAGCTTCACGAAAGATTCTTTAACAAACTTAAGACACCATTATCGACACATCATCATATGAAAAAACAGACCTTTTCGTTTTGAAATTAGGGTTTTCATTTTCCTTTTCGCCGGTGGTTTGCTCCGGCTTCCAGTAGTGTCTATCCGATTTGAAATAGGAGTATCACTTATCTTCTTCATCCTGCTTCGCAAATGTATAATCAATCAGAGAATAACTAGTAAATGGTTGAACAACACTATGAAGATTTCCGGGGATTCTTACGAGTTCAGAAAAATGGGATTTTAGGGTTTATTATGGGTGGATTTGGCGGATAGAATCTCTTGATGATGAACACCCTGATTTTTCGAGCGAAATGATCGCTGCTGTGGAGGTTATTTGAGTTATGAGATACAGTTTTTGATTTTGAATAGTTGTGAAAGCCCTAAATTGCCCCTTTATAGTCAAATCAGTTATAAAATACCACCATATTATTTACAATAATGCCATTTAAATATGAACCATTAGATTAGAGATCTAATGGTCTATATTCTTTCTTACATTTCTTACAATAAATACCTTTTTTACAATAACCCTACCCTATATATATGTATGTATATATATATATATATATTATATATTAAATGTTATATATATATATATATATTATACTATATTATACTATATATTAAATTATATCCTTAACTAGATTATCCATTGTTGTAACAACTCAAAAAAATTTCGTCTAATAAAATTCCGACATGTGCCCCGTAAATTCTTGGTTGCCACGTGTAACCGAGAAGGACTAAAACGCCGTTATGTTATTTTAATAACCTCTGAACGAGCATCAGAAAAGTAGGAGGACCAAAGTTGTAAAAATACCAAATTTTAAGATCTGGGAGGCGGTTACGGACCGCAAGCCATTTTGGTTACGGTCCGTAATCATTCAAAGATATGTGGGCACCAGAGGTCCTTACGGTCTGTAAGGGGTCGCCAGCAAGAAGAATGGTGGCAGCTTCTACCCCTGCCACTTAGCTCGCCATTGCCACACCTTTGCTGCTTGTAACACATCCCATAACACTTGTTAAACCCTCATAACTCCTCCCAACACCTGGCAACACCTCCTCACTTCACCATCACTATATAAAGGGTCGTGATCGATGAGGCTCTTTGCTCATTACTTCCAATTCTTCTCTTGCTCTCTCTGGAGGTTCCTAACCATAAGGGACTTCCTAATTAATCATATTTCGTGCTAAGGACCTTGTGTAAGTATTCTTAGCCCTCCTTTTCAGTTTTATTAAGTTTTAAGCCAAAGTCAAAGCGTTGACGTAAAAACGCTTTGACATTGAGCGAAGACCATTATGGTTCAGCCAATGTTCGTAACGAACATGGCTACGTGATCATAATAAGGTAGGTGTTAATCTCTCAAGAGCGCACCTCCTGATTACCACGTTTGCTTGGTCAATTGACGGGTCAAAGTTATGTTAATAAAAAGTCAAACGGGTCAGTTTTGAAATAAAAACATAACTAGTAATGTAGGTGTTATAAAATCTGTTGCATTATGATCATGATATGTTGTAGTATAACCCTCTGGAGTTATATTACATGGTCATATAGTAATCCGAGTCATTATGCAAGTATCCGTTAAATATCCCTAAAATGCCCTTTTGTTATAAAGTAAGGTTTTGATCACTAACAAGCATACAAATGAGTTGTAAACTAAATTGTTAAACTAATAAACTTATATTGATGTTAGTAACCTGGTCATGAACTATGTTTTGATTATTCAACGTAATTAAACACGTTTAAAGTGACCAAATCGCCCTTTTTGGCGTATAAAATGGTTTAAATATAAACTTAACATCAAAACTCATTACCTACTGATGTAATATCATTATTAGGATTATTTGGGATGTTCATTCAGGTTGCAAACTGAGTTTAAGCTCTAGTTTGCATATTATGTCCTTATATGACGATATTGCCCTTTCGGCACTTTAAATGGGTTTTAAACATTCTAATGGACCAAAACTTTATACTTACTGATGTAATATATAAATTAATATATTTGGTCATACAAACCTGGTCAAAACAATATTTTCACTTAAATACCATTTAAATCGTCATTTAGCGACTTAATCGCCGTTTCGGCGCATAATGTGGCTTAAAACCATATTGGAGCATCAAGGCTTGACACCTACTGATTTCAAAATATATTTCAAACTTATTAAAGTAGGTAGAAGTCCCAAACTCAGATTCCCAAATAAGTTATCAATTATTTGTGAAATGACCAAAATGCCCTTTCTGGGATATAGTTTGGTCCTAAACTATAAACCACACATATAATTGATAACCTACTGATATAACATCATAAAATAAGTGTTTCTACAGAATGTTTATGACCATAACATTAGTTTACATATAAACCCATTTATTATGTTGTAGAATAACCAAATTGCCCTTTTAAGGCATAGTTTGATTTTAAAACCGTAACGAGCCAACATGTTGATAACTTACTGATATTTTAACACATTTTAAACATAATGGCATATGGAACTTGTGTAGGATTCACCCAGTTTCCCGGTTTCACTTATATGCGTATGGTTCGGCCTACGTAACTAGGTTACGTAATCAAACCGAAACGGGTTTAACCATATAAAATTATTCTCAAATTCCGGTATGTAAAGTGGTAACCCATATTATACAAGTCCTAGTACTTGTCGGTCCAAAATACATTATTTTCCGGTCATCGCTTAATCTAGCGTTTCGTTCCATTATCTTTATTTTAAGTTAGCCGGTCTAAGTCAATGACCAAATAAAGACCCGCTAGCTAACTAATCGGTTAATAATACCATCCATTACAGACTAGAGGCTTCTAGTAGATTGTCATCATGCTAGTTAATTGATTATGGCTGTGTGTTGCTTGTTTTCTTATTTATTAAATATTTTGCAAGCCATGTAAATACTTTTAACTTATTTTCCCTTATACGGGCTTGTGATAGGGTATAATAATACCGCATGGTTGGATATGGGATCAAAGATCAATGAGTAGGGAATTCAAATAATCTATTTTAATAGTATTGCTTAATACTAAACATTTGGGGGTTAAAACGACCATGTCTTGGATATCCACGGCTCATTTAATTGTAAATTGTGACACCCGGCTATTTAGGTTGTCCCGTACAAATGTAACACGTGTCATGAATGAATAAAAGGTCGTATTTGATTATTTATGATGTTTATATATGGTATTTGATATGTTGGTAAATCCAAAGTTTGATAAAAATTGCGTTGGCAATATTAAGATAAACGCTTATCGCGTAACGGATAAAATGCGAAACGAACGTCGGTGACCGCCGAATAATGTTAAAATCCTAAAAATAGTCTGATATGAGTTAAATAATATATTTAATTATAATCGTGAGATAAAATAATTAAAAACGCTAAGAAACTCTATTTTTCGAGTTTAAGCGCGTACTGCGCGATACTGCGCGTATCTAACAAAATACTGTCAACACAACCAGTTCAGGCAACGAATTATTATAATAATAATTTGACAAGTTTATTTTTATAGAATGATAAAAATAAATTAAGACGCTTAAAATCCCTATTTTGCGAATTTAAGCGCGTACTGTGCAACACAGCGAGCATACTGCCAAATACCGACAACGTAACTGGTCCTGACAAATAAAATACTGATTAGTAATATTTTGGTGCGTTTATTTTTATAGAGCGTTGAAAATAATTTAAAACGCGTTAAAACGCAGTTAAAACGCTAGATAAAACACCCGGTATCCAGTAAAATACCAGTTAACCTATATATGTGTATGTATATGAAATATGAGAGAGAAGGGGGCTAGGTGGCGGCATCATGGCTGCCCACCTTTTTTCCTTTTTGCTTCTAAATAGCCAAGTGTGGCCTTGGAACTTTAAAAGTAATCATGCACACCTCCAACACAATCCAATAAACCATCCAAGATCAAACCAAACATACACTCACTCTCTCTCTCTCTCTCTAGCTCTTGGCCGAAACACCCCCCTCACACATACATTTCAAAATTTCAAATCATTTCTTGAAGATCCAAGGGCATTTGAAGGTGATTTCAAGTGTTCTTGAAGGTTTAAAGGTGATTTCCATGTGTTTCAAGCAACATCCAAGCTTCATATCATCAACTCTTGTTCAAAACCCACTAGAATCTTGAAGGTATAACATTCATCTTTAAAAACTTGTTCTTGATTCTTGATAAATGTTGATGATGATAGAAGTTTCTCTTGTTCTTGAGTTTAAACACTAACTTGAAAATAACCACAAATGGGATTTAAAAGAAATAAAAATGGACATGTATATACATGTAGGTGGCCGTGAGTATGTATATATGTATATATGAGATTGAGTTTTGGTTCTTGAATGATTCTTGATTAACATGATATTTGTAAAGTTTAAAGTTCATGCATGCATCAAAAGTTGTCATAAGAGAATGTTCTAAAAGGTTTTTTTAGTGATTTGAAAGAATGAACACGAAAAGTGGGTCTTTGGAAGCATGTAAATATATGTGTGTGAGCCGTCTATATATATATGTATATGTATGTACACAAAATTTGTAGTTAGTTCATAAATGTGAAGGAATATGTCTTGCATTTATGTTAAATGATGAGATGATAATGATATGAAGATTTGAATGTCATGGATAATATAAACATGAAATAAATGTATGTCTAGATGCATACGAGTACATGCAAGTTGAAAATAATATGTTATGGATGCATTAGATGCACATAGAAGGACATGCATGTTGATATATAATCATGGAAAGATGATTTGAGCATGATTTGATAAAAATAAATTATGAACAGATTCTAAACACTAAAATATGAATATTCGAAGTGTTAAAATGATATAAAACTTTGACATAAAGTTTACTAGCTTTGCATGTTGTACTATGTGCTTAAAAGTGTTGTAAAATACATGAAATCGCATGATTTATGTGCCTTACACAACAACTGCACTAATATGGTTATAACCATCATTTTATTCAGTATATAACATGTATTGTGTTAAAATATGAAGTCGTTTCGAGTTCGGATGGTTGGAGTAACGTTTGACGCAAAACTATGCGGTAAAAACGGTAAAAATCGCCTTTTAAGAGGGTTTTTATGAAACTGTTTTAAATCAGTAAATAAACTGATATTTTTAGTACAAATATAAGTATATTAACTTATATTTAGTTTATTTGGTGTTTGGTTAGTCATACGTGACTTTCGGCACCCGAAAACGTTACCGAATCACTAAAATACGCATTTTTCAACATACACTAGAATGGGATGTTCATGGGTGAACCTTATGTGTTTAAATGTGTTATGTGATTTAAATATGTGAATATGATAATATGTTAAGTGTTGATATGATAGTGGGAATTAAGACTATGCATGTACGCTTGTATGTTTAAAACGGTAGGATCGGTGAAATCGCGTTAAAATGTGTAACTTATTTGTCGAGCATGAAAATTGATACATAGGTTAACTTAGTGAGTTATTTCATGTATAAATGCTTTAAAAATGATAAGTGAATAAGTTAATAAGTTTTCGCGTGTTATGATATTGTGAAAATGTGCACGTTTATGTATATATATTACGACGCGCAAATCGTAGATATATAGTACTTATAAACGGGAGTGTAACTGATAAAACATTAAGGTCACCAATAAAATCGTTCAAGTCGCAAAATCTTAATATATATATATATATGAAGGTCCGTGATAAGGCGGTTCTAGACGGAAGTTAGTGGATAAACGTAAACCGATTCGGTAGAATGTTATTACAGAAAGGAGTAGAAACAGAATGCAGTGGAAGTCTTCTTTCATACCGAAAGAGTTTACATCTTCAAAGTCAAGCTGCCGGAGTTCCTGGAAAGAATCCGGCAGCACCTCCCCATAGGGATGCCAAAAACTTAAATGACAAATGAACACGCACCACCTATTTATAGGGAAACATCAAGTTCGCTCCAAAATAGGCTATACTTCAAGTTCAGGCGAACTTGTCCTATGAAGGACAAGTTCGAGCGAACTTGATCTACTCATGTTAAGTTCGAGCGAACTTGTCCTACATAGGACAAGTTCGGGCGAACTTGACCATCTCAACACTATTTCGGTCGTGTGTTCAATTCTAACCTATACAATATTCAACACACACTCTATCTAGCCTATTCGATAAGTGACGAACACCAGGTGCACCAACAGATTCCCCTTGTTCGTTACTGTCGAATCTTTGTCTTCAAACGTGAGCCGTGTTTGAATATTCTGCAACTATAATCAAGGTATCTGCCGATGTCGTCGAAACGCGTCAACAAATTCCCGCTTAATTGATGATTTGGGTTTGCATTATCAACATCTAATTCCCCGTGAAATCTCCAGTTCAGATATTTGTTGCACAGTTTCCAACCTCCTCTGATTTGCTTGACCGACAGATTATCTTGAATAGACACCAATTTGAAGCTCATTAATGCAGCTTCTCCATTTCAACTTTAACCACATCCGCATTCAGTTTAGCGCATATCTCCTATGCTCGATCTTCCGATCTTCAAGATTCAACCGGCAATTGATAGAAACTTCGAATTACTACACTGGTAAACTTCAAATCAATGTTTACCCACAAAAATCTGAAATCCTGATTTCCGTAATCACTCCAGATCAGCAAATCGGTAATCTTTTTCAATCAACAAATCTTCATCGGAAACAGATAATCTGGTAATGCATCGAATCTGAGAAACATACGTCCATGACCAAAATCACATTCTTCCTCTTCAGTCATAATGCCAGATATATAGCTATCTCCGGTAGACCAGCGCCACTTAATCACCAAACATCATCATCCAATGGCGGTTAGTCCAAAGAAAATAATGATTCATCTGCTTGAAGACTAAAAATAATGGCCACCAAAGGCTATTATCAGTTAACGTATCTGGGATAACTTCAGATCTCCTTGGTAATTTTGAAACCATCCGTCTTCGGAGCTAGTCATTAATCCTAAGATCATCACTGAACGTTTTGAACGTCCTCAGTTCCTTCATCGGTACTAACGACTGCTAATCCAGCTAACTGTTCCTTAACCGGAGATCAGGACTCTAACCCTTAAGCATCAATCTGTATCATGATCTGATAAATCGAAACTTCCTATGATCACAAAATCTCAATGAATCTCAATTCTATGCATTTCCCGAAAATCTGCAATCGGTAACCACCCGGATACTGTTGCAGTAGCCACAAATTTCAAAAATACCGGCATCTTCAAATATTGAATTTTTTTTATTCCCCCTCATTTTTGCAAATTTTGACCATACTGAATTTTTCACTGAAATTCCCCCTCAAATCCAGAATTTTTAGTTTTCATCAAATGTGGAATTTAACTTTAGGCCCATCGGTAGTCTTCAACTCTAATGATCACCAAATTGCTTTGGTATCAATGACTACCCTCTCATCTTCAACCATCTCTAACCTCATCATCTCAGCCTCTCTCTAAGGCCTCTGACGGTGTCCCCGAATAGTCAATATCATACGTTAAAATTTCGAAAAAATTTCTATCACCAAATTTTTTCCGGACACCCGTCTCATCAAAACGAGCAAGTTCGGGCGAACTTGTATGACAAGTTCAGGCGAACTTAGTCAGTTTGTGACAAGTTCAGGCGAACTTGGTTGGCCACCACCATGTTCAGGCGAACTTGCATGAAATAGACAAGTTCGGGCGAAGTTTTGCTTAATTTCAATGAAAATCAGTCAAGTTCTGGCGAACTTGATGAAAATTCATGAAAAACTTTGTCAAGTTCGAGCGAACTTGATGAAAAGTCTTGAAAAACCATGTTAAGTTCGGGCAAACTTGACCTCGACAGGTCAAGTTCGGGCGAACTTGACCTCGACAGGTCAAGTTCGAGCGAACTTGGTCTCTCAAATCAGCCATTATTCACATTTTTTGATCCAAAATCCTTATTTCTTTGAATTTCGAGATGATTTCACCGTAGATCTGGTCGAAATTGGTTTTCTAACAATCCTGTCCGTTCAATTTTGGATTTTGTCCATGGATTGTATGTTTATTTGATGATTTACGTCTAAAACCACTCCTAATGTCCATAAATGTCCAAATTCATGAGCGTAGGTGATAACCGTAGCTCTGATACCAATTGAAGGTCCGTGATCAGGCGGTTCTAGACGAAAGTTAGTGGATAAATGTAAACCGATTCGGTAGAATGTTATTACAGAAAGGAGTAGAAACAGAATGCAGCGGAAGTCTTCATTCATACCGAAAGAGTTTACATCTTCAAAGTCAAGCTGTCGGAGTTCCTGGAGAGAATCCGGCAGCACCTCCCCGTAGGGATGCCAAAAACTTAAATGAAAAATGAACACACACCACCTATTTATAGGGAAACATCAAGTTCGCTCCAAAATAGATTGTACTTCATGTTCGGGCGAACTTGTCCTATGAAGGACAAGTTCGAGCGAACTTGATCTACTCATGTCAAGTTCGAGCGAACTTGTCCTACATAGGACACGTTCAGGCGAACTTGACCATTTCAACACTATTTCGGTCGTGTGTTCAATTCTGTTGGTGCATATGTCTGTTGCCTTCGTCATTACACGAGAACGAGTAAAGAATAAACGAGAGTTTCTGAAGACCGAACAAGACAAAGTAGATATCCAAGAGGGAGTCTATTGGTGCTTAATGTCTATAGCATAGTCTTGTATCGAGTCTGTATACAATAGGTGAAACAAGGTGTATTTAAGAGTGGTAGATAGCAAGTTCGCTTGAGAAGAACTTGAGAAGTCAAGTTCGGTCGAACTTGACTAGGTCAAGTTCAGGCGAACTTACCTATGGCCGTCTTCTCACCAGCGAACTTGTAACACTATATATAGGTGCCTTGGACAGCGAAATTTTGGCACAGAGACGGCAAAGCTCTGTCGGATCCAGATATTCAATGTTTTGAACTTTAGATCAATGAAAACAACTATTAATGAGTAATTCTTTTTATTTGGTTAACTTGTCATAATTTCCGCCTAATCGGACAATAGATAACAAATTTAGGTTCCCGAGCTGTTCGTGGACTTCTTTCTTGAAAAGGCATTTAATCTTTTACTTCTTTCAGAAAAGAAAGATAAATTGCCTTAGAACATTGACGTGGACTTTGCAAAATCAAACGATGACAATGAATTGGTGTTAAAGATGTGGTAAAGAATGTTTTGGGAAATGATTCTGATGACGACAGCTTTAAAAGCGCCAACTCAAGTTCAAACAGTTCTGGTTCACAATCTGAAAATGACGATACATCATCAGAAAATGATCTAAGTGATCATCCTAACGTTTTCATGTACAAGGTTAAGGAATCTGATAGATTATATTTCAATGATAGCTTTCTGATTTAGAATGTGAAAGAAGATCAAATTGATAAACTGTTGAAACTTGTGGCGTTTCATCAGATGATCTCGAGAAAAATGAAAAAAAGTTTTATTCTAAACCGGAACAGAATTTTAACAATTATCGTAGAAACGATGGTGATTTTCCTGAGAACAGGAGAGCAGGTTTATGTATGGAAGAAGCTGAAGATGAACCGAAGAAGAACCAAAAGTCAACGTTCCAGGAGTACAAAGGTAATAACATAAAGTTTGTGTACGGAACGAAAACGGTTCAGGAGGAAAGTTTGATAGGTAAGAAATCAAACGATGAATTCAAGAAAGAAACGGAACTTCGGGACAAGGCTTAGTCCACAAATGGAGTAGAACCCACTAGTGGAAATGTTCATGATACTCGGACTTGCTTCAAATGCAATGAAGTTGGTCACATTGCTCGCAAGTGTCTGAAGTCTAAGCCTGTGTATCCCCGAAGAAAAGAAGTTTCAAGAGAGGTAAAACAAAAACAATTTGAAAATGATCAAAACAGGATTGTAAAAAGAAACGGTGACTTAAAAGAAATGAAACGTAATGTTGAATCCAATCTTGAAGTAAACCTAAAAATGAATCAAAATTTGAAAATTCAATTTTTCAAAAAGGAAAGACTTCAAAGTCAAATAATGATTCTAGGTTTTATATCAAGAAAGCGAGAGTTAATTCTCAAGGATTGCTAAAAAGAAATCCCTGAAAAAGTGAATGTTTGTGATAAAACCGAAAATGTAAAATCAATCAAGAAAGATAAAAGTAAAGTTGATTGTGAGTTTGAAGTTTGTGATGTTGAATATGGTTATCAAAGAGCATACGAAAGTGATTATGAAGATGTGTATGAGGAATTATATCCAAAACCCAAGACCAAGAAGGCTTGGGTTGAACTTTTTAACTAAATCCTTTCATGTGCAGGAGTTCCAAGATCCAGCTTATCAAAGTTGATTCAGGATTGAGGAGCTTCATATTAATTTAACTTATCAAGAAATGTCATATCTTTGTCATTTTGAGGGAGAGTAGTTAAAAAGAAAAGTTTTTTGAAATTACAAGTGGTTGCTAAAAAGAAAAATTTTGAAAAGTCAAAATTATGAAAATCCACACCGTTGAACAGAAAAACTGATTTCAAAGTTCTTACAAGTTTAAACTACTTTTACAAGTGGTAAATGAGTTTAATGATTGTTTGTTTAACAATTGCAGATACAGGATTGAGAAAAAGGATCGGACGACGAGGTCACAAGATTCGCATTAGTTTGTTACATTTTTAGAAGAATTTCTTTAAATCTAAAATCCAAAAATATGTTTTTGATTTTAGGGGAAGTAAAAAAAAATTTTATTGTTGAAAAATCAAAAACATATGAAAAAAGTTGAAAATTCAAAAACATTGAAAAATTCAAAAAGTACAAAAACATGAAAAAGACAAAAAGAATTTGTTGTCAAAAAGGAAATGATAGTACATCAGTGGACTATCATAGTATGCTAAAGAATTGTAAAGTTTAAAAGGGATAAACAATTATTACTATGGATGTATCGATAGGCTTTACACGTTCAGTAGATTGTTCCGGGATATAAACTAAATTTTACAACTGCTTAATCTTGTGGTTTAACATATCTTGGATATATGGACTTAGTACTCTGAAATTTCGATTGAAGAGTTGCCTGATTCTGAGATACGAGGTCTTTATAGATGATTGATATCTGTGGTATTATACAAGTTCTTCTGATTTTGCGGAAGCAATAGCCTAGAAATTCTATAATGCTTTTGCTAAAAAACCCCAAATAGCATGCAAAATTGAAAGAATCGAAAGATCTAATCATATGCAATGCTTAAAAGATTCCTTAAGTGGAACACACTTGAAAGACGAGTCTTCATCTCTTTGTCAGTACGGTAGTACTAACCTGAGCTCTCAAGGCATCGCATAACCCAATTACAGATATCAATTATGCTATACTCACCTGTAAGATGAAATCTAGGGAATCTGGATTCGGGAGTATATTCAAGAGGTGGGAACCATAGTTAAGTCAAGTCCCATAATTCTTATTAAACATATCTTGGAACAATTGAGAAACGTGATGAAGTTTAAGTGGACAAACATATCGACAATCTAAGGTAAACAAGTTTAAAACTTAAAGTCTCAAAAAAAGGTCAACGGTACTGGTGATATGTCTTAAACAAACTGATATGATCTTTAGACGCAAATTCACAAAAATACGTTTGTAAATATGTTTGTACATAGTTTACTTTACTTGTTTAAAGTTCTGTAAATTTTTACTTTCTTTTTAAATCCAAAAAGATTTTCGACAACTCAATGTCGGAGAACGGATCATCGAAGTCTTGTAAGAAAAAGTTCATTAATTTGAAACTTTAAAAATTGAAGATAATATCAGGTGTTCACAACGGTTATAGCCAAGCTCATTAACTTGGACTTGGTAAACAAATTTAGTTAATCAAGGTCATTAACTTGGGCTTGATCAACTAAGTGGATTTATTTCAATAATTGAAAGTTGAAATTTTAAACGTAAAATGTTTCAAGGTCATTAATTTGAACTTGAAATAACTAAAAAATGAAGAATAAAATTTGAAGTACAAGGTTTGTAAAGGTGGTATGGAATACATGTGGTACAAAATTTCAAAGTTAGAATCTGAAATGTTTATTTGAAATTCCAAATACTTTGAAACAGGAAGTAAAGTTTTAAGGGGAGCAGGATGAAACGTGATTGAAGATAAAGCTCAAAGCTAGGGGGAGCACAACTCACTACAAGGGGGAGCTTGGAGTTTAAAGTTTTATCAAGTTAAATTGAAGAAAAGAGAAAGTTTGAAGATAGTTTAATGCTTATTCAAAGATAAAGATAAAGACTCAGGAACTTATTTGAAGTCTGATGATTACGAGGCATTCAAAAAAGACTATGACTTGAAGACTGACAAGGATGACTATTGTCAAAGATGTCTATGAAAGTAGATGACTACGGCAACATCCAAGGGGAGTCTGTTGGTGCATATGTCTGTTGCCTTCGTCATTACACGAGAACGAGTCTGGAATAAATGAGAGTTTCTGAAGACCGAACAAGACAAAGTAGATATCCAAGAGGGAGTCTATGGTGCTTAATGTCTATATAATAGTCTTGTATCGAGTCTGTATAGAATAGGTGAAACAAGGTGTATTTAAGAGTGGTAGATAGCAAGTTCGCTTGAGAAGAACTTGAGAAGTCAAGTCGGCCCAACTTGACTAGGTAAAGTTCGGGCGAACTTTCCTATGGCCGTCTTCTCACCAGCGAACTTGTAACACTATATATAGGTGCCTTGGGATTTCATTTGTAAGGAGTTGGAGATTTTGGCACAGAGACGGCGAAGCTCTGTCGGATCCTGATCTTGAATGTTTTGAACTTTAGATGAATGAAAACAACTATTAAACGAGTAATTCTTGTTATTTGGTTAACTTGTCATTAGTTTCCGCCTAATCGGACAATAGATAACAAATTTAGGTTCCCAAGTTGTTCGTGGACGTTCCTACAAATTCTAACCTATACAATATTCAACACACGTTCTATCTAGCCTATTCGACAAGTGACGAACACCAGGTACACCAACATCTATCTAGCCTATTCGACAAGTGACGAACACCAGGTGCACCAACAATATGTGAACTCATATATATATTAATATGCCAACATAATAAAAAATAATGACTTTTCGAGGAAATCTCAAAGTTATGTGAAAATGCTAAGTATTGGAGAAACTTAGGAATTTTGTAACATATTGATTATTAAATCGTGCCTACGTATGTTAGGAAGTGTAGAATCAAATTGTGGGATATCGCTATTTTAAATACGCACCCAAAGGTGAGTGTCACTAGACCCCCTCTTTTTACTGTTTTGTATATGTTTTGGGGGAAGAACACGCCTTAAAAGGATAAGGATACATTTTCGTATAAAATATGTCTTTGATTAAACTATAAATATATTTTCGTGGAAAATATGATTTGGAAATTATGTTATATGTTTTTGGAGAAAACATGGTTTTGGATATAAATATGTTTCAGGATGAAACAAATCTTGGAATAATGATATATGTGTTTCGGGGATGTAACGGGGGTTTTTGCGGCGTTATGGGATAGAACGACCATGTGGATTTAAAATGTTAAATCTAAAGTTTTAACGAATTGGCCCGGTCTTAAGAGAGTAAGTATCGGGATTAGGCTTACGTTTCGGTGGGGACGTCGGGGATTCGTACAACGTGTTATATTAAATTTTGTCATTTTAGTATGAGATATATATTGTTCATAAGGTTGGGACCTTGGGTGACCCATTGCGGGCACTTTGCGCGAACTTAGCCATTTAATCATTAATATGGATTGCGTGGAATTGTTGAAGATCTATCGGGTTGACAACCCCGTCGCGATCGGTAGCTCCGTGTCATGTCAAGCGACGAATTTATATTCTGTTATTGTCTAGCGTTGATTATACCCTTAATGTTAATATATAGTTTGTACTGTCTTGCAAACATACGAGTCTAAACATTTGATGCAATAAATTTAATATGTGAAACTTGGGGAGATGCTTAGTTCGGAGGTTTTGGGGAAACGCTTGCGACGGCTGACTCATGGATTTTATTAAGGAAATAAATAAATAAACTTTCGAAAATATTATTTGGATGTTTTGATAATAAACACATAATTAGAAAGTTTTTCCTTGGATCAAATTATTTTAAATTTGAATATGTGAGCTCACCCTCCTTTGTGTTGACACTTGATTTTAACATGTTCTTCAGGTACTTGAGCATGGCTTCGGGAATCTTTGGCGTATCTTGTGGTTGTGATGCATGTTTGTTTAATAATAAACTTTGGACACTTTTAAAACTTATTTGGGATCGACTGTATTAAGATCCATAAGGATCAAGACAACTTAACTATGTTATGGTTGTGGTTTGTGTTTAATTTGGAAAAATTGTTTTAATTAAGTAATATGTCCAAAAATTAACGATGCATCGTCCACCAAGATATTTATGGGCACCAACTTCCGTCACCATTACGTTTGTATTTCCGCTGCGACGTTTTTGGGGTGTTACAGAAGTTGGTATCAGAGCCACTGGTTGTTAGCGAACTAGATGTTTTCAGGGGAAAACTCTTGACTTCAACCAAAGAATTTTGAGATATAAGTCCAAAATTCGTGAAGCCAAAATTTTTAAATAAACATGGATTTTGATCATGTATGAGAACCATTCCGTGTTATTGTGCATACATGTTAATCTGTTTATTTGGGTCTTATGTGTTATTTTTCATTTGAACACACACTTACTTTGTACAGTTATATATATGTCACAGATGTCGCACGGGCATGAGGTCATCGAGATTACTGACTCTGAGAGCGAGCCAGAATTCGAGACTTCACCCAGAGCCGTTTTGCCAGAGATACCCGCCACTACACCTTAGATCGTTAGTATGGCCGAGTTTGCCTCGTCATTCTACAATGGCCCGGCTGCATTCGCCAGCCAAGTCGACCCACGTTACGCGTATACGAGTAACGGTTGGATTGACGATGACGATACTGTTCCACCCTCGATTTATGAGATCGGACAGTCATCCGGCACAGTTCCTACTACTAATGAGCTGAGTAGAGATGAACCTTTCATTGGAGGATCGTTCAGGGTTGCACCGGTGGTGGATGCCACTACTGTTACGGTTCTACCTTTAGAGCCCATAGTAGCTCCACACATTATCACTGTTGAGCCCATACCTGAGATCCATCCACCTATTTCGTCTGAGTCGTCTGTTTAGCTGCCCGAGTTGCGAGTTTCCACTGCACCTACACTAGTTTATTTCCGACGTAGGAAGAGGATACGACCTGTCGGAGACATCGCTTCAACTTCCCGATCTGAGACTGCATCTGCTTCTAAGAAGGAGAAAGGAGTGTGGATTGACCGATGCTCTCCCTGCGACCGTCAGTTGGGGGCCATGCGCGAAGATCTGAAGGTGACTAAGGAAAAAGTGAAGGATCTGGAAGGGCAAATGGATTGGTTAGATGAATTGAAGGACTTAGATGATAGTGCAATGGATCAAATGCACTGGAGGATAGCTGACTTGGAGGAGCTTGTGAGGAGGCTTCTCGAGTTTGCGGGATTGAAGAAGTGATTGTTGGTTGTTTGTTTTGTTTGTTTTGTATGTCTCTTGATAAACCCTTATATTGGCTTGCATGCCAAATTTTTGGATATTTAGGAGGAAAATTCATCTAGACTTGTTATTGGTGGTTGATTGCGTCTCACCAAATTTTGATTAGTCGTTGTACTATGGACAAGCTTTGTAATTTCCGTGATAAATATCAATATTATGGGTTCTCTTTTGGTTAAATTATTCTCATTATTATGTGGATGCATATGTATTGTTTAGTCCACTATTATTTAATGATTGAAATATTTAAACAATGTCTTATGTTGATATTATTATTACAATAATAGAAACGACAAGATGCCGCCAAAAGCGAGACAGGGTACTGGACTACCTACCACCCCAGAAGAGTTGGCACAACTCATAGCCCAACACGTTAATACTGCCTTGGAACAGCGTGAAGCTAACCAGAATATTGGGCAAGGAAGTGGACGTGGTGCTCCGGGGCATGGTGAAGGTGGAGTGCAGATTGGAAACCTGCAAGGTAATATAATGATCGGAAAAGTTTTAGTAGTTCCTATGTTATGATATAATTAGTGAGTAACCTTGATTTTTCATTAACCTTGTGAACAGTGCATGGATGTACGTATAAAACATTTCAGGGCTGTAACCCACGATCATTTACCGGTGCTGAAGGGCCTCTTGAAATCACTAGATGGATTGAGAAGATGGAATCTGTGATGGCCATCAGCGATTGTGCTGCAGATTAGAGGGTTAGGTATGCTTCGTGTTCGTTTCTCGATGAAGCTTTATCCTGGTGGAACACTCAAGTTCAAATTTTGGGCGAAGATGCGGCTTACGGTCTTACGTGGAATGAACTAAAAGAGATGCTTCTTAAGGAATACTACCCGCATAGTGAAATGCAAAAAATTGAGATTGACTTCTGGAATTTGACCATGGAAGGCCTGAACGTCAGAGCTTATACGTCTCGGTTCAATGATCTGGCTAGATTGGTTCCACGAATGGTCACTGCTGAGTACGTTAAGGTAGAAAGGTACATCTGGGGATTGTCGCCACAAATTCGTAGTATGGTTACATCAGTGAAGCCCACTACCTATCTGGAAGCTACTACTCTAGCGAAGTCATTAGCGGATGATGCTGCTCGCAAAAGTAGCCTTAACGGGAAAGAGGAGAGTGGGAAGTCGTCAGGAAAAGTCAAGGCAGCTGGAAAATCTGACCGATCAGAGCGTTCTGAGCGTAGATCTGGGGATTTGCGGAAGCGAAAGTCTGAGAGCTCGAGAAAGGATTCCAAAGTGAAGCGTGAGAGAAAATGCGATTCGGGGAAAGCATATGTGGCTAACTCGAGTGGTTCGAGGAAGGATAATGCCAGGGATGGCGGAAAGGTTCGGCGAAAAAGACTCACGATGGTGAGCAGGGAAAGTGTGCTAGATGTGGTCGAACTGGACATGTTACTCGTGAGTGCTATGCTAAGAGTACGTCGGAGGGAGTTAAGCTCGAGGGCTGCTTTGAATGCGGAGAGCAGGGACACTACAAGAGGAATTGTCCGAATGTGAAGGGTCAGAATGCCAGGGGCAGAGCTTTTGAGCTGAATGCTGGGAAGGCACGTGATGATCCTGCTGTTGTTACTGGTACGTTCCTAATCAACGACCATTCTGCATTCGTACTATTTGATACTGGTGCTAACTTGAGTTTTGTTTCGAAAAACTTTGAACCATTTCTGTGTTCTCAAACAAGTAAGCTAAGTAAAAAGTACTCGATAGAATTAGCAAATGGTAAATTGATAGAGACTAGCGAAGTTATTCGTGGTTGTAGAATTCGGTTATGTGATCATAGTTTTTGTATCGATTTGTTACCAGTGGAGCTGGGTAGTTTTTATGTAGTCGTTGGGATGGATTGGTTATCCAAGAATAGAGCTGAGATCATTTGTTCGGAGAAACAAGTGCGGATACCTCGTCCTGGTGGTGGTGAAGCTTTAGTTATTCATGGTGACCGATCGAGTCGAGTATCAAATGTAGTTAGTATTATGAAGATACAAAAGATGTTGCGTAAGGGCTATCCTACGTTCTTGGTTAACTTAGTGGATACGAATGCTGAAAGTGGGAAGATTGAAGAAATTCTTGTAGTTCGCGATTATCCGGAAGTGTTCCCTGAAGATTTGCCTGGATTACCCCCTGCAAGACAGATCGAGTTTAAGATTGATCTTGTACCTGGTGCTGCACGGATTGCAAAATCTTCTTACAGATTAGCACCGTGAGAAATGAAAGAGTTGTAAATCAACTCAAGAGCTATTAGTCAAAGGTTTCATACGACCAAGCTTTTCACCTTAGGGAGCGCCTGTGTTGTTCGTGAAGAAGAAAGATGGTTCCTTCAGAATGTGTATTGATTACAAAGAGTTGAACAAGCTGACTATCAAGAATCGGTACCCGTTGCCAAGTATCGATGATTTGTTCGATCAGCTTCAAGGATCAAGCTACTACTCAAAGATAGACCTGCGTTCAGGTTATCACCAATTGAAAATTGCTGAGGAAGATGTTCCGAAGACTGCTTTTAGAACCCGTTACGGCCATTATGAGTTCTTAGTCATGACTTTTGGCTTAACTAATGCGCCTGCAGTGTTCATGGATCTCATGAACAAGGTATGACCTTATTTGGATAAATTCGTGATAGTATTCATTGATGATATACTAATCTATTCGTGAACCAAAGAAGATCATGAGCAACATTTGAAGATGATTCTGGAGCTGCTGAAGAAAGAGAAGTTGTATGCCAAGTTCTCTAAATGTGAATTTTGGATTCGAGAGGTGCATTTCCACGGTCATGTCATAAATGAGAAAGGTATACATGTGGACCCGTCGAAGATTGAGGTGATTAAGAATTGGGAAGTGCCAAAGACTCCGTCAAAGGTGCGACAATTCTTAGGACTTGCTGGGTATTATAGAAGATTCATTGAGAATTTTCCAGAATAGCGCAGCCATTAACGCTATTGACCTAGAAGGGTAAGAAGTTTGATTGGATAGAAAAGCAGGAGGAAGCTTTTAGGATGTTGAAGGAGAAGTTTTGTAGTGCACCTATTCTATCCTTGCCAGAGGGAAATGACGGTTTTGTTGTATACTGTGATGCGTCATGTTTGGGCCTTGGTTGCGTGCTTATGCAGAAGGACAAAGTGATAGCCGATGCATCCAGACAACTGAAAGTGCATGAGAAGAACTACACAACTCATGATTTAGAGTTGGGAGTTGTTGTGTTTACTTTGAAGATTTGGAGACATTATCTGTATGGCACGAAGTGTACGATTTACACAGACCATAAGAGCGTCCAGCATATCTTTGATCAGAAGGAACTCAACATGCGACAGCGGCGTTGGGTAGAGTTACTCAATGATTACGAGTGTGATATTCGTTATCACCCAGGAAAAGCAAATGTTGTTGCTGACGTGCTCAGTAGGAAGGAGCGGGAGAAGCCTCTACTCGTTCGTGCTTTGGGTTTGACCATACAAACGAATTTGACCGATCGAATTTGTAATGCACAGCGAGAAGCTTTGAAAGATGAGAACCTGAGTAGAGAAGGTTTGAGAGGTTTGGAATGTGAACTGATACCAAAAGCGGATGAAGTAATGTACTTCATGAACCAAGTTTGGGTTCCGCTTAGAGGTAACCTACGTGAACTGGTTATGAACGAGGCTCATAAGTCCAGATATTCGATTCACCCAGGTTCTACCAAGATGTATCAAGATATTAAGGAGTTATATTGGTGGCCGAATATGAAGAGAGATATTGCGGTGTATGTAAGTAAATGTCTGACATGCTCGAAGGTTAAGGCTGAACATCAGAGGCCGTCTGGGCTTCTACAGCAACCAGAGATTCCTAAATGGAAGTGGGAGCATCTTGCTATGGACTTTATCACCAAATTACCCCGTACGTCACGTGGACATGACACTATTGGGTAATTGTGGATCGATTAACGAAGTCTGCTCATTTGTTGCCCATTAAGGAAACAGACAAGACGGAAAAGATATCACAGTTGTACCCCAACGAGATTGTATCCCGACATGGAGTGCCTGTGTTAATTATCTCCGATAGAGATGGATGATTTGACTCCAGATTTTGGCGATCTCTTCAAGAATCGCTAGGCTCTCGTTTAGACATGAGTACTGCGTATCATCCTCAAACGGATGGTCAGAGTGAGAGAACCATTCAGACGTTGGAGGATATGTTGAGAGCGTGCGTGATTGATTTTGGTGGAAGTTGGGATACTCATTTGCCGTTGGCAGAGTTTTCTTACAACAATAGTTACCACGCTAGTATCAAAGCCGCCCCGTTTGAAGCCTTGTACGGAAGGAAGTGTCGATCACCACTTTGCTGGGCTGAAGTTGGCGAAAGGCAACTAACCGGACCTGAGCTTATCCAAGAAACCATCGACAAGGTTGTCTGGATCAAGGAAAGGTTGAAAGCTACCGCCGATCGACAAAAAAGTTATGCAGACAACCGAAGGAAACCGTTGCAGTTTCAAGTCGGGATTGTGTTCTGCTGAAAGTGTCACCTTGGAAAGGTGTTGTTAGATTTGGAAAGGGGGGAAAGCTAAGCCCACGGTATATAGGTCCTTTCGAAATCGCATCTCAAGTTGGATCAGTCGCGTATAAGCTTAAGCTGTCGTAGGATTTGAATGGAGTTCATGACGTCTTTCATGTTTCCAACTTGAGAAAGTGTCTATCGGATGAGACACTAATTATACCCCCTGATGAGGTTCAAGTAGATGATAAATTGAGATTTATCAAGGAACCGTTGAACTTCTGGATGAGAAGATTCAGAAGCTTAGAAGGAGTCGGATCAAGTTGATCAAGGTTCGCTGGAATTCCAAACGTGGACTTGAGTTCACATGGGAACGAAAGGACCAAATGCAACGAAAATATCCGCATCTCTTTAAGTCTAGTGCGAAAACGAAACCTGTAGTGTAAGAATTTCAGGGACGAAGTTCCTTAAACAGGGGGAGACTGTGACACCCGGCTATTTAGGTTGTCCCGTACAAATGTAACACGTGTCATGAATGAATAAAAGGCCGTATTTGATTATTTATGATGTTTATATATGGTATTTGATGTGTTGGTAAATCCAAAGTTTGATAAAAAATTGTGTTGGCAATATTAAGATAAACGCTTATCGCGTAACGGATAAAATGCGAAACGAACGTCGGTGACCGCCGAATAATGTTAAAATCCTAAAAATAGTCCGATATGAGTTAAATAATATATTTAATCATAATCGTGAGGAAAAATAATTTAAAACGCTAAGAAACTCTATTTTTTGAGTTTAAGCGCGTACTACGCGATACTGCGCGTATCTGACAAATTACTATCGATACAGCCAGTTCAGGGCAACGAATAATTATTATAATAATTTGACAAGTTTATTTTTATAGAATGATAAAAATAAATTAAAACTATAACACCCCGAAAACGGGTTTGGTAGTCAAACCACGATAATAATAATGAACGGGTGAAATACCGTTAGTGGTAAAAATTAACCCGGTAAATACTAGGATTCAAATAAATAATCCTAATGTTAACTAAAAAGAAGAATAAACACTTCGCGAAGACAAAGTTTATAAGAGGCCCGAGTTAACGGTATAAAATAAAACAGGCTACAACTCCCTGAACCCACTAAGTTAACTAGGAATAATAAACCTAGATAGTAATGTGTAATTAAGTGATAAAGTATGAGTTATAGCTTCATTTGATCAAAACGAAACATGAGGGACTAATATGAACAAGTGGGTAAAATTAGTTTTAATAAAAACTAATAATAAAAACACAACACACACTAAGTGTGTGTGTGTGTGTGTGCGTACGGCCAGGAGAAGGAACAAGAGGGTGAAACCCTTGTTCAAGTTCAAACCCAAAATTTCAATCGAGACCTGAATCGATGCATGAACGCAAATTATTGATCACCTAAGCTAGGAGATCAAAAGGTATGTCAAATTTTGTAATTTGGTGATATCTTGAAATCTTGATAAACACTCATAATTGAAATTCATGCTTGAATGTTGAATGTATAAGTGTTGTTATGTTGAAACCATGTCTTGGAGTAAACCCTAGTTGAAAGTTTGATGATTTAGGGTTGAAAACTATGAAATTGATGAACACCCATATATGTACTAAGTGGGTTTTATGTCATTGTGATGAACATATGATTTTGTATGTGTAGTTATGAGAAAACTGAAGTTATGATGCAAGATAGTGATATAGATCATGAATACTAGACCAAGGGCTAATTTTGATAATATAAACTTGGTTAAAAGTTAGTAATGAACTAGAAAAGAGTAGTATAAAAATCTTGCCCGCAAGGTGTTTGTTAAAATGCCTAAACAAATGAGGATATATAGAAATTACGAAAGAAACAAGTAATTGGCTAATTTGACTAATTACGTGTGATATGGAATAATACGGGTTCTAGACATGATGTTGATTTGAACCTAATTATGCATAAATATAAGTAAATAGACGATTGACTTTTAAAAAGTCAAACCAACCTATGATAGAGTTCAATAAGTAAAACTGGTATAAAGGTTCATAAGGTGTGAAGGTCATGATTTACAATGACTAATCTAATCACCTTATGAATATTATATGATAGTTTGACGCTTGACAAGCTAGGTGGAAGCTTGGGAAGGAAGCGGGTCAAACGAATCAAGTATGAAGGAAACAGCGTAGTTTGGATGCAAGGTAAGTGAAGCTTACACCCCTTTATAAATTACCAACTTGTGTGTATTGAATATTGAATAAGGTATATTTCGTAATAGAAAAATGGTGTTCCGACGTGAAATAATATGAGTCGGAACAAGTGAAAATGATGGGAAACCATAATTAATGGTAAAAAGGGTAAAATGGTAAATTAGTCATGTGATGAAGAACAAACAAGGAATTTTGAAATATCACGTTGTGGTATAAACCGTGACAGGTAAAAGTGGTAAAATATTAATCCGGACATGAGTTGACAGATAGATAAAAAGATTCGAAAAGACACCACATGGCGTAAGTCATAACCGGTCAAACAAAATAAGAAACGACCTTTGAGAAATATGAACTCACGGAGTAAATTGGAATAGGTTAATGAGGTGAGATGGTAATTAAATACCATCTCAAAAGATAAATGGTTATTTAACTAAACGGGTTGACAATAATAATTGATGATCGCTTGTTGAGTTTTGTGATCACAGGGAAATAAGATATGGTTCGCATTGCTATTATCTATTAATTAATAGTGAAAGGTATTTCAACAGGTCAATGCCATGACCTGATCCAGGTACGCATAAATAAGACTATAGCTAAACGAGCAATTTTGGTTAAATATTTAGTAAAAGTCCTTCATCGTAAAATGAGGGACTAAAGTTGACCAAAACGCCCTTGACGGGTAAATCGGAAAAACAACCTTTATGGATTGTTTAGAAATAATTTATTTGATCAATTAAATACTTAGGACAAATATAAAAGCAAAAAGTATGATTCTGGTGAGTCAAATGCTTTAAATTGCGTTTTGTCGTAAATTAGTAATCCGAAAGATAAAACTCGAAACAAATAGTCACCACATTAAAATCCACTACAATTATAGTTGTGATGGAAGATTATTTGTTAATGTAATGTGGTAATATAATGCTAGAAGCGAATGTAAGTGAATTATGCGGAAAAATGCTTAAATACCCCTTAACGGGTCAAAATAAGCATCTAAGTAAAAAACGGTTGTAAGAATATATATAAACTCGTGAACTGAACCTAGGATAATAGATAATATTGAAATTATAAGGTTCACGAGAAATTGGGATCAAACAAACATCTTTGTTTGATAAATACATGAACGGGTCAAAATTTAGTAAATATATATATTAAGCCGAAGGCTTAAAAAATCTCAATTTTTGTTAATCCGGATGTCGGATTTTAACTCCATGTGATGGAGAACTAAATTACGATCATGTAGAAAGAAACGGATCGTAACACGGATATGTATTTTGAAAGTTATGCAAGTTTTCGTGCATAACAAGTTCGAGTTGGTAGAGCTGGGAATATGCAGCACCAGCCAAAACAACTTTATGTCAAAAAGGGGTCGTGGCGTAGCGCGACGCCCCCCGTCGCGCGTGGTGACGCCCCTAAAAATAAAAAAAGTTAATAAATGTTGTTTTTCTTGTTCGTTTAAGCATCCGGACTTGATTAAACACTTGTAAACTTCGAATGACTAACCCATTTCATGTTTTATGAAATGTAGGTATATTTTGAAGTACCGAATGACGATCAAGCTCAACGGAGAACCGAACACAATCAAGATACAAGCTTCCGCACGATGATTCAACGTCATTTTAAACGACGAACTTATAAACATAATGTTGAAATGTTTTAAATCCTTAAATGTTTTAACAAACCCGCATTTTTCAAATGTATGTGTAATCGTAAATACACATTTATACTCAAAACCAATATGAAAACTGTTAAATAGAAGTATGGGTCTTACAAAAACGCTTAAAATCCCTATTTTGCGAATTTAAGCGCGTACTGCGCAACACAGCGCGCATACTGCTAAATACCGACAACGTAACTCGTCCTGGAAAATAAAATACTGATTAGTAATATTTTGGTGTGTTTATTTTTATAGAGAGTTGAGAATAATTTAAAACGTGTTAAAATGCAGTTAAAACGCTAGATAAAATACCGGTATCCAGTAAAATACCAGTAATTAACCTATATATGTGTATGTATATGAAATATGAGAGAGAAGGGGGCTAGGTGGCGGCATCATGGCTGCCGACCTTTTTCCTTTTTGCTTCTAAATAGCCAAGTGTGACCTTGGAACTTTAAAAGTAATCATGCACACCTCCAACACAATCCAATAAACCATCCAAGATCAAACCAAACATACACTCACTCTCTCTCTCTAGCTCTCGGCCGAAACACCCCCCTCACACATACATTTCGAAATTTCAAATCATTTCTTGAAGATCCAAGGGCATTTGAAGGTGATTTCAAGTGTTCTTTAAGGTTTAGAGGTGATTTCCAAGTGTTTCAAGCAACATCCAAGCTTCATATCATCAATTCTGGTTCAAAACCCACTTGAATCTTGAAGGTATAACATTCATCTTTAAAAACTTGTTCTTGATTCTTGATGAATGTTGATGATGATAGAAGTTTCTCTTGTTCTTGAGTTTAAACACTAACTTAAAAATAACCACAAATGGGTTTTTAAAAGAAATAAAAATGGACATGTATATATACATGTAGGTGGCCGTAAGTATGTATATATGTATATATGAGATTGAGTTTTGGTTCTTGAATGATTCTTGATTAACATCATATTTGTAAAGTTTAAAGTTCATGCATGCATCAAAAGTTGTCACAAGAGAATGTTCTAAAAGGTTTTTTAGTGATTTGAAAGAATGAACATGAAAAGTGGGTCTTTGGAAGCATTTATGTATATGTGTGTGAGCCGTGTATATATATATGTATATGCATGTACACAAAATTTGTAGTTAGTTCATAAATGTGAAGGAATATGTCTTGCATTTATGTTGAATGATGAGATGATAATGATATGAAGATTTGAATGTCATGGATGATATAAACATGAAATAAATGTATGTCTAGATGCATATGAGTACATGCAAGTTGAAAATAATATGTTATGGATGCATTAGATGCACATACAAGGACATGCATGTTGATATATAATCATGGAAAGATGATTTGAGCTTGATTTGATAAAAATAAATCATGAACAGATTCTACACTAAAATATGAATATTTGAAGTGTTAAAATGATATAAAACTTTGACATAAAGTTTACTAGCTTTGCATGTTGTACTATGTGCTTAAAAGTGTTGTAAAATACATGAAATCGCATGATTTATGTGGCTTACACAAAAACTGCACTAATCTGGTTATAACCATCATTTATTCAGTATATAACATTTATTTTTTTAAAATATGAAGTCGTTTCGAGTTCGGATGGTTGGAGAAACGTTTTACGCAAAACTATGCGGTAAAAACGGTAAAAATCGCCTTTTAAGAGGGTTTTTATGAAACTGTTTTAAATCATTAAATAAACTGATATTTTTAGTATAAATATAAGTATATTAACTTATATTTAGTTTATTTGGTGTTTGGTTAGTCATACGTGACTTTAGGCACCCTAAAACGTTACCGAATCACTAAAATACGCATTTTTCAACATACACTAGAATGGGTTGTTCATGGGTGAACCTTATGTGTTTAAATGTGTTATGTGATTTAAATAAGTGAATATGATATTATGTTCAGTGTTGATATGATAGCGGGAATTAAAACTATGCATGTACGCTTGTATGTTTAAAACGGTAGAATCAGTGAAATAGCGTTAAAATGTGTAACTTATTTGTCGAGCATGAAAATTGATACATAGGTTAACTTAGTGAGTTATTTCATGTATACATGCTTTAAAAATGATAAGTGAATAAGTTAATGAGTTTTTGCGTGTTATGATATTGTGGAAATCTGCACGTTTATGTATATATATTACGACGCGCAAATCGTAGATATATAGTACTTATAAACAGGAGTGTAACGGATTAAAACATTAAGGTCACCAATAAAATCGTTCAAGTCGCAAAATCTTAGATATATATATATATATATATATATATATATATTAATATGCCAACATAATAAAAAATAATGACTTTTCGAGAAAATCTCAAAGTTATGTGAAAATGCTAAGTATTGGAGAAACTTAGGAATTTTGTAATATATTGATTATTAAATCGTGCCTACGTATGTTAGGACGTGTAGAATCAAATTATGGGATCGCGCTATTTTAAATACGCACCCAAAGGTGAGTGTCACTAAACCCCTTCTTTTTACTGTTTTGTATATGTTTTGGGGGAAGAACACGCCTTAAAAGGATAAGTATACGTTTTCGTATAAAATATGCCTTTGATTAAACTATAAATATATTTTAGTGGAAAATATGATTTGGAAATTATGTGATATGTTTTTGGAGAAAAACATGGTTTTGGATATAAATATGTTTCGGGATGAAACGGATTTTGGAATAATGATATATTCGTTTCGGGGATGAAACGGGGGTTTTGCGGCGTTATGAGATAGAACGACCGTGTGGATTTAAAATGTTAAATCTAAAGTTGTAACGAATTGGCCCGGTCTCAAGAGAGTAAGTATCGGGATTAGGCTTACGTTTCGGTGGGGACGTCGGGGATTCGTACAACGTGTTATATTACATTTTATCATTTTAGTAGGATATATATATTGTTCATAAGGTTGGCACCTTGGGTGACCCATTGCGGACACTTTGCGCGAACTTAGCCATTTAATCATTAATATGGATTGCGTGGAATTGTTGATAGATCTATCGGGTTGACAACCCCGTCGTGATCGGTAGCTCCGTGTCATGTCAAGCGATGAATTTATATTCTGTTATTGTCTAGCGTTGATTATACCCTTAATGTTAATATATAGTTCGTAATGTCTTGCAAACATACGAGTCTGAATATTTGATGCAATAAATTTAATATGTGAAACTTGGGGAGATGCTTAGTTCGGAGGTTTTGGGGAAACGCTTGCGACGGCTGACTCATGGATTTTATTAAGGAAATAAATAAATAAACTTTCGAAAATATTATTTGGATGTTTTGATAATAAACACATAATTAGAAAGTTTTTCCTTGGATCAAATTATTTTAAATTTGAATATGTGAGCTCACCCTCCTTTGTGTTGACACTTGATTTTAACATGTTCTTCAGGTACTTGAGCATCGCTTCGGGAATATTTGGCGTATCTTGTGGTTGTGATGCATGTTTATTTAATAATAAACTTTGGACACTTGTAAAACTTATTTGGGACCGACTGTATTAAGACCATAAGGATCAAGACAACTTAACTATGTTATGTTTGTGGTTTGTGTTTAATTTGGAAACAATGTTTTAATTAAGTAATATGTCCAAAAATTAACGATGTATCGTCCACCAAGATATTTATGGACACCAACTTCCGTCACCATTACGTTTGTATTTCCGCTGCGACGTTTTTGGGGTGTTACATAAATGGCTACGACCTAAGCACGAGGTGTAGGCATACACCCGACAGATGCTAAAATAAATTTATAACCCATTAGGGGTGTACCTATTAAAGGTATTAAAGTGGTGTGTCGATTAATCATGATCCCGACATAGTTTTCGGGCTCTAAATGTATTATTAGCATGTAAAACTGATAACATGAATATAATTTATCCCAAGTTATTTATTAAACAAAAAGTACCATTGAGTACAATAAATGGTTTCAAAAAGGTTTTCAAATGAGTCAGTTAATTGTATTTACAAGATTTATCTGACGTATTTTCAAAAGACTAAGCGCAGGTGACATATGCACGTAAATAGGCTAGAAGTACTTGGCAGGCTTAAGAGGAAATTGCAACTCCTTTGCTTAGAAGGCCGTAGTCTGTTATTTCTTTTGTATTCACATTTCGATCCGCCTGTGGATATAATTACAAGCGTTGTATTATATTTTAAACTTTGAACATTCAAACGTTTGTAATAGTAGTTATCCAGACTTCCGCTGTGTTATTTTGTATTGTTTTGTAATGATGATATCAACTTGCATCACGATATTCCCCAACGGGCCCACCGGGTTACACGTGGAATTAGGGATGTGACAGGTTGGTATCAGAGCCAACTCTCGAGTGAATTAAACACTAACCTTTTGTGTTTCATCTCGGGAATTCATATTAACACATATCCTTTAGACTTCCGAGTCTAGACTTTGACCTAAGCTTAATCATTTTTCCATCTTATTATTATAGCCTTGTATTTTTGTTTAACTTGTTTTTGAAGCAGGAATAATGCCACCCAAATTTAGACGCGGAGGAAAAGGCAAATGTCCCATGAGGGGCGGACCTTCCATGACAGGACCATCTTTCAGACCACCTTTCAGACCCTCTCTAGCTTGAGCATCTGATGCGCATGATCACAATCCTTACGAAGGATCTGGAGACTCTTCGTCTCTATTTGAACCATATAGACATTCCATCTCGCACGAGTACTCTCCGCCTCAATCACACTCCCAACATTCTTACCATTCTCACCATACCCACCAATCGCACCATTCTCATTCTCATTATCATTCTCATTCTCACCAAGAATTCTTTAACTTTAACTTCGTCAACCCCGTTAACCAACCCTCACCCGAAACCCCTCCAGTCGACTCACAAACACATATGGAGGAAGATTCTGATCCGGAGGAATTTCCACAAACTGGGTCATATGGTCATCCATCGAGCTGTCTAGTGGCTCGAACTCTTTGGCGGGATCTCCGTTTCGAGGTCCTGATGATTATGAACAAAGATGGGCACAATATGTGTTCGTCAACATACCCTCCTACCACAACACTCCCCAACATCAAGCCCTATCATCCCATCCTCACCAAGAGGATGTAGATATGCAACAGGTGGATCAACCTCAGCCACCACCTGAGTCATCATCACAACCACGTCGAAGGCGTGGTGCACGCATGTCGGTGCGTGCTGGTCAAAGGTCGGGCTCGCTACCACCTTTTCCACCATCTTACCCTATCATCCCCGAGGACCCACAAATGGGTGGGCCCTCAAACACATCGCCAGTGGTGGAAGCCCCACCACAACCAGCTGTTGAGCCTCTGCCTCAACCACCACTACCACCACAGGATTTTGCTAACCCAATACCTGCTTATGAAGGGTCGTCTGGGTTTAACTCTGTCGACCCTCCAGGCCTGTATAACTACATCCACCATGGTCTAGAGCAGGATTCTAATTATGATGCAGTCATTCATAATAACCTTTATCAACCCTCTTACCCTAATTACCCACCTCCTTACTCATCTTATGCTGCTACCGGGTATCCACCTTATGGATATCCATATCCAGTTGCGCCTTAGCCACAACCACCTCACCTCAGCCTCAACCCCAACCATAATTACCCCTCGAGGCTATTAATGAGGCCTTAGATCAGGTCAGGGATATGCGGCAACAAGTTAAGAAGTCAGAGAAGAAAACAACCAAATTTATCAAGAGACTCTATAAGGCTGTGAAAGGAAGGAATGATGAATAGTTTTGTATTTTCATTTATGTAATTTTAAATTCCAAAAAGTCCCTGCAAGGACATTGTTATTTCTCTTAAGGTTCCTGCGTGAACTACTTTTGTTATTTCAAAGTCCTATATTTAGGCAACTATGTAATGTTCTTTCTAGTAAAATTTTCTTTGTTATATATTTCATTCAATCAATCATCATGATTTATTCAAATTTTATTGATCCGCTATATTATCCAAAGATCTATCAGCCAATGACTATGATTAATTAAATTGGCAAATGAAAATTTTGGAGGTAACCTTCTGTCTAGCAAAGGTGAACAATGTTCAACTTCCAAATTTATCATTTCTCTACGTTAACTCACAATGTGGAGTTAACCCTTAAATACCTGTGATAAATATTGTCACATTAATCAATTGGGTAATCACAATGATCACACCCTATCGCCTAAGTGATCAAATTAGATACTGGCTAAAATATTCAAACACTCAATAGTAGTGTAAAGCCAATGTGCAATGATACATTTGTCCTTAATGACATTAACAATAATGACGCTTGATACACTATCTGATAAATTCTGGACTATGTCCAATCCATAAATACCTATAATGGTCCTTTGAGACCTAGGAAATATGTCACATCTTTTCAACTAAAATTTGTATGGTTAATAAACCATCATCATTAAAAGGGGTACGCTGCAGTAACTAATCAAAACTCATATTGGTATTTAGAATCGAGCTGCAGCCATGGTGAACTCTAATGAAGTAAATAGTAAGCGCAATGATGACGACGCCAATGAGAATATTATTATTACTAAAAATGACTTACGAGACCTTATCGCCACGGAAGTTGGCAAGGCTCTAAATTAGAGATCCGCCCATCAACATGAGTCGAGTGCTTCTCGCTCCAAACATGTCTCCAAACCGCTATCTCAGCATAGCCAGTCAAAACCCAAGAAGAGTGGGGCACACTCTTCAAATGTGAAGAGTATAGCGAAAAGTGAAGAGCATCACAAAAGACCCACTCCGACAACAATGGTTGCTCCTACAATTATTTTGTATCTTGTAGACCCCATGATTTTAACGGGGAAAAAGGAGCTGTAGAGTGTTTAAGGTGGTTAGACGAGATGGAGACGGTGGTGGATATCAGCGGTTGCACTGACAAAAACATTGTTAAGTATGTATCTCAATCGTTTAAGGGCGATGCCCTCATCTGGTGGAAAGATTTAGTCCAGTCTACGGGCAAAGTTCATCTCTACAACTTGAGTTGGTCCAAGTTTGTAGATCTAGTGAAGGATACCTACTGCCCACCTCATGAGGTGGAGAAAATTGAGTCAGATTTCCTGAATCTGACTATGAAGAACATCGACTGTTGGAAGTTTGTCACCGACTACAATTCTCTTTCAAGGCTAGTGCCTCATTTGGTTACTCCAGAGCCCGAATGCATTACGTGTTTTATCAATGGGTTAGCTCCTGAGATCAGGAGTATGGTTAAAGCGGTGTAGCCTGGCACCTACAAGTCTGCTGTGGAACTATCCCTCTCCCTCACACAGGACTATGTGAGGCAAATGTCAATTAAGACTGACAATGAGGGAAAGAGGAAGCGGGAGGATAACAACTCCCAAAGGTTTAATAAAAAGGATAAACACGGGTTCAGCAAGGATAATCAGAAGTCGAGCGACAAACCCACCTGCAAGACATGTGGAAAGCAACACTATGGGCAGTGTCGCTTAGATCAGAAACCAAAACAGTGCAATATCTGCAAGAAAACAGGGCATCGGTCACATGAGTGCCGAAATATAAAAGATGCTACTTGCTATGGATGTGGTGAGAAGGGCCACATCAAAACAAATTGCCCAAAGGCAAATGCTGAAGGAAAGACCAAAACTTCCTAAGCAAAGAAAGGCACTGCTAGAGCCTACCAAATGAGTGCCAAGGAAGCAGTGAATGATAACAATGTCTTAACGGGTACGTTCCTTATCAACGACGCTTTTGCTAGAGTTCTCTTCGATTCGGGCGCTGATAAATCGTTTTTAGATCATAAGTTTAGTAAACTATTAAACTTGTCCGTAAGAACTCTAGACATAACTTATGAAGTAGAGCTCGCTGATGGAACTATAGAAACTGCTTCTTCCATTTTTTACGGATGCATCATATCCATCAAGAATCATTCTATCCCTGCCTCTCTTTTACCTATGAAACTAGCGGGATTCCATGTAGTCTTAGGCATGGACTGGTTAACCAAGCTCGTATTGCCTGAAACTCATTGAAATCAAATCGCCGTCCGGTAAAATCCTTACCATTCATGGAGACAAACACTTTGGATTGCCTGATAAAACAATTTTGCTTAAGGCATCTAGATGTATGACGAAGGGCGGTGTCATCTATATGGCACAAGTACCATTGATGAACCCAAACCGAAGATTGAAGATATTCCTATCATCTCTGAATATCCATATGTGTTTCCAGAAGAATTACCTGGCCTACCTCCTGATAGGCATGTAGAGTTTCGAATTGACATCATACCTGGAGCAGCTCCCATAGCTAAAGCTCCATACCGTTTAGCACCTACCGAGATGAAAGAATTAAGAACCCAATTGGACAAACTCTTAGAGAAAGGTTTTATTCAACCTAGCTCTTCGCCTTGGGGAGCTCCTATCCTATTCGTTAAAAAGAGAGACGGATCGATGCGGATGTGCATTGATTACCGTGAACTCAATAAGATAACGATCAAGAATCGTTATCCTTTGCGCAGGATTGATGATTTGTTTGATCAATTGCAAGGTGCAAGTTACTTCTCGAAGATTGATTTAAGATCGGGTTATCACCAACTTAAGGTTAGAAATGAAGATGTTCCAAAACTACTTTCAGAACGAGATACGGACATTACGAATTCCTAGTGATGCCTTTTGGGCTCACTAATGCACCAGCAGCATTCATGGATCTCATGAATAGAGTCTGCAAGCCATACTTAGATAAGTTTGTCATTGTCTTCATAGACGACATACTTATCTATTCTCATAATCAATCTGATCACGAGAAACATTTAAGGTGCATTCTTGGAATACTACGTCAAGAAAAGCTGTACGCGAAATTTTCTAAATGTGAATTTTGGCTTTGTAAGGTTCAGTTCCTCGGTCATGTAGTGACTGAACGTGGTATCCAAGTGGATCCTACAAAGATAGAAGCAATAATGAATTGGGAAGCACCAAAAACACCTTCCGAGATACGTAGTTTCTTAGGACTGGCTGGTTATTATCGAAGGTTCATTGAGAACTTCTCACGAATAGCCGCTCCTTTGACAATCCTAACTTGTAAGGATGCTAAGTTCAACTGGGGTCCAAAGCAGCAAGAATCCTTCGAAACTTTAAAGCACAAGTTAAGCAATGCTCAGGTGTTAACTCTGCCAGAAGGCGTAAAAGAGTTTGTAGTTTACTGTGATGCATCGCACACTGGCATGGGATGTGTGCTTTTGCAAAGAGGCAAAGTGATTGCCTACACATCACGACAATTAAAAGTGCACGAGAGAAACTACACCACCCATGATTTGGAGTTAGGTGCGGTAGTATTTGGACTCAAGCTTTGGAGACATTATTTATATGGAACAAAGTGTACCATCTATACTGACCATAAAAGTCTTCAACGTTTGTTCAATCAAAAGGATTTGAACATGAGGCAACGTCATTGGATGGAAACACTCAACGACTATGATTGTGAGATTCGATATCATCCAGGAAAGGCGAACGTAGTCGCTGATGCGCTAAGTTGCAAGTAAAGAATTAAACCTCTAAGGATCAATGCCAAGAACATTGAACTGAAAAATAGCTTGAATGAGAAGCTACTAAATGCACAAAAGCAAGCCATGTCGGAGAACAACATTGCTAAGGAAGGGTTAGGTGCAACTACTAATCAACTAGTACCGGGAAAGGATGGAATGTTCAGGCTAAATGATCGGATCTGGGTTCCGATCTTTGGAGGACTTAGAGATGTAATCCTCCAAGAAGCACATAATTCCAAATATTTAGTTCGTCCAGGAAGCGGCAAGATGTATCAAGACCTAAAGCCCAGCTATTGGTGGATGGGTACGAAGAAAGCTATAGCCAATCATGTAGCAAAGTGCTTGACGTGTTCTCAAATTAAGGCAGAACATCAGAAACCGTCAGGACTTCCACAACAGCTTGAAATCCCAGTGTGGAAATGGGAAATGGTAACTATGGACTTCATCACTAAGTTACCAAAGACCAAACGTGGAAATGACACAATTTGGGTTATTGTGGATAGATTAACCAAGTTGGCTCATTTCCTACCAATTAAGGAAACATATAGCTCTGATAAGCTGGCTAAGCTTTATGTGGACGAGATCGTATCTTTGCACGGTGTGCCGATATCCATTGTATCTGATAGAGATACAAGATACACATCTCACTTCTGGAAAAGCTTTCAACAATCTCTAGGCACGAAACTAAATTTTAGTACTGCTTACCGTCCGCAGACTGACGGACAAAGTGAGCGTACCATTCAAACCTTGGAAGACATGTTGCGAGAATGTGTGATTGACTTAGGCGGAAGTTGGGATGATCACTTACCCCTAGTCGAGTTCTCTTATAACAATAGTTACCACACAAGTATTAAGGCCGCTCCTTTTGAAGCCTTATACGGAAGAAAATGTAGGACGCCTGTACGTTGGGCTGAAGTTAGAGAAACCTAACTATCTGGACCAGAAATAGTTCTTGAAACCACGGATAAGATCGTGCAAATTCGTGATCGACTTAAGGCAGCTCGTGATAGACAAAAGAGTTATGCCGACAAAAGGCGTAAACCTTTACAGTTCCAAGTTTGGGACAAGGTTATGTTAGATGTGTCACCTTGGAAAGGTGTAATACGTTTTGGGAAAAATGGAAAGTTAAGCCCGAGGTACATTGGACCATTCGAGATAATCGAATGTGTTGGATCTTTAGCTTACAGACTTAAGCTACCTGAGAAGCTCAATGGAATCCATGATGTTTTCCACATCAGCAACTTGAAGAAATGTCTAGCGGATGAGTCGCTAGCAATGCCTCACGAAGACGTTCAGATTGACGAAAACTTGCGTTTCGTGGAGAAACCAATTGTGATCGAAGATCGGTAAGTTAAGAAGCTTCATAGGAAGTGTGTGCCTATTGTAAAGGTTAAATGGGATGCCCGTCGAAGTCCCGAATATACTTGGGAGGTCGAGTCCAATATGCGACAAAAGTACCCTTATCTATTTGAATAAATCTCGAGGTCGAGATTTTTATTAAGGGATGAAGATGTCACACCTCGAAAAAATTTCGTCTAATAAAATTCCGACACGTGCCCCGTAAATTCTTGGTTGCCACGTGTAACCGAGAGGGACTAAAAACGCCGTTATGTTATCTTAATAACCTCTAAATGAGCATCGGAAAAGTCGGAGGACCAAAGTTGTAAAAATTACCAAATTTTAAGTTCTGTGTTGATGCACTATTGTGTTCGTCACTTGTCGAATAGGCTAGATTGAGTGTGTATTGTATAGGTTAGAATCAAACACACGACCGAATATGGAGATTTCAGTGTAAAAGGGAACAAGTTCGCCCGAACTTGACATGTATTGGTCAAGTTCGCCCGAACTTGATGTGCATTTAGTCAAGTTCGCCCGAACTTGCCTATAGCAGGCTAAGTTCTCTTGAGATTGTTATGCAATGTCAAGTTCGGCCGAACTTGCTTAGGCAAGTTTGCCCGAACATACCTCCACTCCAGCGAACTTGTCTCCCTATATATAGGTGTGTTGTTCATTTGTCATTTAAGTTTTTGGCATCCCTACGGGGAGGTGCTGCCGGATTCTCTCCAGGAACTCCGGCAGCTGGACTTTGAAGATGTATACTCCTTATGTATGAATGAAGACTTTCGCTGCATTTTGTTTCTACTCCTTTCTGTAATAACATTCTACCGAATCGGTTTACGTTTATCCACTAACTTCCGTCTAGAACCGCTTGATCTCGGACCTTCAATTGGTATCAAAGCTACGGTTATCACCTACGCTCATGAAGTTGGACATTTATGGACATTAGGAGGGGTTTTAGACGTAAATCATGAAATAAACCTACAATCCACGGACAAAATCCAAAATTGAACGGATAGGATTGTTAGAAAACCAATTTCGACCAGATCTATGGTGAAATCTCGAAATTCGAAGAAATGAAGATTTTGGATCGAAAAATGTGAAAAATGGCTGATTTGGGAGACCAAGTTCGCCCGAACTTGACCTGTCGAGGTTAAGTTCACCCGAACTTAACATGGTTTTTCAAGACTTTTCATCAAGTTCGGCCGAAGTTGACAAGGATTTTCATGATTTTTCATCAAATTCGCCCGAACTTGACTGATTTTCATGGAAATTAAGCATAAGTCCGCCCGAACTTGTCTATTTCATGCAAGTTCGCCCGAACTTGGAAGTGGCCAACCAAGTTCGCCCGAACTTGTCTCAAACCGACAATGTTCGACCGAACTTGTCACATAGTGACCAAGTTCACCCGAACTTGTCTCACAAGTTCGCCCGAACTTGTCTCACAAGTTCGCCCGAACTTGTCTCACAAGTTCGCCGGAACTTGTCAAGGAGCCTAAAAAAAGTGGTGATAGAAGTTTTTTGAAATTTTAACGTCCGATACTGACTATTCAGGGACACCGTCGGAGGCCTTAGAGAGAGGCTGAGATGATGAGGTTAGAGATGGTTGAAGATGAGAGGGTAGTCATTGATACCAAAGCAATTTGGTGATCATTAGGGTTGAAGACTACCGATGGGCCTTAAAGTAAATTCCACATTTGTTAAAAACTGAAAAGTTCCGGATTTCAGGGGGGATTTCAGTGAAAAATTTCAGTATGGTCAAAATTTGCAAAAATGAGGGGGAATAAAAATTTTCAATATTTGAAGATTCCGGCATTTTTGAAATTTGTGACTAATGCAACAGTATCCGGGTGGTTACCGATTGCAGATTATCGGGAAATGCAGAGGATTGAGATTAATTGGGTATTTCAAATTGATGTCTATTTTGAAAGTGGGTGGTTACATAACTGAGTCTTGGAGGAGTTGTTTATCAGATTCTGAGGTCATGGTTGTGGATTGACACCTGAGTCGCGCGTATGGTTTGGAAGCACACACGACTGCCTATCTTTAACTCTGTTTTGCACATGAACTATTGACTGGACTAACCGCCAGGAAATAGGGATGCTCTGTAGTTTCAGTTGCCCCGGGTTATACGCGGTACCATGATTAAAGAAGATGATTTTATGGGATCGGATCTTCCAGACAAAGCTGTGTATATCAGTTACTGACAAAAGAGGTTATACATTTGGGATTCCGTGATCACAGGAAGTTCAGATTATTCAGATCATGATTCAGATTGATGCTTAAGGGTTAGAGTCCTGATCTCCGGTGAAGGAACAATTAGCTGGATTTGCAGTCGTTAATACCAGTGAGGAACTGAGGACGTTCAAAACGTTCGGTGATGATCTTAGGAATTAATGACTAGCTCCGAAGATGGATGGTTTCAAAATTACCAAGGAAATCTGATGATAACCTTTGGTGGCCATTATTTTTAATCTTTAAGCAGATGAATCATTCTTCTCTTTGGACTAACCGCTGTTGGATGATGATGTTTGGTGATTAAGTGGCACTAGTCTACCGGGGATAGCTATATATCTGACATTGTGACTGAATAAGAAGAAGGTGATTTTGATCGTGGACGTATGTTTCTCAGATTCGATGCATTACCAGATTATCTGTTTTCGATGAAGATTTGTTGATTGAGCAGATTACCGATTTGCTAATCAAATCTTTCTGAAGGGTACTTAACTGTGATTACGGAAATCAGGATTTCGGATTTTCGAGGGTAATTCGTTGATTTGAAGATTTTCGATGCGGTGATTCGAAGTTTCTATCAATTGCCGGTTGAGTTTTTGATACTTTAGGAGTGTGAGGAATAAACTCTCGATGCTCAACGCTTATTCAAAAACTGAACTCGGATGCGGTTATCATCGAAATGGAGAAGCTGCTGCATTGATTAGCTTTGAGTTGATGGTTATTCGAGAAAATTTGTCAGTCAAGTAACTCAGAGGAGTCGGAAACCACGCAACCAAAGATCTGAATTGGAGATTTCAGAGGTATTGAAAGTTGTTAATACAAACCCGGATCATTAATTAAGGGGGAATTTGTTGACGCGTCTCGACGACATCAGCAAACACCTTGATTGAAGTTGCAGAGAATATTCAAACACGGCTCAAAGTTTTGAAGTTCAAGATCAAGCTTCGACAGTAACGAACAAGGGGGAATCTGTTGATGCACTATTGTGTTCGTCACTTGTCGAATAGGCTAGATTGAGTGTTTGTTGTATAGGTTAGAATCAAACACACGACCGAAATACGGAGATTTCAGTGTAAAAGGGAACAAGTTCGCCCGAACTTGACTTGTATTGGTCAAGTTCGCCCGAACTTGATGTGCATTTAGTCAAGTTTGCCCGAACTTGACTATAGCAGGCCAAGTTCGCTTGAGATTGTTATGCAATGTCAAGTTCGGCCGAACTTGCTTAGGCAAGTTCGCCCGAACATACCTCCACTCCAGCGAACTTGTCTCCCTATATATAGGTGTGTTGTTCATTTGTCATTTAAGTTTTTGGCATCCCTACGGGGAGGTGCTGCCGGATTCTCTCCAGGAACTCCGGCAGCTGGACTTTGAAGATGTATACTCCTTCTGTATGAATGAAGACTTTCGCTGCATTTTGTTTCTACTCCTTTCTGTAATAACATTCTACCGAATCGGTTTACGTTTATCCACTAACTTCTGTCTAGAACCGCCTGATCTCGGACCTTCATTCTGGGAGGCGTTACGGACCGCAAGCCATTCTAGTTACGGTCCATAACCATTCAAAGATCTGTGGGCACCAGAGGTCCTTACGGACCGCAAGGCTAAACCCTTACGGTCCTTAAGGGGTCGCCAACAAGCAGAATGGTGGCAGCTTCTGCCCCTGCCACTTAGCTCACCATTGCTACACCTTTGCTGCTTGTAACACGTCCCATAACACTTGTTAAACCCTCAAACTCCTCCCAACACCTGGCAACACCTCCTAACTTCACCAATACTATATAAAGGGTCTCGATCCATGAGGCTCTTTGCTCGTTACTTCCAATTCGTCTCTTGCTCTCTCTCTGGAGGTTCCTAACCATAAGGGACTTCCTAATCAGTCATATTTCGTGCTAAGGACCTTGTGTAAGTGTTCTTAGCCCTCCTTTTCAGTTTTATTAAGTTTTAAGCCAAAGTCAAAGCGTTGACGTAAAAACGCTTTGACATTGAGCTAAGACCATTATGGTCCAGCCAATGTTCGTAACGAACTTGGCTACGTGATCGTAATAAGGTAGGTGTTAATTCCTCAAGAGGGCACCTCCTTATTACCACGTTTGCTTGGTCAATTGACGGGTCAAAGTTATGTTAATAAAAAGTCAAACGGGTCAGTTTTGTAATAAAAACATAACTAGTAATGTAGGTGTTATAAAATATGTTTTAACACTCTAATAACTTGGTAATAATAATAAGAACATGTGGGAACATGTTCGGCTCATCAATTCCAGGTCTAAGATCGGTTCGCAACCGAAAGTTGCAAAAGTTGACTTTTTCCTTGACTTTCAGTTCTGACCCGAATTAGCAACTTTAGTTTCGGTTTCTAAGTTGCATTATGACCATGATATATTGTAGTATAACCCTCTGGAGTTATATTACATGGTCATATAGTAATCCGAGTCATTATGCAAGTATCCGTTAAATATGCCTAAAATGCCCTTTTGTTATAAACTAAGATTTTGATCACTAACAAGCATACAAATAAGTTGTAAACTGAATTGTTAAACTAATAAACCTATATTGATGTTAGTAACCTGATTATAAACTATGTTTTGATTATTCAAAGTAATTAACACGTTTAAAGTGACCAAATCGCGCTTTTTGGCGTATAAAATGGCTTAAATATAAACTTGACATCAAAACTCATTACCTACTGATGTAATATCATTATTAGGATTATTTGTGTCACACCCTCAATTTCCACTTGCGGAGTTTTACCGCGAGGCGTGTGAACAAACCAGGATCTGAGACACTAGTACGTCTAACGACTCTATATGAATTGATAATACGTTTTCCAAAATCATTTGTTTAACCATTCATTGTAGATTTTATATTGTCTTAGTTAGTTTCCAATGTTTAGCGGAAGCGTTAGTTTTTATGGTTGAGCGGAAGCATAAAAATAAGTAGAGAAATGGGCGCCAACACAGACGCCAAAACAAATGAAAAACCCAAAACAATGTTTGTAAATGAGACTCGATAAAAGGTGTCTTGATCAATGAAAGTGAGTGCACCTAGAGCTCCTAGCGTCCTGAGAAACATGTAAAGAAACAAGTGTCAACATTAAAGAAGAGTGAGTTCACAGGTTTTCATAAATTCGTTTGTTCGGTTATAAGTTTGTTTCCCCCGTTATCCCTAACCCGGGATAACGGTTTAGTTCCATTATTCCCAACCCGGAATAATACTGATAGTTCCATTATTCCCAACCCGGAATAATACTGATGGTTCCATTATTCCTTACCCGGAATAATAATGATGTCCCATTATTCCTAACCTGGAATAATAACGTTGTTGGTTCCATTATCCCTAACCCGGGATAATATTGTTGATACGTAATTAAGTTCAATGTTAATATATATAGGTAGCTAGCCTAAAGTTATGTCACGTAAGTGTTCGCGATCGAAGCTGACTGTTGTGCCTCCGTGTTGCCAGGCCTATCACTGACCATGGCGAAGTTAGGCCAAATTATTCACCCGTTGACCATACCCGGTCGGCTAGCGCGACTAGCTCGGATGGGGCTTGTCGGGCCCAGTAGTACTACCTATAATTCCCCGCTATTTAAACCCAATACTAACGATCCGAGAGATTGTCGAGGACTTGTGTGATATAGCTGCTTAGTGACCATAACGTACATTAACATTAACTTAGTTATCGAATAGTTAAGTGACGTTAATTTCGTATAACGTTAAGAGATAGAGTTGTAGAGTGTGTACATGTTTCTCCCCCTGTTGTTTAAAACCGGATAAAATTAGGGGCCGTGAACTCACCTTTAGTTGCTCGGTTAGTGTAAGACGGAAGTTGCAAATGATGGGACCGCTAATTGCGTCCTAACAAGTCAATTGATTTCAAGTTACTGTGTGAACACACCAATACAAATCCTACACATAATTAACGTACAAAGCGGTACACACAATCACAAATCCTAACACTCAAACATGCATGCAAGTATCCTCATATGAACATAGTGATCAAAACAATTTATCATGTACACAAAATCAATTCATACAACACTTTGGTACATACATTCGCAAGTTATCAAGTTTCAGCTCATATACTCATAATTAGGCTGTTTTCAAGGATTTTTATAAAATAGTTCCAACATTAAAATTCCAATTATTTTACAGAAGGTGACAACTATACTGTAGAATTTTATATAAATTTTTCAAGTCCTAACACTTTACCAATTATTCGTAAATATTAATATACTAGGCTGCAGTCAGATTCGTCGCTTTCTGACTGCAGTCCACGGAAGAATCTATTTAAAAATCACCGTTCGTCCAATTAACAAAATTCTAGTGGGAGTTTCCCGGAAATTTCCATATCTAGTTGCTGTACAAATTTCATGACTCGACTCCCTACAGATTATTAGATCCGACTTGATAAACAACTAACAAATATTCAGGATTTTCACAGCTTTAGTTACTGAACTTAATTGGCCACTTAAAAATATCAAACGACTTCAGAAAAATATGAATCCAGCGCCATTAGAATCGTTTTTCAAAATTCTACGTTTTAGACTTCAGAAAATCCGTTTTTCGATAAATAATAACCAAGTTACAGCCAGTTGAAGTTGGCTGTAACCACCATTCAGCATTCTGATTCAGCACTTTATCACGATCTAACCCGCTTAAACCATCGATACATTGAACATATGCGACCAAAAACAGAATTTCCAATCATATACTATCATATATATCATACCCATGCAAACCCTAATTATAACCTATAGTTTTTATCAAACAAAACGCAGCATAACGTTTCTAGATTCGCTAATCATCTTAACCACAAACATCATAAATAAATCGGCTAACATAACACTACATTCAAACATATAAATCCGAATATGATCTTGCAAACAATGATAATCCTAACCTTTAATAGCAAGATCAATGAGCCGAGACTTGGACAAGAGCCGAGAACTAGATGGGACTGATTCGGATGTTGGCGAGGCTTGCGACTGAGAAGAAGAAGAATGGTGAGGGGAGGGCTGCCGCGATTCAAGAGAGATGTAGCCAAGCTGTTTGCGATCGAAGGAACAAGTGGAGGGCTGTCGTCGGCTGATTTCTCAACTAGGGTTTTTGTGTTTTGTTTTTGTGAAGCAAAGCATGCATGTGTGTGTATATATAGCGCAAGAGTAAGGAGAAGAGGGAGGGGTTTACGGTTTGGGTACTCACGGCCGCAAGGGGTTCGGGTGGGTTGGTTTGGGTCTAGCACTTGGTCCTCAAGTTTAGATTAACTCCTTGAGTCGCAAGGAAGTGAAGTTGGCTCGTGTCGCGGCTCGATCCGATTCATTTATCTATTTACTACATCTATGTTTTATAACTAAAATAAAACACGAAATCGGAACATCACATAATAACGCACTAACTTATAAACTTTTAAGACTAGCATGTAATTCATTCGACAAGTACACAAAATTATCGTAATTATTTCAAGCGTGCAATTTAAGTCTCCGAATCAATTTAGCGTAGGAACAAATAACCGTGAAGTAGTGCGTTTAAGATATCTGAAAAACCGGGATGTCACATTATCCCCATGTTGAAAGAATTTTCGTCCCGAAAATTGAGTAAACGCGGTTTAGAATGCAGCGTACATGTTTATAGTGCCACGCACAAAGATTTAGTTCGTTAACAATAGTACGCGAAATTACAAGAGATTCCCAAGTGCCATGCACCAGGATTTAGTTAACAATGGTACGCGAAATTATGAGAAATTCCCAGGTTGTCACATCATCCCCATGTTGAAAGAATTTTCGTCCCGAAAATTTAGTTGCTGGTATCGTTAGTTTGCTGCTCAGCGGCAAAGAGGTGTGGATATTTGCTTTTCATTTGGTCCTCTCTTTCCCACGTGAACTCCGGTCCACGCTTAGAGTCCCAACGAACCTTAACGATCGGAATTTTGCTATGCCTTCGAGTCTTGATCTCACGATCCATGATCTCGATAGGTTGTTCCACAAAGTGCAGTTGTTCATCCACTTGGATCTCATCCAATGGAATGACCAGGGTTTCATCTGATAGACACTTCTTCAGATTTGACACGTGAAAAACGTTGTTAACTCCACTGAGTTCGGCAGGAAGGTCTAATTGATAAGCTACGGGTCCAATACGTTTCAAGATCACAAACGGACCTACGTACCGTGGGTTTAGTTTGCCTCGTTTTCCAAAGCGGATTACACCCTTCCAGCGTGACACCTTCAGTAGGACGCGGTCGCCTACTTGAAATTCGAGCGGTTTGCGTCGTTGATCAGCGTAGCTTTTCTGTCGATCTCGTGCCGCCGCCATACGGTTTCTGATTTGTACAATCTTTTCAGTAGCCTCAAGTATCAACTCAGGGCCTGTGAGTTGACTATCACCGACTTCTGCCCAACAGACCGGTGATCTACATTTACGACCGTATAATGCCTCAAACGGTGCTGCCGATAGACTCGTATGGTAACTGTTGTTATACGAGAATTCCACTAAAGGCAGGTGGATTTCCCAACTATTTCCGAAGTCTACTACGCATGCCCTAAGCATGTCTTCCAAGGTCTGTACGGTCCTTTCGCTTTGACCATCAGTCTGAGGGTGATAAGCAGTGCTCATATCTAAGCGTGTGCCCAACGCTTTCTGAAGTGACTGCCAAAAGTTGGACGTGAAGCGAGCATCTCTGTCTGAGATGATGGACGTTGGCACTCCGTGCCGAGAAACTACTTCCTTAATGTAGATGCGAGTCAACTTCTCCATCTTATCTGTTTCTTTAATAGCTAGGAAGTGTGCGGACTTAGTTAAACGATCCACGATTACCCAGATGGTATCGCAACCACCCAAAGTTCGCGGGAGTTTAGTGATGAAATCCATCGAGATCTGATCCCATTTCCATACTGGGATCTCAGGTTGTTGGAGTAGCCCCGATGGCTTTTGATACTCTACCTTGACTTTTGTACAAGTCAAACACTTACTCACGTAGGTGGCTATATCAGCTTTCATGTTGGGCCACCAATACGCAGCTTTAAGGTCTTGATACATCTTATCCGAACCAGGATGGACAGAGTATCGGGATTTGTGAGCTTCGTCCATGACTAGCTCTCTGAGGTTTCCGTAGAGAGGTACCCATATGCGAATCATGAAATACCGGGCTCCATTGGGTTTTACTTCCCAATCGCGTTCCATTTTTCCCACCGATTCGGCCTTGATGTTTTCTTCCTTAACTGCTTCTAACTGCGCATTGCGTATCTGTTCGGGTAACCCCGAATGAATGGTGAGCTGTAATGCTCGTACCCGACGCGGTTTCAAGTGTTCCTTCCTACTGAGGGCATCAGCTACCACGTTAGCTTTACCCGGGTGATACCGAATGGCACATTCATAATCGTTCAAGAGTTCGACCCAGCGACGCTGTCGTATGTTCAACTCCTTCTGGTCAAAGATGTGTTGGAGGCTCTTGTGGTCTGTAAAGATTGTGCACTTCGTTCCATAGAGGTAGTGTCTCCAAATCTTAAGTGCAAACACTACTGCTCCCAATTCCAGGTCATGTGTTGGGTAGTTTTTCTCGTGAACCTTCAATTGTCGGGACGCATACGCGATGAGCTTATCGCGTTGCATGAGTACGCATCCCAACCCCTGAATGGAAGCATCACAATATACTACAAAATCATCTGTCCCTTCCGGCAAGGACATAATGGGTGCACTGCAAAGTTTCTGTTTAAGCAATTGAAATGCCGCTTCCTGCTTGTCACCCCAAGCATATTTGATGCCTTTCTGGGTGAGGGTAGTAAGCGGTTGCGCGATCTTTGAAAATCCCTCGATGAAACGTCTGTAGTATCCAGCCAAACCCAAAAATTGGCGGATCTCCGTTGGTGTCCTGGGTGCTTCCCAGTTTTTGATAGCTTCAATCTTGGCAGGGTCGACGTGGATACCCTTTTCATTTACGATATGCCCGAGGAACTGAACTTCCCGAATCCAGAAGTCACACTTTGAAAGCTTGGCATATAGTTTCTCCTGTTGAAGTAATCCCAGCAGTAATCGTAGATGTTCAGCATGTTCTTCTTCCCCTTTAGAGTAGATGAGTATGTCATCGATGAACACGATGACAAACTTGTCGAGGTATGGTTTACACACGGTTCATGAGGTCCATGAACACCGCGGGTGCGTTGGTGAGACCGAAGGGCATGACCAAGAACTCATAATGGCCATACCGAGTACGAAATGCCGTCTTAGCGATATCCTCCTCCCTGACGCGTAGCTGGTGGTAACCGGACCGTAGATCAATCTTGGAGTAGTAGCTTGACCCTTGAAGTTGATCGAAGAGATCGTCGATGCGAGGTAACGGGTATCGGTTCTTGACAGTAACCTTGTTGAGTTCCCGGTAGTCGATGCACATGCGGAAGGTCCCGTCCTTCTTCTTGACAAAAAGGACTGGAGCTCCCCATGGCGAAGCGCTTGGTCGGATAAATCCTTTTTCTAACAGCTCCTGAAGTTGGGTAGACAGCTCCTGCAGCTCAGCTGGAGCTAGGCGGTATGGGGCCTTGGCGATAGGAGTTGCATGGTTCGCCAATTCAATTTCAAACTCCAATTGTCGATGGGGTGGGAGACCAGGTAACTCCTCTGGGAATACATCAGCAAAATCACGGACGACGGGGATGTCTTCTATACGTTTCTCGTCCCTAGGCTGTTCGGTAACCAGTGCGAGTAAAGCGAAAGAGTTCTTCCTCTGAAGATACTTCTGCGCTTGCATGTAAGAGATGATGTTTGTGACGGCGCCTACCTTCTCTCCTTGCACCGTCAAGATTTCGTCGTTAGTGAGCGGAATACGGATAGATTTTTCGAAACAAAGAACTTCAGCTCGGACGTCGGATAGCCAGTCCATTCCGACTACCACGTCAAAACTTCCCAGGGTAGTTGTCATCAGATCAATGGTAAAGGTGTGACCCGCGAGTTTGAGTTGACAGCCGGATACTATATGGGTCACGTCTACAGATTTACCATCGGCTAGTTCTATGATATAAGGGGTCTCTAAGGGTTTAGGCGTGAGATTTAGGTTCTTCCTAAAAGACTCAGATATAAAACTCCTATCCGCACCCGTATCAAAAAGCACAGTAGCAAAATGTTCATTAAGGGGAAACTTACCGGTGACCACGTTCGATTCGTTTCTGGCCTCCCCGTGGCCCAGCGTAAATGCGCGACCTTTGGCACCTCCTGTGCCACCATTTCCATTATTGTTGTTGTTATTGTTGTTGTTGTGGTTATTGTGGTTGTGGTTGTTCCCACCATTGTTGTTGTTGTTGTTACGGAGCTGTGGGCAGTCTCTTTTGAAGTGGGCAGTGCTACCACACTGATAGCATCCCCGGTTAACACCCTGTTGCTGGCCCTGGGGTTGATTTTGGTTTTGTCGGGACATGATTTCCCCGCGACAATCCTTTGCCGCATGTCCCACCTTGCCACATCGTTGGCAGCGATTCCCGGCACAAGGGCCGTGATGATGAAGATTACAGCGATGGCACTGCGGCTTTCGACCTACATAGCCGCTTGCGTTCTGGTTGTTGTTGGCGGGCTGGTTTTGGTGACCCCGGTGGCTGTTGTAATTATTGAACCGTTTCTGGTTCCCCTGCTGTGGCTGGGATGACGAAGACTGTCGAACAGACGAGTCTTCAAACTTTCTTTTATTATCAGGGGCAACTTCAGTTGTACCCCGAGCTGGCAACTTCTTTTGTTCCACCGCCTTATCGGTGAGTTTGTGCGCCAACCTGATTGTTTGATGTTCAGTTGCAGGGTTGCTAGCCATTACCATACCCTGAATTTCCGGGACCAGACCCCCAAGGTAGAACTCGAGTCGTTTCTCCACAGTGTTGGCCAGATCGGGACACAGAAATACCAAGTCATGATGTTTCGTTGTGTATGCTTCGATTTCAGATCCCACCATCTTGTGGTTCCATAATGTCTGCTCCAATTGTTGAACTCTATCTCGCGGACAGTACTCTTCTTTGATTAGGGCCTTAAACTCGGCCTAGGCCATTGCATTTGCAGCAATAAGTCCACGCGTTTGGACTTGCGCATTTCATCAAGTTAGTGCCCCATCTTCCAGTGTTGAGGCTGCATACTTGACCTTGTTGGCCTCCAGACAGTTGCACATTTCAAATACTGATTCAGATTTTTCGATCCAGCACACCAATCCTATGGGTCCTTCTGCCCCGTGAATCTGCTTGGCTTCGCGTCGAGGAACATCTTGTAGGGGTTAAGACCCCTCCTGCTGACAGAGGACAGATAGTCAGCGAGGAATTCTACTAGCCCAACTATTAGATTTTCCCATGAAAATTTAATAATGGTTACCTGCCGGTTGGTTCTGAACACCCGCTAGAGCTGCGTTCACGTGCCCTTGGATCATTGCAGCTAATTCTTCGAGCGTCATGTTAAGGTTCCCGCGACGTCCAGTTGCCATTTGGATCTTCGTAAGACAACATAAACACACACCGATAAGTCTATATATCCAATATAGTTATCCTATTCCGTACTTAAATAATTCTTCAAGTTATGTCAACTCAAATAAATTAAATAGTCAAAAGAAATACTTGATTGAATAAAGTTTCAACGTCTTACAAAGTGCCAACTAAACATATGAGTTCACTATAAAGTCTCAAGTTTAAACAAAAGTGGGAAAATAAATAGACTGATGGAAAGTAAATAAAATAAGCGAGACGTGTCAGTCTTCTACGTCTCCATCCCCCAAATCACTATCGTTGCCGTCATCCTGCGCGGCATTTCCAGCTTCTACAGCTGGGTCCTCCTCCGGATCCTCCTCTGGATCCTCCTCTGGGTCCTCTTCTGGATCCTCTTCTGAATCCTCTTCCGGGTCCTCTTCTGGATCCTCTTCCGGATCCTCTTCTGGATCCTCTTCCGGATCCTCCTCTACCGGCACTGGAGGGACCGGTGCTGGGGCAGGTACTGGTGCAGGTGCCTGATTTTGTTCCAGTTCTTGAATTCTCCAGCTAGACTCAAGAACTCTGTCTTCTAGCCAGTCAGCCCTTAGCTGCTTAGCACGAAGATCTCTGGCTAAGGTGTTACTAGCTATCTTACTCGTATGTTGCTCTTCCTCGAGCGATCCAGTTTTACATGTCAGTTGTCGTATCATCCATCCCTGTGCGAGGATGGTTTCATGCATTCTTTCTATTTGTTCTTGTTGTTTCCGTATCATATCTCTAAGTAGGTCGTTTCCTACTTCTACCGAGTTAACCGGTTCGACCGGCACAGCGATGGTTGGGCGTGATGACGACTCCTCCCCTAGAGCGAGCCTTTTCCTCGCAGCTGAGCGTGTCTCCACGCCATAAGATGGTAAGGGTTCCACCATAGGTTCCTTTCCTGGCGCCCTTGGTTGCGTAAGTTTGTCGGATGATGATGATGATGATGACATTGCCTGTTAGGTTGTGTAGTTAGTTACGAGTTGCATTCATTTCTTACTATGCATTCATATTCTTCATAACACAGTTGTGGTACATCACATAACAAGATATAACAGTTCGGTGCCAAACTACGTCTAGTGTCGTGTATTCAGCTATAGTTTAGGTCTACTTTTAATGCAAACCTGGTTCTCTATAGCTAGTGGCTCTGATACCAATCTGTCACACCCTCAATTTCCACTTGCGGAGTTTTACCGCGAGGCGTGTGAACAAACCAGGATCTGAGACACTAGTACGTCGAACGACTCTATATGAATTGATAATACGTTTTCCAAAATCATTTGATTAACCATTCATTGTAGATTTTATATTGTCTTAGTTAGTTTCCAATGTTTAGCGGAAGCGTTAGTTTTTATGGTTGAGCGGAAGCACAAAAATAAGTAGAGAAATGGGCGCCAACACAAACGCCAAAACAAATGAAAAACCCAAAACAATGTTTGTAAATGAGACTCGATAAAAGGTGTCTTGATCAATGCAAGTGAGTGCACCTAGAGCTCCTAGCGTCCTGAGAAACATGTAAAGAAACAAGTGTCAACATTAAAGAAGAGTGAGTTCACAGGTTTTCATAAATTTGTTTGTTCGGTTATAAGTTTGTTTCCCCCGTTATCCCTAACCCGGGATAACAGTTTAGTTCCATTATTCCCAACCCGGAATAATACTGATAGTTCCATTATTCCCAACCCGGAATAATACTGATAGTTCCATTATTCCTTACCCGGAATAATAATGATGTCCCATTATTCCTAACCTGGAATAATAACGTTGTTGGTTCCATTATCCCTAACCCGGGATAATATTGTTGATTCGTAATTAAGTTCAATGTTAATATATATAGGTAGCTAGCCTAAAGTTATGTCACGTAAGTGTTCGCGATCGAAGCTGACTGTTGTGCCTCCGTGTTGCCATGCCTATCACTGACCATGGCGAAGTTAGGCCAAATTATTCACCCGTTGACCATACCCGGTCGGCTAGCGCGACTAGCTCGGATGGGGCTTGTCGGGCCCAGTAGTACTACCTATAATTCCCCGCTATTTAAACCCAATACTAACGATCCGAGAGATTGTCGAGGACTTGTGTGATATAGCTGCTTAGTGACCATAACGTACATTAACATTAACTTAGTTACCGAATAGTTAAGTGACGTTAATTTCGTATAACGTTAAGAGATAGAGTTGTAGAGTGTGTACATGTTTCTCCCCTGTTGTTTAAAAACGGATAAAATTAGGGGCCGTGAACTCACCTTTAGTTGCTCGGTTAGTGTAAGACGGAAGTTGCAAATGATGGGACCGCTAATTGCGTCCTAACAAGTCAATTGATTTCAAGTTAGTGTGTGAACACACCAATACAAATCCTACACATAATTAACGTACAAAGCGGTACACACAATCACAAATCCTAACACTCAAACATGCATGCAAGTATCCTCATATGAACATAGTGATCAAAACAATTTATCATGTACACAAAATCAATTCATACAACACTTTGGTACATACATTCGCAAGTTATCAAGTTTCAGCTCATATACTCATAATTAGGCTGTTTTCAAGGATTTTTATAAAATAGTTCCAACATTAAAATTCCAATTATTTTACAGAAGGTGACAACTATACTGTAGAATTTTATATAAATTTTTCAAGTCCTAACACTTTACCAATTATTCGTAAATATTAATATACTAGGCTGCAGTCAGATTCGTCGCTTTCTGACTGCAGTCCACGGAAGAATCTATTTAAAAATCACCGTTCGTCCAATTAACAAAATTCTAGTGGGAGTTTCCCGGAAATTTCCATATCTAGTTGCTGTACAAATTTCATGACTCGACTCCCTACAGATTATTAGATCCGACTTGATAAACAACTAACAAATATTCAGGATTTTCACAGCTTTAGTTACTGAACTTAATTGGCCACTTAAAAATATCAAACGACTTCAGAAAAATATGAATCCAGCGCCATTAGAATCGTTTTTCAAAATTCTACGTTTTAGACTTCAGAAAATCCGTTTTTCGATAAATAATAACCAAGTTACAGCCAGTTGAAGTTGGCTGTAACCACCATTCAGCATTCTGATTCAGCACTTTATCACGATCTAACCCGCTTAAACCATCGATACATTGAACATATGCGACCAAAAACAGAATTTCCAATCATATACTATCATATATATCATACCCATGCAAACCCTAATTATAACCTATAGTTTTTATCAAACAAAACGCAGCCTAACGTTTCTAGATTCGCTAATCATCTTAACCACAAACTTCATAAATAAATCGGCTAACATAACACTACATTCAAACATATAAATCCGAATATGATCTTGCAAACAATGATAATCCTAACCTTTAATAGCAAGATCAATGAGCCGAGACTTGGACAAGAGCCGAGAACTAGATGGGACTGATTCGGATGTTGGCGAGGCTTGCGACCGAGAAGAAGAAGAATGGTGAGGGGAGGGCTGCCGCGATTCAAGAGAGATGTAGCCAAGCTGTTTGCGATCGAAGGAACAAGTGGAGGGCTGCCGTCGGCTGATTTCTCAACTAGGGTTTTTGTGTTTTGTTTTTGTGAAGCAAAGCATGCATGTGTGTGTATATATAGCGCAAGAGTAAGGAGAAGAGGGAGGGGTTTACGGTTTGGGTACTCACGGCCGCAAGGGGTTCGGGTGGGTTGGTTTGGGTCTAGCACTTGGTCCTCAAGTTTAGATTAACTCCTTGAGTCGCAAGGAAGTGAAGTTGGCTCGTGTCGCGGCTCGATCCGATTCATTTATCTATTTACTACATCTATGTTTTATAACTAAAATAAAACACGAAATCGGAACATCACATAATAACGCACTAACTTATAAACGTTTAAGACTAGCATGTACTTCATTCGACAAGTACACAAAATTATCGTAATTATTTCGAGCGTGCAATTTAAGTCTCCGAATCAATTTAGCGTAGGAATAAATAACCATGAAGTAGTGCGTTTAAGATATCTGAAAAACCGGGATGTCACAATTTGGGATGTTCATTTAGGTTGCAAACTGAGTTTAAGCTCTAGTTTGCATATTATGTCCTTAAATGACGATATTGCCCTTTCGGCACTTTAAATGGGTTTTAAACATTCTAATGGACCAAAACCTTATACTTACTGATGTAATATATAAATTAACATATTTTAGTCATACAAACATGGTCACAACAACAGTTTCACTTAAATACCATTTAAATCATCATTTAGCGACTTAATCGCCGTTTCGGCGTATAATGTGGCTTAAAACCATATTGGAGCATCAAGGCTTGACACCTACTAATTTCAAAACATATTTTCAAACTTATTACAGTAGGTACAAGCCCAAACTCAGATTCCCAAATAAGTTATCAATTATATGTGAAATTGACCAAAATGCCCTTCCGGGACACAATTTGGTCCTAAACTATAAACCACACATATAATTGATATCCTACTGGTATAACATCATAAAAAAGTGTTTCTACAGAATGTTTATGACCATAACATCAGTTTACATATAAACCCATTTATTATGTTGTAAAATAACCAAATTGCCCTATTAAGGCATAGTTTGATTTTAAAACCGTAATGGGCCAACAAGTTGATAACTTAGTGATATTTTAACACATTTTAAACGTAATGGCATATGGACTTGTATAGGACTCACCCAGTTACCTGGTTTCACTTATATGCGTACGGTTCGGCCTACGTAACTAGTTTACATAATCTAACCGAAATGGGTTTAGCCATATCAAATTATTCTCAAATTCCAGAATGTAAAGTGGTAACCCATATTATACAAGTCCTAGTACTTGTCGGGTCCAAAATACATTCTTTTCTGGTCAACGCTGAATCTATTGTTTCGTACCGTTATCTTTATTTTAAGTTAGCCGGTCTAAGTCAATGACTAAATAAAGACTCGCTAGCTAACCAATCGGTTAATAATACAATCCATTCCAGACTAGAGGCTTCCAGTAGATTGTCACCAAGCTAGTTAATTGATTACGGCTATGCGTTGCTTATTTTCTTATTTATTAAAGATTTGCAAGCTAGATAAATAGTTTTAACTTATTTTCCCTTATACGGCCTTGGGATACGGTATAATAATACCGCATGGTTGGATATGGGATCAAAGACCAATGAGTCTTGAATTCAAATAATCCATTTTAATTCGTATTGCTTAATATTAAACATTTGGGGTTAAAATGACCATGTCTTGGATATCCACGGCTCATTTAATTGTAAATGGCCACGACCTAAGCACGGGGTGTAGGCATACACCCGACAGATGCTAAAATAAATTTATAACCCATTATAGGTGTACCTATTAAAGGTATTAAAGTGGTGTGTCGATTAATCATGATCCCGACATTGTTTTCGGGCTCTAAATGTATTATTAGCATGTAAAACTGATAACATGAATATAATTTATCCCAAGTTATTTATTAAACTAAAAGTACCATTGAGTACACTAAATATTTTCAAAAAGGTTTTCAAAATGAGTCAGCTAATTGTATTTACCAGATTTATCTGACGTATTTTCAAAAGACTAAGCGCAGGTGACATATGCACGTAAATAGGCTGGAAGTACTTGGCAGGCTTAAGAGGAAATTGCAACTCCTTTGCTTAGAAGGCCGTAGTCTGTTATTTCTTTTGTATTCAGATTTCGATCTACCTGTGGATCTAATTACAAACGTTGTATTATATTTTAAACTTTGAACATTCAAACGTTTATAATAGTAATTATCCAGACTTCCACTGTGTTATATTGTATTGTTTGGTAATGATGATATCAACTTGCGTCACGATATTTCCCACCGGACCCACCGGGTTACACGTGGAATTAGGGGTGTGAGGTGTGACAATTGTCTCTTTTCTTTTTCTTTTAATTACAATAATGTCATTTAGTCACATATTTACCTTTTTCTTCTCCATGGTAGTTTTGTAATTAACTCCTCTTTGAATGCCATTAGTAACCATCTCACAATAATTCTTTCTATTTTTATGTTTTGACTACTAAGGTTTTGGTTCTTATCATTTTTATCCTCTCAACTTTTGTTTGTTTTTTTTAAACAACTTACATTCCTACCCTTTGAATTTTAACTAATTTATTAAGTGTCTCCTCAACTTTGTTAGTTTTTTTTTTTTTTTTTTGAAAAAAAACTTACATCTCTACCCCTTAAATTTTAACTAATTTATTAAGTGTTCTCTCAACTTTTGTTAGTTTTTTTTAAACAGCTTACATTCCTACCCCTTGAATTTTAAATAAATTTATTAAATGTCCCCTGAACATTAATAAAGTTATAAAGGCTTTGCAGCAAGCGGAGTTGTACCGAAATGCAATTTTCCGGGCATACGAGAAAAGACTTTTACATATAGTGCTACAATATTTTTTTAAGTTTGAAATTAATCTCTTACACTTTAAATAGTGTAGCCTTTAACGCAATAGTTTTATTTTCCTCTTATAACTTTCGTTCCTTTTTTTTACAACTAAATTCACGATAAAATATTTTTAGAAAACATACCAATCCGGTACCCACATAAGAAATTTATATACTTACTTTTACGTTATCTAAAATTGATGTTTTAGACGGTCATTATGAATTAGAACAAGTTGGTTTTGAATATATATTGTAATGTAATATAACTGTTTTAAAAACTGAATTTTACCGTTTGGTTCGTACATTGATATTCCGCCGCAATGCTTGGTGAAAAAATTCTAGTTATTATGTATATATTAAATAACATTTTTCTTAGCTACAATCTACTTTTATATTTTGTGTTTTGGCCATAATCTGTTACTCTTCTTTTTAACCACTAGACAAGTGCGAAACAATTAATAAATAAAATAGCCAAAACTGGAAAGAAATACGCAATCCAACATCACATATAATTCTGTTCTAAGATGTATATTATCATTTGAGAAAAATTGTGGACACATAGTATTACATTTTCTCTTAGAAATTATATTTTGTGTGATAGTAAACAATGATTTAATAGTTTTTGTTTAACTTTTATTTTATATATTTATTTATTCATCATTACAACTAATTTTCAGTATATTTTTTATAACTTTTAAAAGTACGATATTATATAAAACTCTGAGTAAGTCATTGTATATATAGTATTCGGTATGGATAGTAAACAATGCTTTAATACTTTTTATTTAAATTTTAGTTCCTTGTTTATTTTATTATAATTAACTTTTAATGTATTTTGTTTTTTCTGTTGTAACTTTTAAGATACAATCTTATGTAAAATTCTGAATATGCCATCGCACAATGCCTATATATTTATCTACGTATCTTGATATAGTTATTTTTTTTTGCAAAAACGAGTTGTGAGTGCATAGTTTCGGTTTCGAAGTACCAACATACATGTATCAGAGTTACCTCACTTTTAGTTTTTTGTTTTCTTTTTCATACATTTAAGTTGTTTACCCTTTTAGTTCTTCTAAAAATATATTGTAATTCTTTATAAAACTAAGAATATACCGTTGCGACATACTTATTTTATCCGTGTTTCGATAAAAGTTTTGCTGAACGTCGAACGAGTCAAATATGATTGTTTTTTAGCATGACGAACGGAACAGGTACTGTCCAAACAACTTCGATGCTGGTATTGATGTTTATGAAATTCCGAACATATCGTTACAAAGTGTATATGTTTTATACGTTTCAATAAAAATTTGTTAGAATCGAATGTGTCAAATATAATTGGTTTTTTTGTTCTTAACAGTGAAAAAAAGGTTCTTTTTTTACTTTGTTTTTTAACTTTTTTTAATTACATTCCCATATAAATTCCATTAAAAATGTAGTTGTATTTAAAATAGAGTGTTTTAGGGTATCGTAATCTATAATAAGTGTGTCCGTACCGTACCTGGGCCGTGACGAACCGAACCAATTCCGCCCAAACAATAACGGTACGAGTATCGGTGTAACCGGAACCAGCATCACTATTCTTTTTCATAGGTTTCGGTCGGTGTAAAACACTTTGGTGTAATCATAACAAGTATCATTATCATACAAATACTGAAAAGAACTTAATTAATACCGAATTTCCGCCGCAACGAGAAGGGATTTCACTATTATTTATATATATTAAAACATATCATGTTAACTACGTTTACTTTTTATTTTTATACTTTGAACATTTGATTTCTAACAAGTAGGACTACATATACATATACTTTTTTTTTTGTTTTTAACACCAATATTTTCTTGCTTTTCATCTCAACCAATGTATAAAGACATCACATTTATTTCCTAACTTATAATTTTGAAGTTCTCATTAGCTTAGTATATTAATTTAAGCTAACTAAAAATTACATAATTTAACTTTTTAATGTTTTTATATCGGTACAGGTATCGTAATATACGTCTTTAATTTTTTTATCTTTTAATAATTTGATATTTCTAATAGTTTTTGTTCATTAATTTTTTTAAAAAGGTTGGACACACGGCTAAGTGTAATTTTTTAGCTAAACATTCCGGTATAAATTCATATACAAAATAGAGTATCTTTTTGGTATCTTAATTTATGCAAGTGCCGCTACCACGAGGAACCGATTCCGACTGAGCAACATCGGTACCGATATTGGTATTACTGGAATTGGTATTGATATTTGTTATGGTTTTCAATTGATGTAAAGTACGTGTCAATATTTTTTGGATATATCAAGATTTTATTTTTGGAGTTGTCTCTTTCATCAATTATAATAAGTGCCGATGCCATAAAAACCGAACTGATACTGACCGAATTATCGTTTAATTGCCGCAGCGTAGCGCGGAGGTATCCCACTAGTATATATTAAATCACATATTATTAGCTACATGTAACTTTTGATATATTTGTTTTTTACCACAACTTTTTGTGGATTTTTTTTAATTTGAGCAATAGTCCCTCTTTTAGTTTCTATTTTTAATTTGAAACTAAAACTTTATATACAATGTTATAATTAACAAGTTCAATGATATCAACATTAATATTATTTTATTATCTGGATTACTTTTAAAGATGTTTTTTTTTATAACTCTTTTAATTACAATATTTTTTTTAAAATACAAAATTTCTTATTTTTATTTATGTTTATATAAAAGTTGCAACCTGTTTATTTTTATTTACGTTTTGATAAAAGTTGATTTTATATAAATTGACGCGGATTACTCTTTTCGTTATTTTTCTATTATAGTTAATGCTTTGTGAACCGAATCGATAACGTTTGATGCCATCTCAAACCGAATTGGTCATCGGTAGCAGTATCGGTATTATCCAAATTAGAACCGTTATTTGTTTTCTATGGTTCTCGATCGTCATAAAACATGTGTATATATCATTTTGAACGTGTCTTTTTTGGTTGTTATGTTATGTGTTGATATCGTACATGCGTTGTTGTAACAAACCAAAACGATACCAACTGAATGTCCTCTGCAACGTGCTACGAATCACACTAGTATATGTATATTTAACACCTTAATATAGGCTTAATCTATTTGGATACCCAAGTGTCTATTTGGTCTCCCAAGTGAACCATCCCCTATACACGTTGTATGGGGCTATACAAGACGTATACGACCCAATTAATTTTTTATCAAGAACTTGGCAAATGTAGGTGTTTATTATTATTTATTTTGAAATTTATCATAGCGTATCGAATATTGTTTATAATAGTAATTTTATTTTTTTGTCTTATTGTTACATATTGTATGTATATCTTTTCAATATTAATTTTAAACGATTTATATGTATTGTATTGTATCGTTCCGTTTCTATTGTGTTATATCGTATGGTATTATACCGCGTCGTATCGCATTATACATTATACGTAACTAACCAACCAATTAAAACACTTTGAATAAACATCACAAATATAAACAAACTTAAACTGCTAATTTAACTAGTATATATATTATAATAAATGAGATGCATTTGGGACACTTGACATGTTGTGGTGGAGCCTCAAGGTGAATTGGGAGGGAATGAATTCTAGACCATGTGGAGGCGGGATCCGAATTGTATTCGGGTCGGATTTATGATTTGGTTCACCCGAATTCACTTAATCGAATATACTATAAATTAAAACATAACAATTATTGATATAATAATCTTATTCTAAATCTACACAACATCTCTTAATTCTCTCTCTCCCATCTAACTTCTTCTTTTACTTGTACAAGATTAACATCATTTGAAGACTGAAAGTAATTATTGATCAATTAATTTCTTTGTGTATGTCGTCTTCTACTTCTTGAACAAGATTAACATCATTTGTTTTTAAAAAAATTGATTCAAATTTAACAATATTCTTCTTTTACTATTGTTTAGATTCGGTCAAAAAAAATTAAGGTATGTGATATATGTGTGTCGTTTATGTATTGATTTTTGGTTAATCGAAGTTGTTGATGTTTGATTGTATATTTTTTTGTTATTTAAATCAACACCGCCGTATTCGGCATCATCTTCTTCATTATGCTAACAAAATCATAGGTATGTTGTTTTTATGTTATGTTTGGTTGTTCAACATTAATCGAAGTTACTAATGTTTTTGTTTTGATCTTTCATGCTGAAACCCTAAATCTGAACTATCAATCGAGCGACGAATTTTCAAACCACTTAACAAGTTAGTTGAATGTTATTGCTGTTTTTTTATTTTAATAAGTTTAAACATGTTTTTAAAGTTTTAGCTCTATTATTTTTCAGAAATTAAAAAAAAACTATGGATTTTATACGGTTTAAGTTGTTTGTACATGTTTGATGATCTTCTCATGTCAACATATAAAAGTTTTTTCTATGGATTTTTTTCGAATTTTTAAATGAAAATATTTATAGTTTATGCATATGTTACCAAGATTTGTTTTTTTTTTTTTGTCCAGATTTATGTTTTCAGTTTTTTTATAGATTGTTCATGTTTTTCATTCATGGTTGTTGCATTCAAAAAAAAATTTATAATTACAATATTTATGTTTTAGATATTTCAAAATTTCATCCATGGTTGTTAAAGATAAAAAATATTAACACTTCAATTATCATATTTTTTAAAGTAATGAAAAGCAGTTTCAATTAGAGATTTTGCAGTAAATACGATATATTGACAATTCAATTACATTTTTGATGACTTGTATTTAATATTGTTAATAACTGATTGTTATTATTACTATTACTATTTTATTATTATTATTATTATTATTATTATTATTATTATTATATTGTATTTTGATTTTCTGCAAATACGAACCCCAAAAGATAAATCCTAGTTTCTTTATATTTATCGATGATCCAGAATCGTTCTACTTGATATGTTACATTATTCTTTTTTTATATTTACTCTTATTAAGCTTGATTATTCTTGTAATATGAATAATATGATTTTTTTAGTATGTTCTTTCATAGACAATACCAAGTGATTTAGCAACTGACCTGCGGGGAGATAATGTGCCTTAAGGTAAGTCAATCCAAATTCCCTAAGTAGTTGTTAACTACATGTAAAGATTTTCTAACTAATGAGATGTTTTGGGTTTTAGATTTTTAATTAATTTTTGTTTTCAAAGTTCTTATGTTATGTTTAAATAGATTCAAAAATATTTAAAATTTTATAAAAAGGATTTTTTTTATTTTTACATGTTTAATGATTTGCACTGAGTAAATAATTCTTTTTTGTCTCTTTTTGACTATATTTATTGTATTGTCTAAATAATTATGTATATTTTTGAAATTTTGAAAATATGTTTATTTTTTACCGATTCTAAATCAATTTCATCATTCTTTAATTAGTAATTATCATTTATTAACTTCATAATTTAACAACCATATAACTTAATCTTATTTTATTTGTTTATTATAGAATATAAAAGATTTTATTATGGTGGTAATATAACTATAAAGAAAATTAAGACCTGTGAAGTTATTATATTACTAACTTTTAATTTTAATTTTAAAGCATAGATGTTTTATTATATAAAACTCAATGTTATTGAGTTATGTATATTTTTAAAATTTTAAAATATGTTATTTATGGCAGATATCTAAATCAAGTTCAATAATTCTTTAATTTGTAAGGGGTGGGATTTGGAGAAAACGCCTAAAAGTGTGAAAACGGCGAGAACGATTTTGGTGCTGACATGTGGCATCTTATGCTAACTTACACTAAATTGTCAAAAGGTCCATGCACATGCCACTCACATGCAAGTCACATGCACATTCCACCATCTTTTTTAAACTCCCGTAACTTTTTTATACATTACACCATAAAATCGAGTGTTTTATTATCTTTCCGACAAGTATACTATTGCTATATTTTTAAATAAAAAAATGACATGAACTGGGTGTTCAAATAAAAACGCCATAAAATACCCAGTTCAGAAAAACGCCATGAAAAAACCCAGTTGAAAACGCCATAAAACACCCAAAAACGCCATGAAATACCCAGTTGAAAACGCCATAAAACACTCAATTCAGAAAAAAAAAAAAAAAAAAAACCTGAAAACCCAGTTGAAAACGCCATAAAAACACTCAGTTCAGAAAACGCCATAAAAACTAGTTGAAAGCGCCATAAAAAACCATAAAAACCCAGTTGAAAACAGCATAAAAATAAAGTTCAAAACGCCATAAAAACTCAGCTTATGTTTTTTTTGAAAAATATATCAATAGTATACTCGTTGGAAAGATAAAAAAACGCTTAATTTTATGGTGTAATTTTTTTAAAAAAATAATGGTACACATATAAACCTTACTTATAATATATCCTTAAACGAATAAACGGACAAGCGAACAAATCGGACAACGGACGAGCCCACAAAAATATATTCTTAAGAAATAATGTATATTTCAAGCCGACAAGTAAGACACATAATTTATTTCGGTAAATAAAGGAATATATATCGTCACCGACAACAAAGGGATATAGCGTTATCACGAGAAACTACTACAACACTTGGACGTTTCATCGACACAAATATATATATATATATATATATATATATATATATTAACAATAACAAAAATCCGGAAAGTTTAGAAAATATAGAATTACTAAGTAAATTTTATAAGTAAATAAATATACTTGGGAAACCATACTTAGTAAAAATAAAAAGTGTAAGACTTCCAACTAATTGGACTCATTTTATTTAATTATTGTGGGTTAGGCCCAATCTCATAACCTAATGGATTTCATAAAAAACATGGGCTAGGCCCAATGACAAGATAATATGGGCTAGGCCCAAAAACAAAACAACATGGGCTAGGCCGAAAGACAAGATGACATGGGCTAGGCCCATTGATATGCGTGCAAGACACGAAGACAAGTGAAGGGCAAGGCCCGTTCACACAGGATTAAATACACGAGAACAAATATATATTTGTAAATATATATAAACAAATATTAATCAACACACAAACCTACCAACACTATAAAAGAAATAAAGTTGTTCAAAGAAAACAAATGAATACATAACAATAATTCAAGATGAACAACTTGTACGAGGTCAACCCCGACCTATGTGAAGTGTCTAATAAAATTAGTACACTTGTAGGTTACACGCGTACCCGGACACTCGCACAGCAATAGTACGACTATACGGAACGCAAACTTGTGAGTTCATGTCCCCCTTTTCTTTTAAACGTTTTTGGTTTTATAACACTCGAGGGGGGATACATGTTTATGAAAAATTGTATGTTAGTTACGGGTTTAGATGATGACAATGATCGATGTGCGTAAGTAGGATGATGACAATGATAACAATAATAACCATTAATCACTTAGTGACCAAGGTGAAAAAGGTGTAGATCTATTGAGCTTGAGACACGCTTCACTCCTGGTTGGTATACCCTCGAGTGCTTTTGTGAGCCCAATTGATGACAAAGTTGTCTCGGGTTGGTTATTTACTTATAGCACATAATATCGGGGCTCGCTACCCACTGATAGATCCTTAAACCCATGATTGATGACAATAACATACTCGGATTTCAATGATGGATTTCAACTATTACATTTTATACGAAAACAATAACTACATAAACTCGTTCAATTTTTGTTGATTTTTCAAACTTACATGTATTTCAAGAAACAAGACATGAGCCGGTGATAGACTTCGGAATGGGATGACATAACAACGGTTGCCAACTTTTGGAGGATTTTCCTTTTATATCCCAACCTTGTACGGGTCTATAGGAGTCAAAACCTCACTATGTTTATGATGAAAACAGTCTTTTGATTATGATGTAATGAAACTAAACCATGTCTTGGATAACAAATGTAAACCAGTGGAAAAACTTGTAATCCTATGAAGGTCCGTGATCAGGCGGTTCTAGACGGAAGTTAATGCGTAAACCTAAACCGATTCGGTAGAATGTTATTACAGAAAGGAGTAGAAGTAGAATGCAGCAGAAGACTTCATTCATACCGAAAGAGTATACATCTTTAAAGTCCAGCTGCCGGAGTTTCTGGAGAGAATCCGGCAGCACCTCCCCATAGGGATGGCAAAAACTCAAACGACAAATGAACACACACCATCTAATTATAGGGAAACATAACAAGTTCGCTTGACATGTGCATAGGAGGACAAGTTCGGGCGAACTTGTCTTCCACAAGTCAAGTTCGAGCGAACTTGACCTCCACAGGTCAAGTTCGGGCGAACTTGTTCCCTTTTACACTGTAATCTCCGTATTTTGGCCGGGTGTTCGATTCTAATCTATACAATATTCAACACACGCTCAATCTAGCCTATTCGACAAGTGACGAACATAATAGTGCATCAACAGATTCCCCTTGTTCGTTACTGTCGAAGCTTTATCTTGATCTTCAAAACTCTGAGCCGTGTTTGAATATTCTGCAACTTCAATCAAGGTGTCTGCCGATGTCGTTGATACGCGTCAACAGATTCCCCCTTAATTGATGATCCGGGTTTGCATTATCAACTTTCAATAGCGCTGAAATCTCCAGTTCAGATCTTTGGTTGCGTGGTTTCCGACTCCTCTGATTTACTTGACCGACAAATTTTCTCGAATAACCAGCAACTCGAAGCTAATCAATGCAGCAACTTCTCCATTTCGACGAGAACCGCATCCGAGTTCAGTTTTTGAATAAGCGTCGAACATCGAGAGTTTATTCCGCACACTCCTAAACCGGCAATTGATAGAAACTTCGAATCACCGCATCGGAAAACTCAAATCAACGAATACCCTCGAAAATCCGAAATCTCGATTTCCGTAATCGCAGTTAAGCACCCTTCAGAAAGATTTGATTAGCAAATCGGTAATCTGCTCAATCAGCAAATCTTCATCGGAAACAGATAATCTGGTAAAGCATCGAATCTGAGAAACATACGTCCGTGACCAAAATCACATTCTTCCTCTTCAGTCACAATGCCAGATATATAACTATCTCCGGTAGACCAGCGCCACTTAATCACCAAACATCATCATCCAACGGCTGTTAGTCCAAAGAGAAGAATGATTCATCTGCTTGAAGACTAAAAATAAAGGCCACCAAAGGTTATCATCAGATTTCCTTGGTAATTTTGAAATCATCCGTCTGCGGAGCTAGTCATTAATTCCTAAGATCATCACCGAACGTTTTAAACGTCCTCAGTTCCTCACTGGTACTAACAACTGCTAATCCAGCTAATTGTTCCTTCATCGGAGATCAGGACTCTAACCCTTAAGCATCACTCTGTATCATGTTCTGAAAAATCTGAACTTCCTGTGAGCACAGAATCCCAAATGTGTAACCTATTTTGTCAGCAACTGATATACACAACTTTATCCGAAAGTTCCGATCCCATAAATCATCTTCTTTAATCATGGTACCGCGTACAAACCAGGGCAACTGAAACTATAGAGCATCCCTATCTCCTGGCGGTTAGTCCAGTCAATAGTTCATGTGCAAAGCAGAGTTAAAGATAGGCAGTCGTGTGTGCTTCCAAACCATACGCGCAACTCAGGTGTCAATCCACAACCATGACCTTAGAATTTGATAAACAACTCCTCCAAGACTCAGTTATGTAACCACCTACTTTCAAACTAGAAATCAATTTGAAATACCCTGCATTTCCCGATAATCTGCAATCGGTAATCACCCGGATACTGTTGCAGTAGTCACGTATTTCAAAAAATTCCAGAATCTTCAAATATTAATTTTTATTCCCCCTCATTTTTTCAAATTCTGACCATACTGAAAATTTTCACTGAAATTCCCCCTGAAATTCGGAACTTTCAGTATGTAACAAATGCGGATTTAATGTTTAGGCCCATTACTAGTCACGAGACCCAAATGATCAAATTCTGCATCGGTATCAATGACTCTCCCGGTATCTTCAGAATTTTGTGACCGTATTACCAAATCTGTACTCTAAAGCTCTAGACGGTGTCCCCGAACATCTAGGTTCGGTCTTCAAAAACTCGAAAAAATTTCTATCACCAAATTTTTTCTGGACACTCATCCCATCAATACGATCAACAAATATTTTTTTTAGGCATTGGACCAAGTTCGGGCGAACTTAGTCTCCCAACTCACAAGTTCGGGCGAACTTGATCAAGTTCGCCCGAACTTGATCTCCAAAAATCAGCCCATTTTCACATTTTTCGATCCATAATCCTTATTTCTTCGAATTTCGAGATGATTCCACCATAGTTCTGGTCGAAAATGGTTTTCTAACAATCCTATCAGTTCAATTTTACTTTTCATCCGTCGATTGTATGTTTATTTGATGATTTACGTCTAAAACCTCTCCTCATGTCCACAAATGTCCAAATTCATGAGCGTAGGTGATAACCGTAGCTCTGATACCAATTGAAGGTCCGTGATCAGGCGGTTCTAGACGGAAGTTAATGCGTAAACGTAAACCGATTCGGTAGAATGTTATTACAGAAAGGAGTAGAAGTAGAATGCAGCGGAAGACTTCATTCATACCGAAAGAGGATACATCTTTAAAGTCCAGTTGTCGGAGTTCCTGGAGAGAATCCAACATCACCTCCCCGTAGGGATTGCAAAAACTCAAATGACAAATGAACACACACCATCTATTTATAGAGAAACATAACAAGTTCGCTTGACATGTGCATAGGAGGACAAGTTCGGGCGAACTTGTCTTCCACATGTTAAGTTCGAGCGAACTTGACCTCCACAGGTCAAGTTCGGGCGAACTTGTATGCCACATGTCAAGTTCGAGCGAACTTGACCTCCACAGGTCAAGTTCGGGCGAACTTGTTCCCTTTTACACTGTAATCTCCGTATTTCGGTCGTGTGTTCGATTCTAACCTATACATATTCAACACACGCTCAATCTAGCATATTCGACAAGTGACGAACACAATAGTGCATCAACATCTTACCTTTGGAACTTGTAAACTTTGGTTGTAACTTAATGTATGACATGGCATCATTGTTAATTACTATTTGTTTACACGATTGGATGCAATGATTACCTCATAGTCACACACTTGCGCTTCCGCTACGACCAGGGTGTGACATCATGTGTCATGTTTAGGTAACATTCATGTAAGTATTAAGCAAGTATAGGTAACCTAAGATAGCAATATCAACACTTAAAAGTTTATAAAACCATTCACTGCAGTTTCAGTTCACACCCTGAAACTGAGCTATTTTCGAGGACTTATTTGCGATACTTAATAATTGTCCAATGTGATGTGTGTTTTGGTCCAAAAAGTCTTGTCTAAAAATTATCAAAGCTTAACTCGTTATACAAAATTCGCGAAACATTTACTAAACAGTGGTCAGATTCATCACTTTTTGACTGCAACATACGGAAAAATTATTTAAAAATCACCATTACATATTTTAACAAAATTCTAGTGGGAGAATTTCACCAACACTTAGGACCATCTACAGTAGCATTTTCAGTTGATAACTCAATTCCTACATCAAGTTATGCAATTCGTACTAGACTGCAATTTCTGCCCGAAAATACAGCCTGGACCTATGTTACGGACTAATTCATTTAAAATAGCAAATCATTTAAAAAAATATGATTCTAGCATGGTTAGAATCGTATTTAAAAGAGGTTAATTATAACTCGGCAAAAACATGTTTTCGTTTAGTTTTGACCCAGTTACAGCCGATTAAAGTCGGCTGTAACTTCCTGGACAGAAACTGTTTTCACATATCCTTTTTATAAACGAGTTTTTGGTTTTCTTTGTCATGTTTTTTTCTTCTTTTTTTGTGATTTTATAAACATAATCAATCATTCACAGCAGGTTATAGGTTATTTACATCAGATTCATCATTCCAATTCATCAAAATCATCAAGCCTCGAGATGTATGTATCTATACATGTATAAAACTATTTCTAAGCGTATCACTTGATTTTTAAAAACCCTAGCACCATAAGTTATCATCATAACCATCAAGAATCCAGAAAATACACAAAACACAGGTTGATTAGCTGAGTATGATCATAATTAGACGTGTTACCGTGTGTAAGATGTGAGATAACTTGCTTGAACTTGGACACAAAGGCTTGGGGTGTCACACCCCGACCCGCAGCGGAAAGGGTGATCGGGGCATGATTGGGTTATCATCAAAGCTCATGACATTTATTTTAACGTTTCATATTCATTAATACACTTTAATGGAAAATTACAATCAATATTACATCATGTCCTAAATATCAATCTAGGCTTCATTGTTTTCTTCTAAGGCATTTCCTATGTTTTCCTTGCTTCATCCTGTTCACCTGTATCATGTGTAAAAAGGGTTTTTGGATCAACAAAAAGTTGGCGAGTGAATCCTATGGAAAACATTTGAACAAGTTTATTTAATTGATTATAAAATAAAGTGCACAACCACACATGAGTAAAAATAGATGCAAACTTGTTCACCAATCAATTTAATATTAAACATTACACACATGAACAATAATGGATCGTTTAGAGGCATGCGTTGCTCAACTCGTCTCTCACGAGGAACTGATGGGCCTAATGAATGAATTGCATAAACTTGACAATATGAAATACATAACTACAAACAATATAAACTCAATAATACACACACGAACAATAATGGATTTGTTTTGAGGCACGTGTTGCTCAACTCGTTTCACACGAGGAACTGATGGGCTTAATGAATGACTTTCATATAAGTTGACAAAATGAAATACATAACCACAACAATATAAACAATCTAAGTTTAGATCACAATATGGTATGGCACAAGTTTAAATAAACGAGTTAATTATTTTGTGACACATGACACACCCCAAAACGTGTAATTAAAAAGGGGGAGTTGTAAGATTCACTCACATTGGGTGCGTTCGATTGATGATGTTGAATGCGCACGAAGTGGTTTTAACCACGAGTGAAATTAACCTAGATAAATAGCATTATGGTTCGGTAAGTAAACGGATTTTATTAATCCATTTTAGTAGGATTGTTGGGTGTATTTTTGTGAGTTTAATGCTATTTTCTAACCTTAAAAATGTTATTTTTAAGTATTTTTAATTGATTTTTAATTAAAATAAATAAATAAAAATAATAAAAAATGTTGACTTTTTTGACCGTTAACCGTTGACCGTTGACTTTGAATGTTGACCGGTTCGTATGTGTTATTGTGTGCGCTGGGTGAGGCTCGAACCCAAGACCTCCCGTACGCGTGCACGCAGCTCTACCAACTGAGCTACGTGTCTAACCCGAAATATTTCTGTTTTTAATTATATTTATATACTAATTAGATTAAACTGAAAATCATTTATTTTTAAAAACGATTTAAATCTAACGAGTCGGTGCGCTCCACAGGTCTCGAACCCGGGACCTGTGGTTTAGGTTAACACACAGTCCACCGCTGGACTGTGTGTTTAACTTGTTATATAATCTGATTTTTATTATACTTATATACAATTAAATAATTTCAGTTCTGCCTTATTTAAAAAGTTTAATAATTGTCCGGACCGGTGCGGTAGCCCGGACTCGAACTCATGTCCTATGATTAAACATACACACAGTCCACCGCTGGACTGTGTGTCTATCTTGGTTATTATTCTGGTTTTTATTAAACTTAACATATATCAGCAGTGAATCCGGTTCGGTAAAAAAAAGGCATTTTTATTAAGGCGAGTGTGCGTGGGACATGTATCGAACTCGAGACGTTTACGTGTTTAATGTGCACACAGTCCACCGCTGGACTGTGTGTCTAACCCTAGTTATAACTTGATTTTAATTATACATATACACAACTGAAACTTCGTCTTCTTCGTTGAATTTAACCAGAATCGGAAGTCCGACTGGTTCGATGTTTTAATCATGTTCTTTAGTGTTTTGAGGTTAATTACAGGTGAGATATATAAAAATAATGAAAGATTTAAGCGTAAGGTATACCGACTGGACTCCTCTGTTTCTCCGGCGAAACTCCGGTGACAGCAGAAACTTCCGGTGACGTGTGTCCTGCGGCAGAGAGTCTTCAGCAAGCTTGAAATGGATGTGGGTGACTTCGGTATAAGCTCTGGGGGTTCAGTAAGGCTCAGAAGTGAAGTGTTCGGTTTTCCAGCGATGTGCAGAACTTTTCTGGCGAGTGGAATTACGTCGGGTAAAGGTGCGGTTTTGAGCGAAAAAGTTTGCAGAGGTTCGAGGAGGTATTTATAGAGCAGGTCATCGATGAATTTGGTCCGATTTCCGACTTGATTCGTCGGTTAGAAACTTTCCGGCGGTTATAGCTTGTGTCGCGGGTTCAGGCGTCGGTTATAACCGATGATGGGTTTAAAGTTTACGTTAAGAATAAAAGAAACCGTCCAATCTCGCGAGATCGCCAGGATTTCCGACGACTGCAATTGGGCGCGTCGTTATTTGAATTCAAGATTTATTTTATGTATTAATTGTCTCTCATAATAAACAAGAATCATCAGTGGCGCAGTGGTTGAACGGCTGAGTGTTAAGTCTTTGACTCGCTGGCTGACCCGGGTTTGAAACCCGGCAGCAGCATTTTATTTTTATTTCATTATTTTTAACAATTTTTCAAAAACAAATTGTATATTCCAATATAATAATTAATTATGTATCGTTTAAAATTATTTTGGGCATTAAATACGCAACGAAATTTTTAACTGATTGTTCGGTTTATTAAACGTAGCGGGTTTGGTAAAATCCGTTTTTTTGACGGATGTTACAGTATCCCCTGCTTTTTAGAAATTTCGTCCCGAAATTTAAGTAGTGATATATTTAACTAAAAATGATGGTGTTTAGTTTGACAGTTACATACTTAGAAAAGTAAGGGTTTAAGTTTTTTTGTGTGAGGCGGTAACGTTCCTTGTAAGGGTTAAGTACCCTATCACAGGAATCGCTTTTTGTTGCCTACTGTAAAAATATTGATAAGCAGAGTTGATTCGCTAAATATGATATCATGCATAAGAGTTTGGATATGTTTGGAAGGATATGGTTATATCCTAAGGCAAAACTTCTAATACTACAACCTACATGGAACTTCTCATAACCATCTAACAATACCTCTGATCCTTTGACAAGAATACTTATATATAGGAAGTACCAGCGGCGTATCCACCATATTCTTGTCAAATTTTCATTGGTTTTATCAGTAAGTTATGATTGGTCCTATGATGTAACTCTAGAACATAAATAACACAACAACCAATATTTGAATCCACATTCTGATAGCATATAGGTTTGAATGGTGACAGTTCCTCTCTCGTTTGTTATGATGGAGAGGTTAGTTTATGTAGAAATAGAACACAGTCCAATTTCTTTAAATGGCGAGATGATATGAATGTAACACAAATTTCAACCAAGGCAATACTAAATCCTACATGGAACTTCTCATAACCGCCTGATAATGCCTCTGATCCTTTGGCAAGAATACTTATATATAGGAAGTACCAGCGGCGTATCCACCATATTCTCGTCAACTTTTCATTGGTTTTATCAGTGAATTATGATTAGTCCTATGTGACTCTACAACCAATACAACAAACACAAAATACTGAAAATGAAAAAATGTCTGTGCGATCAAGGCTCAATCAAACGGAGCCGATCGTATTGCATGTACTGAAAATGAAAATGTCTGTGCGATCAAGGCTCAATCAAGCGGAGCCGATCGTATTGCATGTACTGAAAATAATAAATTTAATCTAAACAACAATCACACAAACAGCTTATACATGGAACCTCTCATAACCGCCTGATAATGCCTCCGATCCTTTGACAAGAATACTTATATATAGGAAGTACCAGCGGCGTATCCACCATATTCTCGTCAGATTTTCATTGACTTTATCCGCAAGTTATGATTAGTTCTATGTGACTCTACAACAAACACAACAATCACAAGATACTGATAATGAAAAATGTCTGTGCGATCAAGGCTCAATCAAACGGAGCCGATCGTATTGCATGTACTGAAAATGAAAAATGTCTGTGCGATCAAGGCTCAATCAAACGGAGCCGATCGTATTGCATGTACTGAAAATAATAAATTTAATCTAAACAATAATCACACAACAGTTAATACATGGAACCTCTCATAACCGCCTGATAATGCCTCCGATCCTTTGACAAGAATACTTATATATAGGAAGTACCAGCGGCGTATCCACCATATTCTTGTCAAATTCTCATTGACTTTATCCTTAAGTTATGATTGGTTCGATGTGATAAAGAAAAACATAAAACTAAACGATTGGAGTTGAATCTGGATTTCGGTGAAGAGGACTAGTTGGGTATCTTCGTTTGCGCCGTCATTATCTTCGACAGGATTGGCGTTGATGTTGAAAACTCTTCCCCTTGTTGGTGGCCTAGTGATTGGATTTTCTTGATTTACTTGGTTAACTGGGTTTGACTGAGCTTGAGTGTTGATGATGTTAACCAATCGTGGGCACGTGTTTCTAAAGTGGGTAGGGTCGCCACAATTGAAACAAGCTCGAACATATGGGAACATGGGGTATTGGGGTTGTTGATAGGTTTGGATCATGTTTTGAGTAGGGGGAGAGATTTGGTTTTGAAAGGTGCGGCAAACCTTGCTCAAATGACCATAGCATCCACAAGTTGCACATAGTCGACAAGGCAAGGTAAGGGGATGGTGATAAAAACAGTTGTTGCATCGAGGGTAAGGTCCAAGATATGGTTTCTTATTTGGGTAAGTTGAGTTGGGTGCCACTTGAGTGATTGGGATAGCTTGGATGGGTATGGCGTGTGAAATTGGTTGATTTCGTTGGATAGCAGCGAAAAGTTGCCCGTCTCTTTTTCTCTTAGAATTGGGTTGAGAAGGGGATTCGGTTTGGGTGTAGTCGGAGGTTTCAGTCGATGCTTTATCCTTCTTCTTCTCCTCCTTGAAGTCTTTTTCCGGATTCGGTTCTCGGTGAGCTCTGTAGCTAGCTCCATTGCTGCTTCCAAAGTTGCAGGCGTGGTACTTATTACAGAGTCTTGAATTTTTTACGGAAGACCACTAATGTAGTGCTCGATCAAATGGTAGAGGGGAGTGAACAAGTTGGGAACCATCTGATGTAACTCGAGGAATCTTTTGTTGTACGTGATGTGGTCGCCTTCCTTTTGCTTCAACGAATAGAACTAATCTTCTAATTTCTTGATTTCGCTCCTTGGGCAAAATCGTCTGGTCATGATTTCCTTCAATTCATCCCAAGTTAAAGTCATGGCATCGTCAACGCCTCGTTTGGCCTTCTCTGTATTCCACCAAGTAAGTGCTATTCCATATAAACGACCAGTAGCATATCGCACTTTGCGATCATCGGGGCAATCGCAATTTAGAAAAGTGTTCTCCATTTCTTCAAACCAATGGAGGAGAGCGGTGACGCCTTCAGTCCCTTTGTATTTTGGAGGGTCGCATGATTTGAAATGCTTGTAGGTGCATTTAGTGGTATTTGGGGGAGGGTTGATAACGTGTTGATCTTCTTGATTGGCAGGATTAGCGGTAAGTGCTTGTTGGACTTGGATTACAATGTTGGGTATTACGGCAGCCATTTGTTGAGCGATTAGGGCAGCCATGCGCTCGCGGGCTTTTCCTGCTCTCATCTTCCTACGGGCGAGGTTAGAAGACATCTACAAGGATTACATGTCAAGAGTATGAGTTGGATGCTTTTGGGATCATGGGTCGCACTTAGGAATGAACATTCATAAAATAATTATAGAAAAATAAATCTACTACATCCATAGGATGTCTTGGGCTTTGCTCGTCATTAGGCCCTACATGCTGCCATACTTCACCTTCGTAATCATGTGGGCCCCCATGAATACCGGGTTTTTCATATGGTTCGCATGTGTTAGCCTGGTTACGTACACTAAAACCCGGAGAAAATCGAGAAATATGTATATAACGTATGAGATTCGGAATGTGTCCAGGTGTAGACACGGTGACACCTCAAAGTGGGGTTAGTTCGAACGACGTTTGGCGTGGCATGCTTTGGCCTAATAGGTCCTTCGTACTCTCATCGTTAGTCCCCAGGTAGGCAAACTGGTCCGTTATATTGGATTTATACGAATGCCAACCTAGACAGGACATTCCGACTACCGGTACTTGTACCCTTCCAGTTACTACATGCCCGTCGCAGAACTTACTTTGATGAGATTTGAAAATTGCAACAAAATCTTTGAATAACAAAAGTATGAAGATGAATTGAATATATGAACATTGAAATATGTATGATGAATATGTATATAAGTATGTATGTTTGACTGTAAGTATAAACAAATATGAAACAAATAAATATCATAAGTTTGTATGTAACCACCTAAACAATTAAAATTTAGGCAAACTATAGTATAGGCTCTAAGGGTCTAATAACCTATCCTATATCCCTATAGTCATGGCTCTGATACCAATCTGTCACACCCCGACCCGCAGCGGAAAAGGTGATCGGGGCATGATTGGGTTATCATCAAAGCTCATGACATTTATTTTAACGTTTCATATTCATTAATACACTTTAATGGAAAATTACAATCAATATTACATCATGTCATAAATATCAATCTAGGCTTCATTGTTTTCTTCTAAGGCATTTCCTATGTTTTCCTTGCTTCATCCTGTTCACCTGTATCATGTGTAAAAAGGGTTTTTGGATCAACAAAAAGTTGGCGAGTGAATCCTATGGAAAACATTTGAACAAGTTTATTTAATTGATTATAAAATAAAGTGCACAACCACACATGAGTAAAAATAGATGCAAACTTGTTCACCAATCAATTTAATATTAAACATTACACACATGAACAATAATGGATCGTTTAGAGGCATGCGTTGCTCAACTCGTCTCTCACGAGGAACTGATGGGCCTAATGAATGAATTGCATAAACTTGACAATATGAAATACATAACTACAAACAATATAAACTCAATAATACACACACGAACAATAATGGATTTGTTTTGAGGCACGTGTTGCTCAACTCGTTTCACATGAGGAACTGATGGGCTTAATGAATGACTTTCATATAAGTTGACAAAATGAAATACATAACCACAACAATATAAACAATCTAAGTTTAGATCACAATATGGTATGGCACAAGTTTAAATAAACGAGTTAATTATTTTGTGACACATGACACACCCAAAACGTGTAATTAAAAAGGGGGAGTTGTAAGATTCACTCACATTGGGTGCGTTCGGTTGATGATGTTGAATGCGCACGAAGTGGTTTTAACCACGAGTGAAATTAACCTAGATAAATAGCATTATGGTTCGGTAAGTAAACGGATTTTATTAATCCATTTTAGTAGGATTGTTGGGTGTATTTTTGTGAGTTTAAGGCTATTTTCTAACCTTAAAAATGTTATTTTAAGTATTTTTAATTGATTTTTAATTAAAATAAATAAATAAAAATAATAAAAATTGTTGACTTTTTTGACCGTTGACCGTTGACCGTTGACTTTGAATGTTGACCGGTTCGTATGTGTTATTGTGTGCGCTGGGTGAGGCTCGAACCCGAGACCTCCCGTACGCGTGCACGCAGCTCTACCAACTGAGCTACGTGTCTAACCCGAAATATTTCTGTTTTTAATTATATTTATATACTAATTAGATTAAACTGAAAATCATTTATTTTTAAAAACGATTTAAATCTAACGAGTCGGTGCGCTCCACAGGTCTCGAACCCGGGACCTGTGGTTTAGGTTAACACACAGTCCACCGCTGGACTGTGTGTTTAACTTATTATATAATCTGATTTTTATTATACTTATATACAATTAAATAATTTCAGTTCTGCCTTATTTAAAAAGTTTAATAATTGTCCGGACCGGTGCGGTAGCCCGGACTCGAACTCGTGTCCTGTGATTAAACATACACACAGTCCACCGCTGGACTGTGTGTCTATCTTGGTTATTATTCTGGTTTTTATTAAACTTAACATATATCAGCAGTGAATCCGGTTCGGTAAAAAAAGGCATTTTTATTAAGGCGAGTGTGCGTGGGACATGTATCGAACTCGAGACGTTTACGTGTTTAATGTGCACACAGTCCACCGCTGGACTGTGTGTCTAACCCGAGTTATAACTTGATTTTAATTATACATATACACAACTGAAACTTCGTCTTCTTCGTTGAATTTAACCAGAATCGGAAGTCCGACTGGTTCGATGTTTTAATCATGTTCTTTAGTGTTTTGAGGTTAATTACAGGTGAGATATATAAAAATAATGAAAGATTTAAGCGTAAGGTATACCGACTGGACTCCTCTGTTTCTCCGGCGAAACTCCGGTGACAGCAGAAACTTCCGGCGACGTGTGTCCTGCGGCAGAGAGTCTTCAGCAAGCTTGAAATGGATGTGGGTGACTTCGGTATAAGCTCTGGGGGTTCAGTAAGGCTCAGAAGTGAAGTGTTCGGTTTTCCGGCGATGTGCACAACTTTTCCGGCGAGTGGAATTACGTCGGGTAAAGGTGCGGTTTTGAGCGAAAAAGCTTGTAGAGGTTCGAGGAGGTATTTATAGGGCAGGTCATCGATGAATTTGGTCTGATTTCCGACTTGATTCGTCGGTTAGAAACTTTCCGGCGGTTATAGCTTGTGTCGCGGGTTCAGGCGTCGGTTATAACCGATGATGAGTTTAAAGTTTACGTTAAGAATAAAAGAAACCGTCCAATCTCGCGAGATCGCCGGGATTTCCGACGACTGCAATTGGGCGCGTCGTTATTTGAATTCGAGATTTATTTTATGTAATTGTCTCTCATAATAAACAAGAATCATCAGTGGCGCAGTGGTTGAACGGCTGAGTGTTAAGTCTTTGACTCGCTGGCTGACCCGGGTTCGAAACCCAGCAGCAGCATTTTATTTTTATTTCATTATTTTTAACAATTTTTCAAAAACAAATTATATATTCCAATATAATAATTAATTATGTATCGTTTAAAATTATTTTGGGCATTAAATACGCAACGAAATTTTTAACTGATTGTTCAGTTATTAAACGGAGCGGGTTTGGTAAAATCCGTTTTTTTTTTACGGATGTTACATGGGGATCTTGATGGTTGTTGTTCTTCGACCAAGGAGAAGCAAAGAGGAGGCAGAAGTTTGTGATTTAGGGCTATTCAATAATCACACATACATGCACGTATAAAAAATAAACATAAAGGGTCGGAGCGGTTTTCATGTGGGTTGCCGAAAGGGGTTGGGCCGCAAGCCTTGGGCCGCCTTTTGATGGGTCGCAAAGGAGGGCATCAGCGGCGGTTTAGGTTTGAGCCGTGACCGGCTTTGGGCCGCAAAAGGGAAGTGGGCCGCAGGTTGGGGTAGCGTATTTGGGCTTCGTATAATTGTATAAATTTCGTATAATAATCTTTATTTCGTGTCAAGTCGTGTGTGTATATATATATATATATATAAATATGCCCGATTAAGTGCGTATGGTTAAAGTCATACAATATAGAAATAAAACGTGTTGACGTAATATATAATTTGTTAAGGCGAACATGTTTATCTCGAAAAGTTCGAGTTGTCACATCATCCCCAAGTTGAAATAAATTTTGTTCCGAAATTTTGCAAGTGGTCGCCGAAGAAGCTACTGTGGCTGAACGTTTTCATGGTGTGTTACATCTTTTCAATTTCTATTGCCTTGGGAATCTCTTCTTGTCTTGTGTTTTCAAGATCAACAGTGTCAGGCGTTTTTCAGCTTTTTTGACCAAAGGTGGGAGCTTCCTCATGCATTCTTCCAACCCCTTTTTGGCATCATCTTCATATTTAGGGAGAGTTTTTCCACAGTTTTAAAGGATAATGTCTTTGATGGCTTTAACCTCTGCCTAAGGATCTTTGTATTTGGCATCCACCACTTGTCTGATCAACTCTACTTGCATGTTATGTTTTTCTTCTGCAGATTGTTTTTGAAGATGTAGATATGGTTGAACATGTGCCTACATTTCTTTTGCAATGTCTGCATTTGATGGTGGAGTTTTATAGTTTTGTACCAAAGTCTTCATCATTTCTTTAATTTCTTCAACTGATGACTCCAACTTGCTAACTATCTTCGTCAATTCAAGATAGTTTAATCCATCATCTAAATTAATAGGATCATCTGAATTCCCACTAGAGGTGTTGATTTGTAAAATGTTTAATATATATGTAAAACACCAAATTAAATGGCCAAACTAGCTTAATTACACACAATCGGCAAGTGCACCGGTCGTTATGTAGTCAAGTTGATAAGACCGAGTATCAATCCGTGGACACAATGGCGTGACTCTCGATACTAAACTTTTGTCGAGTCCTAGTCTAATAATTTTTTTAATGAGTGTTTGAATTTATATTAACCCTTGCCTAATTACCAAGGATTCCCCTACCTTCTCGGTATTCTCACCAATGCGGTCAGGGTGGCAATCCGTATGAGATTTAGAAGTATCAAGAAAGAAAACCGAATCGCCCTGACCACTCGAGTTCGTGACAGACTTGGCGACATCGAAGGTGACGGTTTCATCCCTTACACGAAGTGTGATCTTACCATCAAAGACATCAATCAATGCCTTGGCGGTGTGCAAGAAGGGGCGTCCCAAGATGAGTGGAACTCTGTCATCAACCTCCATGTCAAGAACAACGAAATCCACGGGGAAGACAAATTTATCTACTTTAACCAAGACATTCTCTACGATCCCCTAGGATACTTAACCGACCTATTAGCTAACTGAATGTTCATGCACGTGGGTAAAGGCTCACCAAGGTCTAACTTCGAAAAAATCGAATAAGGCACCAAATTAATGCTAGCACCAAGGTCGGCCAACGCATGACTCACTGACAAACCACCAAACAAGCACGGGATAGTAAAGCTACCCGCGTCCTTCATTTTCTGAGGAAGCTTGTTTTGAACCACCGCAGAACACTCCTCACCAAGAGACACGGTCGAAATCTAATCCAGTCTCTTCTTGTTGGACAAGAGGTCCTTCAAGTGTAACACCTCACATCGCGTAGTACAAAAACACGCGGTGGAAATACTTGGGGAGTCACGTTACAAATTGTTTCGCAACACATGGTACTTAAAGTTTTGTTTTAATGAATTAACGAATTACAATGTCTTGGAATAACGCAAAAGAAATACAATCGTATTGTCTTTCAAATTTTAAAGTCACTAAGGCCCGAGTCCATCCTATGTGTAGCATGTGGCGACAATCATCACATAAATAAACCTCAAACATATGTGAAAATAGGTACGTCAGCATAAAAATACATGTGATTAACATAGGTTTTGAGTGTTAAATTCATGGATTTATATCCATACTGCAATACCTCGTCCGACTTCAAGAGTCGACGAATATGAACCTTGAAATAAAAAGTGTTTGATATTGCAATATATTTAACCAACTTAACAAGTTGATATAAGTAAAAGATAACCTTGTAGCCACGAATCTTAACCGAAAACATTTCTTTTGTAAAATCGAGTAATAAGTCGAATTAAAGGAAAACATTGTATGGTTTATATCTTTAAGTGAAATTCATTGCGTGTCATTGTTCAAAACCATTTGTTCTTGTTATAAACCAATCGTCCGTGTCATCAGTAATAGTTCGTGTTTTAACTATGAAAACTTTTGGTCATTCTTAATGAATACATTCAAACCTGTGTGACTCGACTATACCACCCATGGGGTATCTTTAATAGATCCTGAAAGACCTCTTTAACTAGACGAACAAATCAACAAATGATTTGTTAATCAGAAACAGTTTCTGTCGTTCCCCAAACTACCCACCAAATCCAGTGAATAGCCAAGTAACGGGATTGTAAGTCCTATGGTACCATAACATACTACTGGTCGGCTTGATCAAAGCTAATGAATGTCATTCGTGTTATGGATAACGCACCAACAAGTTCGTTCACATTATTGAAATCGTATTGTTTATATAAACCATCGACTTTGTTATGAAAACTTGAAAATAGTTTAGCACATATGAATCACCCCAAAACATTTAGAAAACGTAAAAAAGGGGAACTATGTACTCACTTGGGATTATAAGCCTTGTATGAATGTGTAAACAAAGCCCAAAAGATCAAGGAGTCAAGTGTGTCCTAACATCGTATAACTTAAGTTAAAGTACGAGACATAATCGGGGGAATCGGATAGAATGAGGTTTCGTAAACCAAATGAGTGTTGGAACTCATATTTAATGGTTTAACAAACTCAACATTCTGATTTGGAATGAATCCTAAGTGCTTTTTACCCGTTATGACTCGTTAAGGTAGTTTATGCTACTTTAACGTGCCATTTGCGTAAACGCGTGTTCAGATGGTTAAACATGTCATATGATGAGTCTTATATGCTCAAATATAATGTTACAACATCAGTTTATATCTCAAATTTTTTGGTTACATATGCTTAAAATGGATTTTGGCGCAAAAAAGGCATTTTGGTCATTATTAAAGAACATAAGAGCGACTTATCATAACACTAACCAAACGACATGACCATAATGTATAACCTCAGAGGGTTATTCCCTATACAACTATGGTCACAAATATGTATTTGGTCAGATCCTAAGATTGACCAAACGGGCCAGATTCGCAAGTCAAAGCGGTGGTCAAGACCGCTCGACTTACGACCCAAATAAATCACTAAACTAGAAGTGACGAGTTAGACATGTCAAAACATGTCTAACTAAAATGTTTTGGTATCAAAACTTGGTGTTTTGATACCCAAAAATAGTTCCGTCGTAAAATGCACATTTTTGACCGAAACTTTGACTCGTCACTTCGACTAGTAAACGTGGTAATTAGAAGGTGCAATCGCTAGGGATCATAACCTTCGTGATTACGATCACGTTGCAAAGTTCAATTGAAATTTGACTTGACCAAATATGGTCAGAACTGAAAGTCAAACAGAAAGTCAACTATTTGACTTTTAGCTCAAAATAAGCTAAAATAATGAACGAGACTAAGGGAGAGTACTTACTTGTGTTTTAGAAACACTTAAGAACTCAGAGAAGAGGTCTCCAATTGCTGGAAACAACTCCAAGAGGATGGGAGGAAGAAAGATGTGAATGAGCAAGGAAAATGGATGAAGAATGGTTGCTATTTATAGTGTTTTAGGAGCCACAAGATCATCATACATGTCCCAAGAGGTGGCCTGATCAAGGGATAGCTTAGACACATGTCAAATGCAGGTAGAAACCAAGAAAATTCAAGTTCTTGGGCTCCAATAAAAGAAAACAAGGTGCTGCACATTTCTGCTACCAGTGTCTACCGTAGCTTATGCTGGCTACCGTAAGCTACCCTTGCCACAAGTTTCATTTTAGGCAGATTTGGCCCCTAGACTTGTTTCGTTGCGTTTTAACACTTTTAACCCCTTTGAACCTAATTTTTAAGCTCCATAAGGGTGTTGAATTAAATGTAACTTGAATTATGCTCAAAAATGTCATGGATGTCGGTTCATTCGGTTGTACGATTGCGTTTTTCGCTTAATTACGACGAACGCTTTTACGAACGCGAAAACGACCAAAATTACGCAATGAATGATATTTTTGCATTCGTATCATTAAAATAAAAGATTTTAATGATTACAAAAATTTTTGGATGTCTACCCAAGGTATGTATTCAGAAATACGAGAATCAGCAGACTTTTACAGTTTTACGAGAATAGTCCCTGAAGTTGAATAAGCATGTTTTTGCCATACCGAACTCCTCAAAACTTATTTCTATGTTATGTAAAGGTTATTTAGGGTATGTGTAGCTTATGTCATTGTTCCTGAATGTACGTCACGTTAAACTGATTACGTTTGCATAACAGTTTACGTATAACCTCCAGACTAGCTTTGAGGGTATATGGACTGAAATGTGTGAATGTCACATGTAGTTATACAATTCCCGGGAATGAAACACAAGACTTCATTGGATTCGGAATTGTTTGGAAGTGTATGATGGTTGTAAAGGCACAAATGTCACATCAAGAACTTAGCATATTTAGGCATATGTTGTAGCACCTCGACAAATGGGAGATTTATCTTGAGTTGCTTGAATAAATCAAGGAAATGACCATACTCTTTCTATATCTTCTTATACTTAAACCTAGCTTGGTATGGAAATCTATCAAACTCTCTCTTAACTACTCTCTCTTAACTACTGTCTCCTTAGGAGGGCTCTATGGCTGTGTTGTACTTGCTAGTTTGAGCCTCGATTGCACCTTCTCAGGTTTGGCCTCCTTCTCTATCACCTCATCAATCAGCTCTTCCTCTACTACCAGGGATGGTTCAACAACTTTCTTAACTACTTTCTTTGGCTCTATCACCTTTTCTAACTCAAGCCTATCATCTACAGCACTTGTGCTCCTACCACTCCTAGTGAACACAGCGTTCACATGAGCATTTGGGTTAACATGGGTAGTGCTAGGGAATGTACCTGTTGGTCTATCAATAAGTCTACTAGCCATCTCACCTAAGGTTTTTTCTAAGTTCTGGAGAGCAGCACCCTAGTTCCTAAACATCAGGTCAAACTCTTGATTCTGCTTCTGTTGCTCCTGATATCTATTCTCACCCTGAATGACTATGGATTCTAACAATTTATTTGTCGGCTCTCCTCATTCCTCTTTAAAAACTCACTAATATCAGGCTGAACTTATCCTCCGCTCTGTCCTTCACCGGAGCCTTAGAACAAACTTTGGCGAGGCTGAAATCCAGGGGGATTCCCGCTCCTCTAGTTTGAGTTCTGACATGACTGCCATCCAGAGTTTTAACTCTGACCCCGAACTGAGTTTTGAACAAAACTCACATCCTCAGTACAACCTAGGGGAAATCTAATGTATCATCTCGTCCCCTACACACCTCACACCTAGCACATATCTTAACCTGAATGTCCTTCATCATTTTCCCTAAGGTCTCTACCTGGGCCGCTAAAACAGTGCTAGCATCTACAATATGGATTCCTCTGGAAGCAACAGAATCGCCCCCAGAGTTGGGCTCAGTATATGTTCTAATGGCTAAGTCCTCAATCATCTCTAAACACTCCTCGGCACTTTTGGTTTTCACCATGTTACCGACGGCTGTGGTATCAAGGAGGCGTTTGATCGCTTCTGAAACTCCATTATACAATTTCTCCACGATTTTCCGATCTTCCATGCCATGGTGAGGACATTTAATGAGAAGCGCCTTGAAGTGGTCACATGTCTCATAGAAGGACTCCCCTGGCTGCTCGATGAAAGCATCGATCATGTTCCTAAGGCGAGCTATCTTTGCTGGGGGAAAGTATTTCTGTAGGAACTTAGAGTGAAGGTTAGTCCAGGTGGTAATGGATCCATATGGGAAGGATTCCAACCGAGCAGCGGCTTGACTAGTTAGAGAGAATGGAAAGAGGCGACACTTGTTGGCACTTTCAGTAACACCGGTAAGCTGGAAGGTGTCACAAACTCTAGAGAATGATCAGTGTGTGGGTCCTCATCGCGAAGTCCATGAAACTGGACATTCTGAGCGATGGTGTTAACCAGAGCAGGATTGATGGTCCAGTTATTGGCCTCAACAGTGGGTTGAGTGATACTTGATCGAATGTGGGCAGGTGTGACATTTACCATATCAGCAACAGTTCTACGAGCAGCCATGTCTAAGTTAGAATCAAGATTAAATTCAACTTTAGGGACCCTAAATCTTAGCTGGCATAAGCGACGGTGGAATTCAGATTCAGGCTTAGAGAATGGGGAATGTTCAGAAGTGCCCGAAGAACGAGTGCGCATAAGCTAAGAAGCAAATGGCACGAATCACAAAATGACTAGAAAGGGAAACTAAACTAATTTTTTTTAGATTTTTTAGGTTTTATAATTTTTTGGGAATTTTAAATTTTAACTAAAGAAAAGAGAAAAAATAAACTAATCTAAAAAATAGTAAAGTGACTAAATCCCCGACTCCAGTCGTCCTCGAAAGCGTTGTGTGTCCCCGAAAACGGCGCCAAAAACTTGATGTGTAAATGTTTAATATATATTTAAAACACCAAATTAAATTGTCAAACTAGCTTAATAACACACAATCGGCAAGTGCACCGGTCGTTATGTTGTCAAGTTGGTAAGACCGTTATCAATCCGTGGACACAATGGCCCGACTCTGATACTAAATTTTTGTCGAGTCCTAGTCTAATAGTTTTTTTAATGAGTGTTTGAATTTATATTAACTACTAAGATTAAATAAGAGAGCAAATATGAAAGCAGAGCAAACAGATTACGAATTTAGGTGAATTTTCAGATGATGGAAAAGTAGCTACCTACGCAAGATGCATGTCAATCACTCACGGTTCTCAGAATCGAAAACTAATTTTTGGCTGCTGGGATCTTAAAGTTTACTAAACAAGACCTAAACTGGCTGGCAGATCATTCTCCAAACAGTTTGCAATCTAGGGTCAAGAAAATTGTGTAAACTCACCGGTTAATGTTAGATCACCTCTCGGTCTCTCTAACTAAGTTATGGTACCCTAAATCTAGATTACCTCTCGATCTCACTAGAAACGGTACACCCGGATAGTGTAAGGGATGTACGGGGTGGTGACTCTAAACAGGTCCTAACACGGTTTGCTAAAAATCACAAGAAAACCTAGGGTAATTCACTCTCGTGCAATTAACACCTAACCCGTCTAATGATTAAGACAACCCGACATCAAATCTCCTCTCGGTCTCAAAGATGGTAGAATATGTAATTACCAAATAGTTATTTAATTTGTTCCTAGGGTTTACTACGTCTAGCAACTACGAGATTTTATCATAAACACAAAGTCTACGAATCACCAAATCCTAGATTTAATTAATACGCAATCAATTTTAACCAAGAAAAGGTGGAACAAATATGAACCATTAATTATTAAATATGCATATACATTAGAACCAAAATTAGAATACTTTTACCATAAATAAAGCCAAAACATAAATTAACCGAACCGAAAAACCTTAAATAAACTAACAATTATCCATAGCCTAGGTAGCTCAAAGAAAATTTAGCCGCTCATGGTGATTAAAAACGCGATAAAAAAGTCTAAACAATTCAAATTCATCATGTTTAATAATCCAAGTTTTAACAAATTGAAAAGCGTAAAATAGTATTCTAACCACGCTATAGACTTTAATTCGGATCTTCGATCACGAGCTTCCTCTCTTCTTTAAATTCTACTCCAAAAATCATCAGCTGTATTGCTCTCTTTTTTTCTCGTATGTATTAGGTTGCCCAAGTATGCAGTAGGTATCTGTTTATATCTCCATTCAAGAAATTTGTATTAGATTAAAACTCTTCAAAATACGAATGGGCTGACATTCAAGAAATTTGTAAAACTCTTCAAAATACAAATGGGCTGACATCCATGTTAAGCAAATCGCAATGGGCCAAGCCATGGAGCTAGTGAATCTCAATTGAAAACATGTAATGGGGTGGGCTTCATGTGTGATCCAGCCCAGAACAAAGAATATGTATGGCAGTCAACGAATTCTAAACATGGTCAACCCTTTACACCTTCTCGAGATATGCAGATCACTTTTATTCCTTTTCAAATTCGATGTATATAATAATAGTTCCTCTCGTATATCATCAAGATGATATATCTAATCTCTTTTGAATGGTCTCCATATTTAATATAAAATATATTAACTAAGTATAGTTTGCATGAGAACTATTATTTATCCATGTCATGGCAGCCGACATAATTCTTTAATAGCTTTTCCAACTCGGTTCTGCTCATTTGATTGTTTTTCGCTATATTAACTCGTTTAAGCCCGGTTCACATCCTTTCACCTACAAACTATATTTATTAAGAACATGCTATAAACGACTCTGTAACACCTCGCTTTCGCAGCTTTCCATTTTAGTAAGATTGTATCGTGATTCTATTTTCGGAAACTCTTTCCTTTGTAATCGTATCTCATCTTGAATCGTTGTAAATCCGAGACTTCGATCATAATGAAATTGATCTTTATGTGGAATATACATTCCTTATACATGTTTATACATCACTCATAGACACGTTTATTAACATAGTTCATATCATAAATTAATTTGTAAACAATCCGCGTGTAATCGTAATTCTTAAAGCATTTCATTCATTAATGATACTTGGTTATTCAATCGCGGAAATTATAATCATTCGACGCTTCATTATAAATTTCACCCTTGTTATCTACTTTGTGACATTAAACTTTTATAAACTTATTCTTTTTACCAAGTAAACACTAGCATATGATATCCATACTTCAAAAATACCATGCTACACCTTAATATATGTTAATTATATAATAAATGGCATCAAATAAACAAATATATATCAATTAACTAACAAAAATAAAATAAAATAAAAAGTGGACAGCCCCCTTTGGGTTGGGTTTAGTGGCTTGTTTCAAGGTTAATGACCCACTAATCTTGTCCAAAGCCTAACCCATTGTAACCCTAATCCCTTCCCCATGCTTTATCCCACTTTTACAATCCTCCAAACACTTCAAAAACCCTCCCAAACTCAGCTGAGTTTCAGCAACATCATCAAAAATTTCAGCCATTAAAAGTGAGTTTTAACTCACTTCTACTTCGATTTTATTCTTGTTCTTTCTTCTACAACACTTGGATAACCTCTAGGAAGGTTTTCACAAGTTTTCTTGGGCAAACCAAGGTGAAACCTCACCATTTTTTAGGTCTAAAGTGCACCTATAATTCTGCTCATTTTTATCTTTTTAATTCTTCATGGTTTGGAAGAAAACTCATGATTTACTCATACAAACCTATGTCCTTATGCCACTAATCAAAGTCTATGATTAGTGTGCTTAAAAACAAGGTTGTTACATACAAATAGGAGGTGTTTAATCCCTCCAAACTTTCTGTTTTTAAAAGGGTTTTAACCCACAAGTGTTGAACAAGACTTAAGCTTGTATAGTGTGATTACTTGGAAAGCTTTGGCTATCCTACTTTCAATCCACACCTCACTTGATGATTTCCAGTAGTATAGTGTGTATATTTCATTCCTTATTGTATTCATGACCATCCTTGTTGTTCTTGTAACAACTTGTGCATTAGTGAAATCTACGAAAGAGGTCTTAAATGGAAGGTTAACCTCTTACCTCCTGGCATGACTTATATGAGATCCTAACTTGTTGGACTATATTCATACTATATACTATATACCATATATAGAACATATAAGCCGAACCTTTGACGATAATCAAATGATAATTCGTCAAGGTACTAAGTTACATAACCTAAGTACTTAGCTCCTCGTTACGATTCTAATGGGCATTATACCCATGAAATCATTCTAACCCCCTGGGTTTTTTTATAGTGTCAAAAACGAGTACTAAGTCTAGATGGTTAATTTCTTGTATATTTACTTTTGCTATACTTTAAATTCCAAATCTAAATCCTCCGTCATCATCCAAGTTACTCACACACCTATGTTTCCTCGTGTAGAAGGACTCGGTGTTCCATCTCCAAACCAACAACTCTTCACGGAATTTCCAAGTAGAAGCTTGCAAAACCGCGAGTACACTTGACCCGTTTTAAAAACACTTTGGGTTGTAACATGTTAATATATCAAATTCACAACACACACTTAATCATGCTTTGTAATCTCAATCCTTATACATGCTACTTGTTTACTTAGGTCCATGCTAGAATCATACATGCTTCATGTCTTGTTAGGTCTTGTATTCATAAACTAGTCCTGTTACTTTTGTAGCAAGGGACACTAAATTTTCGTGGACACTTTGGGTTTGACATATAGTGTTGCATGCTATTTACCTTGTTTACAATTACCATGTGGATTCGAGAAAATGCTTTTTTATGCCTATGCTATATTTATACAAATCTTGTGTACTCGCCGATGCTTTGCGTTGAAAATTTATTTTAAACATGTTATAGGTTGAGGATTGATGCCATGATGAATCTAGTATGGATGACTAGAAACACACTCTAGATACTAGATTTGATTTTGTTATGTTATGTTATTGTTGCTATGTTTTGTTGTTTCCATGTTGTAATTGTACTTCCTTCGTTGTAATGACAATTTATGTTTATTAACGAAATTCGGTTTTGAAGTAATTATTGTCGCAAAATAGTGTTATGTGTGATGAGCAATCAATATCGTCTCACTCTGATGATTCCGCCATCGGGGGGTGTGACAGACTTGAAAACTAATAAAAATTATACAAAATTACAATGGAAAATAGGATGTGTTTGCAACACATCAATGGTTGTACCTAGTTTTGAATTAGGTACCCCTTTTACTTGGTACTGAGGACTTCCAACTGGTGGAGAGACTATTGCCTCAACAGTTGTTGCCTTCAAGGGGGTCTTAATTATGTAACCATTGTCCAACTGAGAGATTATTGTCCCAACAACTGTAGTAGCTACCCCACTTGAAATACCAACAAGTGCCTCTTGGGACACAGGTGGTGTAGCCTCGTCTTCTTGTGGGTTTGCAATGATTTCCGAACTTGCCCTGGTCACTTGATGAAGTATACTCTCTGTGACATGTTGTTGAGAGGAACTAGGTATTAGTTGCATCAAGCAATTTTTGGAATGATGATGGAATTATTTTAATGGGTGGAGGTGTGGAAAGAGAGGCAGCCCTGGGAGAGGGGCTTGAGTAGAGATATTCAAGTGAAATATCTCCCCCTTGATTTGGTTCCCATATGCTTACAACACTCTTCTTTTTTGAGGATGAGTAAGGAGTTTGGATAGGTGTAGATGTTTGCATCTGTTGTGAGGAAGTAACAATATATGTTTGCTGCATTTGTGTTACAGCAGGTATCTCTGGCATCTCAACCCCCGGAGAACCTTTCTTTTTTATTTTTCTTTTGGATTTGGGGATGGGAATGGAAGTGGTTTTTTGTGGAAATGTCTGGTGTGTGTTACACAGTGTTGGGTTGTGCACCATGGTCAACAGGAGTAGTGGGCTCAGCAACGGATGTTGTAACATCTGTTGCTTAGTTTTCTAAAATGTTTTTTCTCCCACATTTTCTTGACTTCTAGTCATCATGCGGGGAAAGGTTTCATTTGAAAGACTGTTACTTTCAAGAGCTTCACCTTGTTCATAACTTTATTTTCTTAAAACATTTATAAGGTAGAAGCTTAACAGCCTTGGATAAAGAAGAAAGGATTGCTAGTTCCTCGCTTGATTGCTTTTATGTTTGCTACCAAATGCATAAACAGTGTCTAGGATAGCTTGTAATATGAATTTCTCAAAATAGCATACCCCAGATACTGAGTTTTCGTGCTTTATATAGTTTTATATTTATTTACGAGTTTCGTAATCGCACGATCAAGCAAGGCGATATTCACGACATCTCCAGAACAAAATCCGAGTTACACATGCCTTAATACCCTTCATATAACCTATACAATAAGTTAGAAGAGTTAAAAATGGCAAACAAGTGATTATACAAGTCTAGGGGCCAAAACTGTCAAAATACAAAATATTTTTGCATCAGAGGGCCTTAAGAACCGCAAGGCTACCCATACAGTCCGTAAGGGGTGCCCAGATGCAGAAAATTTGCTTGATCACCAAGTTTGGCCACCTATCTTCAAATTTTGACACCTAACACGAATCTTGTCACCTCTAATCTGGTTGTGACACATGTTAGGACACTAAGAAACATCAAAACACACTTTTCCTCGCCTCCTTGATCCAAAATTCACTATAAAGACCAAGCAATTCTTCAATAGCAACATGGTTTTCATTGTTGGCTTCGTCCTCAAAGGGACCTCAATTTGTTATCTTCCATTTCAGTTCTTGGATTTGCTCAGCAAATGAAGATAAACTGTCGGCGTCGCATCTTAAGAAATCATCACATTAAGTTTTTGTTTCAAGGATCTGGCTCCAGATGACAGCTTGTGGACGGTTACCGACGCCATAATGGTTCTTAATCGAGAATATCATTTTAAGAAGCACATCCCTGATCCAACGCTTGACAACATATTGGCAGGATTTTTTCAATCTGGTTTACACGATAAACGTAGAAGATATGCCTACACAAGTAACCAATACAGACGAAGTTGTTGCATGAACAAGACACAGATTCATAGGAGCTATCAAACCTAACCTTCAAAAACACAAAAAAAATGTTGTTAGTACTCCGTACAATAAGAGACGCTACTGAAACTTTGAACAAACAAAAAATAAACTGTTATCTATTCATTTTGTGTCGTTGAGTAAAAATGACACCATGAGCGAAAAAGTATAGTTTCACAGTTAGTCAAATTACCGTGAATGTGTTAGTGGCATTATTTCGTTTATCCAACTGTTTGTCCAACTTATGAACATAGTACACATTAACATCATCAACAACCTCAGTGTTTGCAATGTAACAATACAATTTCCCTTTGTATATCTCTTTTCTGACATCTGCAAAGATGCTTTGGGTGTATAACTTGAAGACATGCTTCTCAATAACTAACTAAGTAGTGTCCTTGAATATACTAGATGAAGTTTTGTATCCAGCTGCTCGTTGCATGTGACGCTGATTATCGATTCTCGTTTTGAACATAGCATGAACTGAGCTGGTGTATTAGCACTCGACGAGTTAACCTTGAAGCTTAAGTTGGAACTTTCACATCTCCAAGTAATTTTCATTAGGCAACACACTAGGATGTCGCGAAAGTAAGCGGGTACCCCTTGTTCCCTTAACGAGTACATATCATTCAACCAATCATAGTGCTGCAACCCAAATTCCTCCATTAGAAGTTGCCAACGTGTCTCAAATGTAGACGACTTCATGTGAACACTCGAAACCAACCGGTGCAGCATTGCCCTCAGCTTAGAGTTTTGTAATAGTTTTCCAACAATCTATTATATAACAGTAACACATTTGTATATATAAATATATATATATATATGTATATGTATATATATATATATATATATATATATATATACAAACAAACCATTTCGTGTAACATTAAAAAAAACTTAGTCGAAAGCTTCTTCATAATGTGCCACATGCACACACGGTGGCGAGACTCTATGAAAACCTCATAAATTGCATGTTTCATTGAAGGGTCCTAGTCGGTCAATACTTACTTTGGTTGCTTCATGTGTGCCTTCCGGAATGATTTAAGTAACCACTTGTAAGACTTGATTGTTTCGTTGATAAATAACCCGCACTGAAAGTTACATATTCTTTGTGATTGCCGACCCCAATAAAAGGGAAAATATCATGTTGTACCTAGGGAAGACATAACAAAAACAAAGAAAAAATAAGTGTTACTAAAAAAGCTACATAGAAACATAGTGTCGGACACAATAAAAATAAATGAAAAAATAAAAAGAGAAGTGCCAATGTGAAAACTTACTTGTTAGTGTGGTATGTCGCATCGAAACCTAGAACATCACTAAATACCTCATAATTTATCTTAGAAATTTCGTCCACCTAGAAAATTGACCTCGGTTGCCCTTTCTCCAAAACAAAATCATACTAAAACTTTGATAAGCTCTCGGATCTATCTCTCAACCGATCAATAACAAGTTCTGAGTCTAGATCACCAATAAAAATCCTAACAGACTTACTAAAGTTTTTAAAATCAGTTGGGGTGCCATGTACGCTGTGGTCTCCACCCATCAAAGGCACTAAGACTTTGTGAGAAACAATTGGAACAATTCTATTCAAACTCATGTTGTGGATAAACTGTTTGGATAAAAAGGTAGTTTTCTAGAAATCTTAAGTCACGGTTAAAACGCTCAACAAATGGGTGATTGTGATGCTCGTAAAATCCTACCACAGTGCGCAAAAAATTAACCTGACAAAAATTAACTTTTCTACTAGCCATGCAATCAGTGACTTTGATATTGCTTTGCCTAATCTTCAGAGTTTCTTCATCTAGAGTATCGGTTTTACGATAAAACTGCAGTTTGGAATATTTGTTACACCTTATGTACTTGTGTGTAACGACCCCTTCCATCTCTTGCTTTCCCCTTCCGAATAGAAACCCCACAATTCTCAGCATATTGCATATTTCTTGTACATATTGACAATTTTTCATATACCGAACCAACAGTGGGCTTCAAACCAATAGGCACTTTCAGAAACCACATTTTTGTTCCATTTCGGGTATGATAAACATAAAATTCTTTATCTGCGTGTAGGCCTACAAGAACAAAAAATATATTAAGCATTCTTTATTTTTACATATTGCAAAAGAAATGTTACGTTGTATGAAGGTTGAACGAAAAAAGAATATTAAGAAATCTTTATTTTTACATACGTATACATTTTTTTGCAAGCGAAACACGTTACATGAAGGTTGAGTTTTTTTTTATAAATATGAATCTGATGCAAAAAAAAAGAAAATAAAAAAATAAACTGTAGCCTGACACATCTTTGTTGTGTGACGTTTGTATGTATTTACCGAAAAATGACTCCGGCATATGATAAGAAAAGGCTACAAATTAAACATATATTGACTTAGTACATTAAGTGAAACAACTTCATATGCGTGTTGTTTGTTACTTGAACACATTTGTGTTGCTAAAAATCTTGTATGAAGTGTGCAAAAAACGACATAACCTCTTGGAGCATGCAAAGAAGCATCTATGTTTTGAGTTACTGTATCCGAATCTTCGTCTCCTACTGAAATAAACATTCAAATGTCATATAACTCGGGTAAAACCTTTAATAAAAAAATGGAAAACGCATATACTTAGAAAAAAATACTCATGAAAAAAATGTAACATAAAAACACATAACATAACATCTAGGAAAAAAAAAACCTTCAGCAAATCTTATCTTTTTTTCACTAAAATCATGAACAAAAAAAAAACTCATTTTTATTAAACCCTAATATATTTTAACACATGTTTTGCAAGGAAATCTTAACAAAAAAAGATGTTAAGACACCTAAAGGATATGGAACAATTAAAACAAATGGAAACCATATACTTAAAACACAAAATATATTCATGAAAAAACATGTAACATGGAAACACATATTATCTTAAAAAGGAAAAAAAAACCCTCAACCGAATCTTAACATTATTTACCAAAACACGCTTACAAAAAATATGCCAACAATAACACGTAGAAAATGAAAAACATCCCTCACAAACACAAGAATAAATAAAGCATGGAACATTCAACGATTAACTTGGAAACTTAGTCGAAATAGAGACCGGATCTTCATTGAATACGGACGCAGGCGAAATAGGGACCGGATCTTCATTGAATACGAACGCAGGTGAAATATTGTGTGGGAAAAGAGTTGTGGGGGACCCATTAAAGATGATTCGCCGCCTACATCTACATAGGGTGGGTCGATGTTTAGAGCTAGCATGTTTAATGCAAGGATCCTTCTGTTGTTCTTCACTCTCATTTAAGACAACTTTGTTTGTGTTTGTGTGTTCAATGAGGAAGAAATATGTTGTTTATAAAGGCAATAATGAAAAGGTTTGAAGTTTTCTTTACTCTGGTAAAATATAACCTTAAAATGGGAGAAAAAAGATGTAGACTAGTACATTACATTAAATGGAATTTGATGGGTGTAGTAACTCTCTGCAGCTACCAATTGTAACCCTAAAAAACTGAGCAAATGAGTTGAACACCACTGTTACAACTCTTCTACATGTGTACCATAAAATTACTGATTCTACCCTTTCTTTCATATGATGCATGTTTGACTTGGAAACATCCTATCCACACATATGGGTTTCTTAAGTTTCTTTATAAAAGTGGGAATTCTATGTATAATTCACATATATATATACACACACCATATAAAAAACCTAAAACAAAAGTTACATATTCTCAACCTATGACATTAAATGTGCCTTGTTTTAAAAATGAATTATTCTTTTATGTGTGAGATTTAGTGTCTCAAGCTAATAAAAGTTATACAGTTGTTAAAGAAAACTATAGTAGTGTGGTGTGATTTCATAATAATATTAAAGTTTTTTTAATATTTAAGAAATTGCTTGTAACAAACGAAAAAAGAGTGGTTTCAAAAGAAAAACCTCAAAAGCTTGCTGATTGTTGTCAAACATTTTTCAAATCAGTTACTTGAAAACGCGACAATCAAGCACAAGAATGTCACACCCCAACCGATGGCGGAAACATCGGGATATGACACTAAGCGACGAGATTGCTCGAGATGATCCATAACGACTATTAATTAAGTTTAAATTTCATGAATACTAATTAAATCCATACAAATATCCAAAGTAAATACAAATTTGTCTCAAGAAACGTAATAAAAATATAACTAAATTAGGCGTGTATCTATAGCCTAATCCGTTTTCAGCATACGATCCTTCAACCTGTTGCATACATAAAAATAAAAGTCAATACATAATGTAAATGTGAGTACACAAGTTTGACATAAGTATAGTAATAAAAGCGTTTCGCAAAACCAGCATGTATAAACGTACAAAGTGAATCATATAAGCTAATTGCATTGATACATGCTAACCAGCGAGACCGCGTATGAGATGCGTGTCACATGTTCACCGAAGTGTCCACGTACGTACAAGTAAAGTAAAGCATGCCTTAACAACCCCTGAACCTACGGGTGGCGGGTCAACCTATAGTTCTATCATGTTAAGGGTGGTAGTGCGAGTCATCAAGCGTAAGCGTAGCACACAACAATTCAGCGTTTCACGTATAGGCATGCGAGAGCGGTTTGCGTTTAAAGTGTTTTAAGTGTCGTGTGCACTGTTTGCTTTATAGAGAACGTATATAACACCCAAAAAGTGCGTTATAGCGAAAAGGGGTCAAGTATACTCACAGTGCGTGTTTAAGCAGTTAAACACGAGCAAGATGGAGCGGGGAGAGCGTCGGATCAGCCTGCACGCGGGAACAGAAGTGCATCGGTCTTCCATAGTGCTGAAACAGTCGAAACGGAGTTTGGTGCGAAGAACAGGTTGTTTGTACGAGTGAAGCTTCATGCAAAGCATGTTTCGTACGAGCCTTGCTTCGTGCGAAATGTGTTGGTGCGAGCTGACCTGTTTCGTGTCAAAATCGAGTGTTTTTCGCGTCTTTCTTTGAGAAATCGAGTGTTCATCCCTCCAGCCTTAAGCTACTAATCAAACCTAGGGCAGGGGAGGTCTTTGGAGCGAGTTTAGTCTCTTGTGGGAACTTGGACTGGGTCGTACAAGCGTGCTTCGTACGAGCCAGTCCGGTTCGCACAAGTGACTGTTCTTGCGTCTTTGTGCATCCGGGACTGAGTTCTCGTCGGAATCGGATTTGATTTCGAGTCCTTTTCATGACGGTTTAGACACCTCTCTGTCCCACTATTTAGTGAACGAAACATATGTCGGTTTTGGTCCATTTTTGTGTAAAAATCGAGTTTAAAACAGTTTTCTTAGGATTGTACACTTTGGTGAGTTGAAATAACAAGATTTCTAACTTGGGAAGCCAAAGCTAAGCCCAATATACTCGTTTAAGTGTGAATCCAAGGTAAAATCAGAAAGTTTTATGAAAAAGATAAAGGTTTTCGTAAACAGAATAAGTATTGATGAAATTGGAGATAAACTCGTGTAAATCGTTGTGGTTTGCGTGATAAGCGTTGTTACTTACTTGGAAAAGCATAGAAAAGCGGGTAGAGGGTTCTGTGCGAGTGACAGCAAAGGTAGTGCGTGTGTGCAAGTGTGGTATTTATAGGAGAGGAGAAAAGGAGGTAGGAGAGCTCTTGTGCGAGCCAGGTATGACTCGTACGAGGGGGGCCTCATGCAAGGGTATCTCGTGCGAGCTGGGGGGTGACTCGTACGAGAGGATGTTTCGTGCGAGGGATCCCAGTTCGCGTGTCAGCTGTTCATTGTGGTATTTTTCGTCTATATTAGTTAGTTTTAAGTATGTTAAGCATTTTAGCGAGGCACTAAGCGTTGTATTGAGTATTAGTGTCATAAACTGAGTTAAGCGAGCGAGCGAGTGAGCGTTTAAACGAGTATAAAACATTATAACTCATAAGCACCTATAATAACATAAGTAAGCGTGTTAAGTTTGCATTGTAATGAGCGTTCGAGTATTAAGCGTCTAAATGTGATAATTAAGCGAAATAAAATGCGTTTAAAATATCGTTAACCCTGTTATAATAAAAATCTCGGAGTACAAAGCGGTTACAAACTAAATAACGGTAAAACAGGGACATGTAGAAATGTCGGGTTGTTACAGTCTCCCTACTTTAGGAAATTTCGTCCTGAAATTCAAGTAGTAGACGTAACAAAGAAATGTGGGTATTTAGCTTTCATATCACTTTCGATTTCGCAAGTGAACTCGGCGCGGCGTTTGTCTTCCCACCTGACTTTCACAATGGGAATGTGACTGCATCGAAGTTTCTTGATTTCACGATCCATGATTTCTACTGGCTTTTCCACGAAGTGCAGTGCCTCGTTTATTTGTAAATCCTCGAGTGGTACGTGAAGATTTTCTTCGGCTAGACATTTTTTGAGGTTTGAGACATGGACGGTTGGGTGTATGTTGCTGAGTTCCACCGCTAATTCAATTCGATAGGCCACTTTGCCAATTCTTTCCTGAATCTTAAAGGGGCCCACGTATCGTGGCGCTAGTTTCCCTTTCTATCCAAAACGGATCACCCCTTTCTAAAGTGAAACCTATAAGAGGACGTGATCTCCAACTTCGAACTGTAGGGTCTTGCTTTGTTTATCGGCGTAGCTCTTTTGACGACTCTGAGCTTTCAGGAGATTGTCTCTAATCTGGAGGATTTTTTCTGTCGTTTCTTGTATTAGCTCGGGACCGTTGACTGTGAGTCTCTGATCTCGTGCCAAACAATAGGCAATAGACATTTTTACCGTATAGTGCCTCAAGGGGGGCCATTTGTTTACTAATATGATAATTGTTATTCTACGAAAACTCTATTAAGGGTAAATGTGAATCCCAATTACCACCGAAATCTATAATGCATGATCGAAGCATGTCTTCAAGGGTGCGGATCGTGCGCTCAGTCTGACCGTCGGTCTAAGGATGGAACGCGGTACTGAGACTAAGAGTAGTACCGAGTGCGGATTGGAATGTTTCCCAGAGACGTGAGGTAAAGCGACCGTCGCGGTTAGAGATGATGTCACGAGGCGTCCCGTGTCGACAAATGACTTCGTCGGTATAGATTCGTGCTAATCGTTCAACCTTAAAGTCTTCTCGTATCGGAATAAAATGGGCAGATTTCGTAAGACGATCAACGATAACCCAAATGCTATCGTGACCAGAGGACATGCGGGGGAGTTTCGTAACAAAGTCCATAGCTATACTTTCCCATTTCCAGATCGGTATTCGGGTTGTTCTAGTAAACCATAAGGTCGTTGATTTTCGGCTTTAACTTTCGCGCAAGTTAAGCATTTCAAAACATACAGAGTGATATCCTTCTTCATGCCCGGCCACCAATACCTAGAACGGAGGTCCTGGTACATCTTGTCAGCACCGGGGGGGATGGAGTATCGGGACTTGTGAGCTTCAGTCATCAATATGTCTCGGAGTTTGTTGCGACTAGGAATCCAAATACGATCGAGATAATGATAGATGTCGTTTGGTTTATTCACTAGTTGAGTTTCGGCACCATATTTCATTTCGTCATACAAGGCATTCTCAATGAAACATGCGTGCTGAGCGTCACGAATCATGACTTCGAGATTGTTCATGTTCGAATGTCACGAACGCTATACACATAGCTTCGTCGACTGAGAGCATCAGCTACGACGTTTGCCTTGCCGGGATGGTAATGTATCTCGCAATCATAGTCGTTGAGAAGTTCAACCCATCTGCGTTGTCGCATGTTCAGTTCCTTCTGGTTAAAGATATGTTGTAAGCTCTTATGGTCGGTGAAGACCGTACACTTTGTACCGTAAAGGTAGTGTCGCCATATCTTTAACGCAAAAACAACTGCACTGAGTTCGAGATCGTGGGTAGTGTAGTTCTTCTTGTGGATCTTGAGTTGTCGAGACGCATGCGCGATAACCTTGTCTCGTTGCATAAGAACACAACCTAGACCTAGGTTAGAGGCATCACAATAAACAACAAAGTCGTCGTTTCTGTCGGGAAGTGCAAGAACAGGAGCGTCGCAAAGCCTACGCTTGAGAGTTTGATAGGCTTCCTCATGTTCAGAACTCCAAACAAAAGGTTTATTCTTGTGAGTTAACGCGGTAAGAGGTACAACGATCTTTGAAAAGTCGGCGATGAATCGATGGTAGTACCACGCCAATCCGAGAAAAGAACGGATTTCGGATGGAGTCTTTGGTGTATTCCAACTCTTCACAGCTTCTATCTTCACGGGATCGACCTGAATTCCTTGGTCGTTGACGATGTGACCGGGGAATTGAACTTTCTTAAGCCAAAATTTACACTTGGAGAACTTGGCATAAAGACGGTTTCCTTGTAGGAGTTCGAGAACTAAACGAAGATGTCGCACGTGTTCGGCTCTCGATTTCGAGTAGACAAGAATATCATCGATAAACACAATGACGAAACGATCCAAGAAGGCTTTGTACATATGGTACATCAAGTCCATGAAGATCGTAGGTGCGTTTGTGAGACCAAAAGGCATGACCACAAATTCATAATGGCCATAGCGAGTACGAAATATGGTTTTCGGAATGTCTTGCTCGTGTACACGTAGCTGGTGATGGTCGGAACGTAAATCAATCTTTGTAAAACAAGTAGCACCTTGGAGTTGATCAAACAAATCGTCGATTCGAGGAAGAGGGTAGTGGTTCTTGATCGTAAGCTTGTTAAGTTCCCTATAATCGATGCACATTCGGAACAATCCATCCTTCGTTTTCACAAAAAGAACGGTGTGCGCCCCAGGGTGACGTGCTCGGGCGTATAAAGCCTTTATCAAGCAATTCTTGAAGATGGCTAGATAGCTCGCGCATTTCGGATGGTGCAGGGCGATAGGGAGCCTTCGCAACAGGTGTAGCACTGGGAACGAGATCAATACGAAAATCAATATCGCGAGTAAGGGGTAAACCAGGTAAATCAGCGGGAAAAGCTTTAGGAAAATCACATACAACTGGAACGTCTTTCACGATTTTCTTCTCGTTCTTCGTCTCCACAATATGGGCTAGGAAAGCGAGGTATTCTTTGCGTAAGTACTTGTTCGCTTGAATAAACGACATAAGCTTCAACTATCTTGAGGGTCCTTCGTCGTAAACATGTACTTGATGTTAGGATCTGAGTTTGAATTACTTGTAGTTTTTGTTTCAAAAATGGAAAATGATTGAATTAAAAGAGATTTGCAGCGGAATAAGATGGAAAACTTTTACTACAAGCAATGGTCGTTTGTTTTCATCATCATCATGCTTTCAAGTTGATTAACTTGCATGTGATTCACAAACTCCCCCTCAGCCTTTGCAATTACAGTTTGGTAATAAAAAAAATGCAGAGAAGATGATATGCGAAAGTTGACCTTTTAATAGACAAGTTTAAACTGTCACAGAAGTTACCTATTTATACTAACTATCTAAACTCTGAGCATCTTTGATGACGTTAGGGTTGATAGTGACAGGAAACCAATTGTAATTAACTGAAAACACTGCTAATACTAACTATCAATGCTTAGCACTGTTACATTGATTTAACTAAGCTAATGACTAAACTCTGATCTCTATCCTCTGACCCTTGTAACTCTGGCAGACCTTTGAAGCTTTGTGAAGGCAGATGATAGGATGAGCAGTCTTTAGGGAAAGCAGTGTATGTACATCAGAGGTTGTAACCTCTGATAGTTTAACCAAAGCTCGGATAGTGTTATTTGGCTTTGTATCATCTATTCCTTTCATTGGGTTCAATCCCAACACTTGATCACCGTTTGAAAGCGGAAAGCGAATCATCTTATCATAGCAAACAACTTCGGCATGATTTCCACAAAGAAAATCCATGCCTACTATGACGTCAAAACTACTCAATTGCATAGGTATGAGATCGATCTTGAAAGCGTGATTGTTGAGTTTGAGAATACAATCACGTAGATTGGACTTAATGATAACGGTTCTTCCGGTGGTGACTTCGACATCAAAGGTCTTTGGGAGATTAGCGCGTTTACATTTTAGAAGTTTTTCGAATTCAAATGATAGAAAACAGTTATCTGCTCCAGTATCAAATAAGCAAGAAGCATAAACACCATTAACAAGGAACGTACCATTGGAAACATTGTTGTCAGTCTGAGTCTGTCTGAGGTTGATGTTGAAAGCTCTTCCACTCACAGCTTGTGGTTGTTGCTGCTGTTGAGCCTGTGGCGGCTGTGGCTGAGGCTGTGTTGTTGCGGCTCTTGTTTCCGATGTGGTGCGGGCAAACATTTCTAAAGTGATTAGGATCGCCACAAGTGTAGCAAGCACGTGCATGAGCGACTGGTGCTTGCGGTTTCAGGTTGACCTAAGGAGCGTGGGGTGGGCTGGCAGTGTTGCGATGGCTTGAGGAGCTTGCCGATGAGGGCCAGTGCGGCAGCTGACTGTGAAATGACCATAGCAGTTGCAGTTAACACAGAAGCGACACTTGCCTCCAACTGCATGGTGATAGGTGCACTTAGGGCACAGAGGATGAACTCAAGTATACCCATGCTTAACAGGTGGTGCATTGGGAGTAGTAATCTGGTGAAACTGGGAGTTCAGTGGTGCGACTGCCACGCAATTCTTGCTTGAGTTCCTTCGCTTGTGACCTTGACGATTAGACTTGGATATTTGAGACGGTGTGTTTATCGGCGATTGGCTCAACAGTAGCTTGGCTAACACTCTTTGTTGGGACCTTGAAAGTTCCAGCCAAGACTCGCTTATCGTTGATTTCTGCGGCGAGCTGATAAGTTTCTTCGATAGTTGTCGGTTTCGTTGCATGAACAAAGTCAGCCACACAATCTGGGAGAGTGCAGAGGTATTTCTTGATAGCTTTCCTCGTCGTATCAACTTGACTCAGACAAACGATACATAGCTGCTTGAATCGGGCGGTGAGGCCTGCGTATCACCCCCAACTTGTTTGATGTTCCAAAACTCATCTTCCAACTTTTGAACCTCGTGGAGAGGACAAAATTCCTTTATCATGAGCTCTCCCAGTTCCTCCCATGCGAGTCCATAGGCTGCATCGTTTCCGCGCCTGTTACACTCGGTGGTCTACCAGTCAAGTGCCCTTGACTGAAATACACCGGCAGCGGTAACGGTGTGGAGGTTCTCTGGACATCCGCTTTGGCGGAAAGTGACCTCAATTGAGTCAAACCATTGGAACATTTTGCTAGGACCATCTTCTCCTGTAAAAGTCATAGGACTGCAGGCTTTGAAGTGTTTGAAGCTGATGAAGTTTTCAGCGCATCACTCTTAGAATCCACGGATGAGTTGTTGCTGATAGCGTGAATCTCACTGACAATCTGAGGGATCACCTTGGCCATTTCCTTGGCCACGAGAGAGGCGATTCATTTGTTGGCGTTGTTTCACTGGACGGTTGTGAATGCTAGGATCGGACCCAACTTGTGAGCTTCCGGTCAGATTTGCTCAACTAACAAAGGCGGAATTCATTGTCAGCTAATTGAACAAACAAAGAACAAGCATGATGATTACTGTTTAACCGTTTGTATCTTGTATTGATTAACTTCGTAAAGATTACAGACTCGAGCAGGGCTTCGCCTCTGATCACCAAAAACAGCATGTCAGATGAACATCCTAAGTCACCTATTTATAGGCAAGGGACTTGACAGCAACTAGGGACTAGGACCTGAGATTTTCGCACGAAATTTTTGTGCGAAAATCCATAAATATTTTCGTACGAAAATTCTGACAACTAAACAAAACTTTCAAAACAAAACTTTTGACGCTGCGAAACCCTATCTATACAACAGACTTGTCCTAGACGTAGGCAATAGACATATGTGCACCAACAGACTCCCCCTTGGATGTTTCCGTAGTCTTGGACAGACTTCAAAACTTTTCTACAAAAATCTTCAAACAAATTTGACTTGATTATCCGAAAAAGCGTTTGTGTGGCTTCCGACGCTCCTCTGAGGCAATGGGAGTTTGATCTGTAGAAGGAGGTCGATTGTACGTGTTCCCAAACTTGAATATTTCTCGAGTAGCCAGCTTCCGTCGTGCCTCGATTCTTTCTTCATTCTGATCTTTCTTTTTCTTTTCTTTATCTTCAAGCTTTCTCTACGATGTGTTCCAGCTTTTACCTGAATTAACATTGTTAGCATAACATACATTAACAATCCTCTGGAACTGCAATGCCTGCTCTTTATCTTTTTCTTCATAACTGATCTTGATGAAGAATAAGCGTTCAATATCTTTCTCTGAGCAGTTGACAAGCCACATCGAATCCAACACTCTGATCGCACGCCACAACCCATAAATTGTCTTGTGCATGATCACGGTTTCAGATAGATCTTTAGACATATCCCACGATCCTTCATCAGGCTCTACACAGATAACAGCTTCCCCAGTACTTGAATCATAATGCCACCATTTGAAGATTTTGTAAAAATCGTGTTCCATTTTCTTCAAAGGCATATTCTTCATGACACGTGGCCTTTTGACAATCAAAGTCACATCCTTCTCTTGTGTAACCGGATCAATATTTGTGATGGTGCGTGGTTTGTGTGGCTTCCAGTAGTTGAAACCATGTTCAGCTTCAAACTTAATTAGCTTCCTTAGACGTTGATCATTTGGTCGTAACTTCATACTAAACGTCTTGGTCTGCACCAACTCCTTCACATCCCATTCTGGCAGAGTCTTTATATCACCCAGTCGTCTGAAGTATTGAACTCCAAACTCGCGCTTTAATGCATATACATCCAGTTCCTCAATCTAGCCCCAACTGATAATGTCACCCAGAGATGCATCAGGATCTCTGGTGAAGAAAGCTAATGACGACGGAACTTTCTTTCAGGCGGCATCTCCTTGAACCACTTTTTCTTCATTTCTCAGGTCTCTTCTTTTGTCGGTGGTTTAGGTGTCGTGCCCTCTTTTACTGCCTCTTCTACTTTTTGCTTTAGCAAATCATCGTTCAGTTCAGCAGTATTTCGTCAAGGGTAGGAAACACATCTGTTCCTTCACCTGTATACCTTGCCGCTTCATTATCATCATCTGAATCCCAATCTTCAATGATCACTCTGTCATAATCGTTTGCCTGTGGGATGTCTTCAAAAACATAGTCATTTGGCTCTGAGCTTGTGTTCTTTAGTTCCTCCTCAAAGTCGACCTTAAATGAATCTTCTTTCAAGCCAAACATTTCTGCAAGATCAGCCTTTGAGTAGTTATGAACGTATTCTCCTTCTTCGACATCATGCTCAAGGTAGATGACTTTGGGCTTTGGCACTGTCTCATCAACTTCGATCGATGATCCCCCTGAACCTGTTCATCTGTTAGTTCAAAAATAGAGTCATTCATGTAAGCATCAATAATCATACTTTCATTATCAAACATGTTAAGTACAGATTCGATCCCTTCCTTCTCTATTGCTTCACAAGTTTCATCTACCATCTCATCAATCTCTTTCTTCAATTCCCTCTGAGCTATGGCTTTCTCTCTTAATATTGACTCTAAGATCCCTTCCCCCTAAAGCACAAACCTCTTACTTATGTCAACAGTTGGATCGTAGACGACTATCTCAGAAGATACTGGCACGGATTCAGCTTCCGGCGCAGATTGTTCAATTACAGGATCTGATGAAACAGCAGCTTCATGCACAGGTTTGCTGGAGACAGGAATATCATCAATCTTTTGCTTTCCTCTGCCTTCTGCATCTAGAGCTTTCAAAGCTGATTCTCTATCTGCAACTCTTTGTCTAGCCTCCTCTCTCTCAATTTTCTCTATCTTATCAGTCAACGATATACCCAGAGTTCGAACCAGAATTTTCTTCATTGGCTCAACCTGCCTGTTGTTCGACTCTCGTTCTGCCTCATACTCTTCCATCTTCTTCATTATCCTCTGATTTTCAATCCATAGCTGCTGAGAGTTGCCTTCAGAATCTCTCTCTCATTTTCCAGCACTTTAATCCTTTCCTCATAAACAGTAACTTTCTGTGCAGCTTGAAAGAATTTCTCGTTATCATCAGTGACCAACCTCAGAATCTCCCTGATACTATCTATATCTGAATCAAGCACTTTGGTGTTCTCATCAGCCTTCTTCAGCTTTGTTTCTATCTCTCCAAGTCTCCCAACATATACATCATCAGCTGTGAACCTGTCTCCCCCTGGGATAGCATCAACATCGAAGAAGAAATCATCAAAGGTTGTGTCTGCTGGAGGATGTGGCTGTGTAGGATGAGCCGATGAAGTTGCCTTCGGCGGAGAGGAAACAGGAGGAGTGCCAATAGGTGGATGAGGAGGAGATGCAACTGGAATCTTTGTAGTAGTGTGTTGAGGAGGAGGAGATGCATGTTGAGCAGTGACGCTTGGGGGTTCAACTGATGGAGGTGGCTGAGAAGATGGAGGAGGAGACTGCGGATGCTCAGAGGATGCTTCCACTGTTTGAACAACTGGAGTCTCAGCAGGCTTTGTCTTTAGCTTGATCCTAAGTTTCTTAGCAGTAGACTCAAGCTTTCTAGCTGCAGCATGTTTGACTCTTTTTCCAGTTTTCTTCTTCGCAGGCTTGACAACACTTATATCTTCTTCGGTCTCAGATGGCTCATATGTAGTGTCATCATCACCCGTAGCCTTGCGTTTCTTTTCTTCGGCTAACTTCCTCTCTCTTTCTATTCTCTCCTGCTCTTTTATTTCTCTTTCTTTCCTCTCACCTTCCCTCCTTTCTTTGGAATCAGTACTCGAAGATGGCCCTTCATCATCACCACCACCTGTTTCGGTTTCAATACCAACCATTCTCTCAATATCAGCAGTGGTATCTTCGCCAGGCTCTTCAACATGAACTGTGTCCGTTTTTTGCACTGTTTCTTCAACAGTTACCTATTCAACATCTAGTTCATCAATCAAACCAGTACCAACACTTGATTGTTTCTTTTGGCGCTTGGGGGCTGAAGAGGAAGTCTCTGATGTTTTCTTTCTTTTTGAGGTAGAGGAAGTAGAGCCAGCTTTCTTTCTACCATAATGACCCTTCTCTCCCTCTCCCTTGATATACCAAATGCTACGCTTCTCAATGAAGTCTTCCATCATGTTCCATTCTTCGCTTTCATCACCACTGCCCTCCTTTCTCCATTTACCTTTTGACGGAGATACATAATCAGCCTTGACAAACGTTCCAAAGATAGGCTTGAATGCTGGAGCCTTTCCCCCTTTCCGGTAGTTGCTGATGTTGTGGAGATCTGATGAAGACATGTGCTCTAACACTAATATATCATATTTCTTCCTCTCGAGATTGGGGTGTAGGTGGTCGAGAATCATTGAATGAATCTTGTATACTGTAAGGATCGACCCTTTCCCAAATTCGTCACCATCTGATCAAAAATCATCTTGCTAAAGTTGTATGGCTTATTCAGAATCACTGCTACTATCATGCACATGTGATAATCTACGAGATCGTCCCAACCCCCTTTTCTATGGTTAAGGAATGTGTGATGCAGTGAGCTAGGAATCTGTAAGGCAGTCCTAGCCTGTTGATCTTGAAAGGAGCAGAGTTCACATAGCCGTTGTATCCCATTCTGTAAAAGCATCCTTTGACGAACTTCTCTGTAAATCCAGTAGGAAAGCTGCTTTCATCCCATAGATGCAACACTGATTGTATAAGATCCTCTGTGATTGTGATCTCTACATCATTTCTCCTACTCTGACTGCTGACGTAATAGCCCTTGAATCGGCTTATAACTCTGCTACGGCCCAAAAACGGTCAACGTGAGATGCGTAAACGTCATGCTTTTGTGTGAGAGCATAATATACCGGTAGCCTCTCTAGAAAATCTATATACTGTGAAAATGGAGCAAACTCTGGCACATCTTTATCGATTAAGCAGCAGGAGTTGTGCATTGGGTGAAACTCATATGCGGTTTTCTGTGAAACAGAGAGACATGAAAAGTTAGACAAAAATTTTCAAAGACACATAATCTTCTAAATTTTCGTACGAAAATAACTAGACATGTATTATCATAATTTTCGTGCGAAAATGTAGAACTTAATATAAAACATTTCAACTCAACAACTTTCGTGCGAAAATTGTCCATATTCGTGCGAAAATCTGTCTTCTTCCCAACAGTTTTATCAAATTGAACCGACTCAAAACACTTGCAATTTTTGACATTTTCTCGAAATTGAAACGGTAGACCTTGGTTAAACTTGCCGATTTTAAATCTGGAGAGTTCAATTTTAGGTTTCACCGGCTAGTTTGTCCTAGAACTACATTTTAGTCCGTTTAAGTCCAAAATAGTCCAAATTCACGGTTTGATCTCGGTGTTATACCTTCGCCATTACAAGAGGTGTGCAAATCAACCTCCCTAATGTGTTGAATCAAGTCAGAAAGCGAGTGTAATGAGGGATAGAACAAAATCGCCTCAGAGAATCCGCACCAAATATTTTAACAGATTTCGTGCGAAAACTGATATCCGACAATCTTATATGCAGCCTAGAGATTTTCATACGAAAATTGGCCTTGTGAGGTTTTGCCAAATTTTCGTAAGAAAATTCTTAAAACTCTTGAACTTTTTTCAAACTTTTTCAAACTTCCAACTTTTTCGTTTGTTTTCAGTTTTAATTATCCACACAGTTGTCCAAGTCCAAGTTAGTGACCTTGTTTAACTGTTTTGGCAACCAAGTCCAAGTTAATGAGCTTGGTTGACCACTTTTTGACCAAAACTGACATTATCCTTTGATTTTAGGTTTCAATTTAATAAACTTTTCAACATTTCAAACCAGACTTAGTTTCCAGATTAGCTCCCAGCCCGTAATTCAAATGATTTTCCTCTGCATTCTGTCGCTTTTGACTTTGAAGATTTGTTTTCCATCACCGGCAGTAAAAAATTAAAGTAGAAATAGAAAATATTTTTGAATTTTTGAATATCCCTATACTAGAAACATTTAAAGCTTTTTAAAATAATATGTACAAACATATTTACAGACATATTTTTGCGAGTTTGTGTTAGAGGATCATATCAGTTTATTGAGACACATTACCAGTACTGTTGCTCTAGATGAAACTATAAGTTCTTAAACAGATTTTCTTTAGATTGTCGGTATACTGATCCACTTAAACCTCTACACGTTTCTCAACTGCTTCAAGATATGTTAGGTAATTTTTAACAACATGGCCTAATCTGTGTTTCTCACCTTAGAATATACTCTCGCATCGAGATTCCCTAGATTTCATCTCACAGGTGAATATATCTAACTGATATCCGTAGAGGGGTGAAATGCGAGACCTGGAGAGCTCAAGTTAGTACTTCCGTACAGAGAAAGAGATGAAGGCTCGACTTTAGGTGGTGTTCCTCTTGGGAATCTTTTAATTTTTGTACTGCAGAATGTCGTATCTTTTTATGACATTTTTCTTCATTTTTTATGCAGCTTTGGGGTGAATAATGAAAAAGTATTATACAAGTTCTAGGCCATTGCTGACGCAAAATCAGAAGAACTCATATAATACCCCAGATATCAACTAAATATAAAGACCTAGTATCTCAGAATCTGGCATTCTCTCAAACGAAATTTCGGGGTACCAAACCCATATATCTGAGAGATGTTAAGCCACAGATTTACCATTTTATCTTTTTAGGTTTATATCCTGAAAGCAGTTTACTGAACGTGCGAAGCCTACCGACATATCCTTAGAAAGAAATGTTTAGACGCTTTTTAAACAATACATTTCTTTAGCGTACTGTAATGGTCCACTGATGTACTATCATCTCCTCTTATACACAAAACTCTTTTTCTATTTTTTAATGTTTTTGTATTTTTCATGATTTTTTCAATGTTTTTGTATTTTCACATTTTTTTCTCCCCCTAAAATCAAAAACATATTTTTGGATTTTTGTTTTTAAGAAAGCATGTAAACTATTTACATAAAAACATTTGACTTACCAGTGAGGATCACGTCACAACATCGTCATCCTCAAACTCAACCTCATAAATATCCCTTGATGTGAGATTCTTTAAACCATTTAATTTTGAAAGATTTCGAAATCTTGCTATGTCAAAAGCTTTGGTGTAAAAATCTGCTTTTTGGTCATCAGTGTGGATTTTCTCAATTCCTACCAACTTTTTCTCGTGACAGTCACGGATAAAGCGGTATCGAATCTCGATATGTTTAGTGCGTGAGTGTTGACAAGGATTGACTGTGATATCAATAGCCGCCTTGTTATCTACGAATATGGGCGTATCAAGAAATTGCAGACTGTAGTCTCTCATCTGTTGTTGTATCCACAGTATCTGGGAACAACAACTGGATGCTGAAACATATTCAGCTTCACAAGTAGAGAGAGCGACTGCGGTCTGTTTCTTGCATTGCCACGTTACCAAACGTTTTCCGAAGAACTGGCAGCCTGCCCTGGTAGATTTAGCGTTCTGCTTGCAGCAACCAAAATCAGAGTCAGAGTAACCCGTAAGGTTGAAATCGTCATGATGTGGATACCACAAGCCGGTGCTTGGGCATCCTTTCGAGTAGCGCATGATTCTTTTGACGCTCAACAGATGTGATTCCTTTGGGCTTGACTGATATCTGGCGCAAAGGCATGTGGGGTACATGATATCTGGTCTTGAAACTGTGAGTATCAAGGATCCGATCATGGAGTGATATAATGTTTCATCAACTTTTTCTCCATAATCGTCTGGACAAATGTCGTGGTTTGTGGCTAAAGGGGTAGATGCGGGTTTAGTTCCTGTCATGTAAAATTTCTCCAACACGTCATGAACATACTTCGTCTGGTGAATGAAATACTGTCTGGATTGTTCAACCTGAAGCCCCAGAAAGAATTTCATCTCTCCCATAGCGCTCATTTTGAATTTTTCTTTCGTGACTTTCTCAAAGTCCTTACACAGCTGTTCATTTGTCGATCCAAAGATGATATCGTCCACATAGATTTGCACAATAATCAGATGTCCATCTACTTCCTTGGTAAAGAGGGTGCTGTCTACTGTCCCTCTGGTGAATCAGTTAGCCAGAAGATGTTTTGAAAGCGTCTCGTACCAGGCTCTCGGGCCTGGTGTAAACCATACAAAGCTTTGTTCAGCAAGTAGACCTTATCTTTGTGAATTGGATCGACAAACCCCGGTGGTTGGCCGACATAAACCTCCTCTTTTACTTTACCATACAGGAAAGCAGACTTCGCATCCAATTGGTACACTTTGAAACCTTTCCACGAGGCGAAATCCAGGAAAATGCGGATAGCTTCTAGACGTGCGACTGGGGCGTAGACCTCGTTGTAGTCTATCCCTTCTTGCTGATGAAAACCTTGAACTACGAGCCGAGCTTTGTTGCGAACAACCATTCCTCTATCATCTCTTTTGCACTTGTAAACTCATCGAGTGCTTATCTTTTTCTGCTTTGGTGGTAGGTCAACAAGTTCCCAGACTCCTAGTTTCTGGAACTGCAATAATTCTTCCTGCATTGCTTCCACCCAACTTTCATCTTTAAGAACACCTCTGAAGTTTCCTGGTTCTACCTGAGAAACAAAACAACTATGAGAAAATTTATTTTTGAAGTGGAGCAACTTTAGAATAAAAGCAACTTAGATCCTTGTTGATCTGATTTCGCGTTTTCACGCCTGCTTGCAGTTCTCCTATAATGTTGTCTGCCGGATGGTAGGAGACTGATCTCGGCATTACTTCGCCTGGAACATTTACTGAGCTTTCCAAATTTGTGATATTCTGATCTGCAACTTGTTCTGAAGAAGTAGCCTCATTTCTAGCACTGGTTTCGGCAGCTTGATTGTTGAGGTAACTTGTAATCTCTTCTGAGCCTTCATCAGAACTGGATCCCCCATCATCAAAGGTAGGATCTTGTTCAGGTTCTGCATTTGCTGGTTGAGAGGAGGATGGTTCTGCAGTATTCTGAACTGGTGGAACAACTGGTTCTGACTGAGTGTTGCTCAGACCTGCTTCTGAGGAAGGTGTTGTTGTTGGAGAGATTACCAACGGTCCTGTCACTTGCTCTTGATTCGATATCTGATGTTGTTGAAATAGCAAGATAAATTCTTCCTCAGACGGTTCTTCAGGTAGATCAAACGAATTCCACAACCCTTCGTAATTGAACAGCCAAGGATCTCCAGGTTTTTGTATGGGCGTTGTGTATCTCTGGCAATCAACGTGTTGAGCAATAATAACCTGATTCATGCTTGGTAGATAGACTCTCTTTTACGGACTTGCATATCCTACGAAAAATCCTTCCAAAGATCTGGCACCAAATTTTCCTTCCGGGTCCAATACGGTACACGGTGATCTAAAAGGCTCCAAAAACTCTAGATTAGGTTGTTGCTGGTTAAGTAGTTCAAAGCATGTCTTTTTGTGCTTCTTGACAGTCATTACGCTGTTGAGGGTGTAACATGCAGATGCAACAGCTTCGCTCCAAAAACAAATAGGTAACTTTGAATCAGCAAGCATCGTGCGTGCAGTCTCGATAAGTGTTCTGTTCTTTCGTTCAGCTACTCCATTTTGTTGAGGGGTATAGGGGGCACTGAACTCGTGATGAATACCCTTAGCATTGGAGAATTCAAGCATCTTGTTGTTCTTGAACTCAGTACCGTTGTCACTTCTGATTCTCTTGATAAGCAAATGGTAAAGGTTTTCAATCTTTCAAAACAAGATCATCAAATTTTCAAACGTTTCGTTCTTGCTTTCTTGAAAGAAAACCCATGAGAATCTTGAGAAGTCATCGGTTACGACTAGGCAGTATAGATCTCCTTTAATACTTTTCACATTGACAGGCCCAAAGAGATCCATGTGTAGCCTTTCCAGTGGAAGCTTGATGGAGTTGAGAAGTTTTCTAGGGTTTGACTTCTTGTGCTGCTTCCCCTTTTTACAGCTGATACAGTCATCTGACAAATGAAAATTTTTGAGATTCACTCCTTCCACTAGATTGTTGTGCACCAGAAAATTCATTTTTCTTAGATGAATGTGACCCATCTTCCTATGCCATAGAATTGATTCCTTTCAGTGGCCTTTGATACAAAACACTGTCCTTCCTTTGAAGTAGTGGATGCGACGCTCATGTCAGCGCGCATGAGGATCCATTCCTCAGGAATAATGAAACCAGGTTTAAGAATAAGACACTCTTTGTCGTTGAAATGAGTTGTGAACTTCTTATCACAGATCTGTGAGATGCTCAATAAATTGTTCTTGAGCTCAGCAATGTAGTTCACTTTGTCAAAAGACACGACTCCGTTTGTCAAAATTCCTTCTCCCATGATCCTGCCGCCCTGTGTTCCGGCAAATCTAACATATCCACCCTGATGGCTTTTACGTTGTACAACAAAGCCAACATCCCTGTCATGTGCCTAGAAGCTCCATTGTCCATGATCCACTTTGAAATGATTGACCTTGGAAGCCCCTGACATATAAAAAACATATTACTTAAACTGAGAGACCCAAGCCCTTTCGGTCTTGGGTGGGATGACAATGTCGACCTTTGGAACTGTGGTAACTTTGACATCTTTCTTAATCTCAACCCATTGTCCAGTCTTAGATTCAGTCTTATCTTTTGATTTGACTGGAACATTGGTTGATTTCGGGGTTACATGAGATGTTTTTGCTTTGGCTACCCAGGTTTGTGCCTTCGAAAATGCCTTTTTGATATAAAGATTAGATTCTTTTCTTTCATTTTTCTTAGATGTTTCACCAACTTCATATTTTGAAATGATTTCAGTTGGTGGTTCCTCATTAGGACTGAAGTTATCTTTTCGCTTCAAAATCTTTGTTGGCACAAACTCTGGACCCTTTTTCTTTTCATCTACTGTAAACTTCCTTTGTTCATGAACAGGTTTTGAACGATTTTGGGAACAATGTCGTGCAATATGCACAACCTTGTTACATCTGTAGCACGTTCTACTGTCGTTTCCAACAGTGTGTTCCAAAGCCTGTTCATGAATCTCTTTTTCTTTCTTAAACTCATCGTTGGTTTGTTTGTTAATGACTTCCTTTTCCTCAACAGTGTTAGTTCCAAAAAACAAACTCAACTTTCTTTGTAAAATTTGTCTTTCGAGATTTGTTATTTCTTTTCTTTTCAAACCCTAACCCATCCCTCTTGTTTTCAGGATATCCTCTTCCTCTTGGATGAATGATTTTGTTTGACTTCTTTAGTTTTGAGTAAAAACCAGCAACTTGTTTTTCAAGATCAGATGTGTCAACTTCAATGAGTTTAAAGAATTTGTCGACACGGTCGAAGTTTATCTAATCCTTTCATTTTGTAGATAACTACATTAGGATCATCATTTAAACTATTGTCTGATGCTATGATAAAATTTCATGAAAACTTTTCTCACTTCCAGAAGGTGAACTTGACTCTGATTTCTCTTTGTTTGACTCAGCACTCTCGTAAATTGTGCTATCAGACTCATTTTCAAAAACATTTTCAAACACTTTGGTTACCACCTCGGATTCACATTCCTTCTCAGAGTTGGAATATGTTACATCAAGATTTTCTGGCAGCTTGTTACTCCTTTCAGTGAGTAATTTTAAGTTTAGCGCCTTTTCCACCCCGTCAGGATGTTTCTTAGCATAGCTATTTCACATAGGAGGTGGAACATGATCGTAACATTTTCCATGGCTTTTATCATTCTTCTTAACTTCTTTACTGTTTTCTGGTTTTGGAAGAATGTGATCAAGGATATACATGCTGGTAGAGTAACTGATTAACAATTTGTTAACTCTTTCTGTTTCAATTTTTGTTTTCTCCAGCTCACTTTTTAGCTCAGCAATTGTGTTAATGTGCATATTAATGGCCATTTGTTTGTCCATCACAGTTGCTTTGAGCATTGAAAGTGTTTTGTCATCTTCTTTGACAGTTTTCTCATATTGTCGAATGGTCCTGCTGAGTTTATCATAAGATTCTTTTACGGTGTTATAATCATATGACATCTTATCATTGTATGTTTTAAGTTCTTTAAAAGCTTTCTTTTTTCAGCACATTGCTCACATGCTTCTGCACATATTAAGCATGAGCTGACCAATTCGACAGCTTGAGCTTTGATTGTTTCATTTTTTGCTTCAACCTTTTCTACCTATTCTTCCACACTGACTACCTCTTTTGTATTGGCCATGAGTGCTTTGTTGGCCATGTCGGTTAAGCTCTCCAGTGTTACAGGCTTGGTTACATCAATCACCTCCATACTCTCTGTCTTTATCTCCTTAGGACTTTCTTCTTTGTGACCAGAATCGAAGCTACCTGCAAAAGTTTTCAGAATCGTGTCAAATAAACAGGGTTAGGAGTACCTCTGAGACATTCTTCTTCTTCCGCTGATGATCTGAAGTAGTCTGCAAGAACCTCTTCCATTTCTTCTTCTGTGACTTCTTCAGATGATTTAGGTTCTTCTATGATTCAGCAACAAGTGCAAGACTTTCTTTCTTGGAAATGAAATTGTTCCAATTGAACCCTTCATCTTCTTGTGTTACCACAAGAGCTTTGTCTTTTGAGTTTGAAGGTCCATCTTTGATTTGTGCCATTCATTTCTCTGGCTGTGTTCGATGATAAATCGCCTTTTTGTAATAGTCATCCTTGAACGGATTATGATTGCCCTTTACTTCTCGGTTTGGACATTCACGCTTGAAGTGCCCTTTCTCCCTGCACTTGAAGCATGTGACTTTGGATTTATCAAATCCTAATTTTCCGTCAAGGCCTCTAAAATCATCTCTTCCTGTAATTCCATAAAATGCTGAGCCCTTCGAACCACTGATGCCATGCACACATAGTGTCAATCAATTCCATCTCTTCCGGATCAATTTGGTCGTAATCTTCTATAGTCATTTCCGGATTTCCGATTCTTCCAGCTACTAGGCTTTCATAGGATTCCAGAACTGCTGCAAGTAGCACCATGTGTTGCTTAGCGGTCTGCTCATTGAAGTCTGAGCATTCTGGAGGTTCACTGCAATGTTACATTGCAGAATTCGCTGGTTAGAATTGGATTGATTTTGCTGATTGCTTTGTGAGCTGTGAGATAATTGTTGTCCTTGGTGATTGTTTGGATTGAAGATAGCATACGTTTAGAATCCACTTGATTGGTTGGAGGCTGGACTAGCATTTGAGTTAGCAATAAAGGCTGTTTTGGATCTTGGGACTCTGAACAGGAGTGTTTGGGTTTCCTTTGTAGTATAGACTCACGTCCTGTTGCGAGTTTGATTTCTTGCCTTTTGCCATTTTCTGCATCTCTAGCTCATGCCCTTCCAATTTTTCTATGAATCTTGGTAAACTTAGACTGTCATACTCTGCCCCATTCTTTAGAATAGTTAGATATGTTGAGCATTCCCCTTCAGGCAAAGAATCTGCCAGCTTGTCGACTAGCTCTTCATTCGTTTTGACAATTCCCATACGCTTTATTTGTACTACCAGGTGGCAGTATCTTTCTATGAGCTGCTTCATGTTTTCGCCCGGAAGAACTTTGAACACTTCAAATTCTTTGTTCAGTAATGCCTTCTTTCCTTTTCTGACATGAGTACTTCCTTGCGCTCTTAATCGTAAAGCTAGCCACAGCGACTGAGCATCGTCTTCATGCTAAAAGAGAACCAAGATATCCTCCTTTATGGCTTGCTAGAGGAGATTCATCATCTTCTTTTCATTAACGTATTTGTCTCGTTCTTCTTCGGTCAAATGAGCTAACGTTTTCTCAATTCCAAGTTCATTAAGAGGCGCTTGGTATTTGTTCTCAAGTGCAAACCAGCAATTTAAGTTTGTTGCTTGAACCCAGTTCATGAAGCGCTCACTCCAACTCTCGTAATCTTCGATGTTCATGAGTTTTGGGCTTTGTAGTGGTTCCCATTTCATTTTCTAGATTCATGTTCTGAGCTGCTACAGAAGCTGTAACTGCTTGCGTGACAAACGCGTTATGAAATTCTTCCTCACCTGACATCTTAAAAATACTTATGACAGAAAACAGATTAAAACTGGTTAACCTGAAACTAACTGAAAATTAGAAAGAAACTAAGAATTTTCGTACGAAATAATGTTCTGGAATTTCGTGCGAAAACTTGAATTTTCGTACGAAAATTTTAATCTCGTGCGAAAATTATATCCTTTGTTAGTTCAAACTTTTCAGAAATTAGGTTCCTGATTTTCATACGAAAACTAGTGTTTCGTGCGAAAATTCTTATCTGCTTCGAACACTTGTTCACAATTTCACGTTTTTGGCAATTTCAAGAATGATTTTGACGGATTTTAGGTTTGTATGTTTCACTGAACTGTTTAGAATTCATTCTAACACGTTATACTAATAACTAATCCAAATTGTCCATGAAATCCTTCAGATCTAGATTAAGTTCCAAGAAAGAGTAGAAGAAGAGTTTCCAATGGATGAATCTTGAATTTTGAAGGTTGAATCCAGCTGAAACTTGGTTGTTTGTTCACAAATCAGACCTCAAGGCTCTGATACCACTTGTGAATGCTAGGATCGGACCCAACTTGTGAGCTTCTGGTCAGATTTGCTCAACTAACAGAGGCGGATTCATTGTTAGCTGATTGAACAAACAAAGAACAAGCGTGATGATTATTGTTTAACCGTCGGTATCTTGTATTGATTGACTTCGTAAAGATTACAGACTCGAGCAGGGCTTCGCCTCTGATCACCAAAAACTGCATGTTAGACAAATATCCTAAGTCATTTATTTATAGGCAAGACTTGACAGCAACTAGGGACTAGGACCTGAGATTGTAACATCCGTCAAAAACGGATTTACCAAACCCGCTCCGTTTATCAACCGAACAGTCAGTCAAAATTTTCGTTTCGAATTAAATGTCCAAAACATTTTTAAACGATCCGTAATCAATTATTATACGCGAATATATATTTAGTTTTTGAAAAACTGTCAAAAATCGCAAAATAAAAATTAAATACATATGCCGGGTTTCGAACCCGGGTCTGTACCGAGTCACTAAGTGACTTAACACCTCACACACAAACCACTGCGCCGCTAGTCTTGTTTGATGAATAATAGAATCATTTAATTGATATAGTGACTTTACGAATTCCAAACCGGCGCCCAATCGTTTCAGTCGTCGGAATCCCGGAATATTCGCGAGCTTTAACACCGATTTACGTTATAACGTAAACCTTTAATCACATATCGGTTATAACCGATGTTTGAAGTCCGCGACCAAATTCAAAACCGCCGGAAAACTTGAATTGACGAACCCAGTCCGAAATCAGACCAAATACATTTCATCTTTCCCTATAAATTCAACCACAACCGTCTACAAACACTTTCGCACAAAAATCACACCTTTTCTCGGCGTAATTCCACTCGCCGGAACCTTCCTGTTTTTCGCCGGAAAACCGAGTTTTAATTTTTGAACCTCACTGAACCTCCTAAGTTTATACCGAAGTCACCCTTACTATTTCCAAGCTTTCCGGAGACTTTCTGCTGCAAGGCACCAGACGCCGGAGTTGTTTTTCTGTCGCCGGAGTTCTGCCGGAAAACAGAGGAAAACGAGTCGGTATACCTCACGCTTATCTTCCTTTCTTTTTACTTCCATATTACCAGAAATTAACCTAAAACGCTAAGAAACTGATTTAAAATCTTGAACTAGTCGAACGCCGATTCTGGTTATTTTTCAGCGAAGAAGACGACGCTCTTTCGTTATCATATAAGTATAATATAAATCAAGAAATTAATCGGGTTAGACACACAGTCCAGCGGTGGACTGTGTGCACATATAAAACGCAAAACGTCTCGAGTTCGAATCCCGTCTCACACACGCTGCCTTAATAAAATCCATTTTTTTTTTGTTTTACTGAACCGGATCGCCTAAGATATATGTTAAGTATATTAATAACCGAAACAATAACCAAGTTAGACACACAGTCCAGCGGTGGACTGTGTGTTTGTTTATATCACAGGTCACGAGTTCGAGTCCGGTCCTCAGCACCGACTCGGACAATTATCTTTTCTTTTAAATAAGGCAGAAAAGGAAATATCTATTTTGTATTTAAGTATAATAAAAACCGAATACTATAACATGTTGAACACACAGTCCAGCGGTGGACTGTGTGTTGGATTGAACCACAGGTCCCGGGTTCGAGACCTGTGGTGTGCATGACCGTTTCGATTAAATTGTTTTTAAGATAAAAATGATTTTCGGTTTAATCTAATTAGTGTATATATATAATTAAAATCGGATATATAACGGGTTAGACACGTAGCTCAGTTGGTAGAGCTGCGTGCACGCGTACGAGAGGTCTCGGGTTCGAGCCTCACTCAGCGCACAATAAACTGTCAACGAACCGGTCAACGGTCAGGTCAACGGTCAACCGGCCGGTCAACGGTCAGAAAAATAATAATTTTTTTTATTTATTTTATTTAATTATTTTAATTAAAAATCAATTATAAATACTTAAAAATAACATTTTTAAGATTAGAAAATAGTTTCAAACTCACAAAAATACACCCAACAATCCTACTAATATAGTTTAATAAAATCCGTTTACTCACCAAACCATAATGCGATTTATCTAGGTTAAATCTCACTCGTGGTTAAAACCACTTCGCGTGCATTCATCATCATCAACCGAACGCACCCACTGTGAGTGAATCTTACAATTCCCCCTTTTAAATTACACGTTTTGGGGTGTGTCATGTGTTATGAATTTATTAATTTATTTATTTAAACTTGTGCCGTACCACATCATGACATAAACTTAGATTGATTGATTGTTGTGATTTATTTATATTTCCGTTAGTCAAATTACATGAAACTCATACATTAAGCCATCAGTTCCTCGTGGGAAACGAGTAGAACATCGCGTGCTTCAATTCAAATTCATTATTGTTTATGTGTGTTTTTCATTGATTTCATATTGTTTGTAGTTGTGTTATTCATATTATCATGTTTATGCAATTCATTCATCAGGCCCCTCAGTTCCTCGTGAGAGACGAGTTGAGCATCGCGTGCCTTTAATTGTTTCCATTATTATTCATGAGTGTTTCATTTAACATCTTATGATTGTTGATCAAGTTACATCTAATTTTATTCATGTTTGGTTGTGCACATATTTCATAATCAATTTAAATAAATTGTTCAAATGTTTTCCATAGGATTCACTCGCCAACATTATGTTGATCCAAAAACCTTTTTACACATGATACAGGTGCACAGGTTGAAGCAAGGATAGCATAGGATATGCCTTAGAAGAGAACAAAGGAGTTAGATTGTTAGTTAGATCATGTTGTAGCAATCATTGTAAACTTTCATTTAATTTGTATTAATGAATATGAAACATTTAATAAATGTCATGAGCTTTGATGATAACCCAATCATGCCCCGATCACCTTATCCGCTGCGGGTCGGGGTGTGACAGATTGGTATCAGAGCCATGACTATAGGGATATAGGATAGGTTATTAGACCCTTAGAGCCTATACTATAGTCTGCCTAAATTTTAAATTGATTAGGTGGTTACATACAAACTTATGATATTTATTTGTTTCATATTTGTTTACATTTCAGTCAAACATACATGCTCGTATACATGTTCATTATACATATATACATATTCATTATACATATATCGATGTTCATGTGTTCAATTTAATTTCATATTCTCATTATCCAAAGATTTTATGCAATTTTCAATTCTCATCAAAGTAAGTTCTGCGACGGGCATGTAGTAACTGGAAGGGTACAAGTACCGGTAGTCGGAACGTCCTGTCTAGGCTGGCATTCGTATAAATCCAATATAACGGACCAGTTTGCCTACCTGGGGACCAACGATGAGAGTACGAAGGACCTATTAGGCCAAAGCATGCCACACCAAACGTCGTTCGAACTAACCCTACTTTGAGGTGTCACCGTGTCTACACCTGGACACATTCCGAACATCACACGTTGTATACATATTTCTCGATTTTCACCGGGTTTTGTGTACGCAACCAGGCAGAAACCGTGCGAACCATATGAAAAACCGGTAATTCATGGGGGCCCACATGATTACATAAGGTAAAGTATGGCGGCACGACGGGCCTAACAGCGAGCAAAGCCAAAGACATCCTATGGATGTAGTATTTTTGTATAATTATTTTATGAATGTTCATTCTTGAATGCGACCCACGATCTCAAAAGCATCCAACTCATACCCTTGTCATGTATTCAATGTAGATGTCTTCTAACCTCGCCCGTAGGAAGACGAGAGCAAGAAAAGCCCGCGAACGCATGGCTACCTTAATCGCTCAACAAATGGCTGCTGTAATACCCAATATTGTAATCCAAGTTCAACAAGCACTTACCAATAATCCTGTCAACCAAGCAAACCAAAACATTTTCAACTCTTCCCCAAACACCACTAAATGCACCTACAAGCATTTCAAATCATGCGACCCTCCGAAATATAAAGGGACTGAAGGTGTCACCGCACTCCTCCATTGGTTTGAAGAAATGGAGAATACTTTTCTAAATTGCGATTGCCCTGATGATCGCAAAGCGCGTTATGCTACCAGTCGACTATATGGGATAGCACTTACTTGGTGGAATACAGAGAAGGCGAAACGAGGTGTTGAAGATGCTATGTCCCTAACTTGGAACGAATTGAAGGAAATCATGACCAGACGATTTTGTCCAAGGAGCGAAATCAAGAAGCTAGAAGATGAATTTTACTCATTGAAGCAAGTGGAAGGAGACCACACCACCTACAACAAAAGGTTCCTCGAATTACATCAAATGGTTCCCAACATGTTTACTCCCCTCTACCGTTTGATCGAGCACTACATTCGTGGTCTTCCGTCAAAGATTCAAGACCCCGTGATAAGTACCAAGCCTGCAACTTTGGAAGCAGCAATGGAGCTAGCAATAGAGCTCACCGAGAACCGAATCCGAAACAAAGACTTCGAGGAAGAGAAGAAGAAGGATAAAGAATCAACTGAAACCTCCGAATCCCCTTCTCAACCCGAATCCCCTTCTCAACCCAACCCTAAGAGAAAAAGAGTCGGGCGACTTTTCGCTGCTACCCAACGAAATCAACCCGTTTTTCACGCTATACCCATCCGAGCTGTCCCAATCACCCAAGTGGCACCCAATTCAGCTTACCCAAATAAGAAACCATATCTTGGACCTCACCCTCAATGCAACCACTGTTTTTATCATCATTCCCTTACTTTACCTTGCCGGCTATGTACAACTTGTGGACGTTTTGGTCATTTGAGCAATGTTTGTCGCACCTTTCAAGACCAAACCTTTTCCCCTACTCAAAACATGGCCCAAACTTTTCACCAACCCCAACACCCCATGTTCCCATATGCTCGAGCTTGCTTCAATTGTGGCGACCCTACCCACCTTAGAAACACATGCCCTCAATTGGTTAACGTTATCAACACTCAAGCCCAATCAAACCCAGTTAACCAAGTAAACCAAGAAAACCCAACCACTATGCCGCCAGCAAGAGAAAGAGTCTTCAATATCAACGCCAACCCTGTCGAAGATAATGACGGCCCAAACGAAGATACTCAGCTAGTCCTGTTCGCCGAGGATCCAGATTCAACTCCTATTGTTTAGTCTTTCTTTATCACATGTGTAGACTGTTAGAGAAATCATTGGATATTATATATTATATATTGTTTTCAGTATACGATTTTGCCGAGGCCGTGGCTCCCCATCCATCGAGGTTGAGTTGGATCCCCATTTTATTATGTGGTTGATCTTGGCGTGCCCGCACGATCGGCTCCGTTTGTTGAGCCTTGATCGGTTACGTAATATTACATTTCAAGTACATGCAATACACTCGGCTCCGTTTGATTGAGCCTTGAGTGCACAGTTCAATTTACATTTCAAGTACATGCAATACACTCGGCTCCGTTTGATTGAGCCTTGAGTGCACAGTTCAATTTACATTTCAAGTTCATGCAATACGCTCGGCTCCGTTTGATTGAGCCTTGAGTGCACAGTTCAATTTACATTTCAAGTTCATGCAATACGTTCGGCTCCGTTTGATTGAGCCTTGAGCGCACATACAATTTCATTATCAGAATCTTGTGGTTGTGGTGTTTGTAGTAGAGTCGCATCGAACTAACCATAACTTTCGGATAAAGTCAACGAAAATTTGACAAGGATATGGTGGATACGCCGATGGTACTTCCTATATATAAGTATTCTTGTCAAATGATCGGAGGCATTATCAGGCGATTATGAGAGGTTCCATGCATAGGCTGTTTGTGTGGTTAAGTTATTCATATTCAGTACATGCAATATGTTCGGCTCCGTTTGATTGAGCCTTGAGCACACAATTTCAATTTCAGTACATTCAATATGTTCGGCTCCGTTTGATTGAGCCTTGAGCACACAATTTCAATTTCAGTACATTCAATATGTTCGGCTCCGTTTGATTGAGCCTTGAGCACACAATTTCATTTTCAGTACATGCAATACGATCGGCTCCGTTCGATTGAGCCTTGATCGCACAGATATGTTTCATTTCAGTAATTTATGTTTGTTGTATTGATTGTAGAGTTATAGGACTAATCATAGTTCACTGTTAAAACCAATGAAAATTTGACAAGAATATGGTGGATACGCCGCTGGTACTTCCTATATATAAGTATTCTTGCCAAAGGATCAGAGGCATTATCAGGCGGTTATGAGAAGTTCCATGTAGGATTTATTATTGCCTTGGTTGGAATTTGTGTTACATTTACATCATCATATTATTTAAAGAGATTGGATTGTGTTTCATTTCTACATAAATTAACCTCTCCATCATAACAAACGAGAGAGGAACTTCCGTCATTCAAACATATATGTTATCAGAATGTGGATTCAAATATTTGCTGTTGTGTTTATTCATGTTCAAATATTCGCTGATGTTCTATTCATGTTCGAATCTTTGCTGTTGTGTTTATTCATGTCCAAATATTTGTTGATGTGTTCATTTATGTTCGAATATTTGTTGTTATGTTTATTCATGTTCAAATATTTGCTGATATGTTCATTCATGTTTGGATATCAGCTGTTGTGTTTTTATTTATGTTCCATGTAGATTGTAGTGTTAGAAGTTTTGCCTTAGGATATAACCATATTTTTCCCAAACGTATCTTAACACATATGCATGATATCATTTTAGCAAATCATTTCTGCTTATCAATATTCATACAGTAGGCAACAAAAAGCGATTCCTGAATAGGGTACATAACCCTTACAAGGAACGTTACCGCCTCGAACGAAAACTTAAACTTTTATTTTTCTAAGCATACAACTGTCAAACAAAACGTCATCATTCTTTTTAGTCAAAATATATCATTATTTAAATTTCGGGACGAAATTTCTAAAAAGCAGGGATACTGTAACATCCGTCAAAAACGGATTTACCAAACCCGCTCCGTTTATCAACCGAACAGTCAGTCAAAATTTTCGTTTCGAATTAAATGTCCAAAACATTTTTAAACGATCCGTAATCAATTATTATACGCGAATATATATTTAGTTTTTGAAAAACTGTCAAAAATCGCAAAATAAAAATTAAATACATATGCCGGGTTTCGAACCCGGGTCTGTACCGAGTCACTAAGTGACTTAACACCTCACACACAAACCACTGCGCCGCTAGTCTTGTTTGATGAATAATAGAATCATTTAATTGATATAGTGACTTTACGAATTCCAAACCGGCGCCCAATCGTTTCAGTCGTCGGAATCCCGGAATATTCGCGAGCTTTAACACCGATTTACGTTATAACGTAAACCTTTAATCACATATCGGTTATAACCGATGTTTGAAGTCCGCGACCAAATTCAAAACCGCCGGAAAACTTGAATTGACGAACCCAGTCCGAAATCAGACCAAATACATTTCATCTTTCCCTATAAATTCAACCACAACCGTCTACAAACACTTTCGCACAAAAATCACACCTTTTCTCGGCGTAATTCCACTCGCCGGAACCTTCCTGTTTTTCGCCGGAAAACCGAGTTTTAATTTTTGAACCTCACTGAACCTCCTAAGTTTATACCGAAGTCACCCTTACTATTTCCAAGCTTTCCGGAGACTTTCTGCTGCAAGGCACCAGACGCCGGAGTTGTTTTTCTGTCGCCGGAGTTCTGCCGGAAAACAGAGGAAAACGAGTCGGTATACCTCACGCTTATCTTCCTTTCTTTTTACTTCCATATTACCAGAAATTAACCTAAAACGCTAAGAAACTGATTTAAAATCTTGAACTAGTCGAACGCCGATTCTGGTTATTTTTCAGCGAAGAAGACGACGCTCTTTCGTTATCATATAAGTATAATATAAATCAAGAAATTAATCGGGTTAGACACACAGTCCAGCGGTGGACTGTGTGCACATATAAAACGCAAAACGTCTCGAGTTCGAATCCCGTCTCACACACGCTGCCTTAATAAAATCCATTTTTTTTTTGTTTTACTGAACCGGATCGCCTAAGATATATGTTAAGTATATTAATAACCGAAACAATAACCAAGTTAGACACACAGTCCAGCGGTGGACTGTGTGTTTGTTTATATCACAGGTCACGAGTTCGAGTCCGGTCCTCAGCACCGACTCGGACAATTATCTTTTCTTTTAAATAAGGCAGAAAAGGAAATATCTATTTTGTATTTAAGTATAATAAAAACCGAATACTATAACATGTTGAACACACAGTCCAGCGGTGGACTGTGTGTTGGATTGAACCACAGGTCCCGGGTTCGAGACCTGTGGTGTGCATGACCGTTTCGATTAAATTGTTTTTAAGATAAAAATGATTTTCGGTTTAATCTAATTAGTGTATATATATAATTAAAATCGGATATATAACGGGTTAGACACGTAGCTCAGTTGGTAGAGCTGCGTGCACGCGTACGAGAGGTCTCGGGTTCGAGCCTCACTCAGCGCACAATAAACTGTCAACGAACCGGTCAACGGTCAGGTCAACGGTCAACCGGCCGGTCAACGGTCAGAAAAATAATAATTTTTTTTATTTATTTTATTTAATTATTTTAATTAAAAATCAATTATAAATACTTAAAAATAACATTTTTAAGATTAGAAAATAGTTTCAAACTCACAAAAATACACCCAACAATCCTACTAATATAGTTTAATAAAATCCGTTTACTCACCAAACCATAATGCGATTTATCTAGGTTAAATCTCACTCGTGGTTAAAACCACTTCGCGTGCATTCATCATCATCAACCGAACGCACCCACTGTGAGTGAATCTTACAATTCCCCCTTTTAAATTACACGTTTTGGGGTGTGTCATGTGTTATGAATTTATTAATTTATTTATTTAAACTTGTGCCGTACCACATCATGACATAAACTTAGATTGATTGATTGTTGTGATTTATTTATATTTCCGTTAGTCAAATTACATGAAACTCATACATTAAGCCATCAGTTCCTCGTGGGAAACGAGTAGAACATCGCGTGCTTCAATTCAAATTCATTATTGTTTATGTGTGTTTTTCATTGATTTCATATTGTTTGTAGTTGTGTTATTCATATTATCATGTTTATGCAATTCATTCATCAGGCCCCTCAGTTCCTCGTGAGAGACGAGTTGAGCATCGCGTGCCTTTAATTGTTTCCATTATTATTCATGAGTGTTTCATTTAACATCTTATGATTGTTGATCAAGTTACATCTAATTTTATTCATGTTTGGTTGTGCACATATTTCATAATCAATTTAAATAAATTGTTCAAATGTTTTCCATAGGATTCACTCGCCAACATTATGTTGATCCAAAAACCTTTTTACACATGATACAGGTGCACAGGTTGAAGCAAGGATAGCATAGGATATGCCTTAGAAGAGAACAAAGGAGTTAGATTGTTAGTTAGATCATGTTGTAGCAATCATTGTAAACTTTCATTTAATTTGTATTAATGAATATGAAACATTTAATAAATGTCATGAGCTTTGATGATAACCCAATCATGCCCCGATCACCTTATCCGCTGCGGGTCGGGGTGTGACAGAGATTTTCGCACGAAATTTTCGTGCGAAAATCCATAAAGATTTTCGTGCAAAAATTCTGCCAACTAAACAAAACTTTCAAAACAAAACTTTTGACGCTGCGAAACCCTATCTATACAACAGATTTCTCCTAGACGTAGGCAATAGACATATTTCCACCAACAACGGTCTTGCGAGTGTGAGATCCCATGGATGCCATCTACACGAGGGGAATAGAGGAGATTCGATTATAACGGGTTTTGTTTAAAAGTTTTGCGTTTTGCTCAATGTACTTTGTTATTATTATTATTCACATAAGGCACAAAATCACGTAGTCACATTAACACATAACCACATAGGCACTTAATCACATATTTTGCACGTATTCACATAATTTACATAAACACATATTTTGCACGTATTCATATTCATTAAACCATGCGTAGCGCGTATGAGATGTGCGTAATATAGCGTAACATATGCAAGTAATACAGCGTATGAGGACATGCGCGTAAGAGAGTTGTGTGTTTAGTTCATTCACGATTAATTGGCATTTTAGATTGCGGAAGTTGTGCGAGTTGTGCGTACATTGCGAGAGTACGAGATCAATTAGCGCTTTACAAGATGTACGCCTTGTAGAGCGAGGAGTGATAAAACGAAAATCGTTAAAGGGTAAAAGTTTTAAATTCACGAATTTAAAACACATAAACACAATAAAATTCGATGATGCGTAAAAGCGGCAATTGTAGGCTTAAAAGTCAACAGAGCATCCTGGGTTTTGAGACATCGACTAACCAAAGTGATTCAACAATTCCCTTGAGTTCAGGCACACGTTTTGGCCTAATAGACAAATGTTCTCGCTGAGATGCGGCTAACGACATTTATCCTTCCAGTTACTACGTGCCCCGAGTCATTGAAGTAATCGAGACTTTGGTGACATTTAAAATCGAAGAGTGGAACTAGTCATCAAGATGCGGGTTTCACCCCTAGCTTAACGACTTCGTACACTAACTGTGGTTGTTCTCACCGAATGAATCGGGAGTTCCACTGGATAGAAATAGAGATTTTCGTCGAGATACGAATATCACTCCTAACTCAACGAAAGAATCTCGTGCGGGGAATAATACGTGGTGTGAGTGATCTTATCGAGAGTTCTTAGTTTTCACACCTAATCTCGACACAATCACTCATTTGTGTTATGTGAGTGTCTTTGCGGCTCCGTGTATTGTGTAGAAAGCCTTAGGAAAGACGTTGTATAATATTTTAAGACCAAAATGATAGTCGAGGAAATGAGATAGCGAGAATAATATTTTAAGCACATAAATAACGAGTAGCCAAATCGGTTCCTACTCTAGACTAGGACTAATCATACAATTAACCCTAATTCCCTATAGTTGTGGCTCTTGTACCAATCTGTCACACCCCAACCGATGGCGGAAACATCGAGATGTGGCACTAAGCGATGAGATTGCTAGAGAGGATCCATAACGACTATTTTCGTGACAATAATCAACTAAGTTTCAATTTCATAAATACTAATCAAATCCATACGAATATCCAAAACAAATACAAATTTGTCTCAACAAACGTAACAAAAAAATATAACTAAATTAGGCGTGTATCTAGGGCCTAATCTGTTTTTAGCATACGATTCTTCAACCTGTTACATACGTTAAAATAATAGTCAATACATAATGTAAAGGTGAGTACACAAGTTTGGCATAAGTATAGTAATAAAAGTGTTTCGCAAAACTAGCATGTATAAACGTACTAAGTGAATCATGTAAGCTAATAGAACTGATACAAGCTAACCAGCGAGACCGCGTGAGAGATGCGCGTCACGTGTTCACTGAAGTGTCCACGTACGTAACAGTAAAGTAAAGCATGCCTTAACAACCCCCGAACCTACGGGTGGCCGGGGAGGTCTTTGGAAAGAGTTTAGTCTCTTGTGGGAACTTGGACTGGTTCGTATGAAGCGTGCTTCGTACGAGTCAGTCCGGTTCGCACAAGTGACTGTTCTTGCGTCTTCATGCGTCCGGGACTGAGTTCTCGCCTGAATCGGATGTGATTTCGAGTCCTTTTCATGACGGTTTTGACACCGCTTCGTCCCACTATCTAGTGAACGAAACATATGTCGGTTTTGGTCCATTTTTGTGTAAAAATCGAGTTTAAACAGTTTTCGTAGGATTGAGCACTTTGGTGAGTTGAAATAACAAGATTTCTAACTTGGGAAGCCAAAGCTAAGCCCAATATACTCGTTTAAGTGTGAATCCAAGGTAAAATCAGAAATTTTTATGAAAAAGCTGAAGGTTTTCGTAAACAAAATAAGTTTGGATGAAATCGGAGATAAACTCGTGTAAATCGTTGAGGAAATCATTTTGGTTTGCGTGAAAAGCGTTGTTACTTACTTGGAAAAGCAGAGAAAAGCGGGTAGAGGGTGTCTGTGTGAGTGACAGCAAAGGGAGTGCGTGTGTGCAAGTGTGGTATTTATAGGAGAGGAGAAAAGGAGGTAGGAGAGCTCTTGTGCGAGCCAGGTTTGCCTCGTACGAGGGGGCCTCGTGCGAGCTATGGGGTGACTCGTACGAGAGGATGCCTCGTGCGAGGGAGCCCAGTTCGCGTGTCGGCTGTTCATTGTGGTGTTTTCGTCTGTATTAGTTAGTTTTAAGTACGTTAAGCGTTTTAGCGAGGCATTAAGCGTTGTGTTGAGTATTAGTGCGATAAACCAAGTTAAGCGAGCGAGCGAGCCTTTAAGCGAGTATAAAACATGTATAACACATAAGCACCCATAATAACATAAATAAGCGTGTTAAGTTTGCGTTGTGATGAGCGTTCGAGTATTAAACGTCTAAATGCCATAACTAAGCGAAATAAAATGCGTTTAAAAATATTGTTAACCCCGTTATAATAAAAATCTCGGAGTACAAAGCGGTTACAAACTAATTAACAGTAAAACATGGACATTTAGAAATGTCGGGTTGTTACAAAGAATGTATTGAGCGGAAATCTAGAGGTTCATTTCGGATGAAGGACCCTTTCCTAGCTCGCGAGATTTGTTTAACGAAGGAAAGTCGTTAGACTTGTCGCATGAGCAAAGCCCTTGGACGCCACTATGATGCCAAAGCTCATCATCATTTCAGGGTTTCAGAATCATTTGCACAAGGAACTTGTATATTGTCCAATAAAAGCATAAGGGAATATGTAGGCAAAGATATCGATGCACGCTTATTGTGAAAGTCCCACACTCGTTTTTTATGTGTTATTTCCGTATTCAACTCTCTAGTGACTCCTATTCACAACATTTCAATAAAAGTTTTCATGGAATCTAATTCTTGGCTGCTCACCTCCTTCTCAGGTGCCGTTAGGTTGTTTTGAAAGTGTAGGTATACATTGCCCCAAGTAGGGTTGTTCACAAGCCAAGCCAGAGCTCGAGCTTAGCTTAAATTTTAAACCTAGCTGACACGGATTGGCTTATATTTTAAATCGAGTTGAAACTTGGGTTCAAGCTTTGACCAGTTCCGATCGGTTAAGAAAAACAAATATGCTCAACTTGGTTTTGCTCTGTTATATTTTTAGAAACTAGAAGAAAGAAATGATACTAGTGTGAATCGGATCAAATATTAGAGAGTCAGGGCTTAAAAGATTGGATGTCTTTTACTTGCCGTTGTCGTTAGTTTGAGCAAGTCAAACAAGCAAGCCAGCCTCGGCTCAAGCTTGGCTTGTTTACAAACCTAGCCAATTCCGAGCAAACTTTTTGCAAGCTTTTTCAGATGGAGATTCAAAGCACGAGCTATTTGAACAGCCCTAACCCGAAGCTCAGTGAAGATGATTCCAACCCTGATGTCAGGATTGAGGGGTGAAAACATCTCTGGGTATGGACAATTCGGAAGGAGTAGTTGCACACTTGCATTCCTTTTGCGCCCATATGTGGGATTTGGGGCTTAATTTTAGGCCTTCTAAGCATATTCGGAACCAAAATATAATACTGTTTGGACTAAATCAAATTAACATTTGGATTAGACCGTGACGGAGATTTCAAAGATTCCAAAATTACATAGCATATGCGCAGTGAAGCGATGATTCTAACGTACAGTCATCCGAATTAAAAGAACGCCTTAACTGACACGACCTCGAGGGGTGTAACTAACACATTAAATTGCACCAAATTTGGCAAGAGATGCTATTATCTAAAACCATAATAAACCCTGGTCAAGAATTTATCAAGTAATTTTTCTTCGTTCTTCATTTTCGTACATCTCTTCCAAAACTAAATACTGAAGTGCAACGGAATATTTAGCAGCTGTTGTTCTCACAATTTCCGGACCATTACTCTTGATGACAAATGACCCGATTCCATCACCTGCCAACAACAAACACATTGCAAAGTTTAAACACGCAAGTATATGTGATTTACTATTTCAAGATAAAACTGTAGAGACCTTTGATGGTGTAAATAGAGTTCACCCATCTCTTGTAAATGTGAAGAAATTTAGGGGTGTCACCATGGTGAGTATCAGATAACAAAAGCATACAAGTCCCTGTTTCACTGTGTTCAAAGCGGGTGAATCAGCTGTATAATAACAAACATAAATCGTTTACTTACTTAGCATGATCAATTGCATTCCGACACAGAGCTAAAGTTCGAACTATCGCCAATTCTCTTCCACGAGGACTATGGTACCTCTGTTGGCAAATTCTGCATTACACAAAACAAAGCTATCAAACCAAAGGAAAAATTAATGTTGTTAATTCAAACATGAATCTCTTTGAGAGAAAGGATATCAAGACTACCTTTCATCAAAAAAATCTCCAAAATCATCAATTATAACCAACACAGGAAACTTATCATGCATGTGAAATGCAGCAAAGAACTTGTTGATCCCTTCCTCATCCTCCACATATCTAGAATTTGCATTATAAAGTAAATTAAATATCAATAAAAAAAGGGAAATTGGATTTTAAGGACTGGACGATAATATTCATTCCAACAAAGCCGCTCCTAACTTTCACTTTCGTTACCTGAGGCAATCCCAGAGGTAACTCTGACTGCTCCCAACTTTCATGTATGTCATGTCAAAATAATTTACAACATTCTGATCAGGCAAAAGCCAGCAGTTGGTCAATTGTTCATTAAGGACACACAGGGTTTGCTTTTGTGTTACAGTGAAGTTACGAGTGTTGTCAGTATATATATTGTTTTATTCTTTAACAATTTTTACACCTAAATTACTGCTACATTGCACTCACAAGGATTTAAACCTACGCCACTTTTGTGAGGGGAAAACACCAAACCACCAGACCCCTGGAAGTTCGTCCTTTTGATAAAGGGACGAACATGAACAGGAAATTTCGTTGGATTAGTCAAATGAACGTTAAATTGTGTTCATGGTATAAATTATTATCGGATATTTTGGATTATTAAATAAAATAAAATGCAATTTCCAATAACAAAAAAGGGCAAAAATTAGTTTGGCAAGAGCAACAACAGAATTTTTAATCTTACTTCATTTGGATTCGATCAAAGACATTAGACGACGGATCAATTCCCTGTGATGTGAATGAATAATCAGCAAACAACAATGATTAACAAACTAGTAACAATATAAACACAAATGGACCTTGGAGAGAAAGGGGGGTTTCGTGCGCCGACTGCACATAAAAACAGCTGACGTGTCGGCGTCGTTGAAGAGGAAGTTGAATGCGAACTGGAATAGCAGCGATGTCTTCCCTCTGCAACAACATTAATGTGTTTAGATGGTGTGTTTGTGAGAAAGATGAGTAGTAGAGTGAGTACGATGAGGAAGGGCCTGAGAGGAGGATTATTGGATCGTCGTGTGTGGTGGGGGAGTTTGTGGAGAAGAATCTCTCCACCATTGTTACCGGTGCTTGGCCCCCTCTAATTATTATTTCAAGGTAAAAACCTTAGCTTTCAAGAGATTTGCAAGATACGGATCGATTAAAATCAAGCATTTTTTCAAGTATCTTCGGCTGCGGATTCACTAAAGAACTAGACTGGATTGGGCCCGCCTCTCAAAGATATGGGCTGTTTTGTGAGCGCTCTGATGGGCGCCGGCATAATCAACAATGATAGGCTTTGAGTTTTTCGGGCTTATTTTTTCTATTATATATTTCGGGCTTGGGATTTTGTTTTGTGATTTGGGTTATCTTAGATTTGGGATGATGAGTGTAGCCTCCTTTCGGCCGGTTTGTTATTCTCTATTAATAAAACTTTACCAATCAGAGGCATAAAAAGTCTATTATAAGAGCATTCACAATGAAACCTGTATAAATATGTGAGGAGATTTAGTTATATTATAAGGAGTGGTTGGTAGTGTTTTTGAATGGTTGTGAGTAGAGGAGAGAGAAAATATATGGGAAAGTTATTGTTCATCTGTAAATATATGGGAAAAAAATTCTGGAGAGAGTAAACTATATAAATTTTTTAATATTTTTAGAAATGGTTGTGAGTGGAGGAGAGAGAAGAGGTAATGATAAAGGTATAAAAATATTATTTAATTGAAAAGAAGAGAGAAAAAGTAGTTTTTAGTGGAAATATATAGATATATATGTAAAAATATAGGGAATTTATTGTGAATGCTCTAAGTAGGATAAAAGAGTATTTTGGTCCTAAAACACAAATCTGCACCATTTTGTTTTCTTAAATATACAACAAAAAAAATCTAGCATCAAAAATCTGGTACAAAAAATATAACACAAAAAATTCGGCACAAGAATGATATACAACATAGAATTAGACAATTTTTTGAGTTTTTTAGTTTTCATATTTTATATAGCAATATTGTACTCAAATCAAAGATAAAAGAATGCTCGATTTTTATAGTGCAATTTTTTTTAAATGTATATAAAAAAGTTATGAACGTTTAAAAAATAAGGAGAATATGCATGTCGAGAGAGAAAGACAACAAATAGGTTAAAGATCATTTTTTTATCAAAGTTAGTCAAAATTCACTTTTTATTTGATTCAAGCCCATCGTGATACATCCATAGATTTCATACCAAATATATAAATATCACTATAAGAATATTACATGGCGAACATAACATTAGTTACATACAATATACCTAATTATATATAACGTTACTTCTCTACGTTAGAGCAATTTTAATCATAAGGGACTAACTTTTCAATGTTTGGGTTGATGATGTACGTCAATTCTAAACAAAATTGATATCATGTATTATTAACAATGTTATTTAATGTTGCACCTTGTACACATACGACCAACGCAACTGATAGACATATTTAGAGATATGCCAACTCGAATGTTTATTGAGTCATGTGGTTAATGTTATATAGCTGTGGGATTACCTAAACAATAGGTCAAACCCACATGTGCTCCTAACTTACTATTCGAAATGGCTTGCCACCCAATGATACATTTATTTGGAATGGCTATTTCATTAAAAACGACTCCTAGCAAGACGCTAAGCCAAAACACAACTAATTACAAAGAGAATTCACACCAATCTTTCCACGACAAATTATCCAACAAAGACATGTTATTCATCCAAAGATAACTTAGCGATCTAATATCTTCCTTTAACTTAGCCGTTCCGTCGTCTTTATCAGAAAATATCTTTGTGTTCCTTGCTTTCCAAATAACCCAACACGCTATAAAAATGACACCCTGGACCGGTTTCTTTTTAGTTTTCCCCAGCTTCATCCATTTATGTACTTTGAGAAGGTCGTGGACTGAGAAAGCGAACACCGAGATTTGCCGCACCAAGAGGAAACAAACTGCCATATAACCGTCGCAATGTAACAGGAGGTGAGAAGATGAACAGTCGTTTCTTCTTCCTCGTCGCATATCCTATACATCAACGATCCCACCTGAATGTTTCTCTCTCTTAAAGCGACCAAAGTCGGGAGTATGTCACATTCAACCTTCCAATCAAAGACATTTATTTTTTTTGGAACCCAAGAGTTCCAATCCATCACAAACCCCTGCTATGATAGAAACTGAGTTAGGAGCAAGATTTGTTACATTTGCATCTCTCTCTCTCTTTCTAAGGATAGTCGAGGATAGGAGTTTGTGAAGATGGGGATTTAAGGTTAAAGGCTTTTAGGAGTAGGGTAGGGTTTGTTTTTTTTTATTCTCGCCTTACGAGTTTAGTTTCTTAGTGTTTTTTGGGTGGTCATTGCATTTTATCACTTGTTTGCGTGTTTTTCTTTATGTGGTACTTGCATGTTATACCTTTTAGGAAAGGTAATCTGAGTAGCTATATGCATCCTAATTTGAATTTTATATGTGGTTATAAGTTTGGAGCTTTTATTATATGACATGTAGTGCTGAACATATGCTGTGTATCATAACAAGCTTTCAGTTGGCATATAGCATGGCAAATATATGAATTAATAGAAAATCTTGTCAAATAAACCCATTTAGAGGAAAAAACAAATATATAAAGACCGTTAGATCTAGGAAGTTTTGTTAGAGAGATCACAAGCATTAAAATCACTTATTATGTAATATCAAAGAAATCCTTATTGCAACATCAGTTACTGTTTATGATCGAGAATTCCTTATTACAGAATCAATTACTGTTTGCAATCGGTTCTTATATGTAAAGGAGTCGTGCACTCGTGCCTGACCACGAGAATAACCATCTCTGGCCAAGACTTTATAACTTTGCTCTCGTGGTTAGGCACGAGTATTTCAATATTAGAATGATAAAGGAGTCATGCCTGTCCACAAGAATATCAAACAACAGAAACCAACCATTATCGAGTCTAAAAGGCAATAGTAATAGTACTGGTAGAATCCGATCAAAATGTTAAAGATTTCATATTCAAGTACAAATTGGAGAAACATGTTAAAGTTTTTGAAACCACTCCGTTCGAGCATTGCAATTTGCACCCATCTTCACAATCGATACCTGCAACACGTTATATTCGTCCTTACTTCCATGCACGAAAAAATAAATAAAACTCATATGCATGCAGTGTAATAGCCTAGCCGGGATAACAAAAATCACACAATCAGCTTACCACACACGATGTTTTCACTTTTTGTAGAGTATGTCATAGTGACCAGGTCGGTATAACAAGAAAATGAACGGGTTTGGTTCAGACCCAGTCTCACTCGTACTAGCGTTTGCACCATCTGCGGGCGTGGGAACAAAATCATGATGGTTCACACTCACACCACCCTCCTTTTCACATGAACTACGGTCTAGATATACAACACGGATGGGTACACCCAATGCATCACACAACGCTGTTATGTGCACATGGTCACTTTCTTCGCCCATGGGCTCCACTGACGTCTTGCAAAACTTCCATATTTAAGAAAACATACTTCAGTAAGTAACAACTATGCATTTAAAGATGTTAATATCAAATTTTGGTTTAATACCGTACCCAATAAAAAATAATAACTATCAAATATACACGCATTATATATACTATAAATATAAATATGCTATTTTGTCACATCAACCAACTTTGGCTCCTCAACTTTGGCATTAACCAACTTTAGCCCCTCAACTTTAATAATGACATGTCTAGCCCCTCAACTTTAATAATGACATGTCTAGCCCCTCAACTTTGTTAATGACATGTTTAGCCCCTTAACTAAAACAACTTTTGCCCCTCAACTTTTATAATAAACAACTTTAGCTCCTCAACTTTTATAATGACATGCTTAGCCCCCTTAACTAAAACATCAATCAACTTTAACTCTCGCAATTTGCTTATCTACGTTTCTAACCCGCGTAACCCACTAGTTTGATTGGTTAAATATGAGTTAATTGCCAAAATCGTCCCTGAGGTTTGGGCATGTTTGCCATTTTCATCCAAAATGACTTTTTTGTACCAAATAGCCCCCCACGTTTGTAACTTTTTGCCATTTTCATCCAAATGCCTAACTGAGTTAGAAACAACCGTTTGATGAGGGTTTTGTTTTGAAATTTCACAAGTACAGGGTCTGAAATGTAATTTCTTTTTAAACCTAAAACCATCACCCACCTGCACCATATTTGTGGTAAGAAACATATGGAAAACGGTTGCCGTGATTGGTTTTAAACTGCCGGAGAGTTGGCCGGAAAAATGGTGCAGATGGGTGATGGTTTTATGTTTAAAAAGAAATTACATTGTGGTAAGATTTACGACAAGAAACAGAGTCACAAGATTTTCTTGTTTCATGTTTGTGGTAAGATTTAAGATTAAAACAATGGACACCCACTTGTTCTCCGTATTCATTTACAGAGCCTTGAAATAAGTTTTTAGAGATAGAAAGAAATAGGGTGTGAAATGGCAGTTAACAATTATTGCAATCTTGTTGACAGGATGATGGGTTACTGCTGGACTAATAAAACCGATTTGTTTCTGGTTGTGGCCAAAGGTTCAGGTTTCTTTAAAGCAATCAGAGCGAGTGTGGACGCCGGAAACCGGTTCCGATTACGGCTACCGGCGATGGCGAACAACCTCACCACCACCAACCGGCAAAGTCATCTACCCGCTCGTAATTCATCGGTGTTAAAGCATAAAGCTGTTGTCGTCGGTGAGGCTGTTGCTTCCGATGATGCTGATCGGATCTTCCCTGATCAAGATTTTGCCCAACAGGCTCATGTTCCCGATATCGATAAGGTAATTTTGTCATCATTTTGTTAACACATACCCTGTAGCATAGTGGTTAGGGTGCTAAACGGTTGCCGTGATTGGTTTTGAAACTGCCGGAGAGTTGGCCGGAGATATGGTGCAGATGGGTGATGGTTTTAGGTTTAAAAAGAAATTACATATCAGGCCCTGCACTTACGAAATTTAAAAAAAAAAACCTCATCAAACGGTTGTTTCCAACCCAGTTAGACATTTGGATGAAAATGGCAAAAAGTTACAAACGTCGGGGGCTATTTGGTACAAAAAAGTCATTTTGGACGAAAATGGCAAACATGCCCAAACCTCAGGGACGATTTTGGCAATTAACTCAATATGATATTACGCAAGTTTTCAGGGGTATATATGAAATTTCCCCGTAAAACAAAGCCATGAAATTGGAGTTTCAAGTACAGAACCAACCTGCTCTACGGTTGTATTTGACAAGCCAAGTATGAAAGGTTCAAAGAATTCCGAGCGTTTCTTGATTTCTCCAGAGGTGACGAATCTAAAAAACATCACAACTGCAAAGTGGACAAATCATTAAATAATTGGTAATTAACATAATAGGTGGTTATTAACATAATAGGAAAGGTATAAATTATTCTAAATTGCCAAAACTAACCATAATCAGATACACACTGATCGCGACTTCTTGCTACGAGTTCATCATGACTGAAAAAGGAAAGAGATTATTTCAGGCTCACAAAAACACTTCAAACCATATTCAGACAAAGGCATTTCAGTTTTACTTTTATTAAATTATTTGAAGAAATATAAAAAAGTCAATCCCCAAACCTTATAGAAGGCTCATTCACTTGAAGAACACTATCCATCTGCTCGATAAACAACTGTTTGGAACAAGATCTAAATATATCAGGCTTTTATATGTTAAAAATTCAAATACAACTGGAAAGTTCCCCCACGCGTTGCGGCGGGTAGGCTTTTTAAACATCGAGACGTAGATGAAGAAAGCATACGGTTACGATAAACATTATTGTTCTCCAAATAAATGTTAAGGAACACAAAATTGAACTTGAAAATAAAAGAAGTAAAAATTAGAACATATGAAAAACCTTAACATATAGTGGTATTTTGGTAACTAAACTACATTAGCCATCATTAAAGAATGGATACATTATGCATGGAAAACTTACTGAGAAAAAATCTTCAAATGTGAAGTCAGCATAACCTAAATCCTGAAGGGTCTTTCTGCATTTTTCCACATTTGCTTTAACATGCTCGACCTCTGCTTGGTCTTGCGATTCAAGAATATGTTCCTTTTATGCATAGAACCAAAATATAACTCTTCAGACCAACAAATGGATGCAGATATTAGGATAAGAGAGAAAAACGAAATGAGCATACGAGATAAGAGAACATAAAACTCCGAAAGAAACAGTTCCCATCTCCACGCGTTCGTCTAATGGCGGCATATTTTTCGCTCAGCACCTGCATACAAGTACAAGTCAAATTTCAATGCAAAAAAAATAATAATAATGATATGAACATGAGACACAAAGAGATAAAAGTAACCTTTATTTTCTCCAGTAAAATAGGGCTTCCAGATTTATACTCAGCTTCTAATGAAGAGAGAGGTTCCTGTAATGACATGAATAAAATGTTAAAACTAAAAAGTATACTTAGCACAGAGCTCATCGTATAATAAAAACAAGAGTAAAATGCCATTTTCGTCCTTGAGGTTTGGCCAGTTTTCCAACATCCGTCCAAAGGTTTGTTTTTCCGAATCCGGATCCAAAAGATTTGAAATCTTGCCATTTTCATCCGGCTCGTTAACTCCATCCATATTTCTCCGCTAAGTCGGGTATTTCCGTCTTTTTTGTTAACTTAAATGACAATTTCCGAATTGCCCTTTAAGTTAGGGCTGGCAATAGATATATGTATAAGACACGATTAGACTTGTTTACTGAAAAAGTACACAACGTGATTTTTTACTTTTTTAAAAATAAATAAAATTATGAGGTTAGAATCCATCATTTCCTTTTCTTGGTACATAAAACTGTGTTATAGCCATGGGATATCAAGTTGTTAAACGAGTTGTATTCATATTTAATGTTTGTGTTATACGCGTCGTCAGAGACCTGTTAAACCCAATAAGACACGATTTGCCAGCCCTTAAGAACATTATATGCTAAATGCTTGTACATAAAGTGAAAAAGCCCAAATTGCCCTTTAAGTTAACTAAAAGGACGGAAATACCCTTGACGAGTTAATGAGTCAGATGAAAAGGAAGGATTTCAAACCTTTTGGATCCAAATGCGGAAAAACACACCTTTGGACAAAATAATCCTTGAACCAAACAAGCAAAAAACACCACATCGGAAAGCGTTACACCATGTATTCATAGAATATAATATAGTGAATATACAAAATATAAACTTGAATAACGACTTCCAAAAGGAAACTGCAAACAGCCATGTATATTAAGAGAAATCCGTAAACATAGACACCACTGAAAAGGGATTTATTTATTAGCGATAAAAAACCTTTAAACAATTAATTTTTATATTACCTTATCACCAACAAACGGAAACTTAGCTGCATCTTGTTCAAAAATTGCAGACTGTTGTTGCATAACATCACTATCCTTGTAATTGGACCAATCATCATCAGCTTCATAATCTATGTTGAATGCGGTGGACTCTGATTCAGATTCCATAGGGATCTCATCATGATTCTGCATCTTTTCCAGCAGCAACGATACTGCAGGAATTGTTTTCGTTTATGTGGTTGCTTTCACCTCTGCCAAGAACCCGCATAAAATATGCAAAGAGAACGGTTACATTGTATATCTAGAAGGATAATGATAAGTTAATGACAAATATAAAAGGAAATTAAATGAGTATATTTGGTTAAAGTCAATAGATGAAGAACACTCATTAAAGCAAAGATATAATTGGCCCGTAGCATTACAACTCAAACAATGCTTACCCTCTAATGCTCATTTAACTAGACCATCCTAGGTAGAAATAGACGACATGTAGAACATTCAAACATGAAGGCAGTAAGAGTGGTATATCCCTAAGAGCTTCTCAAATAGAAGCCATAAGAACGCAGACAGGTTACACCTGCCAGGTGTTTGCCCCATAGTCACCAAATTCGAGGTTTGCTCCGATTTGGGTATGTAGTTCTAGTTCGCGATTCGCCAGATGGGACAAATTCGGTACGGAGGAGGGTAGGGTAGGTTCATTTCGGTAAGATCCGGTACGGTGTACCACTGAGTCTCGATATACACAAATTAAAACATAAATTACTATATTCGTTAATCCAAATAACCAAAATCCAATATTCATATTACCAAATAGAAAACATAAACATAAAGTTCAAAAATTCTAACCTAGAAAGCTTGAAATTGGCCGATATTTACACATGATTCTATTATAATTTCTGCGTAAATTCTTTTTGGAAACTAGAAGAATTAAGGAAATGAATCGTCGCTGGTCATACATATTCTAGGGATTTTCCCGCTTGCCAATTTTATACGTACCCACAGTGACGGTACGTATTAAAAAAGAACCAAAAAACAAAACCCAAAACGAATTAAACGCTGAATTGAAACCCTAAATTCGCGAATTAGAAGCGAATTGGGTCGTATACGTATTCCGTATGGTACAAAACATACCAATTCGAAATACACTGGTTGGCCAGCGAATTTGGTAACTATGGTTTGCCCCACAACCGCACATGGGAGCACCCCTCCTCTCACAGACTCCGTCCATGGCTACGGATTTCTTTCTTTCTCTCTCCTTCCTCTCTCATCCACGTTGGTTCCACATCCCTCACAGCCAAAAACTTCCAGAACTCCAGATTGAGGATGCTCTAAGAAGCAACTAAAAGGAGACACAATTACGACAGCAAGCCCAGCATGTTGAGAGCTCACAGCCAAACACGCAAACAGCTTGAACGACCATCATGGTTGACTACATGACTTCACTCGTGTTCTTGTGTCCGTGTGTTATTTGTCAAGTATTACTTCTAATTATCCATATAATCCGTTAACAAAGCACATCAACAATACTTCTTAATCTGTTTCACCAACGGCTCCTTACTAATTCAGTAAACTTTACAATCACAAATGGATGAGTATGATATCAATATCACATCCATATGCATATGATACGATATTCATCATCAGATAATTACATCATAAATCAGAAATAAGTTTAAAAAATCTAATAAAAACTAAAAACAACTATGCAGAGTACAAATTACACAACAAAACCGAATACAACTAAACAACAAGATGCATTCAGATTATCACAACACAAAATTCCAACTATGCCCTAATTTTAACAAATAACTCAAAAGCATCAACCCTATTTTAAACAGAACAGAATATGTAACCTACAAAACCCTAACTTCAGTTAAAAATAGAAGATTACGAACTTATGCATATAGTTCCACATTTATCATCCGTCATAAAATAACTGCATAATAAATAAAATAAAGAAAAACTCTAAAAAAAGTTGAAAATCAGGTAAAATCAACTACAAAACTGATCCGCAACGAAAGAACAAGATGCATTAATATTAATATTATGACAACACAAATTCAAACAAACGCCCTAATTTTGACGGGAAAATGAACATGAAATGTAACGTGTAACGTACAAAAGCCTAATTTGAGTGAAAATTGGAGAAATTTTAACCTGTGAAGTGAAGATCTGAAGACGACGATGAACAACCGATCAGAAATTAGAGAAATTGAGAAGATCAACAGCAGATATTAGCGCAGATGATCCATGATGAGTTGTGAGTAGAGTAGTTAATCAAAGAGAATGACGTGATGATTGACGTACGATTGGCGGCTTTTTAAACACGTTCGACCCGGCCCGTATCTTGTTATCCGAGCGTGGAGTGGTGTTGGGAAGTGTTAATTATTAGAAAATTGTATGGTTTCTGCTTTAACTTTACTAACTTACATCGTTTGTTTTTTATCTTTAGAAATTACATCGATTATCGATTGTCCTTTATTTGAAACTTGTGCACACCGCATGTCCTTTATACTAACCTTCATCCATTTTCATGGTTAAAATCAATCATGTGCCCCTTACATGAGGGGCAAAACTGTCGTTTTATCATTTTCGAGATTTTATATTCCACATATGTAAACTATTTTTTTACATATATGTAATTACTTAACGCATATTTATAATTTGGTTATTACACATATGTAAATTACTTTTAACATGTATCGAATAAAAAAATACATAATTAAATGATAAAATTATCACACACACATTTATATAATGATTATTTATTAGGAGTTTTGAAAGTTAGTTTAAATAAGAAAACTAAAAAACTACTAAAAATAACCTAAAAACATACTAACTTTTATACAATTATTTTATTAAATTTCGTTATTTTTGTTATATAAAAAAATATTACACATGTACATTACAACGAAAAAACATAAACTCCCTAACCAACCCCCACACCCCCCCCCCTAAAATATATATATATATATATATATATATATATATATATATATATATATATATATAAATGATAAAAGTATCACACACACACACATATATAATGATTGTTTATTAGGAGTTTTGAAAGTTAGTTGTATGAGAAAACTAAAAAAAACTACAAAAAATAGCCTAAAGCCATACCAACTTTTTTACAATTATTTTATTAAATTTCGCTATTTTTGTTATATAAAAAATAATACAAAACATGCGCATTACTATTAAAAAAGCTAAACCCCACACCCACCCCCACCCCTCATAAAATATGAGATGTTTTTTAAGAACAATACACGTAAATTAAATAAAAACGACGAAACAGCGGTTTTGCCCCTCATGTGAGAGCACATGATTGATTTAACTATAAAAATGGATAGAGGTTAGTATAAAGGACATGCGGTGTGCAAAAGTTTCAAATAAAGGACACTCGTTGTAATTTCTAAAGATAAAGAACAAACGATGCAAGTTGGTATAAAGTTAAAGGATAACCGTGTAATTTACTCTAATTATTATTATCTTTTATTATTTTTTTAATTTAGACAGGACTAGTTTTATTTTTACCGACACCAATGATAAAATCATATAAAAGACTAGCGGGGACTAGCAAAAACCCCCATACAAACCAAATAAACCAAAAGAAGTATCAAAATCCAAAGAAATTGAAAAACAAAGACATATGATTAAATCTTAAAGTTCGCAAGGAATGGACAGAGATCCCATTGATCCCAGACGGAGTCCACCCTCTACAGCCTTCCTTTAATCCAGCTGAAGCTAAGTACCTTTATTTCCTCCACCAAAAGATCCACCAAAAACCTTTTTGTTGAGAATTTACATGCTTTTCTAAACTTCCATAAGCTCCATAGTGTTGTGTAAACAATAGTTGCCATGGTTTTCTTCTCCATTGTTGTACATTTGTTGTCACACCCTAACCGATGACGGAATCATTAGGGCGCGTCACTAGGTGACCAGATTATCTCACGAGAATTCCATAACAATTATCTAGCAATATTACTTAACGTTTAACATCCCATACTATCAAACATAACATTCCAAACAATTATTACAGAAACTTGTTTTCTCATAAGCACAAATCAGGTTCGATATCCCCTAGATTTAATACATGAGTTTCCAAATCCAAAACAAACTGAACAACTAAAAACTAAGCATAATCCAAAGCGTCCAAGCTAAATCCTCAACATGTTACATATGTTAAAATACAAGTCAATACAATTAAGTAAAGGTGAGCATACGGGTTTAAGTAATACTAGCATAATAGAGAAAACGTTCGCAAAATAGTATAATTACATATCATGATACACCAAAACACATCACCCAGAACTAGGCATATTTCTCATGCTAACTTCCGTGAGAAGGCTAGCGCGTCCATCCTAACTAGACCCCGTCGGGTGTTAGCCACACTATAGTATCATACTAGCTAAGGAGGCAAGTTAACGAAAATAAGTCCTAGTCACATGTTTCTAGTATCACGTATTGAGCGTATATAATCAGATTATTCGCGTGTGATAAACAGTTTGAATTGTGAGGTGATTTTGATAGAGGAACATATGTAACACCCAAAAAGTGCATTAAAGCGAAAACGGGTCAAGTATACTCACTGTGGGTGCGTTTTAGGTGAGACGAGGGTTCTGAGAAGAGTCGAGGAGAGCGTCGGATCAGCCTGCATACGCGAACGGAAGTGCATCAGTCTCCGAAAGCTGAAACGGTGAAGTTTGGTCTGAACAGTAGGCAAGTTCGGCGGAACTTGTACGTAAACATACAAGTTCGAGTGAACTTGTATTGTCCTACTGAGTTTTGAGTCAAATTCGGGCGAACTTGTCTAATTTCCAAGGAAATTATGCAAGTTCGGACGAACTTGTGAGAAATGTTTGCTGAAAAGACAAGTTCGGGCGAACTTGTCGAAACTAGACAAGTTCGAGCGAACTTGTGATGAATTGGTGAAGATCTGACCCAAGTTCGGTCGAACTTGACCCTGAGGGGTACAAGTTCGGTCGAACTTGACCTGGGTGCTGCTGAAAAACAGGTAAATCTCGAGCGAACTTGATATTTTCAGGTCCAAAATCTTGCGTTTTCGCGTCGTTTGCTGAGGAAATCGAGTGCCCATCCCTCCATCCTTAAGCCACTGAGTAAAACCTAGGCTGGAGAGGTCTTTTGGAGCGAACTTAGCCATTTTACAGAAACTCGGGCTAATCCGGGAGAACTTGACGGTTCGTACGGATTAGTCCAGCTTGTGTAAAGTGACGATTTCGTCCTCGTGCTTCCGGATTTGAGATCTAGCTTCGACAACGCCTCGTTCCACTCAAAAGTGAACGAAACATACGTCATTAGTCCGAAAATGGTGTAAAAATTAAGGATTTAAAAGGTTTTGCTCAGATCTAGTATAGATCTGAGTGAAAACTGAAGTTTTTTTATGGAAAAAGATGAATATTTTCGTAAACAGAAGAGATTTGATGAAAACGAAGGCAAAGCCTTGTGAAAAATCGTTGTAAACTGTTGTAAAACGTTGTTGAACATCATTGTAGTTGAAATCGGGTTGATTCTTACTTAGAAAACAAAGGGTTTTGGGTTTGAGAGCTCTGGGCGAAGTTGCAGCAAGTTCAAATGAGAGAATGGGGTTGAGTATTTATAGGTGAAGGCAAAATGAGGGAGCTGGGGAGTCAAGTTCGGCCGAACTTGCATGAAATTATGCAAGTTCGCGCAAACTTGTGAGGTTGTTGAATGGATTGAGTCAAGTTCAGCCGAACTTGCTGAATCTTTGAAGATTCAAGCAAGTTCGAGAGAACTTAAGGGAAGTAAGGGGATTCTGAGTTGGCCAGTCAAGTTCGGCCAAACTTGGCTTCACCCAAGTTCAAGCGAACTTGGCCTCACCCAAGTTCGAGCGAACTTGGCCTCACCCAAGTTCGAGCGAACTTGGCCCAAAACTCAGGTTTTCCTCGTTTTTCGTTCGTTTATCGATTGTTTGGCGATTCGGTTCGTATTAGATAGTTATATTAAGCGTTATAGGAGATATAATAGTGCGATTTAGCGATTCGAGCGTGTGAGAGCGATGCGATAGCGAGCGTAATCATAACCATAAACATACATAACACATAAATAACATAAAACCATATACTTAACTGCGATTTGCGATGAGATAAGCGGTTCGATGGCACAAGTGTTTATCACTAATAACACACTCGGCTCGTATAATAGCGTATTTAGTTGTAATTAAGATTAGATTAGCGATGCTTTTAATAAGCGATTAAATGCGATATAACTTGTAACAATCATAATTTAATTTACATAAACTATTCATAACCGAATCTCGGAGTATAATTTTGTAGATACAACGGAAATACAAGAAAAAGATAACAACAACATTCAGAGTTGTTACACTTGTACCCTTCACTTTCATAACAAATTCCAAAACCTCAGCTATGGTGGAGTGACTTCCTATATCAATACAAATCCAATTAGACAACACCCATCTCCATGAATCATTACCTTCCCCAAACTGACATGATTGTATGAGATATTCAAGATCTTTAATTTCTAATTTAACGGTGTCATAATTTTTTCCAATTCCAACTCCAAGTGAAAGAAGTTACTATGTTCGACTCAAAAGCTACCCTTTTTGTTACACAAAGCATTTCTTGTGTGATTCCAGATTGTATAAAACAGGGAATAAGACTTTGAGTGGTTGCAACCCATACCATTTGTATAACTAGAACAACATGGTCTCTTCATTGCCAACCGACTTTCTTAAACATTTTTAGAAGCCTTGTTTCCGGCCCATAAGAGTATGCCTTATACTTTCCAGTGTGTTTATTATTATTTTGTTTGGTGCTCTGAACATGGAGAAGAAATCCAATGGCAAACCACCAAGTACAGATTTTACTAGAGTTAGTCTTCCACCAAAAGATAAGTTTTTTGCCTTCCATGTGCTTAATCTACTCTTCAACTTCTGAACAATCGGCTCCTAAAACTTGGAAAGCTTCATGTTCGGTCCAAGTGGGTAACCCTAGATGTGAGATGGGAAGAGAATCTGCCTTGCATCCCATATGCTTAGCCATTAAAGCCACCTCCTCATCCGAACAACCCACCCCAATCAACCGGCATTTGTTGTAATTGATACAAAGCCTAGAGATCATATAAAAGCACCTTAGAATTCTCTTCAGATTCATAATATTTTGTTCGTCCCACTCGCCAAAAAAATCACGTCATCGGCATATAAATTGTGAGAGATTATAGGACCTTTGTTTGGTAGCTTGACTCCTATGAAAACAGCCTTCTCGGCCGTGAAATGAATTAAAACTGACAACCCCTCCATAGCTATGATAAATAGAAACGGGGAGACTAGGTCTTGTTGGTGCGTGTCAAGCGTGATATGATTTTATTAATATTTGAAGTCTGTTTTACGCATTAGTCAAGTTTTAAATTTATAGAACATGATATTATACTAACACTAAACACACACTAGGGCAATGGCCCTGTGTCAGTTGTCTTTTGTTGTTGTCTTTTTCTGCAGAGAATCTTGGCTGGTGAGCTGACCACGGCCGATGTTGAGCTGACCACGGCCCCGTGATTAGCTTCTATTTCTCTTGTTTTTGTTCTTGGGATGCTGCCGAGGGGCCGGGCATGTCACGTTATTCCTTCTTCTTGTATTTTGTGTCGGTTTTAGCTGCTAATTTGCTTCTTTTGTCCTTTTAAGCTCTTTTAGTCCTGTAAATTAAAAAGGAACAAAGAAACGTGCTTTTTCCAAAATTAGTACTGAAAAGGGTTGGTGTCCTGTTTGATGTAATTTATATGTTGCATTTTGCACACATCAAATACCCCCACACTTGAATCTTTGCTTGTCCTCAAGCAAAACTCATAAATGTGGCTTACACATCCAAATGGAATAGGTAGAGAAGAAGTTTTTTGGGCTTATCTTTAGAGTGTCGGGATTCTAAGTTCTAAATTTATTTTGTTTTTATTTTATTTAAAATCTTATTCATCATGATTTATTTAAAAACACATTTTAACTTATTTATTTCGTGCATAACACGCCTTTATAAAATTCTATTTAGTTATATACATATTTACACACCTCACAAGTGTACACTCAACTCTTGGCCGAAGATATTTACGTAGAAACGCTTGGACTCATCGTGGAGCTTACTCCTACCACAGGCTTGACAAACAATCAAACCTCCTCCTTTTTGACGTTTTAATCCTCGTAAATATCAAGAGGCCTTTAAAAGGGGTAGGTTTTGGCTTAGGTAGGTGTTTTTGGGTAAAAATGGTGAAAATGTAAAAAGTGTCGGTCTTTAGAATTCTTTTGTGGCTTAGAAAAAACTTTAATCAAAGTACTTTTCTTTTATTTTCTTTCTCTTTTTTTTTTAATAAAGTTGAAACTAAGCAATACTTTGTAATTTTATAACCGAACTTTTTACAAAAAATAAGGGATGTGAAAATAAAAAAGTCTCACCACGGCCCCGTGGTCAAGGTTGTATCTGGGCGTTTTACTTTTGTCACTGGGCACTTGCAGCACGGGGGTGTGTCCAAAAGGCACAGCCCTGTGTTCAGCTTGCTGTTATGCAAAAAATTCCTAAAAAGTTAAAAACGAGTGTGCAGTTTTGAAAAAGTTTTGAAAAATGATTAGGCCGTCTATTTTAAGCTTTCTTAAAATCCTTGTGTCCCCGGCAATGGTGCCAAAAACTTGGTGCGTGTCGAGCGTGATATGATTTTATTAGTATTTTAAGTTCGTTTTACGCATTAGTCGAGTTTTAAATTTATAAACACGATATTATACTAACACTAAACACACACTAAGGAAAGTGCACCCATCGCGAGCGTAGTATAGTGTTGGTAAGATACAGAGGTCGTCCAAGGACATAGAGCTTTTAATACCGGTTTATTATCAACGTCTAATCAATACAAATTTTTAATAAAAGTTTGAAATCTGAAAATAAACATAAAAATGAAAAGATAAAAAATGAAATATAAATAGACAAGATAGAATCACTTGGATCCAACCCCTCTTTAATGTACCCTTTGATGATTTTCGCACTTTTGGACTTTTTAAGAGATTATCTTAGTTATAGTAGGCCCCTCTTTTGAAGGTGACGTTACGCTCGACCTAGTGATTTGAGTCAGCAGGGAACAATCCCAAAAGATCGGAATATTGGAAGATAATTAAGTAAGTTATTAATGCGAAAAGTGGTAGGCCCCTCTTTTGAAAGTGACGTTACCCTCGACCACGTGGTTTGAGTCAGCAAGGATACAATCCTAAGAGGCCGGTTTGATGTTTTAATAGTAGTTTACATATGACGGGTTCAAGCTATTCGCACCCCCGCCATCCAATACCATGGGGCATTGAAGGAGGTCCTAGTAAGCTTGAACCAAGTCCTCGCAGGATCTACACACTGAATGAGACAATAACTTTACCAAACCACCCTTCTAACACCCTCCCAAGTAGTTAACGTGCTTTATATAGACCGTAAAGACACGAATGAGCAAATCAATGACATCATGAAGAAATGGTTAGGAAAATTCACTTTCGACATAAGAAACTATTTATTAAAGTCATTAATACATACCCAATTAAAAAGTGCCGAAAGATTAAAAATCAAAAGTAATACATTAAAGACTTGTCTTCACCAAATGATGTAAGAGATTAGCCAAGCATGACCTTTGTTTGACAAGAACTCTTACTATCAATCTTGGATAACCAGACTACTACACACTCTAAAGATTAAAGATGGATGATGGTGGTGGGTGTTGTAGTGGTGGTGGCAAAGTGAGAGAGAAGTGGTTTGCCAAGGGATGTCTTTGAAGGGAACCAAGCGCCTCTATTTATAGTCAGATCAGGGCCCTGACCACGGCCTCGTGCCCGCTGCCCGTGGTCACTTCATTCTCTTCCTTCATTTATTGCAGCTGTCAGCAGAGGGCCCCACACGCCCCCATGTCTCTTGGCATGGCCCCGTGGTCAACGTATTGTTGTACTATGAAGATTCTGTGAATCTGAGCGTTGACCACGCCCGTGTTAGTTGTCTTTTGTTGTTGTCTTTTCTGCAGAAAATCTTGGCTGGTGAGCTGGCCATGGCCCCGTGGTGAGCTGACCACGACCCATGTTGAGCTAACCACGGCCCATGGTGAGCCCTTGGTCAGCTTCTATTTCTCTTGTTTTTGTTCTTGGGATGCTGCCGAGGGGCCGGGCATGTCACGTTATTCCTTCTTCTTGTATTTTGTGTTGGTTTTAACTGCTAATTTGCTTCTTTTGTTCTTTTAAGCTCTTTTAGTCCTGTAAATTAAAAAGGAACAAAGAAACATGCTTTTTCCAACACTAGTACTGCAAAAAGGGTTGGTTTTATGCCTTGTTTGATGTAATTTATAAGTTGCATTTTGCGCACATCACTTGTTAACGCACACCACACCTCTTATGTAATTCTTCGGTTGGGGATCCATTAACAAGTACCGAAGTTCGACCCAACGAAATGTAACCTTTAATCCATTGACTTCACTTTAAGTCAAAATTCCGTTGTTTCATCACTTCATCCAAATAACTCAAAATTAAGCCTTAGCAAAATCATCTTTAAAAAAGAGGATCTTCTTTTTAGATCTTTTTTTTTTTCCAAGCTTGTGTTAAGTTAACAAGAATATGACCATAAAAAATGTTTCTGTTTTTATAACGGCAGTTTGCTCATACCCAACAAAGCTTTGAATAACCTTTTGTATCTGTACCGCCAATAGCTTATCAATCACCTTTGGCGTACATCCAAGAAGACTGATTGGACGAAAGTCGTTTAGAGAACCCGGGTTAGAAATCTTCGGAATGAGAGTGTAACACCTCATAAAATCATGTCCAATAATGTATGTACACGTGTCCTTATTCCTAATTATGCCTATTGTTGGCTAGGAGGGACTAAAGGCGTCAACATGTTAATTTATACCTCTGAGTGACCCTTTGACAAACCGGCAGTTTAATGATGTTCGGTCATACTCTTGGGTGTGTCAATTACTAGTCAAATGAGACTAATGATGCTAACATATTATATCATGGAAATTGGAGGGATCAAATGTGGCAAAACAAAAACAATTTTGTGGCCACCGTAGCTTACGGTAGCTACCATAAGCTACTATAGGCACTAGGCAGAATTGCCTTGCTGGATAAGCAAATCTGCCACACTGCCACCTTGCTCGCGAGTTGCAACTCTTGTGCAGCTTATGACACATCCCTGGACACCTGCTAACATCTTAGAAACCACCTAGACACTTGTCTTGATCTTGTGCATCACCTCTAAGTATAAATAGCAAGCCAACCTTGCATTTTTACTTGCTCATTCACTCAATCCTTCTCTCTATCACTCTTTGGAAGTTCATGGTTCTAAGGGAGCATCCTGAGTTATATTATTCTTTTGGATCACTTGTAAGTGTTCCATCCCTTCTCTTTTCATTTTATAGGCTTTTAATAGCCAAAAGTCAAGCAATTTCGATAATTGCTTTGACTTTCGGTTAAGACCATTATGGTCCAGCCATTGTTCAAGACGAACATGGCTATGTGATCGTAATTAGGTAGGTGTTAATTCCTCAAAAGGGCACCTCCTAAGAATCACGTTTAATTGGTCAATTGACGGGTCAACATATTATTATTTAAAAAGTCAAACGGGTCAGTTTTGAAAATAATCATAATCTGATAATGTAGGTGTTATAAAATATGTTTTAACACTTTAATAACTTAGTAATAATTTTTAGAACATGTGTAAACATGTTCGGCCAATCAATTCCAGTTCTAAGGTCGGTTCGCAACCGAAAGTCGCAAAGTTTGACTTCTACTTTGACTTTAGATTCTGACCCGATTTAGATTAGTTTGCTGCAGATCTAAGGTTGCATTGTGATCTTAATATAATGTAGCATAACCCCCTGAAGTTATATTACATGATCATAATCATATTCTTATTTTATGCGCAAGTTCCATTATTATGCCAAACATTGATTAAAATGCCATTTTTGCAAAAAATGAGGTTTCAATAAATAATGAACTTGCAAATGACTTATATACTGATATGTTAATATAATTAACATATTATGATGTTATTAAATTGATCATTAACTGAGTTTTATTGTAATATCGTAAATTGCGCTTTTAAAGGACCAAAATGCCCTTTCAGCATCTAAAATGGTGTAAAACATAATTTCTTTATAAAACTCATTATCTACTGATTCAATATCATAAGTAGGATTATTTGGGATGTCACATTAGTTTACATTCTGAGTTTAAGTGCAAGTTCTTGTATTATGTCGACTAGTCATCTACCCGCGCGATGCTGCGGGAGTGATGATTTACAATATGATACTCGTTTACCGTTAGTTTACCAGTGGTCTCGTGATATATTGTATAGTACTTGAGTTAGTTTTCTTATTCGTGATATGTTGGCACTGGTTATTCTGTTAGTTTATCAATTCTTTGGTGATACACTTTTGTTAATTTTTTTACTTGTTGTTTCATGTGATCTATCTACAAGAAGAGTACAAACAAAAAAGTAGATGTAATTAAAAACAATATCTAAACGTGTTTGATTCATTGTTGCGGCTCGATTCTATACATCAAAACATAAAAAAACACATCTCATCATAACGAAAAAAATTGCAATAAATACGTGTAAAGCAAGATATGTTCAAATTTATTATAAATTAATAAAAATCTTTTCATATTAGTATTCTTGTTACTTATGTAATAAATTCTTTGATATTGAAGTAACAGGTGAAATCAATTTAAGGTTAATTAATAAGATTGAAAAAAAAAATTAGCATCCACATTCTCCAAAACACTATAATGTTCTATCGAACTGTTTTCAAAACATCAATTAATTATTGGTGAACATAATTTTAGTTAATTCAGAAATATATAAAGTCATAACAATAAATATAACACTAATAAAATATTACAACCGTTCAAAAAAAACTAATAAATTATTACAATATTATGGAAATTATTTGTGTAACAAAATAAAGATAAGAAAGGTAAAATGGATAGTAAACAATAAAAAAGCTCCACGCAATTAATTATGCTTTCCACTTTTTCAATAGACGTTTTCTGGGTAAGTTAAAATCTTTAACGTTTTTTTTTTTTCAAATCAATGGACTTTAATGGTTATTCTATTCAAATCAACGGAACCGGTAAAAAGTGGTATCATAGATTTACACCGCCGATACCAATTATCATAGATTTACATCCCCGACATACTTATCTAAAATTTTATACATATTGAATTTGTGTCAATTATCTATATATAAAACTATTAAAAAAATTGAATTGATCTATAAAGTTAGAGTAAATTGCACAAAACATCCTTTATATTTCCTCAAACTTCCAGGCTCCAGCCTTAATGTTTAAAAGTTGCTAAAAACAGCCTTTAAGTTTATTTTTGTTGCGGGTTCAATCCTTTACAGCTAACCACGTTATTTTCTTCAGTTAAGTTCCCTCACATGCATAACATGTGAGGGTATATTCATCATTTTGGTTGATCTTTCACCACGTCAATTATAAGAAAAAAGAATATTTAAGGTTTAACCTATTTTAAAAAAATTCTAACCGCATGGACTAATGTGCAATAAAACCAAACACCCTCTTTTCCGGTCTTCTTCTCCGGCGACTTCGCCGGATTCCGGCGAACCCGGAATTAAGATAGGAATCTTGTTATGCTAGTCCACTAAGCTGTAAAGATTAACACAGATTTTGATCATGCCAATTAAACTCTTCAGGATTATCATCAGTTGGAAGAATCGGCGCCTTATTCGCATCAGACGGAAACGACAAACGACTCTTCAACCCTAGATACCTCTCACGGAACTCCGATGCCGTCAAATCAGAGAACTTCGTAACGCCGTGTTCGGTAGTCGGATCCAGCAATTGGTGACGCTTAGGACGCCGCAAATTAGACTTAAACACTATCAAACGGTAATCGTGCTCCTCTGTAGTCGCGTACGTTTTACCAAACTTTGTTTAAACTAGATTAAAACTTAAGTATTCTTTTTTTTATAATTGAAGTGGGTGGAAGATCAACCAAAATGACGAATATACCCTCACATGTTATGCATGTGAGGGAACTTAACTGAAGAAAATAACGTGGTTAGCTGTAAAGGATTGAACCCGCAACAAAAATAAATTTAAAGGCTGTTTTTAGCAACTTTTAAACATTAAGGCTGGAACCTGCAAGTTTGAGGAAACATAAAAGGATGTTTTGTGCAATTTACTCATAAAGTTAAGCAGTAAAGTAACTATTCGAGTTGACAAGAATGAGACCTTATAGCGACATGTAGCAACCGGTTATATAAAAAAACGATTTGACAGAAATCACAAAAGAAGTAATTTTGATTGGAACATAAAACATAAATCAAAGTGTATTATATATAATAACATTTTGGGTAGTCCCTTAAAGAACAGTGATATACTTCTAACTTGTGCTGCCAACGAAATTTACAAAAGTTCCCTTCTTGCAAAATTATAGTGTACCCCCATTTCGTCAATTTTTGTTTAAAAGTACAACCAGCTGCTCGCAGTAGATGACTTGATTTGTCATGTGATTTAAGCGGCTGGCTTTATTTTTAGATGTGGGTTTGTTAGATGGGATGTTGGTGGATCTGGATAACCTGAGTAATAAATTAAACAAAATATTGCGATGAAAAAGAGTGTGATTACTGTTTTTTTACGGTTTTGATGCGCCTGAGGTGGTTGAGTTGAGATGGTGGCTGTTTAGTCATTTTAGTGTGTGAAGATGATAGCGTAGTGGTATGTGTTTCAGATCTGCTTTCAGGTCTTAAAAAAAAGGTAAATAAAGTGTGACAGGATCTTAACTCTTTAACTCATCTTTATGACTATGGTTAAAGTTAACTCAGGTTGGTATTCCTTTGGGTTTTTAAAGTGCAGCATGTAGGCCCAAACAAAACGTTACAAAACTGTATAATTAATTGAAATCTCTTTTGAATTTTAACTAAAACACTCAATAAGCTACAGCTAATTGAAATCTCTTTTGAAATTTTACTATAACACTCAATAAACTACAACATTATTTGAAGTATCAAGATCAAATACATAATGATGGTACAGGCTTAAAATAATAATAAAAATTAAGGGAGAGCAATCTTGATTAACCCACAATGCAACTTAATGAAGTTTAATATTTTTTTCAGGATCAAACTCTAACCAAGTTATTTTATAAAAAACAGAGATGAACACAAAAATCCAAGGAAAAAAAAAACAATATTTTTAAGTTGCAATACCGAGTGTCAAGTTATTTAATCAAGCAAGATACACAACGATGGATGTATAATTTGAAAAGCTGTAGTTTTATCTAGTTTCTTGACTAGCTGGAGCAATTAATCGAAAATAAGCATGGAGCTAATTGTTTCATCTGGGTTCTTGACTTCTTGCTTTAAGCCTTTATACAGTTCGATTAAAAAGGCCATTAATTTAAGAAGCTTTCAAATGGTGTCTTCTACCCCAAAACAAACATCAAGTTTCCGATTGCTATGAAAATTCACAAATCAAGGGCTCCGCTACAAATTTATTTATAAACATTTCAAATAGATTTTTAAATTATATAGCCAAGTCTTAGATTGAATGCCTATCAATTATTTAAATATTTTTTTACAGAATTAAAAGCAAGAATTTTTATAATGGTAGAATTTGACAACTTCAAAACTAATTTTTATAATGGTAGAATTTGACATATCACAGGAAACACAATCAAACAAACGTATGTTAGGCAGTTTTCCTAAAACAAACATAAACACTAACATGTCTTAAACCAAATGAGTAATAACATGAAAAAGACATACTCATATGCATCAAAATAAAGGATCTGGATGCTGTGTGAACTTCAAAGAGCAAAAACAACCAAGGAATATGACAAAAACCTACCAGATAGCAAGACGCTAATGTAAAAAGCCGAAAAACAGTGCAAGACCCAGATGATGTTGTGAAATAAAAGTAAAACAAAACTTGTTAGGATTTTAAAAATAACAGAAAGGAAGCTTTAATAGTAAGATTAACTTCATATGCGACTAACTTACAATTAGAAGGTTAACGTGTTTTTTTAATCGTATTCGTCCATGCTTTGAAGCTGCAATCTGGCTCTTGTGTTTTTTTAGTGTATTAGAGTGGTATGAAATTTTATGAAGCTAACACGTTTATATATAGTCTAAGAAGTCCTTCAGTTTAGAGTTCCAATGAGAAATGCATACAGCTTTTTGTTGACCGTTGATGACTACTGTTGACTGTTAGAGTTCACTTCCCTGTTCACTGTTCACACCAAAGCTGGCTGTAAAAGCAAATATCAAAATCAAAGATTTGACCTGACATATTATTTTCAATTTTTCCTTTATTGTTGTTTGGCTTTTGTTGAATTGTAAAAGGTAGGTATTTTTTTTTTCTGAAAGGATAAAATAAAATGCAGTTAACAAATATGATTTACAGTTAATTATAAACCTAATTTGAAGTTTTTCTTGTTTATTTTAGTTGAAATAAGATCTGGGGTAAGGTGTGTAGTTCCTAAAACTAAACAACATTGACCAGACCATTTAATATTTGTATCTTCCATTCCTAATAAAAAAATTTAATCAAGCAAAAAACACAAAAGCCATGCAATATTATTTAGTCATATAAAACCGTAGTATTGATGCCTACGACTGCGACGCTGATGGTAGCCCAAAACCCACCCCTTTTTTGGACTAATTTAAGTTACCTATTCAGAATGTGTGATAACAAAGTGTGTAATAGCTTTTTGATTGTGAAATAAATAAAAAACAAGTAAACCAGAGTTTGTGGTGATCTGGACTGCCAGGGGTGGTGTAGCTCAGCTCCTGAATCAACTACTGTATAGACCTTAATTACTTGGAGCATGTCAAAGAACATTTTAATATGCTTACCAGAGAATTGGTTGCTTCTTCTTGCTCATGTGCTGGTGTTCTTGGAAAGCTCACAAGACCATCATTATCATAGCATCCCATGACCGAATATTTGTCAGCTTTAACCATCATTTTCGGCACAAGGGCAACCTGAAACTTTATATACATTGCTTAATTTTTCATGTTTTCTTGCCTACCTATTATTTCACAAATTCGAATATGTAATAACCTACTGAACAGTTAATATAACAAGTAATAAATATAACACTTTTCTAAAAGACTCTCTTAGTCACAGATGGTTTTTTTTTCATAATAGCTGTGGCCCTTGTTGAGTACAAAAATTTTAACTCTGAATCAAACTCTTCCCAGGCCACCTTTTGGACTGAAAATTGGGCATGTATGATGACCACAGGGGCTATAGGACTGATTACGGTACATGGACCACTTGTGCATCTCTATGTACTTAAACATAGGGATGAGCGAATGGTTCCGGGTACGGGTACCGTATTTACTGTGCCAAAATATTTTTGGTACCGATTCAGTACCTACTTTTGACGATTTCGGTACCGGTTTTTACCTTCAAATACTGGTACCGTTACCGTAGGATACCGGGTATTTTTGGTATTGGTACCCGTTTTTGAGGATTTTCGGTATCGCTACCGGTTGGTACAGAGCTCATCCCTACTTAAACAAAGACGACCGTTTTTGCCAAACACAACTCTAAATTAAGAGAAATATTGGTACGACTTGTAAAACATAATGCGGAAGTTCCAACTTATGCATTTGGTAAAATGCTTACCTGACCCGTTTCCAGCGAATACCGACACATGGATTCTGAATTTTTAATCAACTCGAATCCATCAACCATGAAAATAACTCACGTATCTTCTTGCTTGCTGACTTAAAAAAATGAAGTATGTGCCCGTGTCACCTACTTGCTAGCTTATACTTTTTTTATTGATCAAACCACAGCAGCCACATTATTTTGAGAGGTAACCAAAAACTATGTTCTTACATTTATATAGATTATACCTTTAAAACATGGCCAATCTTAATTCTTTCCATAAGCAGGTCAAATTCACCATGGATAAGCAGGTCAGTCTGAGCATGCCATTCATTTATAGCATCAAACATGTCCTCGAAACTATCGAAACAACTTTCAATGTTTGAGTTGTAGCACAGCCTGGTTTATCAACGCCCTTGACCATTTCTTCAACAATCGTACAGCACCTTGGTGACAAGAATATTGACATGCAGTTTTTCTACATAGAAAAACAAACAAAAAATGGTCAATATATATACTTAAATCAGTGAAAAGAGAAAATAAAAGAAACCCCGTTTGAACTGTTTAGGATTGCTTTTAAAGATATCAAATAACCAGGCAATATAATAAAATTTAACAAAGAACGAACCAATAACATTGTTTGTATGATTTAAAGCAAAACAAAATACCAATTCAAGTTTTGAGATTAAAGAATGAATCTTGAAAATTATGAGCGTAATAAAGAGCCTATAGAGTGAAGTAATTATACCCCTTTAAGAAACTACAAGCTTTGTTACAATTCTTTGAATAGATAAATCTCCAGAACTGCAACCAAACATTGACCTGAAGAACATGGTGGATCGAGGATATGAGTCAACAAAAAAAATAAGGAAAGTTCTTAAAATAGCCTAATTCTGAACTAAACATTGACCTGAAGAACATGAGAGGCCTTGAATATCACAGTATAACTTCTGGCCTTCAAAAAATATATGATACCTAAAACAACAAGAAAGAAAACTCAAAACAGTGTTCTAAAATCAAACCTCTTTCTCAAATTCGATGTACTCGAATCTCCACTTACCAAACCCTAGCTACCTGAAATCGAGTATGCAGTCGGGAATTCAAAAAATGCTGCAATGTTTCCCCCAAAATGAGAACCCTGATACATTTTTTCACGCAAACTATACAAATTAAGACCAAAAACTATGAAACACAAAATCATAATCATTTATGACGAACATATACGCACCTGTAATGGTAAGACGAAAAAAGCATTTAACTCAAACTGAACAGATCTGAAAGTACTACAACAGATTTGCTATCTATTTCACAGATCCATGTCAAATACTCTTTCACCAAACCCAGATTTATGACTTTCATCTTTTTAAACGTAATAGCATTTAACTAAAACTGTACAGATCTGAAAGTATTATAACATATCTTCTAGAAAAAAGTAACAGATCTTAATCTATTTCACAGATCCATATCAAATACATATCATTGAAGAACACAACACATATTTGAAACTATTTCACATATGCACGACCACTATATTTGAAGAACACAACACAAATCTGAAACTATTTCACAGCATGTCAAATAACAAACAAAAATGTCAATATGGTTAAAAACAACATACCGAGAAGTTGAACCCAGTAGATCTGATGCCGGAATCGCTGGAGAAAGAAACCCTAAAATTTCACAGATCCATGTCAAATAACAAAAACAAAATGCCTATAGGGTTAAAAAAAGAAGGTACCGAGAGAAATCGCCGGAGAGAGAACAATGGGGGCGGATGTGAATGAGTGCGTATGCAGAAACCCTAATGTGGTATTAGTGTTTTTGGGTTCGGTGTGAGGGTATAATTGGAACGTTGTGCTTTAGTGGGATGTACATTATGCAGCAAAGGTGTTTTAAGGAAATGGCAAATTACATTAAGCAGTCTTTGGGATATGATTATTATATATAGTATAGATAAATGATGATAATACCCTTATGACACTTAAAATGGTTTTAATCATGCTTTTTACAAAACTTTTTTACCTACTGATATGTTATATTAAATAACATATTTTGATCATATAAACATGATCATAACATCAGCTTTCATAATACATCGCATAAATCGTTATTTAACGACTTTAACGCTGTTTCAGCGCATAGTATGGTTTTAAACCATATTTACCAACCAAGACTTGTTACTTACTGAATTTATAACTCATTTAAAATGTTTTTACAGTAAGTACATATTGTAAACTCAGAATCCCAAATAAACTACCTAACTATGTGTGAAACGACCAAAATGCCCCTACGGTGCATAGTTTGGTCTTAAACTATAAACCACATATGATATCCTACTGATTTTATATCACAAAGTAAGTATTTTTCCAGAATGATTATGATCATAACATCATAATATATGCAAGTTCCTTTTATACGTCACGTAATGACCAAAACGCCCTTATAGGGCATAGTTTGACTTTAAAACCTTAACGGGCATACAAGTTGATATCCTACTGATATTATAACTTGTTTATAGTATAATGGCATATAGAAATTGTTCATCACTCACCGGTTACCCGATATCGCTTATATGCGTACGCTTAAGCTTATGTATCTAGTTTACGTAATTTAACCGAAACGGGTCGAACCTTATCATTTTTACTTCAAATTCCAGAATGTGTATTGTTTACTCATATTATACAAGTCTTAGTACTTGTTGGGTTTATACTACATTCTATTCCGGTCATCGCTTAATCTAGCGTATTATACTGTTTATATCACTTTAAGCTAGCCGGTCTAAGTCTATGACTTAAATAAGACCCGTTAGCATTCTAATTGGTATTTATTACCATCATTCAAGACTAGAGCCTTCTAGTAAATGATGCCTACACTTATTTAATTTGAATACTGCTGAGTTATTTAAATCTTGCACCTGAATCGAGTTTTATCTCAGGTAAATACTTTTAACTTATTTTCCCTATACGGGCTTGGGATACGGTATATTATTACCGCTTGGTCGGGTATGGGATCACATAGCCAGATTGTGGTTACAAAATCTGCATAACCCGTTTTAATATGTTTTGTTTGATAACTTAAACAATGGGGGTTAACGCGACCGTGTCCTGGATATCCTCGGCAAGTTTAAGTTATTAACGGCCACGACCTAAGCACTGGGTGTAGGTATACACCCGACAGATGCGAATGCTAAAAAAATATTTTTACCCACAAGTTGGGGATAACTCCTTTGTGGGTTTATAAGTGGTGTGTCGGTTAATAATGTCGCGGTTCTATACTGGGCCCCCATATATATTGACAAACATGTAAAACTGTAACAAGATTAAAATTCTTAATTGTCCCAAGTTATAAAAGAATTTTCATGTGCCTTGTGCACTTAAATCAATTTTGGAACTGTTTTCAAAATGTATCGGTTAATTGTGTTTACTGGTGTAAACTGACGTATTTTCAAAAGACTAAGTTACAGGTACAATACGAAAATAGGCTGGAAGCTGCTTGGTAATGTTAAAAGAGGATCTTGCAAATCCTTTACATATGCCTAAAGCCTGTTGAACATCTTTTGTACCTTTTCGATCCGCCTGTGGATCTTTATTATTACGAGCCGTCTGTATATTATTTTGAACATTTAGACATTTTGATTTGTAATAATATTTTAACTCCAAGACTTTCGTTATGCTGTGTTTTTTTACTATGACGGTACCAATCTTACGTCACGATACTCCCCACCCGGGCCCACCGGGATTTGGTTGGAAATTCGGGGTGTGACAGGTTGGTATCAGAGCCAGGTTTGAGATAATTAAACACTAGCCTTTTTGTGTTTAATCTCAAACATACACAATAGCACATTCCTTAGAATTCCGAGTCTAGACATTGACCTAGGATTACTCACATCCTTATTAAGTTATTATTATTGTTTTTAATTCATTTTTGAAGCAAGAAAATGCCGCCCAGACTTAGAGGACGAGGAGGAAAAGGAAAGGGTCCTATGAGGGGAGGACCATCCGGGCACATCCCTTCTCGCTCACATAGTTCAAACCCATACCAAGATACGGGAGACTCCTCCTCCCCATGGCAACCAGCGAGACACTCTATCTCGCACGAATACTCACCGCCTAACTCTTACAATTCCTATCACTAATATCACTCTCACCACTCTCATCACTCCCATCATTCACACTCCCATTCTTATAAGGGAGAATTCGACCCAAACCATCACCTTAATACACCCACATCTGATCAGAATTAGCTGGATCAGCCAGCTGCAATGGACGAGGACTCCGATCCGAAGATGCCACCATCGAGGTTGCATGGACACCCCATTGAAATATCAAGTGGTTCCACATACCTTACCAGGGTCCCAATGAATGGGACCAATATTGGAATCAATTCACCTTTGCCAATACCCCTTCATACCATTCTCCAAAACCACCATCATCGCCTCCACAAGAGGAAGTACAAATAGAACCAGTGGAGCAATCCCAGCCACCACCAGAACTGCTAAGGAGAAAGCGCGGTGCGCGCAAGTCTGTGCGCAGGGGACAACGGTCTGGCTCACTGCCACCATTGCCCCAAACCTACCCTACAATTCATGAGGACCCACAAACGGGTGGACCCTCAAACGGGTGGACCCTCAAACACTACTCTTGTGGTTGACCTAACACCACAACCTGTGTTTCAACCACTACCATCCGGATTTTGGAAATCCGATCCCTACGTATCCAGATTCGTCTGGATACGATCCTTTGAACCCAACAAATGCGCCCATAGATTATAATTATCAGGTGCCAGCATACGACCCTTATGTACAAGCGGTCGTGCATAATGCACTTTACCCGCCTCCTTTTCCTCCTGCTTGTCCAACTACTGGATATCCCAATGTTAGGATCTGAGTTTAAATTACTTGTAGTTTTTGTTTCAAAAATGGAAAATGATTGAATTAAAAGAGATTTGCAGCGGAATAAGATGGAAAACTTTTACTACAAGCAATGGTCGTTTGTTTTCATCATCATCATGCTTTCAAGTTGATTAACTTGCATGTGATTTACAAACTCCCCCTCAGCCTTTGCAATTACAGTTTGGTAATAAGAAAATGCAGAGAAGATGATATGCGAAAGTTGATCTTTTAATAGACAAGTTTAAACTGTTACAGAAGTTACCTATTTATATTAACTATCTAACCTCTGAGCATCTTTGATGACATCAAGGTTGATAGTGACAGGAAACTAATTGTAACTAACTGAAAACACTGCTAATACTAACTATCAGTGCTTAGCACTGTTACATTGATTTAACTAAGCTAAAGACTAAACTCTGATCTCTATCCTCTGACCCTTGTAACTCTAGCAGACCTTTGAAGCTTTGTGAAGGTAGATGATAGGAAGAGCAGTCTTTAGGGAAAGCAGTGTATGTACATCAGAGGTTGTAACCTCTGATAGTTTAACCAAAGCTCGGATAGTGTTATTTGGCTTTGTATCATCTGTTCCTTTCATTAGGTTCAATCCCAACAATCTCCCCCTGGAACAGATGATGCCAAAAACACTTTATTCTTGGTCTTTATTCCTCAGAAGGAATTCTCTTATTTGACCTTTGAATTGAAGTTCAAAGTTAAGAGATTCCATGTCATCAGCATCCTTCTCCAGCTCTAAACATAGTAGTTCTTGGAAGTCTTCTACTGCAAGCTCATAAGCAGCTTCCATGGATAGTTTAGTGGCTGCACCATCAGACTTGAGTAGTGTCAATTCATGGGTGTCTTTGTCGACCTTCCATTTTAGAATTTTTTGGTCTGATGGTTTTCTTGAAGGAGCTTTTATTGCTGAGGTTTGAGCAGGAGCTTTTGTGATAGATCTTTGGCTAGCCTGGCACTTCTATCATCTGTTGGATAATCAATCATGTTCTGTATGCCTTCTTTGATAAATGTATCCTCAAACTCTTTATCAGTCTTTTCAGACATACCCTCTTGCCTTTTCTGTGTAACAGGGCAAGTGTGGAATGGGTAGATGTTGAGCTGGACTTTTTGGAGAGTTGAGCTCTGAGAATAGCATCTTCTTTTGAATAATCAGGCTTATGAGGCATGGATGGATCCTTTTTCCTTCTTTCTTCCAAACTTTTGTAGGTGTCTATCACCCTCACCTCACCCCATCTCATCATTTGGTTTTGGAACCATAATGATTCTGAATCAGTTCTTGCTTCATTATTTTCAACTTCAAAGCACTTTCAGTCATATCTTTCTTGTATAAATCCCAGTAGGGAGGAGTTGGCTTTTTTGAGAGGGTCTTTCAACATTTCTTGCATTCTGTTGATTTCTTCTCTTAGCTCATCTATGCTCCAGTCCCTGAACTGTGCCCTTGTTGCCTTATACATATTATTTTCCATGATATACTTAACGAGTTCACTTTTGAGCAGCTTATCTTCCCTTAACAACAACTGGTTGCTCAGATCTTTGACAAAGTTTTGTAAAATGGTGACTTTACTCAGTTGAAAGGACATGACAATCTGTATTTCTCTATCATCTTTACCACCTGATTCTCTTTTGGCAATATCCTCTGCTTGCTTCCATTTCAATTCCAGGTAATCATCAACATTTGCAGGTCTTGGATAGCCATCAAGGGATAGGATTGTTCTTTTGTCAGGGTCATCCTCTGAAAAGAAACTTAGGATCTCTTCCCTGACTGCTGGTAAATCAAGAGGACACAACTTTGATGCAGGAGTGACTTTAAGAGTTGAAGATGTTGTAAGCACTGATGTGGAGGTCACTGGTGTTGATGATATTGGAAGAGGTGCAGAGATCTCATCATCATTGATCACTTTTGTGATTTTTCTTCTTTTGAACCTTAGAGTGGGTGATGGTGGTTGTGGGATTTTTGGTGGTGTGGATAATGGTTGAGTTGATGTGGGAAATGTGATCATGGCAGTGGATAGAGTTGCATTTGTTGCAACCTCTGCTGTATCAACAGATGTTGACACAACAGGTGCTGTAACATCTGCTTGTGTGGATGTGGGTTGTGATTTGGAAGATGTGATAGGTTTTTGAGAGGCAGAGGTTTTAATGGTTGGATTGGTTGCATGCTTAGTTTTAGGAGGTGTGGATGTTGGTTGCCTAGCTTTTCTAGCAGGTATCCTTTTTTATGAAGTACCAACCTCTCATTTTCCTTTTTGCTGTTCAATCTTTTTCTCAACCAACACTCTGCTCTCCTCAATCACTGTCTTCTTGTGACTGGCCCTTGCCTTGGCCACAATTTCATCAGTTAAATCAATCTTCTTTGAACCATCAGGCCTTGGAATATTTATGGTAGGTCTGGCCTTATCATAATCTATCGTTAACTTCTTTGGACCCAAAGGTTTCTCCCCATTTTTGGCTTCATCTGTTGTAACAAATATAACCGTTGGAGGTGCATGGCCAGTGGTTGTGAGTAGATGTGCTTTGATGGCTTTAATGTCTGCAGCAGTGTCTTGATACCTGATTCAAACATGTTCCTAACATCATTCATCTGATGCTTGTGTTGTAGATCTAAATAATGTTGTTGATGTTGAAACAGAGGGTTAAGAGCTTCTTTGAGATCAGCAGTGGATAGAACAGAGGGTTGACTTTTGGTAGCTATCATCTGCTTCAGTAAACTTTTGATTTCATTATCAGAACTTTCTATCCTTGTCACTCTCTCTTCAAATCCTGATATTTTAGCTCATCACCTAATTTAATAGGATCATCTGAACTCCTACCAGTGGTGGTAGTTATATCTATGTCATCATGAGCAGTGGTTTTAGGACCAGCTTCAAACATAGATGCCCCTTTGTCTTGGTACTGGGGACTTCCCACAACAGAGGTAACAGTTGTTGCCTCAACAGTGGTTGCCTTCAACCAAGTCTTATTAATGAAACCAGTGTCCAACTGAGAACTTGGGAGTTCAGCAATTGTAGTGGCTGCTTGTGTTGAACTATCACCAAGGGTTACATGGAACCTAAGGGATGTAGCCTCTTCATTTGCTGATGGGCTAGCAATGAATAAAGAATCAGACCCAGACTCTTGATGAAGTATATTCTCAGTAAGAGGTTGTTGAGAAGTGCTGGTTGTGTCTGAACTAATTCAATTGCATTCAGCAATGGTACAATTGTGGGTGGAAGTGAAGGTATTGGTGAAAGTGGCTGTGTAGAAAGCGACATTGGCCTAGGAGAGGGGCTGTGGAAGATAGAGCCAAGTGGATCTAGAGCTTCATAAAGTGGTGTCCCTGTGTCTACAACCTTTTCCTTTTGTGAGGAAGAAGGAGGAGTTTCAAAGCCGGTTGGAGATCTTTGAACCATCTGCTGTGAAGAAGTAGCAGCAGTGGCTTGTGACTTTTGTGCTGTCACTAGGTTAACCTCTGGGATCTCATCTTCTAGAGGACCCTTTTTGGGTTTGGTGGGCTTTTTGGAAATTGTTTTGGTTTTCTTTTTGGAGATTTTTGGTATGGGCTTCAGAGCAGCGGTTGTGGTGCCCTGATCACCAAGTACAGTGGGCTCAGTAGCAAGAGGTTGAGTTTGAACATTTTGTTCAGGTAAAACTTGCTCGACCTCCTCTACTTGTGTTTTCACAATTTTATCTTGGTTTGTTATTCTGGTGAAAGTTTCATGATTAAGGCGGCCTGGGTTAATCACAGCGCCTTGTTTACTTTCAGGATCTTTAATTTGATCATATAAGTAAACACTCAGGAAACATGGATGCATCAAAAAGGCTTTTCTTTTTTCAATACTTTTAAAATTGTTCACAAGATAATTGAACAATATCTGGGAGTAGTTGAAATCTGTGTCAGTTAAAATTGCATACCCCAGATATTGCATGTTCAATGCGATTTCATTGAAACCAGTGGTTTTTGCTAAGAGACAAGTAAGAATTGTGTGAAAGAAAAATCTCATCTCAGCAGGAAAGTTAGGTTTAAAAATTGTCATACCTTTCATCTGGCCTTCATAACCTGTTTCCAAAAACTCTGCTTGGATCTTATTTTGAGGAAATGACACAGGGTGTTGTATGTCATTTAACTTGAAAACTTGAGAAATCGATTGGGGGCTAATTTGCATTAACACTCCCCCTACTCTTGAGATTATTGTGTAAGGAACACCAGCAGCAGATGAGTGAACCTTTGCATTTTTCCAAAAATCTCTAAGAGAATCAATGTAAATTGGGGCTTTGACTATTAACATGTGTTTGAGTTTCGACTTTTGCAAAATTCGAATCATTGGATTATAACGAGTATTGGTGTCGGTTTCTTCAAGTATGGCGATATAATTATGATTATGAGAGTGAAGGGTGGAAGTTCTTGTGTGGATTTCTTCGAAGATTTTGATTTGGGAGCCATGGTGTTAGAGAGAAAAACTGTTTTGAGATTTTTGTAATCGACACAGTTTAGGGTAAACACTGATAAAGGATAGAACAGGGGTTTTATAGGGTTTTGAAAAAGTGAACATGACGTGGCATCTGTTGCAAGATCTGATGGCTAACATCTGTCCACGTGTAACCTCTGATGAGAAAAGTAACCGTTGAGGTGGCAAACCACTGTTTTAGGACAGAGGATTGGACAATACTGATTTTTAACACTATCAGTGGATAGCTATCAGTGTTTTGAAAAGGCGGTAAAAATGAAAATCAGAGGATACACTTTAACCGTGGATAAGATTTTGAAGCCTATCAGAGGTTTTGAGCAATCAGATGTTATGATCAGACTTTTAAAGATTTATTGAAAAATTCAATTTAACCTATTTTTAAGGATGAGTTTTTTATTTTCTGAAAACATTTTTATGCTATGTACGCATGAATTTACAAGAAACCTTGTTTTTAATCCATGTTTAGCATTCCAATTCTGGAGATCAATTTTTCAAAGGTAGATGTATCCAATGCCTTGGTTAAAACATCTGCCCATTGATCTGAAGTATGGACATGATGCAAAGAAATCAAACCTTTTTCATAGCAATCTCTCACAAAGTAATGTCTGATGTCAATGTGCTTTGTAGTTGAATGAGAAACTGGATTTTTAATGATGTTTTCAGCAGCTTGACTGTCCAATTTGAGTGGAGTCTTTAGTGCAGTTACCATAAAATCCAGCAACTGGTTTTGAAGCCATAAGAGTTGAGAAGTGCAGCTAGCAGCAGCAATATACTCTGCCTCAGCAGTGGATGTTGAAAGTGCAACCTGCTTTTTGCTTTGCCAAGACACTAGACAATCACCTAGGAATTGACATCCTCCTGATGTGGACTTCCTTGTAGTTTTGCACCCAGCAAAGTCACTATCTGAAAAACCTGAAAGCTCAATATTCCCATTAGCTGGATACCAGATACCAAGTGTGGGAGCACCTTTTATGTATCTGAATATCCTTTTTACAGCCATAAGATCAGACTTTCTAGGTAATGCCTGTGATCTGGCACAAACACATGTTGCAAACATGATGTTTGGCCTTGATGCAGTTAGGTACAATAAAGACCCAATCATGCTTCTATAAAGAGTTTGATCAACAAGGTCATCTTTACCATCAATGGTGACTAGCTTGGAGGTTGCCATAGGTGTGCTACATGGTTTACAATCATCCATATCAAACTTTTTAAGCAGTTCTTTCACATACTTGTTTTGATGGATAAATGTACCATTGTGCAATTGTTTAACTTGGAGACCAAGAAAACATTGGAGCACCCATTGCACTCATCTCAAACTCTACTGCCATGAGTTTTTGATACTCTTCACACATAGCAATGCTTGTGGATCAAAAAATGATGTCATCCACATAAATTTGGACAAGCATTAAATCTTTTTCTTTCCATTTTAAAAATAGGGTTTTATCTATTTTACCTCTAGTAAACCATATGGATAAGAGAAAAGTGGATAGAGTTTCATACCAGGCTCTTGGTGCTTGTTTCAAGCCATACAATGCTTTGTTGAGCTTGTAGACATGATCAGGATGGAATGCATCTTCAAAACCTGGAGGTTGACAGACATACACCTCTTCTTTGATTTTTCCATACAAAAATGCACTCTTTATATCCATTTGAAACACCTTTATGTTGTGGTTAGCAGCAAAAGCTAAGAACAGGCGAATATCTTCCAACCTTGCTACAGGAGCCAAGGTCTCATCATAGTCTATACCTTCTTCCTGCCTGTAGCCTTGAACCACGAGCCTTGCTTTGTTTTTGATAACAATGCCCTTTCATCAGTTTTGTTTTTGAAGACCCACTTTGTGCCAATTGGACTTACATCTTTTGGCAGTGGCACACACTTGTTGTCTTTTGAACTGAAGGAGTTCTTCTTGCATGGCTTCTACCCAGCTGTTGTCTTTCGGTGCCTCTTGGTACTTGACTGGCTGTATGAGTGATAGAAAACCAGCAAAAGACAAATATTTTGGGATTGGCTCCGTGTGAGCACCCTAGATTTGATGTTGCCAATAACTTGATCTGCTGGATGGCTTTTGAGATAAATTAGATCACCTTGGTATGGAACAATAGCATTTTGAGGTGATGGCTGCAAATGTGTATCATCTGAGCTAACCTCTGCTGGTGGATTTGAAGTATCAGCCACTGATGAGAATGGGGGTGGAGGTATTGGGTTTATAGAGGTAACATTCTGATGATTTTGGTGACCAAAAGTAGGACTTTTATCAACAGATGTTTGATTTTGTGAACTGACAGAGGTTTGAGGATCAACCACTGTTGACCCAGAAATGGCAGAGTTTACACAAGAGCTTGTAGCACCTGATCCTCTGTTGGAAGAATAGACTTTTGTTTGTGGAAGCACACAGTCATATCCTTGATCTTGATCTTCTTCATATGGTTGTGGTGTACCTGCATTGTCTAGCTTGATAGAAACATCAGCAAATGTGAATTTATCTAAATCAAAAAGCTCTGCAGGATTTGTTGGAATTTTCAGTGATGAAAGTTCATTGAACTTGACATTCAAAGTTTCTTCAAGACACTTGGTCCTAGAGTTGAAAACTCTGTAGGCTTTAGCAGTGGTTGAGTATCCCAGAAAATAACCACAATCAACTTTGGCTGCAAACTTAGATATAGAATCTTTTAAGTTCAAAATGAAGCATGGACAGCCAAAACCTTTAAAATAGGAAATCAGAGGTTTGATTTTATACAAAATATCATAGGCAGTCTTTTGATGCATGGGGTTAATCAAAACTCTATTTTTTGAACATAGCAAGCAGTGTTTACAGCCTATGCCCAGAAAGACAAAGGTAAACCAGAATCTGCTAGCATAGTCCTTGCTGATTCAATTAAAGTTCTATTTTTTCCTTTCAACCACCACATTTTGCTCTGGAGTTCTTGGAATGCTATATTGTCTAACAATTCCTTTTGACTCACAAAAAGCATCCAACTCCCTATTTTTAAACTCTGTTCCATTGTCACTCCTAAAGATTTTTACTGGAAAATCAAATTGCTTTTCTACTTGTTTAACAAAGTTTTGCAGAATGCCTGCAGTTTCATCCTTAGAGTGAAGAAAGAAGGTCCATGTAAACCTAGAGAAATCATCAACTATCACTAGGCAATACCTTTTGTGTTTTAAGCTCATGATTTGCACTGGGCCAAACAAGTCCATGTGAAGCAGTTGTAATCACTGGCTTGTTTTGGACTCTTCAATTGATTTGAAAGAACTTTTATGTTGTTTACCTTTTAAACAGGAAACACAATGTTCATCACAGGAAAATTGCTTGTGAGGCAAACCTCTTACAAGACTTTGTTTTGAGAGTGTGGTGACAGTTTTAGGATTTGTGTGTCCAAGTCTTCTATGCCATAACTCAGTCTCTTTGCTAGAAGCAACTGATAATAAGCATATTCCAGACATAGGATTATCTTTTAGCATATCTACCGCACACATTCCCACTTCTGTGTGCAGTGAGTTGTGCTTTGCTCTCATCAATGATTTGATCAATCTTTTTAACAAATTCTGGTCCCACAATTTGACAAGTTTTCTTAGTGAAGAAGGATCCATATCCTCTGTCACTCATTTATGAGACACTCAGCAGGTTAATTTCAGATTGTCAATTAAATTCACATTTTCAAACTTGAGTTTACCCGCCAGAACCGACCTCGACCCTAAAACCTTTCCCTTTAAATTATTACCAAAAGATATATCACCCCCCCCCCATGAGCCATGAAGTCCTTGAGAAGGGCTCTACATCCTGTCATGTGCTTGGAACCTCCACTATCTACATACCATAAGATGTCAAGGCAAGTAGAGGGTCCCTTTGTAGCAGCCATGAGAGCATAATCACACTCATCTTCACACACATCAACATTCCATGGGTCAGTAGGAGAGTTCTTTTCCTTATCAGCAGTATTTTCTTTTTCTTCACTTGAAACCACTGTTTCATCACTAACTTGAACTTCATCAGTTTTTGACACTATCTCCACAGATTCAACACCTTCAGTAATTGTCTCTAAGGCCATTAAACAAAATTCTTGTTCAACATCATTTTTGGCCATTAAAGCAAAGTTTTCATCAGTCAAATCCTCAGGCAAGCTGCTCCAGTCAACCTAACTTTGTGTGTAAAAGCTTTGTTGACCAACCTCTGCTGGACTAGCAGTGGTTTGAGCAGGTTGTGTAACAATGGGTGCTTGTTGTACAAGCACTTGAGGATGTGATGGTGCCTGAACATATTGAATTTGTGGAGTAGTGGATTGAACATAATGCAGTGGAACAGTGGTAGCAGGATGTCCAAAGTGGGCAGTGTTTTGAACATGTTGAGCAGGGGCATATTGGGAATAATGAGCAGTGTTTTGTGTGTGCTGAGGTCTAGGGCCAGGATGAGTCACCATTGGTCCAGAATTTTGAGACCTGCATTCTCTGGAAAAGTGTCCTAGCCTATTACACTTATAACACTTGACTTTTGATTTATCCAGCCCAACCTTCAACCCCCCATGCAAACCTGGGAATTTTCTACCAGTTCTCTTATAGAATTTACTAGCCCTAACACCCAATAAGGCCAGTTGGTGCAAAATATCCATTTCTTCAAGATCAGAAGGTTCAAAGTGTTGCAAGTCATTCAGCTCAAAGGATAGATTGTCAGAGGTTTGGCTTTCCCCACTAGCAGTAAAAGCATAGTTGGGTGCATATGTTTCAGATCCAAAGTTCCCACCAGATGTAATATCTATATAGTGATCATAACTTTGGTCCTTACTGCTGTCAGATCCCTCTTCTTGGCCAAAAAGAGCTGTATTACCCAATGAGTAATCATCAGTCATTTTGCCAGAATCTTGCAACTTCTTTTTCTGGTTTAACTCTCTCTCATAAGTGAGGAGTATCCCATGAAGTTGTGTCAGCGACATTTCTTTAAACCCAATAGATTTCTCGTTACATAAGCTGCAGTCTCCCACTTATCAGGTAACGATCTAAGGAAACGACTATTGATAGTCGAATTAGATAGAACCACGTTAACCAGTCTAAGTTCACTGATGAGACAGCTGTAACGTTCGAACTGTTGTGTTAGAGACTCTCATTTCAAGTGACAAAACATTTCACACTACTGATTTAGAACTTCTCTATTACTTTCTATCACTTCCTCAGTCCCACCGAATTGCTCTTTAAGTGCATCCCATAACTCTTTGCACTATTGCAATGGAGTAGACCAGCATAAATTTCATTGGGTAAGGCCGAAGCAACTATGCTAAATGCCTTAGCATCCAATTCAATTTTCTGGAAATCCTGCTCCGAAAAGTTTTCAGGATTTTTTGGCACTTGTTTAGTTGGATCCTCTGTGCTTGGAACCATTGGAACGTGAGGTCCATAAGCAACAGATCTCCACCAACCAGTGTTTTTCTGAGCAAGGATGTGACCCATTCGTCGTTGCCAAATGAAATATTCATTTCTTTTGAGCATCAGCGGTTTGAACAAGGATCCAGAATTGGCAACCTGTGTGTTTCGAGACATTTTCAGTTGATTTTTACAGATTTTGTTTTAAAAAATTTTGAACGTAATAAAACTCTGAATATCAAGCTAAAACAACCAAACTGATTAGTAAGAGAGCTGATCTGTTCGAACCAAATCGATTGTTAGATCAAATTTGATGAATCAAGCTCTGATACCAATTGTTAGGACCTGAGTTTGAATTACTTGTAGTTTTTGTTCAAAAATGAAAAATGATTGAATTAAAAGAGATTTGCAGCGGAATAAGATGGAAAAGTTTTACTACAAGCAATGGTCGTTTGTTTTCATCATCATCATGCTTTCAAGTTGATTAACTTGCATGTGATTTACAAACTCCCCCTCAGCCTTTGAAATTACAGTTTGGTAATAAGAAAATGCAGAGAAGATGATTTGCGAAAGTTGATCTTTTAATAGACAAGTTTAAACTATTACAGAAGTTACCTATTTATACTAACTATCTAACCTCTGAGCATCTTTGATGACGTCAGGGTTGATAGTGACAGGAAACTAATTGTAACTAACTGAAAACACTGCTAATACTAACTATCAGTGCTTAGCACTGTTACATTGATTTAACTAAGATAATGACTAAACTCTGATCTGTATCCTCTGACCCTTGTAACTCTGGCAGACCTTTGAAGCTTTATGAAGGCAGATGATAGGAAGAGCAGTCTTTAGGGAAAGCAATGTATGTACATCAGAGGTGGTATCCTCTGATAGTTTAACCAAAGCTCGGATAGTGTTATTTGGCTTTGTATAATCTGTTCCTTTCATTGGGTTCAATCCCAACACCCAATTATGGGTACTAGTATCCTGTTGTGCCTCAACCACAACCTCAACCACTGCCACAACTTGAGGCCATTAATGAGGCCTTAGAGCGGATGAAAGAAATGGAGCGTCAGGCTGAGAAGACGGAGAAGAAGACAAATAAGTTCTTCAAGAAACTCTCCAAATTAGTCAGGGGAAAGAAAGACGAGTAAAGTTCTTTATTTATTTTGTATTTAAATTTCAAAAGTCCCTACGTGGACATGTTATTTCTTTTTAGTCCCTGCATGGATATGTTATTTTCTCTTAGTCCCTGCGTGGGCAATTAGTTTAGTTTATTTCAAAGTCCTGTTTAAGGCAAATTTTGTAACTTCTATCATTTTAATGAAAATATTGGAATTTTATATATGTATTCGTTACATCATTGTTCAAGCGATCGTCTCGATTTTAATTCAAACTTTATCGATTTGCTATATATAATTCCAAAAGATCTTCTTAATGGTTTTGATCAGCCAAATGTCAATTGTCCATATTAATTTTCAAATATAAATGGTAGTTAAGGATGGATAGCCTTTTATGATGATAGTTAAGGAATAATAACCCTTCAATCCAGAGGTGGTGAACTATGTTCAAACCTCAAAGTCATTATGGTCAATTACGATCATGACTTATTAAACCATTAAGTCAATTAATCTTTGTTAGCATTCTAGTGACGTTAACACTCCTGGCAGTGTGACTTGAGGAACCTCACTAGCCGTCAAGTTATTTGGATCACATCTAAGCCTTCTAGTCAATATGATCATGACTAATATCATCAATGTGATGATTATTATTTTAACATCCTTGTGTGATGCCAATTGAATTGCCTACGGGCCAAATTACATCGTCTTTTATGACAATGACAGTTGTAGTCTACGACTCCCTGTCCAAAGGTGAAGAACTATGTTCAAGCCTTAAAGCCTCGATCAAATGAGATCGCGGTATATTTTAAATGTCCTTCGTGACAGGCCAATGTGCCATATCTAAATGTCCTTCGTGACAGGCCAATGTGCCATATCTTATTATCCTTCGTGACTAGCCTATGAGCCATATATAATTGTCATTATGACAACGACAGTTGTGACTTTATGATCCACTGTCCTATAACTAATGGACTAAGCCCAAGTTTCCATTTGCCTTTGATGGTCCTTTGAAGCTTAGACTAATTATACTTGGATACTTCATATAACGTTCGTTGAAATATTAAAGCCTTATAGTTGTGACATTATGCACACTAATCGAAAAGGCAAAGGATTTATGTATCTAAACGTTAAGGCCTATATGGTTAATGATACCATGGCATATGCATGATAAGTCGTCAATTCGATGACTAACTAAGCAATGACTATTTGATGTTTAGTACCAAAGTATCAAAATGGTGAATTTTGACGAAGCGCACAACAGTCACAGCACTAGTAATGCGGCAAATAGAAATGATGCTGCAAATGTGAGTGTTAATGGTGCTGATCTTTAGGCCATGATTGATGCAGCAGTTAGTAAAGCTGTGAATAGAATTCTAGAGAACCAAAAGGAGTCGAGTGCTACTCGCTCTAAGTCCCAATCAAAACCACATACATCTCGCAGGGAAGATTCTGTTCACTCTTCGAATGCAAAGAGTGAACCAAAGAAGATTGTTTTTGATAACGAGCCCCGTTCCTCTAAGAGATGTACTTACAAATACTTTGTCTCTTGCAAGCCAAGAGACTTCAATGGCGAAAAAGGGGCCATTGATTGCATGAAATGGTTAGATGAGATGGAAACCATTGTCAATATCAGCGGTTGTGCGAATGAGGATATTGTGAAGTTAGTATCACAGTCGTTCAAGGGCGATGCCCTCACTTGGTGGAAGGTAATAATACAGTCCATAGGGAAGATTCCCCTTTACAATTTGGAATGGTCCAAGTTTGTGGACCTCGTGAAGGAAACCTACTGCCCTCAACATGAGGTTGAAAAGGTGGAGTCAGATTTCTTGACTCTTGTTATGAAAAATCTGGACTGTAGGACCTACGTTACCGACTTCAACTCATGTCGAGACTGGTACCATACTTGATCTCACCTAAGCCCAAACGCATTGCGTGTTTTATTGGTGGTCTGGCACCAGAAATAAAGGGCACGGTGAAGGCTTCGAAGCATACAACCTACAAATCCGCTGTGGATTTATATCTATCCCTCACCTTGAACGTGGTGAGAAGCAGGTCTGGAAAGGCCGATGCAGAGGGTAAGAGAAAGAGGGAGGATGATAACTCCCAGAGATCAAAAAAGAAGAAAAGGGGAAGTTTGGGTTCAAGAAGAACCAAGATAGGTCGGGGGAGAAGCCGACATGCAAAACTTGCAACCGCAAGCCCTGGGGGGCAGTGCAACTCTGACCCACATGCTAAACCATGTGGTATCTGCAAGAAGAAGGGTCACAAGACCTTTAAGTGCAAAAATCTGAAGGATGCCGTCTGCTACGGCTGCAACGAGAAGGGGCACATCAAAACCAACTGCCCCAAGAATGCAAAGAAGCCTGATGAGGCTAAGAAAGGGAATGCGCAGGCATTCCAGATGAATGCAAAGCCGGTGGTGAATGACGATAACGTCATAACATGTACTTTCCTCATTAACGACATCTATGCTAGAGTCTTATTTGATTCAGGTGCAGATAAGTATTTTAGATTCTAAGTTTTGTAAACTTTTAAATCTGCCCATAAGAACTCTAGATATTAAATATGAGGTAGAGCTAGCCGATGGAACCATAGAAACCGCTTCTTCTATTCTTGATGGATGTTATATATCTATTAAGAATCATTCTATTCCATTATCTCTTCTTCCAATGGAATTGGCGGGGTTCGACGTAGTTTTGGGTATGGATTGGTTGTCACATAACCAAGCTCGTATCGTGTGTGACAAGAAACTCGTTGAAATTAAAACCCCTTCCGGTGAAATGATCACCATTCTGGGAGATATGCACTATGGATTGGATGATCAAGTGTCTATACTTAAGGCATCCAAGTGCTTGAAAAACGGATGTGTCATTTATATGGCACATGTGAAAGAGGATGAACCAAAGCAAAAGATAGAAGATATTCCAGTCATCAATGGTTACTCAAGTGTCTTTCCTGATGAACTGCCTGGATTACCTCCTGAGAGGCAAGTGGAGTTCAGGATCGACATCATGCCTGGAGCTGCGCCGGTAGCACGAGCTCCATATCGTCTGGCACCGACTGAAATGAAAGAGTTAAAAGCCAAAACTGGATGAGCTGTTGGGGAAAGGCTTCATTCAACCCAGCTCGTCGCCTTGGGGAGCGCCTATATTATTTATGAAGAAGAAGGACAGTTCAACGCGTCTGTGCATTGATTACCGTGAGTTGAACAAGGTAACAATCAATAATCGTTATCCTTTGCCCAAGATCGATGATCTGTTCGATCAATTACAAGGGGCAAGCTTCTTCTCGAAGATAAACTTAAGGTCAGGGTATCATCAACTTAAGGTTAGACGTGAAGACGTACCCAAGACCGCTTTCAGGACCAGATACGGTCATTATGAGTTCTTAATGATGCCTTTCGGGCTTACTAATGCACCTGCAGCATTCATGGATCTCATGAACAGAGTCTGCAAGCCGTATTTAGATAAGTTTGTCATTGTCTTCATAGACGACATACTTATCTACTCTCGCAATCAATCTGATCATGAGAAACATCGTAGATGCATCCTAGAGCTGTTATAGCAGGAGAAACTTTAAGCAAAGTTCTCCAAATGCGAATTTTAGCTTCGCATTCCAATCCTTGGACATGTCGTAAGTGAGTGTGGTATCCAAGTGGATCCCGCCAAGATTGAAGCAATCATGAGCTGGGAAGCACCTAAGACACCCTCAGAGATTCATAGCTTCTTAGGATTGGCCGGTTATTATAGGAGGTTCATTGAGAACTTTTCGAGGATAGCCACTCCTTTAACTACCTTGACCCGTAAAAATGTTAAGTTTAATTGGGGTCCAAAACAAGTTGAGCAATGCTTCTGTGCCGACTCTGCCGGAAGGCATTGAAGAATTCATTGTCTATCGCGATGCTTCGCACACTGGCATGGGCTGTGTGCTTATGCAAAGAGGCAAAGTGATTGCCTACGCATCCGACAACTGAAGGTGCACGAAAGAAAGTACACCACTCATGATTTGGAATTAGGCTCCGTTGTATTTGCACTAAAGTTGTGGAGACATTATTTATATGGCACAAAGTGTATTGAAGGATTAGGTGGGACTATTGATCAGTTGTCACCTGGGAACGATGGAATTCTTAGATTCAATGCTCGGATATGGGTTTCGATCTTTGGAGGACTAAAGATTTAATCCTCCAGGAAGCGCATAATTCTAAATACTCCGTTCACCCTGGAGGTGACAAGATGTATCAGGATCTAAAAGCGAATTATTGGTGGATGGGTTTGAAGAAATCCATAGCCACCCATGTAGCTAAGTGTCTGACGTGTTCGCAAGTTAAAACCGAACATCAAAAGCTATCAGGACTTCTACAACAATTGGAAATTCCCACATGGAAGTGGGAGATGGTAACTATGGATTTTATTACCAAGTTACCTAAAACCAAGTATGTTAATGATACAATATGGGTTATTGTTGATAAGCTGACTAAGTCAACACATTTCTTGCCCATAAAAGAGACGCATAGCTCCGATAAGTTAGCAAAATTGTATGTGGATAAAATTGTGTCCCTACATGGAGTGCTGGTATCAATTGTATGCGATAGAGATACAAGATGCACTTCCCATTTCTTGAAGAGTTTCCAGCAATCGTTAGGCACTCGATTGAACTTCAGTACGGCTTACCATCCACAAACTGATGGACAGAGTGAGCGAACTATCAAAACATTCGAATACATGCTTCGTGCATGTGTGATCGACTTAGGTGGTAGATGGGATGACCATCTCGCCCTAATTGAGTTCTCCTACAATAATAGTTATCATACAAGCATCAAGGCTGCTCCTTTTGAGGCCTTGTATGGGAGAAAATGTCGAACGCCCGTTTGTTGGGCAGAAGTTGGGGAGGCCCAACTATCAGGACAAGAGATAGTCCTTGAGACGATAGATAAAATTATACAAATCCGTGACAGGCTCAAGGCTGCCAGAGATTGGCAGAAGAGATACGGTGATAAGAGGCGCAAACCTCTTAAGTTCCAAGTAGGGACAAGGTATTACTGAAGGTATCACCCTAGAAAGGTGTGATGCGCTTTGGTAAGAAGGGCGAGTGGAGCCCAAGGTATATCGAACCATTCGAGATAATCGAATGTGTCGGGTCAGTAACTTATAAGCTTAAGCTACCTGAGGAGCTTAGTGGAATTCACGATGTGTTCCACATCTTTAACTTAAAGAAATGTCTAGCTGATGAGACGCTGCAATATCACATCAAGATGTGCAAATTGACGAAAACCTGAGGTTTGTTGAGAAACTGATTTCGATCGAGGATAGACAGGTTAAGAAACTCCAGAAGAAGTATATACCTATTATAAAGGTTAAATGGGATGCCCGTCGTGGTCCCGAGTATACGTGGGAGGTCGAGTCTACTATGCGACAAAAATACCCCCATCTTTTTAGTAAATCTCAAGGTTGAGATTTCTTTTAAAGGGGTGAAGATGTAACACCTCATAAAACCATGTCCAATAGAGTATTGACACGTATCCCTATTCCTATTATGCTATTGTTGGCTAGGAGGGACTAAAGGCGTCAACATGTTAATTTATGCCTCTGAGTGACCCTTTGACGAACCGGGAGTTTAATGATGTCCGGTCATACTCTCAGGTGTGTCAATTACTGGCCAAATGATACTAATGATGCCAAAATATTATATCATGGAAATTGGAGGGATCAAATATGGCAAAACAAAAACAATTTTGTGGCCACCTAGCTTACGGTAGCTACCGTAAGCTACGGTAGGCACTGGACAGAATTGCCTTGCTGGACAAGCAAATTTGCCACACTGCCACCTTGTTCGCGAATTGCCACTCTTGTGCAGCTTGTGACACATCCCTGGAAACCTGCTAACATCTTGGAAACCACCTTGACACTTGTGTTGATCTTGTGCATCACCTCCAAGTATAAATAGCAAGCCAATCTTGCATTTTTACTTGCTCATTCACTCATTCCTTCTCTCTATCACTCTTTGGAAGTTCCTAGTTCTAAGGGAGCATCCTACTGAGTTCTATTATTCTCTTGGATCACTTGTAAGTGTTCCATCCCTTCTCTTTTCATTTTATAGGCTTTTAATAGCCAAAAGTCATGCAATTTCGATAATTGCTTTGACTTTCGGTTAAGACCATCATGGTCCAGCCATTGGTCGAGACGAATATGGCTGCGTGATCGTAATTAGGTAGGTGTTAGTCCCTCCAAATGGCACCTCCTAAGAATCACGTTTGCTTGGTCAATTGACGGGTCAACATATTATTATTTTAAAAGTCAAACGGGTAAGTTTTGAAAATAATCATATATGATAATGTAGGTGTTATAAGATATGTTTTAACACTTTAATAACTTGGTAATAATTATTAGAACATGTGTAAACATGTTCGGCCCGTCAATTCCAGTTCTAAGGTCGGTTCGCAACCGAAAGTCGTAAAGTTTGACTTCTGCTTTTACTTTCGATTCTAACCCGATTTAGATTATTTTGCAGCTGATCTAAGGTTGCATTATAATCGTAATATAACGTAGCATAACCCTCTGAGGTTATATTACATGATCATAATCATATTCTGAGTTTATGCGCAAGTTCCATTATTATGCCAAACTTTGATTAAAATGCCTTTTTTGCAAGAAATGAGGTTTTAATAAATAATGAACTTGCAAATATATACTTATATGTTAATATAATTAACATATTATGATGTTATTAATCTGATCATAAACTGAGTTTTATTGTAATATCGTAAATTACGCTTTTAAAGGACCAAATGCCCTCTCGGCATCTATAATGGTTTAAAACATATTTTATTTATAAAACTCTACCTACTGATGTAATATCATAAGTAGGATTATTTTCAAATCAGTTTACATTCTGAGTTTAAGTGCAAGGTCTTGCATTATGTCGATAAATGACGAAAATGCCCTTTTGACACTTAAAATGGTTTTAATCATGCTTTCTATACAAAACCTTTTTACCTAATGATAAGTTATATTAAATAACATATTTTGATCATATAAACCTGGTCATAACATAAGCTTTCCTAATACATCGCATAAATCGTCTTTTAACGACTTTAACGCTGTTTCGGCGCATAGTATGGTTTTAATCCATATTTACCAACCAAGACTTGTTACCTACTGATTTTGTAACTCATTTAAAATGTTTTACAGTAGGTACATGTTATAAACTTAGAATCCCAAATAAACTACCCAACTATGTGTGAAATGACCAAAATGCCCCTACGGTGCATAGTTTTGTCTTAAACTGTAAACCACACATACGTATGATATCCTACTGATATTATATCACAAAGTAAGTATTTTTACAGAATGTTTATGATCATAACATCAGAATATATGCAAGTTCCTTTTATACGTCACATAATGACCAAAACGCCCTCATAGGGCATAGTTTGACTTTAAAGCCTTAACGGATATACAAGTTGATATCCTACTGATATTATAACTTTTTTTAAAGTATAATAGCACATAGAACTTGTTCATGACTCATCCGGTTACCTGATGTCGCTTGTACGGTTAAGCTTCAGTAACTAGTTTACGTAATTTAACCGAAACGGGTCGAACCTTATCAGTTTTACTTCAAATTCCAAAATGTGTATTGTTTACCCATATTATACAAGTGTTATACTTGTCTGGTTTAAACTACATTCTATTCCGGTCATCGCTTAATCTAGCATATCGTACCGTTTATATCACTTTAAGCTAGCCGGTCCAAGTCTATGACTTAAAATGGACCCGTTAGCATTCTATTTGGTATTTATTACCATCATTCCAGACTAGAGCGTTCAAGTAAATGACACCTACACTTATTTAATTTGAATACGGTGAGTTATTTAAATCTTGCACTTGAATCAAGTTTTAGCTCAGGTAAATACTTTTAACTTATTTTCCATATACGAGCTTGGGATACGGTAAATTATTACCGTTTGGTCACTTAGCCGGATTGTGGCTACAAAATCTGCATTAACCCGTTTTAAACTGTTTTGTTTGATATCTTAAACAATGAGGGTTAACGTGACCGTGTCCTGGATATCCCCGACTCGTTTAATTTACTAACGGCCACGACCTAAGCACGGGGTGTAGGCATACACCCGACATATGCGAATGCTAAAAAATATATTTTTACCCACAAGTTGGGGATAACTCCTTTGTGGGTTTATAAATGGTATGTCGGTTAATCATGTCTCAATTCTATATTGGGCCCCATATGTATTGACAAACATGTAAAACTGTAAACAAGATTAAAATTCTTAATTGTCCCGAGTTATAATAGAATTTTCATGTGCCTTGTGCACTTAAATCAATTTTGGAAATGTTATGCGTCGGTTAATTGTATTTACGAGTCTAAACTGACGTATTTTCAAAAGACTAAGTTACATGTACAATACGAAAATAGGCTGGAAGCTGCTTGGTAATGTTAAAAGAGGATCTTGCAAATCCTATCTTTTATACATTTTCGATCTGCCGATGGATCTTTATTATTACGAGCCGTCTGTATATTATTTTGAACATGTGGACATTTTGATTTATAATAATATTTTAACTCCAAGACTTCCGATGTGCTGTGTTGTTTGACTATGACGATACCAATCTTAAGTCACGATACTCCCCACCCGGGCCCACCGGGATTTGGTTGGAAATTTGGGGTGTGACAGAGAGCTAGAAAGGATGCGTTACAGCCACGAGTGATCTTATGTTTATCTTCTAAATACCGAATGAAGCTAATCAAATCTAGCCCAAGAGTGTCCTAAAAGCGCGTCCTAACACTGCCTGATGAAATTAAAATTTAGGACGTTAGGACCCAAAGTTTTATCTCTAGCACATTCCCAAATAGCTTGTTTAATATCCCGTGATGAAAAAGGCAATATCAAGACGGTTGAGTCCTCCTCAGTTAAGGCATGAAGAAAATCCAGCTTAAAACTTGGCCGACTATTACACGGCTCAAGGAGCTTAGAAGCGAAGAATCTGAAGACCTCATTTTGAACACTAGTAGGATCAATTTCCCAATCTCCATTGATATATAGACCGTGTATGTTGTTTCTTCATTTGTGACCATTTATGATACCATGGAAGTACTTCAAATTTTCATCTCCTTTAACATCCCATTTAATCCTAGCTTTTTGAATCAAATCTTTTTTCCTTCTTGATTCGATAGCTTGTAAGGATTTTTTGGCTTCAATTCTATCTTTTATTTCCAGTTCGCTAAGATTATGCGACTCAGCCAAGCTTTATAAAGAATTAACTATGCCTTCTAGGAAAGATTTTTCTTATATCTCCTCCATCTTTTTTTGTTTGCACCACGATCTAAGAGCGCCTTTTAAAACTTTAGTTTTTGTGCCAAGCGAAAATCTTGGCACCCTGTGGAAGCTGAAAGCGTCCAAGATTGGAGAACCAAGGGGACACGGTCCGGATGATGAAGCCAGGAATTGTAAAAAACGATAAGGTTAAGGGACATAATCCAGGTTTTGACAAACAAGAATAATAGGCCGATGAACCGACCAAATTCTATCCAAAGCATGGACTGATGCAAGTGGCCATGAACACGAAAAAGAATAACACACCAGGAAACGATCCAACTTACTTGACACCGTGCCATCATCTTTGATCCAAGTGTACTTTGCACCTCCCATATGATATTCCTAGAGGCAAGCTTGGATAATGAAGTGGTTGAAATCCACTATTGAATGATCAGAAGCGGGTAATGAGGTTCTATTAGTATTCTTCCTCAATGCCTAAAAATCTCCCATAAAAACCCACCCCCGTTTCGATAATTTAATAGAGAAAAGTTCTTCTACACATATTTCTGATCTGAAACATCCATTGGTGCATAAACATTTACAAAATTTACATCTCCATCGAATCCCTTCCAAGTACCCAATAGGTCAATAATGAAAAAAGAAGATATGCTTGATGACATATTGAATAGAGAGGGGCCCCATCAATAACCTAAGCTACCCGCCCTACCATTTGAAACAACCGTAGTGGATTGAAAGCCCAAACTATCCCACATCCTAGAAAATGAAATGCGGTTTATATCAATCAGTTGCGTCTCCTGAATGCTCATGAAATTAATGTGATGCCTATTTTTCAAATCCTTAATCCAATCAACCTTGAAAAGGTCGCCAACCCCCTGTAATTTAAGGAGAGGAGATTCATTTTTGAACAATGAAATCCCCTTCCTCCGGAATCACATCACGAACCAAAGAATCTCTACTAGTAGCCTCGATACCTAATTTCAACGCCACACTTTTAGTAGCATCAATTTCATTAACTAAACATTGACCAGAAACTGGATGAAGGAGCAGAGCCCTCGCCACAAGAGGTTAAAGCCTCTATCTGAATCAATCAATTAGCCATAATGCCCGAGCTTTTATAGATTATAATGAATGTTACTAATCGATATTTGATGTATTGCAAAATATATTTGTTTTTCTTGTAAAGTTCGTGTATTTTCAGTAGTTTTAGTTTTGTTTTTAGTTAGAATGGTTATACTGCTGATAGATCTGTGTTTTCAAGGTCTCGGGAGTTAAGAATAGCTGAAAAGGGCAAAAAATGGTTCATATTTGTAAAAAACCGAGTACCGAAACGAGTTTAGGAGTATGAGAGCTGAAACGACACTGAGGGGAACGAGTTTAGGAGTTTGAGAGCTGAAGCTGACCGTGTCTCGTGCAACCAGGATTGAAGCCCTCCCCACGCGACGTGATGAGGGGATTTGACTGTCGTTGACCACGGACATGTCGCGTCATGTGGTCTACTTCCGTGTGCTCCGCGCGTGACGCGGGGAGCCTATTTTCGCAGAATGTTTCGAGCTTCTTCTAGGTTTGAGTTGGAGTTTGATATAAATACAACAGTAACTTATCATAACATATAACCTACGAATTAAGGTTGGACTTAGGCAAAATCATAGTTCTAAGAGCAGGAATTGAGGGTTTTCGAGTTTTGGTTAAAGATTTGAATGTCTGAGATCGAGTTGCCTCGTGATTAATCATTCGGGTTTCTTTGTTCTCTTATTTTCTTAGATTCAAACCATGTTTTGCTTTTGTTCTATGATCTTTTTTCTTTTACGCATGATGTTTCTTGGCTAAATACTTTTGAACTACCTAAGTAGGATGATTGCATGATGAAGTTTGGATTTTTATTGGTTATGACTCTGTTTATGGATAGTTTTTTAAGTAAATAACTTGGTAATGTAGATTTGATGTATACGAGTACCTTGATTTGCTTGATTTCATGTTTATTATCTTCACACGCATCTTGTTGAACATATAATAGGTTCGTGTTAGATCTTAATCACTTGTGCTTTTGGTTTTTATGGTTAATCGACCAACACACCATAGGAGATAAATTCGTGAATCAAGTAAGTCTAGGTGTTTAACTAATCTTAAAATCCACGAGGTGAGAGATTATCGGTTTATCTTCGTTGTTAGATTGGTAAACTCAGGATCTTTGTGAAAAGACCACATTAGTTTACCTTGCAAACCTTGTTAATCGAGTCAAACCAAATTACCATAGTTACCTTAGACTTTTATACCGTGGCAAATTGTCACATTAGGGTACTTTATTAACACACTTGGAAAGCCGTGAGGAATAGGTAATATAACAACTTGCTAGGTCTCCATAGGTGTCTTCCCGAGAAGGGTCGAGGGTCGTTCTCCAGTAATCCTGTTCCATAACATTGTCATACCAATAGAAAGCCAATCCAAGTCGTGTAGGATTCCAGCCTAGGTAGTTGTTTCATCATCATCTGTTGATGCACTTTGTGTTCGTCACTTGTCGAATAGGCTAGATTGAGCGTGTGTTGAATATTGTATAGTTTAGAATCGAACACACGACCAAAATACGGAGCGTATAGTGAAACAGGGAACAAGTTCGCCCGAACAATTTTCATGAGGAGGACAAGTTCGGCCGAAGTTGATATGCGATGGAAAAAGTTCGCCCGAACTTGTCATATGGTGGACAAGTTCGCCCGAACTTGTCCTATGCACACTTCAAGTAAACTTGTTGCCTATATATAGGTGTGTTGTTCATTTGTTTAAGTTTTTGCAATCCCTACTGGGAGGTGCTGCCGGATTCTCTCCAGGAACTCTGGCAGCTGGACAATATGTACACTCTTTCGATATAAAAGAAGACTTCCGCTGCACTCTACTTCTACTCCATTCTATAATAAATTCTACCGAATCGGTTACGTTAAGTTTACGCACTAACTTCCGTCTAGAACCGCCTGATCACGGACCTTCACAAGGTTTGTTGAAAGACGAACTACCTCATCAACTCGAACTGCAACTCGAAACAAAAAACGATGGATTACTATACTACATGAACCGTTTGTGGGTTCCGAATCGACACAATCTCCGTACCCTACTGATGGACGAAGCTCATAAGTCTCGTTATTCGATTCATACTGGTGCTACAAAAATGTACAAGGATCTTCTTACCCAGTATTGGTGGTCGAGTATGAAAAATGACATTGCCTTGTATGTATCTAAATGCCTTAGTTGTCTAAAAGTCAAGGCCGAGCATCAACATCCATCTAGTTTATTGGAATAACCAGAAATACTGGTTTGGAAATGGGGAGCATTGCGATGGATCTCATCACGAAACTACCACGCACATCTAGAGGTCATGATGCAATTGGGGTAATCATTGATTGTCTAACGAAGTCAGCACACTTTTTGGCAATTCGTGAGGATTACTCTACTGACAAACTCGCCAAGATCTATGTTGATGAGATAGTATCTCGTCATGGAGTTCCTTTGAACATCATATCTGACAGAGATGCTCGGTTCTCATCTCATTTCTGGAAGACTATGCAATCTGCTATGGGAACCAAACTCAATCTGAGCACTGCTTATCATCCTCAAACGGATGGACAATCTGAAAGAACTATTCAAACACTAGAGGATATGCTTAGACCTTGTGTGATCGATTTTGGTGGTAGTTGGGATTCGCATCTACCATTGATCGAATACTCTTACAACAATAGTTATCAAGCCAACATTAACATGGCGCCTTTCGAAGCTCTATACGGTCGAAAATGTCATTCACCTGTCTGTTGGAATGAAGTTGGGGAGTCGCAATTTACTGGACCTGTACTCATTCACGACACAACCGAAAAAGTCAAGAAAATACGCGATAACCTTCTGACAGCTAAAAGCCGTCACAAGAGTTACGCGGACAAGCGATGAAAGCCCTTGGAATTTCAAGTTGGTGACTACGTCCGACTCAAGGTATCCCCTTGGAAAGGAGTGGTTAGATTTGGAAAGAAAGGAAAACTTGCACCACGATACGTTGGACCATTTAAGATCGTTGAAAGAATCGGAAAGGTGGCCTACCAACTTGAGCTACCTCCTAAACTCGGGAATATTCACCCAACATTCCACGTGTCCACTTTAAAGAAATGTTTCGCCGACGCAAATCTTCACATCCCACTCGACGAAATTCACATTGATGATACAATGCAGTTTGTCGAGAAACTCGTGGAGATTCTGGACTGTGAAGTAAAGAAACTTAAACGAAGATGAATACCGATAGTCAAAGTTCGTTGGGAATCCAAGCGTGGCTCAGAGTTTACTTGGGAACGAGAGGATCAAATGAAAGCGAAGTACCCACATTTGTTCTCACGAGTTTCCTCTAATTAAATTTCGGGACGAAATTTCCTGAAGTAGGGGAGACTGTGATATCTGTGGCGATCCGATCATGTAACAATGACGAACAAGTTTATCAATTAATGAAATTTTGTGTTTTATTTATGAGTTTTGCATATTTATCATGACAATTGCACATATTCAATTTTTGCACGATTCCAAACTTTCAAACAACTTCTGGAAGCGAAATCACAAACTGTTACGCAAATGTAATCATTTTAACACGACATACACTTAGAAACAACAAGTATAACATACCCTATATATCCTTTGTATAACTTAAAAGTAAGTTTCAAAGGATTTGGTATGTCAAAAACAAGTTTATTCGATCACAGGGACTATTTACGACGAACTACGAAAGTCTACCGATTCTCGTTGCGACACACATTCCGGAACAAATTCATAAGCTAAACATACCCTAAATACCATTAACATAGCTTAGAAATAAGTTTCGAGGGCTTCGGTATGGCAAAAACCAGCTTATGCAACTTCAGGGGTTATTTTGCAAAATCTGCGAAACTATGCCGTTGCGCGTATTTCTTTATCCGGAACATGTACGGAAATCCAAAAATTTTTGTAATCATTAAAATCTTGTATATTAATGATTGGAACGCAAAAATATCATTCGTTACGCTTTTACGGTCATACACGCGTTCGTTATGATTTTCGTCGTAATTAACCAAAAACCGCAACCGTACGACCAAACGAACCGATCTCTGAGATATTTTTGAGCACATTTCAAGTTCCCTATACTTTATTGTCCTTATAAAGCTTGAAAATGAGGTTAACGGGTGTTAAAAGTGCCAAAACGCGTCAAAAACAAGTTCAGGGGCCATTTCTGCCAATTCTGAAACTTCAGCCCCTGCAAGGGCCTTACCGACCGTAAGGCCAAACCCCATATGGTCCGTAAGGGGTCCCCAGCTCATTAGAGTTGCTTAATCAAGGTGGCAACATCTTGTTAACTCTCTTGATGACCAAGCAAACGAGATTGCCACCATTCCATCTGCATTTAACAAGTGTTAGGACACTAATCAACTTCTGGAATGACTCATGGACACATGTCTTGATCCTATAACTCCAATTCAACTATAAATTCCATGTTCTTCTTCACATTTGAGATTTTTCAACACCCACTTTTGCTCTCATCTGCCATATCTGGAGTTTGCAACCATTTGAAGATCATTTCCGGAGTTCTAAGGCCCTCCTAGAGTGTTTGTAAGTGTTTCTTCCAGATCTGGTTCAATTCCTTTTGCATATTTGAGCTAAAAATCAAACAGTTTTACTTCTGTTTGACTTTCAATTCTGACCATAAATTGGTCAAATCAAATTCAAATTGAACTTATTAATGTGGTCATAATCATGATGGTTATAGTCCTTGGTGATCATACCTACTGATTTCCACGTTTACTAGTCTTTGTGACGAGTCAAAGTTTCGGTCAATAATGCGATGAATGCGCATTATAGGACGGGACTATATTTGGATATCAAAACACTTTGTGTTGATACCAAATCAGATTTATAAAACTTAGTTAGACATGTTTAAAATGTCTAACTCGTCACTTTTAGTTTAGTGCTTGTTTAGATCGTTTGTCGAACGGTTTTGACCACCTTTTAATTTTGAATCCGACCCATTTGTTTGATCTTTGAACCCAACCAAATACATATTTGTGACCATGATTGAATAAGGAATAACCCTCTGAGGTTATACCTTATGGTCGTATCATTTGATTAGTGTTATGATAATTAGTTGTTATGATCTTCAATAATGACCAAAATGCCCTTTTTGCAAATAGATCAACTATAAGCATATGTAACATAAATTTTGACATGTAATCTGATCAAATAACATTTTCAAACATGTTTAAGCATTAAAGACTTATCATAAAACATAACTAACCACCCGATTACATAGTTACGCAAATGACGCGTTAACGTGGCTTAAGCTACCTTGACGGGCCATAGCAGGTCAAAAGCACTTAGGAACCTTTTTAAATCAGAATGCTAACTTTGTTAAACCATTTCATATGAGTTCCAATACTCATTTGGTTTATAAGGTCTCATTCTATCCAAATCCTTTGATTTCAAGTCCTGATATTTACACAATTATCCGATTTTGGGGCACGCTTGATTTCTCGGATCTTTTGAGCTTGTTTGATCTTTGATTCAAGGTTACAATAGCAATCCCAAGTGAGTACATAGTTCCCTCTTTTATGTTTTGCAAATATTTTGGGGTGATTCATATGTACTAAATCATATTTGAGTTTACAAAATATAAATACTATGGTTTATACAAACAACATGATTTCAATAATGTGAATAAACTTGTTGGTGCGTTGTATCCATAACAAGAATGACATTCATTAACAATGGCCAAGCCGACCAGTAGTAAGTTATGGCGCCTAGGACTGACAATCCCGTTACCAAAATTCCCGGGGTTTGTGGGGAAGTTTGGGAAGCGACTGAAACTGTATTTGTAACAAACCCTTTGGTGGTTTGTTATACGATTAAGGGACCCCTTGGGTGGTCTCGAACAAGTCAACAAAGTTTTGAATGTATTCACGAAACGACCAAAAGTTTTCACAACTAAAACAAGGAACGATGAACGATTGGTTTATGACAAGGAACGATGAACGATTGGTTTATAACAAGAACAATGAACAATGTGGTTTACGACAAGGACAATGAACAATGAACGATTGGTTATGATAAGTGATTTAGATAACCGAACGAGTGTAATGTGATAAAAGCATGGTGGATACACCGCCGGTACTTCCTATATATAAGTGCTTTGATCATATTACATACGTGGCGTTATTTACATCACTTGGACAAATGTTTTCAAACAATGACAAACAACGATTTTCAATTAAAGATATAAACCATACAAGTTGTTTCAAGACAATTGTAACATCCGTAAAAAACGGATTTTACCAAACCCGCTCCGTTTATTAACCGAACAATCAGTTAAAAATTTCGTTGCAAATTTAATGCCCAAAATAATTTTAAACGATACATAATTAATTATTATATGGGAATATATAATTAGTTTTTGAAAAACTGTTAAAAATAAGAAAATAAAAATAAATTGTTTCTGCCGGGTTTCGAACCCGGGTCAGTCGCCGGGTCAAACAAGGACTTAACACTCAACACTTAAACCACTGCGCCACTTGTATTCTTTGTTAATTATTAGAATCATTTAATGCATAACATGATTTTCCGAATTCAAAAACCGGCGCCCAAATGCAGTCGTCGGAAATCCCGGCGATCTCGCCAATAATTTACGACTTTTTCAGTTATAACGTAAACATTTACTAGGACATCGGTTATAACCGACGCCTGAGTCCGCGACACAAACTATAACCGCCGGAAAACGTAATGACTTTGAATCAAGTCGGAAATTGGACCAAATTCATCGACGACCTGCACTATAAATACCTCCTCGAACCTCTGCAAGCTTTTTCGCTCAAAACCGCACCCTTTCTCGGCGAAAATTTACTCGCCGGAATATTTCTGCACATCGCCGGAAAACCGAGCCCTTCACTTCTAAGCCTTACTAAACCCCCTGAGCTTATACCGAAGTCACCCACATCCTTTTCAAGCTTTCTGAAGACTCGCTGCTGCAAGACACACGACGCCGGAACCTGTTGCTGTCGCCGGAGTTCTGCCGGAAAAACAGAGGAATCCAGTCGGTATACCTTACGCCTATTTTCTCTTTCTTTTTATTTATATCTCACCTATAATTAATCAAAAAACGCTAAAGAAACCGATTAAAACATTGAACCAGTCGGACTTCCGATTCTGGTTAAAATCGACGAAGAAGACGAAGTCCTGTAATGTTTAAGTATAATTAAAATCAAGTTATAACTCGGGTTAGACACACAGTCCAGCGGTGGACTGTGTGCACAATAAACACACTAACGTCTCGAGTTCGAATCTTGTCCCACGCATGCTGCCTTAATAAAAATGCTTTTTTTTTTGTTAACCGAACCGGTCACCACTGTTACATGTTAAGTTTATTAATAACCGGAATAATAACCAAGTTAGACATACAGTCCAGTGGTGGACTGTGTGTATGTTTAATCACAGGACACGAGTTCGAGTCCGGTCTTCTGCATCGACCCGGATAAGTATTAAACTTTTTATTTAAGTCAGAAATGAAAATATTAGTTTGTGTTTAAGTATAATAAAAATCAGTTAAGTTAACAAGTTGGACACACAGTCCAGCGGTGGACTGTGTGTTAGCATAAACCACAGGTCTCGGGTTCGAGACCTGTGGAGCGCACCGAGTCACGGATTAAAATCGTTTTTAAGAAATAAAGGATTTTCTGTTTAATCTAATTAGTATATAAATATAATTAAAAACATAAATATTTCGGGTTAGACACGTAGCTCAGTTGGTAGAGCTGCGTGCACGCGTACGGGAGGTCTCGGGTTCGAGCCTCACTCAGCGCACATATACACGCATACGAACCGGTCAAACAGTAACGGTCAACGGTCAACGGTCAAAAAAAGTCAATTTTTTTATTTTTTTATTTATTTATTTTAATTAAAAATCAATTAAAAATAATTAAAAATAACATTTTTAAGGTTAGAAAATAGCCTTAAACTCACAAAATACACCCAACAATCCTACTAAAATGGATTAATAAAATCCGTTTACTTACCGAACCATAATGCTATTTATCTAGGTTAATTTCACTCGTGGTTAAAACCACTTCGCGTGCATTCAACATCATCAACCGAACGCACCCACTGTGAGTGAATCTTACAACTTCCCCTTTTTAATTACACGTTTTGGGGTGTGTCATGTGTCACAAAATAATTAACTCGTTTATTTAAACTTGTGCCATACCATATCGCGATCTAAACTTAGATTGTTATTATTGTTGTAATTATGTATTTCCTTTTGTCCACTTATACGCAATTCATTCATTAAGCCCATCAGCTCCTCGTGGTAGACGAGTTGAGCAACGCGTGCCTCAAAAACCAATCCATTATTGTTCATGTGTGTATTATTGAGTTTATATTGTTGTAGTTATGTCTTTCATAGTATCATGTTTATGCAATTCATTCATTAGGCCCATCAGTTCCTCGTGAGAGACGAGTTGAGCAACGCGTGCCTCTAAACGACCCATTATTGTTCATGGGTGTATTGGTTAATATTAAATTGATTTATGAATAAGTTTACATCTATTTTTACTCATGTGTGGTTGTGCACTTTATTTCATAATCAATTAAATAAACTTGTTCAAATGTTTTCCATAGGATTCACTCGCCAACTTTTTGTTGATCCAAAAACCCTTTTACACATGATACAGGTGAACAGGATGAAGCAAGGAAAACATAGGAAATGCCTTAGAAGAAAACAAAGAAGCTTAGACTGATGTTTAGGTCATTGAGGTATTTATGATTGTAAATTTCCATTAAATTGTATTAATGAATATGAAACGTTAAAATAAATGTCATGAGCTTTGATGATAACCCAATCATGCCCCGATCACCTTTTCCGCTGCGGGTCGGGGTGTGACAACAATTACAACCCGGATTTACAAAATAAATGATTTTGAGTCAAGGTTCATGGCTACTAGATTTTACAAACTTTTAACCTCATGTTTTAATCGATTATCTATTACAATATCAAACATTTTTAAAACAAGGTTTTCACTTACGACTCTAGTAGTCAAATTATATATATTGCAATATATACAAAGCTATGTGTCACACCCTAACCGATGGCAGAAACATCGGGATGAGACGAAATTGATATTGCTCATTGCTCGCAACATTAATAAGTGACAATAATTAAATAAACCATATTTCATTTCATAAAAATTGTCAAATACATCATTGTAACAAAACAAAGAAACAACATAACATTTGCAAAGTCATAACAAAATTGATACATCAACATTAAACCTAACGTCTAATTTGTGTGTATCTAGTCCTTACTATATTGTTTCCATAGCATCATCTCCTTCAACCTGTAACATGTTTTAAAATAATGTCAATGCAAAAGCAAAGGCGAGTACACAAGTTTAGGCATAGCATACGTATACAAATAAGTTTAAAAAATCCTCATGGCAACTAAATCTATACAAGAGCAATATCAAGGCATGCAATACTAATAATCAAACCCTTAACGTAATCACGATGTTTTAACATGACCTCACGAATAACACGATGGAGGTGGATGCGTGAATTCCTATAGCGCTAAGCATGTCAAACGAAGGCTAAAATAGTTAATGACTAAAGCATAGCATAACGAATATCCAAGACAAGCATCAAGTATAAGATTCAAGTATTCATGTGTATAAGATTGTTTGTGCATTTCATAATGTTTAAGTGTTCATGAGTTTTGTATATGTAAAACATGCAACACCCAAAAGTGTTATAAACAAAAGTGGGTCGAGTGTACTCACTGTTTGTTAGTCTTTTCTACACTTGACAATCCGTGAAGACGTTGGTTCGAGGATGACGCCGAATTATCCTACAAGAGGAAACGAGGCGTATGAGTATAGAGTTTCGACGGGAGATTAGGAGTATTCCAGCATGATTAAAAATAAGTTTGATGAAGTATTATGATATGAAAGTATTCACTAAGATGTGACACTCGTTGTCGACACAATAGTAACTCTTACGAGTTGGATGTGATTTCATAGGTTCGGGACCTATTAGAATCGTGATAAGGAATTACATACTTTAGTGTTAAACTTAATAACTTGATAGTTGATTATAAGGTAATTATCAAGGTTTCGGTTTTACGATTATAATATAGTTCCATATAGTTATATAATCATGTAGGGGGTGGGAGGATGAACCATCCACTTTGGAACCTCTTAGTATCATGTAAGTCAAGTAGGAGGTGGGAGGATTAACCATCCACTTTGGACATTGTTCACCACTTCACGAGTCACCAAAGGTAACAAGGAGGGTCTTAGAACAAGATTAATAATAGTAAATAATACACTAAGCTAGTTAAAACACAAGTGGTGTGTGGACTTTGATTTAGGAGAGCCCTAGCTCACCTAGTTAGTCTCATATAAACAAGTTCAAGTCGTGCACCTCTTATGAACTTTAAAGTTCATTCAAAAACAGAATATTTGTGAGGTTTAAACCTCATGTATGAATGTCTAAACCTTGTTTTTAAGCCTAACCAACCACAATAAGTGTTGTAAGCGTTCAGACATAGGTTTGAGATGAGATTAACTCAAGTTTGAATGAGAAATACAAGTTTAGAAAAGTTTTGAAAACAAACAGAAAGTTTATGGACATTTCGAGGCATTTCCAGGTCTGGATTCTCCATGGAGAACCCTAGGAATTCAACACAAAGTTTATCCAAGCAAGTAGGAAGAAGAATGAGGTCATTTTTGTTGAGTATTGAGTGAGTTATGCTCACTTTTGTGAAGGTTTCACAATCTGCTCGAATTCTGATGTTGCAAGAGTTTTTGGAGTGATTAGAGAGGGATTAGATGGAGTTTAGAAAGTGTAAAATGTGTGGAAACACTTGGGTTTTATAGGAGAAGGATTAGGGTTAGTTAGGTGAGGTTTAGTTGGGTAATTAATGGCTAAAGAATGTTTAACAAAAACGAAAACCAACCCAAAATCCCGCCCACAACCTCTGTCCGCGCTCCCCTGGTCGTGCCCAGATCCGTCGGAAACAAAGCTTAAAAGCTTTGTTGTCCTGGTTCATTTCAGATGTGCGCGTGTGGTGGAGTGGTTAAGCGGCTGTTTGTTGCACCGGGGATCCCGAGTACGATTCTCGCAGATCCCGGTTTGTTTATTTTCTTTTTTTTTAATTAAAAACCTATAAATCTAGTTTTAAACATGGCAGGAATGGTCCCTATAGTTCAAGATTTCCATAATTACTCTTTAGACCTTAGACTATTTAAAGAAAGATATGTATATTAACAGTATATCCAAATGTTAATATATTTACAAAAAACTTAGCATTTTTTTTTGTAAAATAACTCAATTAATTTAATTAATTAAATTAATTAACTAATTTGAATTAATTAACTCAATAAATGAATGGGTACTTGTATTTTTGTAAGAATGTAGTTTAACGATTAACGAGTTTCACGGATTACAAAAGTTTCCAAACACGTACAATTTTATAACGAATGAATATTAAGAATCTTGATTTCATTATGATCATAGTCTCAGTTTTACAATGATGCGATTAAAGACGTTTACGAGAATTACAAGTTTCCAAAAAATAAAATTTACAAGACACGGTTTCTAAATAAAGAAAGTACAGGAAAGCAGGGCGTTACACTATGGACTTGACACACTCACAAAACCTATGTACTCGCCGCCATTCTTTTATGCTGACTCGTTTTCACATATGTTGTCACACCCTGACCCGCAGCGGAATAAGAGTCGGGGCATAATTGGGTTATCACCAAAGCTCATGATGTTTACTAAAACGTTTCATATTTAGTAAATTCAAATTACAACTCAAATGTTCAAATCAAATCCATACAATTACAAGGAAAATAAAACTAAGTAAAACAATCGAAAGCTTAAGCTGGTTTATTCTTCTAAGTCTTCCTATGTGTTTCTTGCCTCAACTGGATCACTTGTATCATGTGTAAAACGGGAGATATTTTGTGTCAACAAAAGTTGGCGAGTGAACCTTGATAAAACATTGTTATTAAGTTCTTGTTGTATTTAATATTGAAAAGTTGTGCAATAATCACATGTGAGCGAATGTAAGAATATAACAAAACACAAACCACATTGGATGAGTATATGATATGAATGATGATGACTATGAAATCAAGGCTCAATCAAACGGAGCCGATCGTATGACATGAATGATGATGTATGTGAGATCAAGGCTCAATCAAACGGATCCGATCGAATGAGGCACCTGTACTCAACCCGTATCCCACGGGGAGCTGATGGGCCTAATGAAATGCTTGCACTGAAAATGATAAATCCAAACTAAACATAATTCACACAACAATTTGTACACATTTGATACACATTAGATCACAGATATGATGAATGCACAAGTGTTTATATTTATATAATAACAGAATTGTACGACACATGACACACCCCAAAACGTGATTAAAACGGGGAATTTGTAGAGATTCACTCACATTGGGTGCGTTCTCTTGATGACGTTGGATGCGCACGAGTTTTTGGGATTGGATCGACGAGGAAAACTAACCTAAAAATAATAACGAAATAGTTCGGTAAATAAATGGATTTTTAGATTTATTTTTGTGAGTTTAAGGACATTTTCTAACTTTAAAAATATTATTTTTAAGTATTTTTAATTGATTTTTAAATTAAATAAATAAATAAAAAGAAATAATTTTTTTTGACTTTTTGACCGTTGACCGGTCCGTTGACCGTTGACCGGACCGTTGACCGGTCGGACTGTGGGTAATGTGTGCACTGAGTGAGGTTCGAACCCGAGACCTCTCGTACGCGTGCACGCAGCTCTACCAACTGAGCTACGTGTCTAACCCGAAATATTCTCTGTTTTAATTATATATATATACTAATTAATTGTTATTTTATTTGAGTTAATATTAAAATGATTTAAAATGGCCGAACCGCTTGCAGGGACCCGGAGTCGAACTCGGGTCCTTCGGTTCGTATGCGCACAGCCCAACCAGTTGGGCTGTGTGTCTAATCTGATCAACTTACGGTTTATATTACTCTTATAAACATGCTGTGGCTTGTTCTGATTCAGTTATAAAAAGGTTGGTTTTAATTCTGAAAGTCGGTACGTTGTAGGATTCGAACTCGTGACGTTTGTTTTGTTTGCGCACACAGTCCACCGCTGGACTGTGTGTCTAACCCGTTTGATTATGTGATTTTAATTATACTTATACTTATTCCTGACTTCGTCTTCTTCGTTTACAAACACCCAGATCAGAGAGTTCCGACTGTTTTGTTTAACTTGATTATCAAAACCTATAATTAGATGAAATGTAATAGTAAACGAGATTAAAGAACAAAGTGTACCAAAACAGCGTGTTTAATTCAGATTTCCGGCAAGGGGGCGTCGGCTCTGATTGGCGATCTCCGTCTGAGCGAATCAATCGACGGTTTTGATCAATGAGTTGTGCAATTAAGGTACTAAACAAAGGATATTAGGGGGTTTAGATGATTGTACCGATTCACAGCGAAACTTCGGAGTTTTCAGAGATTTTCCGGCGAGTGTAGTATTTCTTGGCAACGTTGTCTGGATCCGATTCTGGTTGAAGGATTTAAGTTAATATAAGTCTAATAGTGGATTACAAACAAAAGGGTCGAGACATTTACCGATATGAAGTAAGTCGCGTTTTTCCGGTGAAAGTCCGGCGAATGCAGAAAATCTCCGGCGAGTGCTAAAGCTTCGAGAGATTGTGCGATTTTGAGCGAAAAGGTTACCAGAGGTTTGGGTAGGTATTTATAAGGAAGAATCAGTATGAATTGAGTCCGAATTTGGTCTTGATTCGAGGTCAAGGTTTTCTCCGGTGGTTACGACTGGTGTTGGGGAATTAGACATCGGTTATAACCGATGTCGAAGTTATTTCACGCGTTCAGTCAAAGAAAAACGGTCGTGATTGGCGAAATCGTCGGTATTTCCGGCGACTGCGGATTGGGCGCGCTGAACTCAGGTTTTGATTTCGAGTTTTATTTTAAGTATTAATTGTTTCAATATAATAACAAAGAAGTCAAGTGGCGGAGTGGTATGTTGTTTGTTTAATGAACCGGCTGACCCGGGTTTGAAACCCGGCAGCGGTATTTATTTTTTTTATTCACTATTTCTTTGTTTTTATTAATGATGTTTTAAAATTCTAACAATGTTTATTAGTTATGTATCGTTTAAAATTAATATGAACATTAAATACGCAACGAAAATTATAACTGAAATATTCGATTAATAAACGAAGCGGGTTTTGAAAACCCGTTTTTCGACGGATGTTACAGTATCCCCTACTTTTAGAAATTTCATCCCGAAATTTAAGTAGTAGTGGTAACAGGAAAAAGATGCGGGTATTTTTCGCGCATTGAGTCTTCACGTTCCCAAGTAAACTCAGGTCCTCGTTTCGACTCCCAGCTTACCCTAACAATTGGAATACGACTCCGTCTTAAACGTTTTTCTCGAAGTCCATGATCTCTACTGGTCTTTCAATGAAGTGCATAGATTCATCGATCTGAATATCTTCTAGGGGAATATGGAGGTTTTCATCGGCGAGGCACTTCTTCAAGTTTGAAACATGGAATGTGGGATGAATTCTGTTGAGCTCTTCTGGTAGGTCAAGCTTGTATGCTACAGGTCCTACTCTTTCGAGTATCTTGAAAGGTCCTACGTAGCGTGGTGCTAGCTTGCCTTTCTGGCCAAAACGAACCACTCCCTTCCACGGTGATACTTTTAAAAGTACTTGATCACTAATGTTAAACTCCAAGGGCTTTCGTCGTTTGTCTGCATAACTCTTTTGACGACTTTGTGCCGCTAGAAGATTGTTTCGAATTTGATGGATCTTGTCTGTTGTTTCTTGAATTAATTCTGGACCGGTGATTTGAGCTTGCCCAATTTCGTGCCAACATACTGGAGATTGGCACTTACGACCATATAAAGCTTCGAAAGGAGCCATGCCGATACTTGAGTGATAACTATTGTTGTACGAAAATTCAACTAATGGTAGATGAGAGTCCCAATTTCCCTTGAAGTCTATGACACATGCTCGAAGCATGTCTTCAAGAGTTTGGATGGTGCGTTCAGATTGTCCATCAGTTTGAGGATGAAAAGCGGTACTGAGGTCTAATCGTGTACCCAATGCGGTTTGTATGGTTCGCCATGTTCGTGAAGTGTAACGACCATCACGGTCTGAAATGATGCTTAAAGGTACACCATGACGGCTTACGATCTCGCTGATATAGATACGAGCTAACTTCTCGTTCTTGAAGTCCTCGCGAATCGGAATGAAGTGAGCTGATTTTGTAAGACGATCAATGATTACCCATATAGTGTCATACCCACTGGAGGTGCGAGGTAACCCGGTAATGAAGTCCATGGTTATGTTTTCCCACTTCCATACAGGTATTTCAGGTTGGGTTAGAAGTCCTGAAGGTCTTTGATGTTCAGCTTTTACTTTGGAACATGTAAGGCACTTGGAAACAAAAACAGCGATATCCTTTTTCATGCCAGGCCACCAGTAGGTGTATCGAAGGTCTTGATACATCTTGTCAGCTCCTGCGTGTACAGAGTACCGTGTTTTGTGCGCCTCATTCATAAGGAAATCACGAAGGTTATCGCGATCGGGAATCCATATGCGATTTAGATAGTATAGAATACCGTCGGATTTAGTTTCGATCTTAAGTTCAGCTCCACAAGACAGCTCATCGCGTACGTCGTTTTCTGTAACTGAAACATGTTGAGCTTCTCGGATACGATCCTTGATGTCGGTTATGATTTGCGAACATAGAAGATGAATGGAGTTCGCATAACCTTTTCGACTGAGTGCATCGGCCACCACATTTGCCTTGCCAGGATGATACCGAATTTCACAGTCGTAGTCGTTAAGAAGTTCGACCCATCTTCGTTGCCTCATATTCAACTCCTTATGGTTAAAGATATGTTGGAGGCTCTTGTGGTCAGTGTATATTTCACACTTGGTACCGTAGAGGTAATGTCTCCATATCTTAAGAGTGAACACAACGGCGCCAAGTTCCAGGTCGTGGGTGGTGTAGTTCTTCTCATGAACTTTGAGTTGCCTAGAAGCATAGGCTATCACTTTTCCTCTTTGCATTAATACACAGCCTAGCCCTTGCCCTGATGCGTCGCAATATACTACAAAGTCATCGCAACCTTCAGGAAGTGTGAGGATAGGTGAGTCACAAAGCTTTTGCTTAAGGGTTTGGAAGGCTTCTTCTTGTTTAGGTCCCCATATGAAGGGTTTTTCTTTATGAGTCAAAGCCGTGAGTGGTACAGCAATACGGGAGAAATTGGAAATGAAGCGGCGATAGTAACCAGCCAAACCAAGAAATGATCTTACTTCGGTAGGGGTACGTGGCGCTTGCCATTCCTGCACTGCCTTGATTTTTGAAGGATCAACATGAATTCCCTTGTCATTGACGACGTGTCCAAGGAATTGTACTTCCCTTAACCAGAATTCACATTTCGAGAACTTAGCGTACAACTTTTCAGTCCTTAAGAGTGTAAGGATAAGTCAAAGGTGTCGTTCATGATCGGATTTAGACTTTTAGTAGATAAGAATATCGTCGATGAAGACTATAACAAAGCGGTCGAGGTAGGGTTTGCAGACTCTATTCATTAGATCCATGAAGACAGCTGGGGCGTTGGTTAAACCAAATGGCATAACCATGAATTCGTAATGACCATAACGAGTTCGGAAGGCGGTCTTTGGAACGTCTTCTTCATGTACTCTGAGTTGATGATAACCAGAACGAAGGTCGATCTTTGAAAAGCAAGTGGCGCCTTGAAGTTGGTCTAGAAGGTCATCGATGCGAGGTAATGGGTAGCGATTCTTAACCGTTAACTTGTTGAGCTCTCTATAGTCTATACACATGCGAAACGTTCCTTCTTTCTTCTTCACAAAAAGAACAGGTGCACCCCAAGGCAAGGAGCTAGGACGTATGAATCCTTTGTCAGTCAACTCTTGCAGTTGACTGGCTAGCTCTTGCATTTTGGATGGGGCTAACCTATAAGGAGATTTGCGACTGGTGTAGCGCCAGGTATAAGATCAATGCGGAATTCGACTTCTCTCACGGGAGGAAGTCCTGAGATGTCGTCGGGAAAGACTTGTGGGAATTCTTTCACTACCGGTATATCTTCGAGTTTCTTCTCCTTGTTTCCTTTCTTGACGACGTGAGTTAGAAATGTGACATAGTTCTTGCGGAGATATTTTCGGGCTTGAAGACAGGACATTAATTTGAGTCCTTTCGAAGGGGTTTCTCCAAAGATTCGTAGGGTCTGGCCGTCTGCAAGAGGAATGGGAATGAACTTTTCATGGCATACAACTTCAGCGTGATGTTGGCTGAGCCAGTCCATACCGATTATAATGTCGAAACTTCCCAGCTTCATAGGAATGAGGTCAACTGGAAAATCTTGATCGTTTAGAGTGAGGGTACAACCTCGTATAATAGAGTTTAATGAGACTGGTTTTCCGTCAGCAACTTCCACCGTTAGAGATTCCATGAGATTATCACGAGTTTGGTTGAGGATGGGTTCAAATTCTAAGGACACAAAACTCTTATCCGCGCCAGTATCGAATAATATGGATGCATAACTACCATTGACGAGAAACTTACCGTTAACCACGTTGTTGTCAGCCCTAGCTTGGTTGACGTTGATGTTGAAAGCTCTTCCTCTAGCAGGTGGAGGAGCTTGGTTAGCCTGGTTTACCGGATTCGCTTGAGCTTGGGCATGGATGATGTTTACCAAACGGGGACATGTGTTCCTGAAGTGGTTTGGGTCTCCACAGTTGTAACAAGCTCGCATAGGTTGCATCATGGGGTAGTTGGGTTGGTAGTGGGATTGGGCTATATGTTGGGCAGGTGGTAGGAGTAAAGGTTGTTGGGCTTGACCCACTATCTGATGATGGGTTTGGGTTGAGAGTTGATTGCGGTTCATTCGCTGAAGCGTGCGACAGGTTTAGGTGGTGTGACCCGCACGGCCACAGCTGGTGCAATGTTGGCAAGGAGTTTCTGGGAGGTGATGGTATTGACAACGGTTGCATTTTGGGTATGGGCCGGAGTATGGCTTTTTATAGGGTGCAGCTGAGGGAGCAACTTGGGTGATTGGTGCGGCAGTGATGGGAGAATTTGTGTGTGTGACGGCAAAATTTTTGCTGTTTCTTTTCCTCTTACCAGCAAACTTTGAAGAGGAGATGGAATGGTTTGAAGTTTGGGCCTCAATGGGGGCTTTCTTTTTCTCATCCTTGAATTTGCCATTTCGGATGCGATTCTCGGTAAGCTCGGTAGCTAGTTCCATAGCGGCTTCAAGTGTTGCAGGCGAAGTGCTTAGAACCGAATCTTGGATTTTTGAGGGGAGGCCTCGAATATAGTGTTCAACTAAGCGGTACACTGGGGTGAACAAGTTGGGAATCATTTGGTTCAGCTCGAGAAATCTTTTGTTGTAGGAAGTATGATCTCCTTCCTTTTGTTTTAACGAGTGGAATTCATCTTCTAACTTTTTGATCTCGCTTCTTGGACAGAAGCGTCTCGTCATGATTTCCCTTAAATCCTCCTATGTTAAGGCCATGGCATCTTCGATTCCTCTCTTACCCTTTTCTGTGTTCCACCAGGTAAGGGCTACCCCAAACAGTCTCCCAGTTGCGTAACGTACCTTGCGATCCTCAGGACAATCGCAATTGAGGAAGGTGTTCTCCATTTCTTCAAACCAGTGGAGGAGAGCAGTGACACCTTCGGTCCCTTCATATTTTGGGGGATCGCGAGACTTGAAGTGTTTGTAGGAGCACTTTTTGGAGGGAGGGTTGTCGACGTTCTGGTCTTTTTGATTGGGAGGGTTGATGGGATTCGCGGTGAGAGCTTGTTGGACTTGAATTACGATGTCAGGAAGCACCGCGGCCATTTGTTTTGCAATTTGGGTGGCCAAGCGTTCGTTTGACCTTCCTGACTTTCTACCTCCACGTAGCTGCCTAGCCGACATCTACAGGAACATACATAGGAAGATTGTGAGTTTAAGGAGTCTTTTTAGGTGTCATGTGTCGTTAAGAAAAATAAAAAAATAACATAATCATCAATAATGCAACTACATCCATAGGATGTCTTGGGTTTGCTCATGTTTGGGCTTCCAAAGTCCCCCATACCATCGCCTGTATAGTCATGTGGGCCCCCATGACTATTGGCTTAGTAGGATTCACATTGGTGTTGGCGGTTTAACACTCACATCACCCGAATGAAAACCATGAAGTATGATTGCGAGATGTATGGTAGGAGGGTGTCCAGGTGTAGACACAATGACAACTCAAAGTGGGGTTAGCTCACACGACGTTTGGTATAGCATGCTTTGGCCTAATAGGTCCTTCGTACTCTCATCGTTAGTCCCCAGGTAGGCAAACTGGTCCTTTATTTTGGATTTATACGAATGCCAAGCCTAGACAGGACGTTCCGACTACCGGTACTTATACCCTTCTAGTTACTACGTGCCCGTCATGAGAACTCACTTTGATGTGATTTGAAAAATACAAAAATCGTTGCAAAATCATGGGAATTGTGTAGTGTGTGCTCTCCTGGATATGATATGTTATGAGGATATGATTCATGATGAGCATTGTATAATAATATGTACTTATGAACATGCTTGCATAACATTGAATGTAACAATAAACATAGAGCATATAAACATCATGAATTTTGTATGTAACGCACAAAATCTAAAAATTCTAATCAACTATAGTATAGGCTCTAAGGGTCTAATAACCTATCCTATATCCCTATAGTCATGGCTCTGATACCAATCTGTCACACCCCGACCCACAGCGGAATAAGAGTCGGGGCATAATTGGGTTATCACCAAAGCTCATGATGTTTACTAAAACGTTTCATATTTATTAAATTCAAATTACAACTCAAATGTTCAAATCAAATCCATACAATTATAAGGAAAATAAAACTAAGTAAAACAATCGAAAGCTTAAGCTGGTTTATTCTTCTAAGTCTTCCTATGTGTTTCTTGCCTCAACTGGATCACCTGTATCATGTGTAAAACGGGGGATATTTTGGGTCAACAAAAGTTGGCGAGTGAACCTTGATAAAACATTGTTATTAAGTTCTTGTTGTATTTAATATTGAAAAGTTGTGCAATAATCACATGTGAGCGAATGTATGTACATAACAAAACACAAACCACATTGGATGAGTATATGATATGAATGATGATGACTGTGAGATCAAGGCTCAATCAAACGGAGCCGATCGTATGACATGAATGATGATGTATGTGAGATCAAGGCTCAATCAAACGGAGCCGATCGAATGAGGCACCTGTACTCAACCCGTATTCCACGGGGAGCTGATGGGCCTAATGAAATGCTTGCACTGAAAATGATAAATCCAAACTAAACATAATTCACACAACAATTTGTACACATTTGATACACATTAGATCACAGATATGATGAATGCACAAGTGTTTATATTTATATAATAACAGAATTGTACGACACATGACACACCCCAAAACGTGATTAAAACGGGGAATTTGTAGAGATTCACTCACATTGGGTGGGTTCTCTTGATGACGTTGGATGCGCACGAGTTTTTGGGATTGGAACGACGAGGAAAACTAACCTAAAAATAATAAGAAATAGTTCGGTAAATAAATGGATTTTTAGATTTATTTTTGTGAGTTTAAGGACATTTTCTAACTTTAAAAATATTATTTTTAAGTATTTTTAATTGATTTTTAAATTAAATAAATAAATAAAAAGAAATAATTTTTTTTGACTTTTTGACCGTTGACCGGTCCGTTGACCGTTGACCGGACCGTTGACCGGTCGGACTGTGGGTAATGTGTGCGCTGAGTGAGGTTCGAACCCGAGACCTCTCGTACGCGTGCACGCAGCTCTACCAACTGAGCTACGTGTCTAACCCGAAATATTCTCTGTTTTAATTATATATGTATACTAATTAATTGTTATTTTATTTGAGTTAATATTAAAATGATTTAAAATGGCCGAACCGCTTGCAGGGACCCAGAGTCGAACTCGGGTCCTTCGGTTCGTATGCGCACAGCCCAACCAGTTGGGCTGTGTGTCTAATCTGATCAACTTACGGTTTATATTACTCTTATAAACATGCTATGGCTTGTTCTGATTCAGTTTTAAAAAGGTTGGTTTTAATTCTGAAAGTCGGTACGTTGCAGGATTCGAACTCGTGACGTTTGTTTTGTTTGCGCACACAGTCCACCGCTGGACTGTGTGTCTAACCCGTTTGATTATGTGATTTTAATTATACTTATACTTATTCCTGACTTCGTCTTCTTCGTTTACAAACACCCAGATCAGAGAGTTCCGACTGTTTTGTTTAACTTGATTATCAAAACCTATAATTAGATGAAATGTAATAGTAAACGAGATTAAAGAACAAAGTGTACCAAAACAGCGTGTTTAATTCAGATTTCCGGCAAGGGGACGTCGGCTCTGATTGGCGATCTCCGTCTAAGCGAATCAATCGACGGTTTTGATCAATGAGTTGTGCAATTAAGGTACTAAACAAAGGATATTAGGGGGTTTAGATGATTGTACCGATTCACAGCGAAACTTCGGAGTTTTCAGAGATTTACCGGCGAGTGTAGGATTTCTTGGCAACGTTGTCTGGATCCGATTCTGGTTGAAGGATTTAAGTTAATATAAGTCTTATAGTGGATTACAAACAAAAGGGTCGAGACATTTACCGATTTGAAGTAAGTCGCGTTTTTCCGGTGAAAGTCCGGCGAATGCAGAAAATCTCCGGCGAGTGCTAAAGCTTCGAGAGATTGTGCGATTTTGAGCGAAAAGGTTACCAGAGGTTTGGGTAGGTATTTATAAGGAAGAATCAGTATGAATTGAGTCCGAATTTGGTCTTGATTCGAGGTCAAGGTTTTCTCCGGCGGTTACGACTGGTGTTGGGGAATTAGACATCGGTTATAACCGATGTCGAAGTTATTTCACGCGTTCAGTCAAAGAAAAACGGTCGTGATTGGCGAAATCGTCGGTATTTCCGGCGACTGCGGATTGGGCGCGCTGAACTCAGGTTTTGATTTCGAGTTTTATTTTAAGTATTAATTGTTTCAATATAATAACAAGAAGTCAAGTGGCGGAGTGGTATGTTGTTTGTTTAATGAACCGGCTAACCCGGGTTCGAAACCCGGCAGCGGTATTTATTTTTTTTATTCACTATTTCTTTGTTTTTATTAATTATGTTTTAAAATTCTAACAATGTTTATTAGTTATGTAGCGTTTAAAATTAATATGAACATTAAATACGCAACGAAATTTATAACTGAAATATTCGATTAATAAACGAAGCGGGTTTTGAAAACCCGTTTTTTGATGGATGTTACATATGTTTCAGGGAACGATGCTTGATGATACTGATGCATGCTCACGTAGGAATGGACTTGGACTTTAGTGCCTTAAAACAAGAAAGACAATTTTAATGCTTGTTTTGTTTGTTTAGTTTATTTAAAAGTTGTATGACAATATAACAATGTAATCAATGTTTACTATTAAATACAACGAAATTTTAATTATCATGTGTTGTTGTAACAATCTGTTTACGTGACTCCCTGACGTTTCCGCCGCGGTTTGTTGTTTTACGCGGTCGGGTTGTTACAATAATCACATATCACATCATAATATACCAAGTTCACTATTGAACAACCCATGTTCGTGTACATTGAAATATGCATATTTAGCGTTTTCGCTATGGTTATCGGGCGTCGGAAGTCACATATGACAAACCAAACACCAAATATACTTAATATAAGTTAATATACTTATATTTATATAAAAGAATTAGTTGTAACACCCCGACCGCGTAAAACAACAAACCGCGACGGAAACGTCGGGGAGTCACGTTAACAGATTGTTTCAACAACACATGGTAATTAAAGTTATGTTTTATTGAATAGTGAAATTTCATAGTTACATTGTCTTGGAAACTAAATAAACTATTGTCTTTCATATTTTAAGGCACTAAGTCCGCGTCCGATCCTAAGTGAGCATGCATCAACATCAAGCATTGTTCCCCGAAACATATGTGAAAACGAGTCAGCAAAAATATGCCGGCGAGTACATAGGTTTTGTGAGGGTGTCAAATTCATGGCCTTGAATATGTATTTTCAATACCTCGTCAGACTACTAGAGTTGTTAATTGAAAACCGTGTTATCAAAAGGTATTTGGTATTGCAAGGATAACTAACCAACTAAAACAAGTTAGTTATAGTTTATAAAGGACTTGTAGCCATGAATCTTGACCAAAACATTTGTTTTGTAAATTCGAGTAGTAAATCGTCTTGAAGAAACTTTGTATGGTTTATATCTTAAATTGAAAAACGTTACGTGTTATTGTTTGAAAGCCTTTGTTTCAAGTGATGCAAATAACGCCACGAATGTAATATGGTAAAAGCACTTATATATAGGAAGTACAAGCGGCGTATCCACCATGCTTTTATCACATTACACACGTTCCGTTATCTGAATTACTTACCATAAACCAATCGTTCATTTTTCGTGTCATAAATCAATCGTCCATTGTCCGTGTCATAAACCAATTGTTCATCGTCCGTGTAAACAAATGGTCCTTGATTTAATTGTGAAAACTTTTGGTTGTTTTGGTGAATACATTCAAACCTACGTTGACTCGTCTATACCACCAAAGGGTATCTTTAAATTGCAATAACAAACCACCAAAGGGTTTGTTAAAGTAAACAGTTTCGGTCGTTCTCCAAACTTCCCCACAAACACCGGGAACCTTGGTAATGGGATTTTCAGTCCTATGGTACCATAACTTACTACTGGTCGGCTTGGCCAAAGCTAATGAATGTTATTTGTGTCATTTATATAACGTACCAACAAGTTCGTTCACATTATTGAAATCATCGTGTTTATATAAACCATAGCATTTGAAATTTTGAAAACTTGAAAACAATTTAGCACATATGAGTCACCCCAAAATATTTGCAAAACATAAATGAGGGGAGCTATGTACTCACTTGGGGTTGCAAAATAACCTTGAATAAAAGATCAAACAAGCTCAAATGTCCGAGAAATCAACCGTGTTCTAAAATCGGATAACTATGTAATTATCGGGACTTTAATCGGCGGATCGGAAAGAATGAGGTCTTGTAAACCAAATGAGTGTTGGGACTCATATGAAATGGTTTAACAAAGTCTACATTCTGATTTGAAAAGATTCCTAAGTGCTTTTGAACCGTTATGACTCGTTAAGGTAGTTTACGCTACTTTAACATTTCATTTGCGTAAATATGCGTTCGGATGGTTAGATATGGGTTATGATAAGTCTAATATGCCAAAATAAGTTTATTAGAGTTGCAACATCAGTTTATATGTCAAAACATTGGTCACATATGCTTAAAGTTGATTTATGCGCAAAAAGGGCATTTTGGTTATTTATAAAGTACATAAGAGCGACTTATCATATAACTAACCAAACGAAGTGACCATAAGGTATAACCTTAGAGGGTTATTCCCTATACAACTATGGTCACAAATATGTGTTTGGTCGGATCCTACGATCGACCAAACGGGTCGGATTCGAAAGTCAAAGGGTGGTGAAGACCGCTCGACTTACGACCCTAAACAAGCACTAAACTAAAAGTGACGAGTTAAACATGTTAAAACATGTTTATCTAAGTTAGAAAACTGATTTGATATCAAAACAAAGTGTTTTGATGCCTAAAAATATTTCCGTCGTAAAATGCACATAATGCGCACTTTTGACCGACACTTTGACTTGTCACTTCGACTGGTATACGTGGTAATCAGTAGGCATGATCGCTAAGGATCATAACCATCGTGATTACGATCACGTTGCAAAGTTCAATTGGACTTTGCTTTGACCAAATCATGGCCAAAACCGAAAGTCAAATAGTAAGTCAAACTGTTTGACTTTTAGCTTAAATAAGCTAAAAGAATTAAACAAGACTAAGAAGAGCACTTACTTGTGTTGGAAAAACACTCAAGAGCTCAAGAAAACTCAGATGGGAGACCTCCAACAATGTGGTAGTCTCCACTTAGAGCAAGAGAGAAAGAAGAGAATGAATGAGCAAAGAATGATGGTCAAGATCAAGGCTATTTATAGTTGTTGGAGAGCTCTAGGATCATGCCAAGTGTTGGGACATGTTCTAGGATGTTTGCAGGTGTTAAGAGAGGTGTCAAGACGAGAAAGTGTGGCATTTCGCTAGCTAGGTGTCAAGGAATGCAGCTGGAAGCTGCTAGGAAATTTGCTGCTATCTGATGGCTTCTCGCTGGCCGCGACTCGTGTGGGCTAAGTGAGTCGCGCCCCGCCAGAGGCCAGAATATCAGAACTGGCAGTTTTAGTCCCTGCAGCCTAAAAACTTGTTTTTCGACGCGTTTTGGCACTTTTAACACCCGTTAACCCCATTTTTAAGCTTTATGAGGAAGATAAAGCATAGGGAACTTGAAAAATGCTCGGAAAAATTTCGGATGTCGGTTCGTTTGGTCGTACGGTTGCGGTTTTCGGTTAATTAAGACGAAAATCGTAACGAACGCGCAAATGACCGTAAACGCGTAACGAATGATATTTTTGCATTCCAATCATTAAAATACTAGATTTTAATGATTAGAAAAATTTTGGATGTGCGTACATGTTTCGGAGTAGGAAATACGCGATTTAGCATAGTTTCACAGAATTTGCAAAATAGCCCCTGAAGTTGAATAAGCATGTTTTTGCCATACCGAACCCTTCAAAACTTATTTCTAAGTTATGTAAAGGATATTTAAGGTATGTTTAGCTTATTTCATTGATCCGGAGTGTATGTTATGTTGAACTGGTTACGTTTTGTGCAATAGTTTACGTATAACCTCTAGAATAGCTTTAAGGGGTTGAGATTGTACATGGACTAAAATGGATGAATGTCACATGTAATTATACAATTTCTGAGAATGAAACACCAGATTTCATTGGATTCGAATTTGTTCGGAATTGTACGATGGTGGAAAAGGCACATGTGTCACATTAGTTTACTTACTGATCTAAACAGTTTTATAAAAATCTCTTAAAAAGACGATTTTTTACCGTTTTTAACGCATAGTTTTGTACCAAACGTTACCGTAAGCATCCAAAATCATCGTGACTTGATATTTTAAAATAACACATATTATCTACTAATCAAAACAATAATTTTAATCATATATATGCAGGCCTCAAAATAGCACAAAAATCATGTAAATGTCACCCGATTTACTACTTTTTAAGCCCATAGTACAACATGCAAAGCTACCAAGTTATGTCATAATTTTTGTGACTTCAAAACACATCATATAACTTTATTTTTCATGTTTACTTACTGATTTGAATGAACATTCGTCATATCATGCAGAAATCATCAAACACTTGCATTTCAACTATCATTCAAGAACATGCAACAACTTAAAACTTCTCAAACAACCCTAGTAATTTTCGGCCATTTACTTAATCATATAGCAAATATTATTTCAAGAAATTCTAAGTTACTTTCATCACATAATTCATACAAACTTCATGTGCATGTCACTTAAACCATTCAAGCAATCATCACAAACAAGTATCCATCAAAAATCAAACTTAATCCCAAATACATGTACATATATATATGGTCATACATACACACATATATATTTCCTTTTTTATTTTGTGTAAAAACCCAATTCTTTTTAGTTTCAAGATTGTGAATCATCTAAGAACCTTGAGAAACTTCCACCATCACCAATTTCACCAAAAATCAAGAACAAGGGTTTCAAAATTAATTTTATACCTCCAAGATTTTTGATGGATTTTGACAAAATGTGATGATATGGAGCTTGGTTCATGCTTGAAACACCTTCCAATCACCTTAGGATCTTCAAAAGTGCTTGGAACAAGCTTGGAATGAAATTGAATCTTGAAGAAAGGTTTGAAATTTGGAAATGGTGAAGTATGAAGGGGGTGTTCAGCCAAAGCTTTTTAGAGAGAGAGAGAGAGAGAGAGTGTTTGATTTTGTAAGATTTCTTGGATTATGAAAGATTGTGTTGGGAATTTGAAAGATATGGAAATCTTGAAAGATTGCATGCAATTAAACAAGTGGCATGAATGTGTGAGAGGTGGGATTTTCATCTCTTTGACAACACACACATGCATATGCATATCATACATATAATTGATATATAATTGGTAAAAATAGGTATTTAACTGGATACCGGGTATTTTCTCGAGCGCTTTAATCCCGTTTAAGGCGTTTTAAATTATTTTTAATGCTCTATAAAAATAAACTCACCAAATTATTACTGAACAGTATTTTATTTGTCTGGACTGGTAGCGTTGCCCGTATTTGGCAGTATGCGCTTAAACTTCAAAAAATAGAGTTTTTAAGGCGTTTTAAATAATTTTTCCTCACGAACATGATTAAATATATTATTTTAATCATAACAGACTATTTTTGGCATTTTAACAATAATCGAGCGGTCACCGTCGTTCGCTTCACATTTTACCGTTACACGATAAGCGTTTATCTTAAAATTGCCAACATAAATTTTAATAAAGTTTAAATTTATTAACACATCAAATAACATCAAAATACATCAAATTTAATATAATTTGACTTTTTATTTAATCATAATGCGTGTCACACTAGTACAGGCCCAAAATATCCGGGTGTGACATGTAAACTGATTTCAAGTGCTTAACCCTAACCCTAATGCATAACATTGTTTATATAACACAAGACATGCATTCTAGGCTGGTTTCACACAGACCTGCAAATTGGACAGGCCCAATTCGCATACCATTCCCCCAATGTGGGTTTGGTTTGGCCCGATCACTAATAACTCACTATTACAAAGCTAAACTCGCTAACCGTTTATCGTTTCACTAATTACAAGATATCCAAAGGCCTGAATCTAAAAGCTGTTGTCACAAACATGCACCAACAAACCTATGCTACTCACCAACTTAATTGTTGACCCTTATTTTAACATATGTTTCTGGTACTAACAATTGAAATACAAGGATGCTAGACATAGGATCTGGACTCGGGCCTTAGTTTTGCTTTAAATCTAAAAGCAGTTGTTGTGTTTTGTTTGTGTTTCGAAAGACAATGTAATTCAAATAATCAATACAATTAAACTTTAGTACCAAGTGTTGTGAACAATTTGCAACATGACTCCCCGATGATTTTGCCGTGGGTTGTATACGCGGTCAGGGTTTTACATTTAGAGCAAAAGGGGTGACTTAGAGTGAATGGAGATTGCTTCAATATATAGGCACAACACAAAAAACACAGCAGGAGGCCAGTGCCCGTTTGGCGGTCGATCCTAAAGTCGATGGATCAATCGTCGCACCCCAGCCAGCTTGCTTTATTGTCTTGTGTTGTGAGCATTATGTATAGCCCCATCCACACTTGCTAACCCTTTTTTACACATTTTCTGATAGGACCGTCCTCGATAGCACAAGAACCTAGAATTTGTATCTAACGTCCAATTAGGCGGAAACTAAGTGACGTGTTAATCGTATAACAAGAATTACTTATTAAATGTCAGTTTATTGATCAATATTCATAAACGTTCAAGTTCCAGATCTGACAGAGCTTCGCCGTAAGTTTGCCAAAGTTCTTCTACCTCATCAAATGAAATTCTAAGTCACATATTTATAGTATCTCAAGTTCGCTAGGAAGATAACAAGTTCGGGCGAACTTGTTTGAACAAGTTCGGCCGAACTTGTTCTCGCCTTAGAAATCCGGGCGAACTTAATCTACATTTTACATAAATATGACTCGTTTCTAGCCCAAACTAAACAAACTCAATATAAGACTAAGACATAGACATACTGTACTAACAGACTCCCCCTTGGATATCGTTTTCATCTTGATCAGTCTTCAGAAGCTCTTGAACATTCAGACTCGTTCTATTATAATGACGTAGGCAACAGACATATGCACCAACAGACTCCCCCTTGTATATGCCGTAGTCATTTGACTTCAAATAAGTTCCTGAGTCTTTAACAATCTCTGATCTTTAGTCTTTGAATAAACTTTAAAGTTCTCGATCTATAAATCTTCTTCAACTCTGTTTCTTAAGCTTATCCTGATAAAAACTTTAATCACCATGCTCCCCCTAGCTTTATGCTTTAATCTTCAAACTCCCCCTTGCTTTGAGATTTCTGGTGTCTTGAATCAATGTTTTATCTAGCTCCCCCTAAAACTTTACTTCTGTTTCAAAGTTCTCAGACATTCAAATAAACATTTCAGATTTAAACTTTGAAATTTTATAGCATCGACATTTCAAATTTTAATCTCCAATTTAATCTTTTTAAACCTTCTAGATATTCAAGTCCAACCTAATGACCTTGAATATTTTTACATTTAAGACCTTCAATTTTCATATGATTATCAATTATGAAAATCCACTTAGTTAACCAAGTCCAAGTTAATGACCTTGATTAACTAATTTTGTCTACCGAGTCCAAGTTAATGACCTCGGTTTGATCCGTTGTGAACAAACCAATGTTATCTTCAAGTTTAAAGTTTCAATTTAATGAACTTTTCAACATTTTCGATCATTTTAGTTTTTAAAACAGATGTCATCAAGATTTTCATCATACCAGACTTCGAAGAACCGTTCTCCATCATAGGCTTGTTGAAACTAATGTAGAAACAAAATCTTTTTGAATTTTTTAAAGTTTATGCTAAAACATACTGAAAATCTTTTTGGTTTTAATTTGTAAAGCAAGTAAAGAAAGTAAACTATGTACAAACATATTTACAGACATATTTTTGAGAATTCGTGTCTAAAGATCATATCAGTTGTTTGAGACATATCACCAGTACCGTTGACCTTTTGATGAATTTAAGTTTTAAACTCGTTTACCTAGATTGTCGATTTGTTTGTCCGCTTAAACTTCGACACATTTCTCAATTGTTCCAAGATATGTTAGGTATGAATTATGAAACTTGACTTAACTATGGTTCCCATCTCAGAATATACTCCCGTATCAAGATTCCCTAGATTTCATCTTACATGTGAATATAGCGTAATTGATATCTGTATCTGGGTTAATGCGAAACCTTGAGAGCTCAGGTTAATACCACCGTATCGACAAAGAGATGAAGGCTCGACTTAAAGGTGTGTTCCACTTAAGGAATCTTTAAAGCACTGCAAATGATTAGATCTTTTGATTCTTTTCGGCTGCAGTTTAGGGGTTTTAGCAAAAGCATTATAGAAGTTCTAGGCAATTGCTTCCGCAAAATCAGAAGAACTTGTATAATACCCCAGATATCAATCATCTATAAAGACCTCGTATCTCAGAATCAGGAAATCTCTCAAACGAAATTTCGGAGTACTAAGTCCATATATCCGAGAGATGTTAATCCACAAGATTAAGCAGTTGTAAAATTTAGTTTTTATCTCAGGAACAATTAACTGAACGTGTAAAGCCTACCGACACATCCACAGTAAAACTTGTTTATCACTTTTAAACTTTACAATTCTTTAGCATACTGTGATAGTCCACTGATGTACTATCATTTCCTTTTTGACACAAAATTCTTTTTGTCTTTTTCAATGTTTTTGTACTTTTTGAAAATTTTAATATGTTTTTTATTTTTCAAATGTTTTTCTTACTCCCCCTAAAATCAAAAACATATTTTTGGATTTTAGTTTCAAGAAACTCTATTTTTAAAGAGATAACAAACCCATGAGGATCACGAGAACTCGTCATCCGATCCTTTTTAACATCTGCATCTGCACCTGTTTAACAAATAAACCATTAATATCATTTACTTGACAGAATAAATGGTTTGATATAGAATCAGTGTTTTGTTTAACGGTGTGGATTTTCACAATTTGTTTTTCACAAAATTTTCTTTTCAACTACTCCCCCTCAAAATGACAAAGATAATGACATTTTCGGAATAATTTAAGTGACAAGAAGCTCCACTATCCAGATACTACTTCAACAATGTGAATCATTAGAGCCCCTGCACATGAAAAGTAACTACTTAAAGAGAGAAACCCAAGCCTTTTGGGTCTTGGGTTGAACTTGATAAAGATCATTGTAATCACTTTCAAACTCATCATCGTAATCAAAATTGTCATTAAACATTTTGTCCGATGTCAACTTTGAAAACTTTTCGACTTTTTCTTTCTTTGTTTGTTTTGAAAATTTAACTTTGAAATATCATTTTTGATTACTGACTCATATGATTTGACATTTTTAGTTTTATCTGAAACAGACTTTTCACTTTCAGATGATGCTTTCTTCTTGACAACCCTAGATTGTGAATTACTTCTTGACTTTTTAATATAGAATCTAGAATCTATGTTTTCATTTGATTTTGAAGTTTCACCTTTCTCAAAAATTGAATTTTCAAACTTTATTTTAGTTTTAGGTTTCACTTCGATTTCAGATTCTTTGTTTCTTTTTAACATTTTGATTGGTTTCAAAATCTCTGGTTGCTTATGTTTCTCAACATCTGAAACTGTTTCGGTGATACACAGGCTTTGACTTCGGACACTTGCGAGCAATGTGACTGACTTCATTGCATTTGAAGCAAGTCTGAGTATCATGTAAGTGTCCACTAGTGGGTTTTACTCCACTTGCGGATTTAGCGTTATCCCGAAGTTCTTTCTCTTTCTGAATTCATCAATTGATTGCTTATCGATCAAACTTTCTTCTTGAACCGTGTTTGTCCCATATACAAACTTCATGTTTTTACCTTTGTATTCGTGGAATGGAGACTTCTGGTTCTTTTTCGGTTCATCTTCACTTACCTCCAAATCTAACCCTGCTCTCCTGTTCTCAGGAAAATCACCACCATTTTTTCGGTAGTTGTTAAAGTTCCTTTTGGGTTTCGAGTGAAACTTCTTTTCATTTATTTCAAGATCATCTGACGAAACTTCTACAAGTTTGAACAATTTATCGATTTGATCTTCTTTCACATTCCGAATCGGAAAACTATCATCAAAATATAACCTATCAGATTCCTTAACCTTGTCCATGACAACGTTAGGATCATCACTTAGATCATTTTCTGATGACGTATCGTCATTTTCAGATTGTGATTCCGAATTGTTCGAACTTAAGTTAGCACTTTCAAAGCTGCTGTCGTCAGAATCATTTCCTAAAACATTCTTTACCACATTTTTCACAACCGCTTCACTATCATCGTTTGATTTCGTATAGACTACGTCAATGTTCTTAGGCAACTGATCTTTCGTTTCTGATAAAAGCGTTATGTTTTTTGCCTTTTCAATACCGTCCTCTTTCTTGTCGCAGTAACTCGCAAGTAGTTAAGGTGGAACATTTCCGTAGTCTTTACGCTTTGTACCTTTTGGTTTTTCATCATTTTCCTCTGACTTGAATGTAGGAAGAATGTGATCAATGACATAAGCATTTGTGGTATAACTTTTCAACAATTGCCTTAACCTATCTGTTTCAATCTTCATGTCTTGAAGTTCTCGCCTTGTTTTAGCATTTTTGTCAATATACATATTAATTGCTTTTTGTTTTTCAATTACTGTTGCACTTAACATTGTTACATTAGCACTTAGTTCAAGATTAGCTTTTTCTATATTGCAATATGTTCCTTTTATTTTGTCATAAGCTTCTTTCATTGTTCTGTAATCATAACGAAAATTTTCGTTATGTACAGTCATTTCGCTTATGATCTTAGACTTCTCAGCACATTGCTCACATGGATTTGTGCACTTTGTGCAAGGTTTTTCAACCTCCACAACTTCCTTTACAATCACCTTTACCTCAGGATTTACCTTCTCATCCTCTGGTTTCTTTTTCTCAACCACCGGTTCCTCTTCAACTATTTGTTTGGAAGATGCTGCATCAGAACAACCTAAAAAACTAGGAATACTGTTAGAAGAATTATCACACTGCATCATCGTGTGATGATAAATCTCCTCTTCTTTTCTTTGTTGCATGTATTGCTCTAGAATTGCGTTCTCCAGAGCTGCATTCTCAGCAGACATATCTTGCTCTTCCATAATCTCAGCCATAAGAGCAACTCCAGTCTTCTTGGTAATATACTTGTTCCAGTCAAAACCTTCATTTTTATTTGAAGCAACCATAGTTTTTTCTGTGGTGTTAGATGACTGATCTTGAACTTCGATTTTTCTCAGAAATGGCTTGTATTACAGTGCTTTCTTGTAGTAATCATTTCCACCTCCGAAAGGACTTTGATTGCCACTTACTTCTTGGTTTGGACACTCTTGTTTGAAATGCCCTTTTTGTCGGCACTTGAAGCATGTGACTTTTCTCTTGTCGAATCCTAGTTTTTTGCTAGAATTACCAATGTCTCTTCCAGTTAATGCTACAAACTTGGTAATTCTTCTGATGATCGAAGCTAGACTCCACTTGATGTCCATCAGTTCCAATTCTTCTTCATCCACCTGATCGTAATCCTCAGCAGTCATTTCAGGATTTCTAATCTTCCCCAGCAACTAAAAAATCGTAAGATTCTAGAACAGTAGCAAGAAGTGCTATGTGCTGTTTAGCCACTTTTTTAGGAAAAATATTCTTCAGATTAACAGTGATGTTGCATTGAAAAACATTCGGATTAGAACTAGATTGGTTTGTCTGATACGACTGATTGTTCTGATTTTGAGACGAAGAATTTGAACTAGTGCTTGAAAATCCAGTGTTCGGAGAACTCTGATTCTGTGATGAATAATTCGTGGAATTCATATTAGCACTAAAAGCTGTCTGAATTTTCGGGCTCTGAATCTGAGTATCTTGAACACCTCCTTTGTAATACATACTGACATCTTGAACAACATTTGCATTATTTGATTTTGCAATTTTTAACAGTTCCATCTCATGACCTTCTAATTTATCGATGAAAGATGACAACTTTAAATGTCTCCAACCTGGACTGTTTTTTAATATCAACAGGTAAGTTGACCACTCTCCCTCGCAAAGTGCATCAACCAACTTTTCTATTTGCTCTTCGTTAGTTCTCTTGATGTTATGCCTTCGCATTTGGACCATTAGATGACAATATCTGTCAATCGTCTATTTCATAGTCTCTCCTTTGAGCATTGTGAATATTTCAAATTCTTTCTTGATTAACGCCTTTTTGCTCTTTATCATCTCATCGCTTCCCTTGAATTTGTCACAAAGAGCATGCCACAAATCTTGTGATGTGTCACATTCTGGTAGTAATATCAAAATATCTTCCATCACAGACTGTTGTATCAGGCTAATCATCTTCTTTTCAGCCACACATGCATCTTTATCAACAGGTGTAAACTTAATCAAAGGCAGATCTTGTTCGCGTTCATCTTTTGGCCACTTGTATCCATTTTCTACTGCAACCCAACTATGGAACTTATTGGCTTGTACCCAGTTTACAAACTTTTTGGCGGTTTTGTTGTAGTACCCTTCTCGTTATCCAGATTCATCTGGTTAACCGCAATAGTATTAGCATTTGATGCAGAAGCCACTTGTGAAGCAAACGCGTTATGGAAATCACCCATTCTGACAAACTGACAACTTATCTGAAAGCACAATTAAAAACACTCGAAAACTGATTAGCAATAAACAAGTTCGGTCGAACTTATGAAAAAAACAACTTTTGATTTCAATTTCAACAAGTTCGGGCGAACTTGTATGAAATTTTCAACTTTTATCATAAACAAACAAGTTCAGGCGAACTTGTTGTTAAGATGATAAGTTCGGTCAGACTTGTAAGAATTTCAAGAGAATTCACAAGTTCGGGCGAACTTGTATAAGATTTTCAACAAAATTTAATCAAGTTCGTGAGAACTTGATGAAATTTGAATGAAAATTAAGCAAGTTCGAGCGGACTTGGCTGAGATAAATGAAAAATCAATCAAGTTCGGGCGAACTTGATGAAAAAAGTGAATTTTTCAATCAAGTTCGAGCGAACTTGATGTCAAGTTCGATCAAAATGAATTTTTCAAACATGGTTTTTTCAACTTTTTTGACATTAATTCGTTTGAATTTGATGTTGAAACTCTCAGGGGTTTATTATCAGTGTATTTTACATGACATATTCAATTTTTAGCTATATTTGTCCGTGAATTCGTCAAATATGTGAAAAAGATAAGAAAAATGGTAGAATGAGGTAGAATTAGAGTGATTCTTGTGATGATTTCACCAAATTCAGGTATCCAGGCTCTGATACCACTTGATAGGACCGTCCTTGATAGCACAGGAACCTAGAATTTGTATATAACATCCAATTAGGTGGAAACTAAGTGACATGTTAATCGTATAACAAGAATTACTCATTAAATGTCAGTTTATTGATCAATATTCATAAACGTTCAAGTTCCAGATCCAACAGAGCTTCGCCGTAAGTTTGCCAAAGTTCTTCTACCTCATCAAATGAAATTCTAAGGCACATATTTATAGTATCTCAAGTTCTTTAGGAGGATAACAAGTTCGAGCGGACTTGTTTGAACAAGTTCGGCCGAACTTGTTCTCACCTTAGAAATCCGGGCGAACTTGATCCACATTTTACGTGAATATGACTCGTTTGTAGCCCAAACTAAACATACTCGATACAAGACTAAGACATAGACATACTGTACTAACATTTTCACTATATTTTGAGTCTTAATAAAGTTCCATTTGACTTGGTAATTTGAAAACAAGTTAATCATCAATATAGAAATTTGCCAATGGGGGCTAGTCCACTTGATAGAGGCTCCTATGTTCAAATCTAGGCAAGGTGGTTATTTAATTAATTGGTGTAATGTAGGGTAAAAGTAAGCTTTGCCATTAAAAAAATCAATATAAAACTTTGATTTCGTGATTTGGAAAAGAGTAATGATGATTTCCAAATTTGTTATGAATTTAGCCATTTAAACCACGTTTGTGTCTTCAATGTGGATGTAATTTTTGAAAACATACTAGGATTAGTAAGTTCTATCCACCAACTTTCAAACTCACATTAATTCAAAAACCGTTTTTATGAATTTGTAAAACTTATATATTTACAAAAATTAATTTGATGTTTTATAAATACTCTTTGAGATATCATCATGATTTTATAAAAATGGTATTTTTATAAATACATTTGGAATATATGAAAACTATTTTTAAACCTTTTTAGAGTCCCAAGTGATTTGGTTGACGTTTTAGTATTGACCTTCACTTAACTTTGTTGATTTTTATAATTTGATCTTCGTAAGCTCCCAATTCTGCATCTTTGATGTGTGTATGCATTGTTCTTCATTCAGTTGATACATACTGATATTGATCAACATTAATCTTTAATCAATTTATGAATATGAATAAAGAGTATAAATTTAGTTTGTTCACGAGAATTAGTATTGTTTTTGATTGCGATAAATGTGCGAAATGTGTAACGGTTCGAAATGAATAAGGTAACAAGTATAAAGTCACATAAAAATTGAGATAACATAAAAGATAGGCTCATTAAAACATATGATTGTTTCGGGTAGAGAAACGTCGACTATTCCAAAGTGAATCGAAGATCCTTTCAAATTAGAGAAACGTGCTTTGGCCTATAGGTAAAACGCTCTCGTCGAGAAGGGATTAACGGCATTTTACCCTTCCAGTTACTACACGTCTCTAACCGATCAAAAAGTCGAGACTTTGGCAAGATTGAAAATCGAGGAACGGGACTAGTTGACAAGGTGCGGGTTTCACCCCTAACTTGACAACATCGTACCCTAGGTGTGGTTTGTTTCTTACTTAACGAGGAGCAAATTCCGACTCGTTTGTAAGACCAGTAGAGTATGGAACAGAAGTTTTACATCAAGATTTGGATATCACTCCTAGCTTGATGGTGTAACTTCGTGAAAAATCGAATATGCGGAATGAGGGATTTCACCAAAAATTGTTGACCTTTGGGTCTATCTTGATGCAAATTGTCTCATTTGCATTACGAGTGTCTTCAAGTGTTTATTGTGTAAAATTCCTTAGGAAAGGCATGTTATAAACATTAGGACCAAAAAGATAAGGAAGAAGCAAGTAGGGAGAATAAAATTTTAAGCATGATATAGGAATGGTCAAAACGGGACACTTAAACTATAGACAAGGTCGAACATGACAATTCTACCTAATTCCCTATATTTATGGCTCTGATACCAATCTGTCACACTCCAACCGATGGTGGAAACATCGGGATGAGACGAAAACGAGATTGCTCATTGCTCACAACATTAATAAGTGACAGTAATTAATTAAACCATATTTCATTTCATAAAAATTGTCAAATACATCAATGTAACAAAACAAAGAAACAACATAACATTTGCAAAGTCATAAAAAAATTGATACATCAACATTAAACCTAACGTCTACTTTGTGTGTATCTAGTCCTTGCTATATTGTTTTCATAGCATCATCTCCTTCAACCTGTAACATGTTTTAAAATAATGTCAATGCGAAAGCAAAGGCGAGTACACAGGTTTAGGCATAGCATACGTATACAAATAAGTTTAAACAATCCTCATGGCAACAAAATCTATACAAGAGCAATATCAAGGCATGCAATACTAATAATCAAACCCTTAACGCAATCACAATGTTTTAACATGACATCACGAATAACACGATGGAGGTGGATGCGTGAATTCCTATAGCGCTAAGCATGTCAAACGAAGGCTAAAATAGTTAATGACTAAAGCATAGCATAACGAATATCCAAGACAAGCATCAAGTATAAGATTCAAGTATTCATGTGTATAAGATTGTTTGTGTGTTTCATAAAGTTTAAGTGTTCATGATTTTTGTATATGTAAAACATGCAACACCCAAAAGTTTTATAAACAAAAATGGGTCGAGTGTACTCACGGTTTGTTAGTCTTTTCTACACTTGACAATCCGTGAAGACGTTGGTTCGAGGATGACGCCGAATTATCCTACAAGAGGAAACGAGGCGTATGAGTATAGAGTTTCGACTGGAGATTAAGAGTATTCGAGCATGATTAAAAATAAGTTTGATAAAGTATTATGATATGAAAGTACTCACTAAGATGTAACACTCGTTGTTGACACTATAGTAACTCTTACGAGTTGGATGTGATTTCATAGGTTCGGGACCTATTAGAATCGTGACAAGGAATTACAGACATTAGTGTTAAACTTAATAACTTGATAGTTGATTATAAGGTCATTATCAAGGTTTCGGTTTTAGGATTATAATATAGTTCCATATAGTTATATAATCATGTAGGGGGTGGGAGGATGAACCATCCACTTTGGAACCTCTTAGTATCATGTAAGTCAAGTAGGAGGTGGGAGGATTAACCATCCACTTTGGACCTCATATGATTGTTCACCACTTCACGAGTCACCAAAGGTAACAAGGAGCGTCTTAGAACAAGATTAATAATAGTAAATAATACACTAAGCTAGTAAAAACACAACTGGTGTGTGGACTTTGATTTAGGAGAGCCCTAGCTCACCTAGTTAGTCTCACACAAACAAGTTCAAGTCCTGCACCTCTTATGAACTTTAAAGTTCATTCAAAAACAGAATATTTGTGAGGTTTAAACCTCATGTATGAATGTCTCAACCTTGTTTTTAAGCCTAACCAACCATAAGAAGTGTTATAAGCGTTCGGACATAGGTTTGAGATGAGATTAACTCAAGTTTGAATGAGAAATAAAAGTTAAGAAAAGTTTGAAAACAAACATAAAGTTTGTGGACATTTCGGGGCATTTCCAGGTCTAGATTCTCCATGGAGAACCCTAGGAATTCAACCCAAAGTTTATCCAAGCAAGTAGGAAGAAGAATGAGGTCATTTCGTTGAGTTATGAATGAGTTATGCTTACTTTTGTGAAGGTTACACAATCTGCTCGAATTCTGATGTCGCAAGAGTTTTTGGAGTGATTAGAGAGGGATTAGATGGAGTTTAGAAAGTGTAAAATGTGTGGAAACACTTGGGTTTTATAGGAGAAGGATTAGGGTTAGTTAGGTGAGGTTTAGTTGGGTAATTAATGGCTAAAGAATGTTTAAAAAAAACAAAAACCAACCCAAAATCCCGCCCACAACCTGCTGTCCGCGCTCCCCTGGTCGCGCCCAGATCCGTCGGAAACAAAGCTTAAAAGCTTTGTTGTCCTGGTTCATTTCAGATGTGCGCATGTGGTGGAGTGGTTAAGCGGCTGTTTGTTGAACTGGGGATCCCGAGTACGATTCTCGCAGATCCCGGTTTGTTTGTTTTCTTTTTCTTTTTTAATTAAAAACCTATAAATCTAGTTTTAAACATGGCAGGAATGGTCCCTATAGTTCAAGATTTCCATAATTACTCTTTAGACCTTGGACTATTTAAAGAAAGATATGTATATTAACATTATATTCCAAATGTTAATAAATTTACAAAAAAACTTAGCATTTTTTTTTTTGTAAAATAACTCAATTAATTTAATTAATTAATTTTATTAGATAATTTGAATTAATTAACCTAATAAATGAATGGGTACTTGTATTTTTGTAACGAATGTAGTTTAACGATTAACGAGTTTCACGGATTACAAACATTTCCAAACATGTACAATATTATAACGAATGAATATTAAGAATCTCGATTTCATTATGATCATAGTCTCGGTTTTACAATGATGCGATTAAAGACGTTTACGAGAATTACAAGTTTCCAAAAAATAAAATTTACAAGACACTGTTTCTAAATAAAGAAAGTACGGGAAAGTAGGGCATTACAGTCTCCCCTCCTTTAGGAAATTTCTTCCCGAAATTTAGGAAGACTCAACGAATAGATGTGGGTACTTAGTCTTCATATCACTTTCGGGTTCCAAGTAAACACAGCGCCACGTTTTCCTTCCCATCGAACCTTAACGATAGAAATTCGACTGCGCCTTAATTGCTTGACTCCCCGGTCCATGATCTTGACAGTTTTCTCCACGAAGTGCAATGTCTTGTTAATTTGAAGATCTTCGAGTGGAACTTGAAGTCCTTCTTCAGCTAGACACTTCTTGAGATTTGAAACATGGAAGACAGGATGAACGTTGTTGAGTTCTTGAGGTAGGTCCAGACGATACGCTACCTTGCCAATCCTCTCGAGAATCTTGAAAGGACCTACATAGCGAGGATCGAGTTTTTCTTTCTTACCAAATCAAACAACACCCTTCCAAGGGGATTCCTTGAGAAGTACGTTGACACCTACGTTGAATTCCAAAGGTTTGCGTCTTCTATCAGCATAGCTCTTTTGTCGGCTTCGAGCTTTAAGGAGATTATCACGTATTTGTAGAATCTTGTCCGTCGTCTCTTGTATAAGTTCAGGACCGGTGAGTTGTACGTCTCCGATCTCGTGCCAACGAATAGGCGAACGACACTTGCGACCATACAATGCTTCAAATGGAGCCATTTGAATACTTGCATGATAGTTGTTGTTGTATGAGAATTCTACCAAGGGTAAGTGCGAATCCCAATTGCCGCCAAAGTCGATTACGCATGACTGAAGCATATCCTCCAAGGTTTGGATAGTACGCTCGGTTTGACCATCAGACTGAGGATGAAAAGCGGTGCTAAGTTTAAGACGAGTGCCAAGGGCGGATTGAAAATTTTGCCAAAGGCGAGAAGTGAAATGAGCATCGTGATTAGAAATAATATCAAGAGGAGTACCGTGACGACTAAGGATTTCTCTCGTGTAGATACGAGCCAATTTCTCGACGTTGTAATCTTCACGAATGGCAAAGAAGTGCGCGGATTTGGTCAAACGATCGATGATAACCCAAATGCTATCGTGACCAGACGAAGTACGAGGCAATTTCGTGATGAAATCCATGGCTATGCTCTCCCATTTCCAGACAAGAATTTCTGGTTGTTCGAGCAAACTGGAGGGACGTTGATGTCCTGCCTTGACATTGGAACACGTAAGGCATTTGGAGACGTAAAGAGCAATATCACGTTTCATTCCAGGCCACCAATAGGATGTGCGCAATTCATGGTACATCTTATCAGCTCCAGGATGAACGGAGTATCAGGATTTGTGAGCTTCGTCCATCAAAGTAGTCCGAAGATCGAGACGATCGGGAATCCAAATGCGGCTATGGTAGTAAAGAATACCATCAGGCTTAGCTTCGAGTGGGTTTTCAACTCCACAATTCAATTCGCTATCGAGGTTACCCTCGTTAATGACGGTAAATTGTGCTTGTCGAATTAACTCGTTGAGTTTCCCCAGGATTTGGTAGCAACGAACACTCTTGACATGAGTCTTACGACTGAGTGCATCGGCCACGACATTCGCTTTACCAGGGTGGTAGCGAATATCACAGTCGTAGTCGTTTAACAATTCTACCTAGCGGCGTTGACGCATGTTGAGTTCTTTTTGGTCAAAGATATGTTGTAGGCTCTTGTGGTCGGTGAAGACCGTACACTTGGTACCATAAAGGTAGTGTCGTCAAATCTTTAACAAAAAAACAACCGAACCAAGTTCAAGGTCGTGCGTAGTATAGTTTTTCTCATGAATTTTGAGTTGCCTTGATGCGTACGCGATTACTTTGTCTCGTTGCATGAGAACGCAACCAAGACCCTGGTTAGAGGCATCGCAATACACGACAAAGTCGTCGTTTCCATTGGGAAGAGTAAGGATAGGAGCATTACAAAGCATGTCCTTGAGTGTTTGGAAAGATTCCTCTTGTTCGGGACCCCAAACAAAAAGTTTATCTTTCTGAGTCAACAAAGTCAAAGGAACAGCGATCTTGGAAAAGTTCGAGATGAAACGGCGATAATATCCAGCTAAGCCAAGGAACAAATGAATTTTAGAAGGCGACTTAGGTGCAATCCAATTCTTAACAGCTTCTATCTTTGCAGGATCAACATGAATACCGAGTTCGTTGACGGTGTGACCCAATAATTGAACCTCCTTTAGCCAACATTCACACTTGGAGAATTTGGCGTAAAGACGTTCGGTTTGCAAAAGCTGAAGAATGAGACGCAAATATCGTCCATGCTCTTCTTTCGTTTGGGAATAGATGAGAATATCATCGATGAATACAATGACAAAACGATCCAGAAACGGCTTACACATGCGGTTCATAAGGTCCATGAATATGGTGGGTGCGTTAGTCAAACCAAAAGGCATGACCACGAACTCATAGTGTCCATATCGTGTGCGAAAAGCGGTTTTAGGTACATCTTCTTCGAGAACCCGAAGTTGATGATAACCAGAACAGAGATCAATCCTTCAGCGTCGCTCCCCTGTTGTGTGAGATTCCAGAACTCGTTTTCAAGTTTTTGGGTCTCGTGGGGAGGATAGAATTGCTCCTTCATGAGCTCCTTAAGCTCTTCCCAAGGCATCACGTGGGCCGCTTCGTTGTCACGCGTGTTTCGTTCGGTGGTCCACCACTCGAGGGATCTCTTGCGAAAGACCCCAGTGGCATTAAGGGTTCAGAGTTCCTCAGGGCAGCCGCCCTGAAGGAAGAAAAGCTCCATTGAATCAAACCAATTGATCATGGCGGTAACACCGTCCATGCCAGTGAATTCCACTGGTTTACAAGCCATGAAATGCTTGAATTGGTAAGATATAAGATAGTTTGGGGGTATCGGCTTTGGAATCAGCGAATGATTTAAGTGTGGCTTCGGCATTTATTGTGTGGATTTGGCTAACAATGTCGGGTATGATCTAGCCATTTGCCCGACCATTTGCTCTGAAACGAGCCTAATCAGTTCTTACTTCGATATCGAGTCCTTGTTGTTGGATTCTTTCTTGGAATCCGTCTTCTGGGACTTCTTTGGGCGGTTCAACCTGTAACATGTTTTAAAATAATGTCAATGCGAAAGCAAAGGCGAGTACACAGGTTTAGGCATAGCATACGTATACAAATAAGTTTAAACAATCCTCATGGCAACTAAATCTATACAAGAGCAATATCAAGGCATGCAATACTAATAATCAAACCCTTAACGCAATCACGATGTTTTAACATGACCGCACGAAAAACACGATGGAGGTGGATGCGTGAATTTCCTATAACGCTAAGCATGTCAAACGAAGGCTAAAATAGTTAATGACTAAAGCATAGCATAACGAATATCCAAAACAAACATCAAGTATAAGATTCAACTATTCATGTGTATAAGATTGTTTGTGTGTTTCATAAAGTTTAAGTGTTCATGATTTTTGTATATGTAAAACATGTTACACCCAAAAGTGTTATAAACAAAAGTGGGTCGAGTGTACTCACGGTTTGTTAGTCTTTTCTACACTTGACAATCCGTGAAGACGTTGGTTCGAGGATGACGCCGAATTATCCTACAAGAGGAAACGAGGCGTATGAGTATAGATTTTCGACGGGAGATTAGGAGTATTCGAGCATGATTAAAAATAAGTTTGATAAAGTATTATGATAAGAAAGTATTCACTAAGATGTAACACTCGTTGTTGACACTATAGTAACTCTTACGAGTTGGATGTGATTTCATAGGTTCGGGACCTATTAGAATCGTGACAAGGAATTACAGACATTAGTGTTAAACTTAATAACTTGATAGTTGATTATAAGGTCATTATCAAGGTTTCGGTTTTAGGATTATAATATAGTTCCATATAGTTATATAATCATGTAGGAGGTGGGAGGATGAACCATCCACTTTGGAACCTCTTAGTATCATGTAAGTCAAGTAGGAGGGGGAGGATTAACCATCCACTTTGGACCTCATATGATTGTTCACCACTTCACGAGTCACCAAAGGTAACAAGGAGGGTCTTAGAACAAGATTAATAATAGTAAATAATACACTAAGCTAGTAAAAACACAAGTGGTGTGTGGACTTTGATTTAGGAGAGCCCTAGCTCACCTAGTTAGTCTCACACAAACAAGTTCAAGTCCTGCACCTCTTATGAACTTTAAAGTTCATTCAAAAACAGAATATTTGTGAGGTTTAAACCTCATGTATGAATGTCTCAACCTTGTTTTTAAGCCTAATCAACCACAAGAAGTGTTATAAGCGTTTGGACATAAGTTTGAGATGAGATTAACTCAAGTTTGAATGAGAAATACAAGTTCAGAAAAGTTTTGAAAACAAACAGAAAGTTTGTGGACATTTCGGGGCATTTCCAGGTCTAGATTCTCCATGGAGAACCCTAGGAATTCCACCCAAAGTTTATCCAAGCAAGTAGGAAGAAGAACGAGGTCATTTCGTTGAGTTATGAGTGAGTTATGCTCACTTTTGTAAAGGTTACAAAATCTGCTCGAATTCTGATGTTGCAAGAGTTTTTGGAGTGATTAGAGAGGGATTAGATGGAGTTTAGAAAGTGTAAAATGTGTGGAAACACTTGGGTTTTATAGGAGAAGGATTAGGGTTAGTTAGGTGAGGTTTAGTTGGGTAATTAATGGCTAAGGAATGTTTAAAAAAAACAAAAACCAACCCAAAATCCCGCCCACAACCTGTTGTCCGCGCGCCCCTTGTCGCGTTCAAATCCGTCGGAAACAAAGCTTAAAAGCTTTGTTGTCCTGGTTCATTTCAGATGTGCGCGTGTGATGGAGTGGTTAAGCGGCTGTTTGTTGAATCGGGGATCCCGAGTTCGATTCTCGCGGATCCCGGTTTGTTTGTTTTCTTTTTTTTTTAATTAAAAACCAATAAATCTAGTTTCAAACATGGCAGGAATGGTCCCTATAGTTCAAGATTTACATAATTACTCTTTAGACCTTGGACTATTTAAAGAAAGATATGTATATTAACATTATATTCCAAATGTTAATATATTTACAAAAAAAACTTAGCATTTTTTTTTGTAAAATAACTCAATTAATTTAATTAATTAATTTGAATTAATTAACTTAATAAATGAATGGGTACTTGTATTTTCGTAACGAATGTAGTTTAACGATTAACGAGTTTCACGGATTACAAACATTTCCAAACACGTACAATATTATAACGAATGAATATTAAGAATCTCGATTTCATTATGATCATAGTCTCAGTTTTACAATGATGCGATTAAAGACGTTTACAAGAATTACAAGTTTCCAAAAAATAAACTTTACAAGACACGGTTTCTAAATAAAGAAAGTACGGGAAAGTAGGGCGTTACAACAAATTTGTGTTGAAAAATGTTTAACCAACGACAATAGTTGATATTATAAATAAATCTTTGTAGCCATAAATCTTGACAAAATTCATTGTGAAAATTCGTCTAAATAACCAGTTGGTTAAAATAATATTTTATATCGTTTACATGTTCGAAAACCATTTGTGACTTGGATAAACCAATCCTCCTTGTTTTGTGTAAATCATTCGTTCTTGTTTTGTATAAACCAGTCGACTTTGTTTTGTATAAACCAATCGTTTTTGTTTTGTATGAACTAGCATAGTTTGTTGCCGAATACATTCAAGCCTGTGTTGACTCATCGAACAAACCACCAAAGGGTTTATCAATTGTGTTTTACAGTTTCGGTCATTCCCCAAACTTCCCCACATGCCCCGGGAAATTTGGTAATGAGATTGTTAGTCCTATGGTACCATAACATACTACCGGTCGGCTCTAGCCTAAGTTAATGAATGTATCATTGTCGAGTTCGACGCACCATACCAATTGAAAATTAGTTTGTACACACACACACACACACACACACACACATATATATATATATATATATATATATATATATATATATATATATATATATATTGTTTTGAAATCTTGAAAATAGTAATAGGTACATATGAATCACCCCAAAACATTTGAAAACATAAAAGAGGGGAATTATGTACTCACAAATTGCTTAGATGATGTTCCTACACATGCTCGCAAAGCTCAAGTGTTTTCCTAGAAATAAGGATTTGTTCGTTAATGGTTTTGTTGTGATATTGGTTGTGGATGAATGTGAGTTATGGAAACATCATAACTTCTAAAGAAGTTTAGATGTTTTTTAGAAGATGAGAGTTTTGGCAGCCTTCAGTATTGTTTTTGTAAAATACTTTGAATAGATGTTGAATAATTATCAAAATTTCTAGTTTACTAGTTCAAAGTGTACCCTACAACTTTCATTTAGAAAGTTTTTCTGTTTGGAACCCGAAAAGTGGTCAAAATTATTTATCTTTACAAACTGTCTAGTTTTGACCTTCGGTTTGGTTTTAGAGATTTGAGGGTCCAAACCGAGGTGTTTGTTGATGTATCATGCATCGTTGAAAAGGTATTTCCATGAGTTTAATCAAAATGTAAGAGTTTGCTTTGTTTAGTTAAGTTTTAACCAAGTTATGCTTGATTAAAGTAACAACATAGAATCTATCCAAACAGGGAGTTTTCGTCGAAAGTTGATTAATTGCGCATACTACGTATTTGACGCAAGAGTGAATAGAATGTAGTTTATAACCTTATGAGCAAAGGATCTCATGTAACATGGTTGGTTAAACCTAACATTCTAATTGGAAAGTGTTTCGAGGTGTTTTGACCCGTTACGACTAGTTTATGCTAATTAACTATTTGTATGCGCAAACACGGGTCCAGATGGTCGGATGGGTCCATGACGAGTCTAACATGTCAAAACAAGTTTGTTTATATTGTATGATCAGTTTTGATGCAAGAATATAGATCATATAGGTTTAAAATCATTTTATTTGAAAGAAGGGTATGGACTCATCATTTGACTCACCAAACGGAATGACCATAAGATACCTCCTCAAAGGGTTATTCCCTATATTGTTATGGTCATATAATTGGGCTTGGTTGGATCCTAAAGTTGACCAAACAGGTCAGATTCGAAAGTCAAAGTAAAGTCAAACTACTTGACTTTCTATTAAGAATAAGGACCAAACTAGAAATGACGAGTTAGACATGTTAAAACATGTCTAATAATGTTATAAAAACTAATTTGGTGTCAAAACTTTAAGTTCTAATACTTAGAAACTCATTCGTTGGAAAATGCATTTTATTTTGATTTTTATTTCATGAAAGTTTGAGTTGTCATTTCACCTACTATACGTGATGATCAGAGGGTGTAATCGCGAGGGATTAACACCTTCATTATTACGATCACGTAGCAAAGTTCATTTTGAACGTTTGACCAAAAAGGTCATAACTAAAAGTCAAAGCAAAAGTCAACTTGCTTGACTTTTGGCTAATAACTAACTAAGAAAATGAAATAGACTAGGAGAAACACTTACTAGTTCGAAGGAAAGATTAGAACTTAGCAAAGGAGGCTCCAATGACTAGAGCAAGCTCCAAGAGTGATTTAAAGATGAGAATGAAAGGTGTGAAGAACAAGTGAAGTCTTGAAGCCTATTTATACTAATTCAAGAGTGATGAAAGCAAGATAAGTGTCCTCAAGTGTGCTAGGATGGTGATTAGTGGCAGGTGAGGTGTCATAAGGATGTTACGTGTGGCAACAATGGAGAAAGGTGGCAATACTTGATGATCCCACAAAAATCTGCATCTTCATGGAGAAAGGTAACCACTAGGCCTTACGGTCCATAAGGCCTCTTGGTGGGCTGACTTTTGCTTTTTGACATTTTGACCCCTAGCCTTTTATTTTCACATTTTTGTCACTTTTCACCCTTCTCATTTATTACTTAAGCTATAGGAATGGCATAAAAGCATGTTTAATTTATATTTTTGTCTCGGTATGTACATTATGTTAAGATCATTTTGTCCAATTATCGGTTAACGAATATTTACAAAAGAGATACGAAAAATTTTAAAGGCTCGAAATTTTCGCAGGGGTTACAAGAGAGACCTGCAATCTTTTATTCATCTTTTATTAAACGTACTTTCTTTCCCCGAATAGCCGATTCATTAGTGTGTGTATATATATGAAATAGAGAAAATTTCACTTTTCGTCCATTATGTTTCAAAGTTTCTGTTCAATAGACGTAAGTTCGATACACATGGCTTTTACCCATTCATCATCATCTTTAGCCTCAACACAACATTTGAAAACCACATATCTAATGAAAAAAGTTATAAAGAACAAACCCTACCAAGAAAAAGGTCCATATGGGTTTGTGAGTCTGTCATCCCCCATGAAAATAGAAATCCATATTTTGGTATGCCGGACAAGTTTAAACTCGAGATCCTGCAAAAATCGGATGATTAGAAAAATTCCTAAAGCAAGATAAACTTTGAGCTCAAAGTCTCTCAATTCAAGGCTAATAAGTAGAGTTAGTGATTTCAACCCATTTACTTAAACGGGTCGATTTGGGTTATGTTTTATCTTAAACGATCCAATTGAGGGGAATAAAAAGATTTAGCTAACTGAGAACATGTCAAATGAGTAGAAAGTTACCCAAAGTCTATTTTCTATTACTAAATCAAAGATTTATAACAAAAAAAATAATAATACAAAAATGGTCAAACAGGTCAACTAGGCCGAGTCCGTCTTGACCCCAAACCGAAAATGACCCGTTTTAGCGCAAACCCATTTCACGTTACCCAACCAGCCCGACCCAATAATGTTTCCAACCAACCTAATAGTAACACAAGTACAATAAATCAACAAATATTAGGAGCTGAAGCGGTTACACAAGTGAACTTACAGTAATGGGCTCGAGCAGGACTTCTAGTAAGAATGTTAGCTTAAAGCAATTCTTAATGATGGGGAAACATATACTTCATATATAAAAGTACAAAAATATAAAATAAAGTAAATAAAATATAGAGAAATCAGAAATGGAGGATTTTGAAATAGATTAACAATGTGACAAAAATGAGGAGTTGTACAGAGCATCAACACAGTTCTTCAGATCGCGCAAGTGAAACGATATTTCAGAACGGGTTGACTTAAACATGTATTATGTACATCTCCAACAATGAAAATAAAGTTACAAGCTTTTTTTGTTTTTTTGTTTTTTTTTTTTCTGCATTTTTCCAAAAAGGTTGTAGGAAATATAAGTCACTTGGGAGATCTTCATTCCTCTGTGTCAATATTGTCATCACTTGTGGACATTTGTCTTCTTTCTGGAGTCATATTTAATGCCCCACTTGTGGAAGATGAGCCTAAAAAGCGGCGGACAGCTGAACCTTCTGCTGATGTGGATGCTGCGATATTGTAAGCAAAGACTCCCATCGGGTGGTCAAACTTGCAACTTGGACCAAATTTGCATATACCATAACGCGAATAGAATATGCACAAAGGCTCTCCTGCAAAAAAAATTAATAAACAAAAATATGTCAGTTATTCTTAGGGATGGCACTTTCCACACGACACGAAAAGTAATTAGATTTTGGGTTCTCATATCTAACCCGTTTAATAAATGGGTCGTATTCAAGTTGACCTGTTTAATCCATTTAATCAAACAAGTTGACCCGCTAACCCGTTATAATACATATTTTTAAAACCAACCAACCTGGCATGTTAAGGTTGACCCGTCTAACCCATCTTTTTAAACCCACCAACCCGACATGTTAAGGTTGACCCGTTAACCTGTCTAACCCATCCTTTTAAAAACCCACCAACCCGATTAACATGTATACAACCTGATTACTACAGTACTACCGTTAGTCTGTCAACTTGTTGGACACGTTTAGATAAATAGGTTTAATGGGTCCTGTTCAGGTTACACAATTCATGACTGATGTAAAGGAAGGCCCATTGGGCTATGAATGAAGTTTATATATTATGGAAGAAACAGTAGAACTAACCGGACGTAAAGGGAGGCCCATTGGGCTAAGAGCACAATCGGGCACAGGAATAATTCTTTCTCTGGGATGATGAAATCTACAAACTGCACCAAATTTACAGTCACCGGTTTTCATGTAAAATTGACATTCGGGTTGACCGGGTCTTTCAGGGAACACGTTTTCACTAGGTAACGCGTAATATCCAGTACGGTACGAAGGATAAGTTCCTTGTAGTGCTTCTCCTTCATTTTGGCTCGAACTGCTATACATTTGACTGTTTGCAGCAGTTTGTTGTTGATTTTCTGAAGATGAAACTGAACCGAGTTGACCCTGAAGAAAAGCTAGTGTTTTAGTAGTTGTCTTTGTAAATTATTTAGAGTAAAATGTCGTTTTCGTTCCTGAGGTTCGGCCAGTTTTGCGATTTCGTCCAAATGTTTGTTTTTCCGTATTTGGATCCAAAAAGTTTGAAATTATGCCATTTTTCATCCGGCTCATTAACTCCATCCATTTTTCTCCGTTAACTCCATCCATTTTTCTCCATTAACTCCATCCATTTTTCATCAGACTCGTTACCAAACAGAAAAACTATCAGAAGTAAAGATTCACCTCTGTTGACTTTATTTCTTACAATGTTTATAGTTTAACAAAAAAATGTCTAAAAAGACGGTAATACCCTTGACTTAACAGAGAAAAATGGATGGAGTTACGAGTCGGATGAAAATGGCAAGATTTCAAACCTTTTGGATCTAGATGCGAAAAAACAAACCTTTGAAAAAGAGTCGCAAAACTGGACGAAAATGGCATTTTACTCAATTATTTATCTTTTCCATCCTATTATATAGTAATTTAGTGAATTCATCTCTTCAATCTTAGAAGCTACTAGAATGGGACATTCCGGCCCAATAGACAAAAACTGGGCACAACTGGGTTAAAGGCAGCTTACACTGTATGCACTCCATCCCGGAACTGATACGACACCTTGTGGTAGAATCATTGGTACATAACTTGAAGGGGCTTGCCAGCGTGGACTAACGAATGGAGCTCTAGACAAAGACCAATTTGTTAATCCTCCAAGGTATGACTGCTGACCTGGACTAGTTGGTGACTGGACTGTAGGATAAGCAGGGGAACCGCGATATGAAACCATCAGGTTAGACGGTTGTGGGTGGTGGAATTTACATGTGCTTCCAAATTTGCATTGTCCTGTTCTCAGATAATAAGCACATTCAGCCTCATTCTGCATCACAAAATAAAGAGATTACATATCAATGCTAATCGTTTCAATATTCTTATTGGACAAAAAAATGATAAAGTAAATATAACAAGAGAAGTTTAGTGCCATAAAAAGCCAACATTCTTTTCCATTTTACATGAAAACGTATGTTGGTTTTTTTGGTAATAACCAAGCAATAAAAGATGCGAATGTGAACCGTTCGAAGCGGATAACCCAAGACATTTAGTGAAACTCTTCCTGCAATCCCAGCCTTGTCCCGGGGATGATGAAACTTGCATGTTGCTCCAAATTTGCAGGTACCCGTTTTCAAATAGTACTGTCATAAATTTTGGGAAAAAAATAAAATAGAACACCGATAGCTAGTTAATACATATTTTAAATACAAAAGTAAATAAAAGGATATTTTCCCATTTGGACAATAGATACTTGCCTGGCATTCAGGTTGTCCTGCTCTTTCTGGATATTCTCCTCTCATTTTCGCAGTTGCAATGGCCTGGACACAAAAACAGAAAAAGATTACAACATTTTTTTGGATACTATTAAACTTAATAAATCATTATGAAAGTATAATAAAAACACAAAAACAAATGTTCAATACAATTAATAACTATTATTGAACAAATTGGGTTGACGCTTTACCAATTTCCTGTTAGGAGGATGATTGAAACGACATGTTGCCCCAAACCTGCAAAGGCCAGTTCTGATGTAATAAGAACAATCGGGCTCTCCTTCACGCACAGGATAAGGTCCCGGTTCCATCACTTCCATTGATCACTAGTTCAATTTTCAAAGTACATCTGGAATATCATGAATTGTGTTAATCATTCTAGATTATTTAAAAAGATGCTTAAGTATTAATTATTCCTTTGTCTTCTTGTAAGACTTCACTCATGTAACAACATATTCTCTTCCTTAACTTTTTCCTCTTTCTTTGCTAATACTTCATGTCAATTGCATGCACATATATTCTTATTATGGACTTGAATTAACTCTTTATGGTTTCTTTATTTGAAGAAAACAAGTTACATAAATATAACTATACACACACATGAACATAGATTAAATAATTATGCGCATGACACACACAAACATATATACATGGTGGGTTCAAATGAGAACCACTAAATATTCAAGAATCATTTTATACACCTGGGAATAATAATCTCTTGAATCATTAAAACCGATTCACTATTTTATTACCGTTAAAAGATTATAATACATTCACGAGTGAATACATATATTCACCCCTGAATAAAATGGTTCCTATATATTTAACGGTTCTCATTGAACCCAACACTATACACACACACATACACATGCATGATCGAGTTCAAATTATAGCCACTATATATTTAGGAATATTCGACAATACACGGTTCACTATGTGCATATATTATTTGTTAACTCATTAGGAATAGTAATGTATTCACTGTTGAATACATGTATCCATATAATACTCCTAAATATTAACTGTACCACCACTATACACACATACATACATTTGTAGATGCATCTCAACACTATAAGATTGTCATAAATTGAAGTACAAGTGTAACTAGTAGCATGTTTAAAAATCAATAGTTTCCTTGATAGCATTAATATAACAACAAAAAGAGAGAGAGAGAGAGAGCTGCCAACTCTAGTTACTCCAAACCAGTGAAAACAGCTAAATGATTAAAAAGTCATGTCATATCACATAATATACTCTTCCTTTACATCAAAACAGATCAAAACAATAAAATAATATTATTCAAAAAACACTTTCTTTCTTTCAGACAATCGCATTAACAATCATCTGAATGCTGAACCAATAGTCATAAAGCACGAAATCAAAGATGACACTCGCATTCGATCATCATAATTCAAATCAAAACCAGCTCAAAACACACAACAATAATTTCATTACATATTCATAATCACGTTATTGTATATAGACGAACAAATAAACGGATCTAGAAACAGAGAAGAAGAAGAAGAAACACCTCGACGTGACAGTGGATCGCGAGAGTAGGTGTAATAATTCAGCATACGACGACAGTAGAAGCGACGTCGTTTGATTAACCGGCGGCGAAAGAACGTCTCCGGCAATCAGTAAGAGAAGCGATGGAATGTGAGTTTTAGAGAGAGAGAAAAGAAGAGAGAGAAAGAGAGATTTGGGTTCGTTCTCTGCTCTCCACAAAACCAACAGTAGAAGAGAGAGAGAATGAAAACCAACCAACCATTTTTCCCCAACGAAACACCCCCCCCCCCCCCCCCAAACCAAACACTCACACCAGTCATCTCTTTTTTTATTTTTAACTCACACGCGCATTCTCACGCGCCTTTGTTTCTGCTCGTTTACTTAACACGTGCAACCCGTTTTTGTATTCTATTTAAATAAATAAATAATTTGTTTTTTACACTTGTCAACTTGGTAAAATATTTACATCGACTTTTAATGATTGGTAAACCTATTTTAGAGTTACTAGTTATTAAAAGTTTAAATTCATCCATAGAATGCAATCAATGATCTCATGTAGTCATCTTCTACAGCATTCAGGGGCGGAACTACAGGGGGGTCAGGAGGGTCAGCTGACCCTCCGGCCACCGCCGGTCCATGCAAATTCTGATCCTTCATTCGGTGGTCTTGCGTATTTTGACCCCCCAAGATTGTTATTTTACCGGTAAATGCAACGAAAAAGAAGAAAAGTATTAAAAGAGTAGTCGTCGGAATAATTTTTCCGACGCAACGTTGCAGAGGCGAGTGAAAATTTTGTGTTATGGAGAAGATGATGTACATAGGGGTGTTTTTGTCATTTAGCCATATCATTAAAAAGTCAAACATCTATTTAGCAGTCAATGTCATTGTACGGTGCTTTCTTTCTATACAAATGTTTTGATTGTTTTTTAGATTAATTAATAACATATCTTAAGGCTTCCATTTTACTAGGATTTCCCTTTCTATTAGTTTTGTTAACTTTTGTTGTTCGTGTATTCAATTTTGTTTATAAAAAGTGAAGATTAGATATTTATCACTCTTTTGTTTTTTTTCTTAATCGTTTTATCTCACTGGAATGATAATTATTATAAACACATATATGTATCTAGGGTGGAGTTCGAATACAAAGTCCAAATCTCATAAAAAGTGTAAAAAGTCATAAAACACAATGATGTCAGTATAAAACACACTCAAATTCCATAAATAAATAATGAACAGTACTTACTATATTAGAACCTTAACAATCCATAAAAACTTCAAACACATAATCATACAAATACGAAATAAAACACAACATGATCATTAATATAAAACATAATAATGTCAACCATTTGATAATTAGAAGTTTATCATCCAAAAAACAAAACAAAACTCAACTGATAGACATGGTGTTTTAATAATCTTCATGTTGTTATATGTGGTTTTTTAGTGTGTTTTATGGGTGACATTATGATGTTTTATGATTTTTTACACTTTTAAGAGTTTGAGACTTTGTAGAACTCCTACTCTATGTGTCTATATAGATTACTCTGACCCTTTGGTTAAAAATTTCTGGTTTCACCACTAACAGCATTAGTACCTAATCTACTCAAAGATATAAAGTTACACTTTTCTTCGGGTGAAAATTAAATAAAAAATTATTCATTGAAATGGTTTGATTGGTGTAAATTTCAAATCCAAGGTTTGATTGGTGTAAATTTCAAATTCAAAATATATCTAAATAACTGTACGTGCTATATTGCCTTTGTTAGTTGCATGTTTAATATATATATAACATTTCCGCCGTTCAAAAAAAGATCTGCCTATACAAACTAAACTGATGACCGCCATGTACACCGATTATGTCGCAGCGTAGCAACACTGATGACCGATGCCAACGTATCACGTTGCTCACCACCATAGTGCACTCTTTATCTCAATCACTTTTGTCTGTGATCTTTGGTGTCTCATGTATCATAGTTTTTCAATTCACAGAATAGTGTTGTATATGTTTATGGCGGGATGGGTAGGTTGATGTTGTAGTAAAATCTCATGAAAATAAATCTTCATGGAGATATGATGGTTATTAGCATGATCTTGTAAGAAAGAAATCATTAAAGTTGTGTGTTGTTTCACCAATACTTTGATGGACATTAAATTAATTTAATGAGTTTTTCTATAGATTAATTGTATCTCATGTTCTCGATGAGCTTGCGTATCTCGCTATCCTAGAGATGGAGAGTTAAAATTCTACAAGATGAAAGTATCATATGAGTAATTTAGGATTAGGAACTGTTATAAAAAATTGTATCTAATGAGTAAACTATATTATATATTGACACAACTTAAAAGTCAGGCTTCTTTCTTTGGTTGTATATAAAGCTTTTGTGTAAATAGTTTTTTTTTTTTAATATTTTTATCTTATCTTCTTATTTTTATTTTTAGTGTTGAAAAATGAATAAGTTAAAATATCATGTATAAAAAATTACCAATATTTTTTGAATGCCATATACATGATGAAGAATCATCGATTCTAATCCGCTAAGGTTAGAGCCTAAGTTGGCATCTTGACAGAGGGGTTATCTTCTTAGTCTCTTCATTGATCGATACAGCCGAGATTAATCTGCAAAATTAAGAACATCTTTAGCTCGTTAAGAGGATAGGGGAGTTCTTCTCTTAACCAGTTTCTGCCGTGAGAATAAGTAACTATTTTTAGAAAGAGAAATAGTGTGTGTGTTTAGAGAGTGACAACCCGTAATGTTGGGATTGAACCCTATCAAAAGAACAGATGATAGAAAGCCAAAATCTCTCAATCATCTGATCAACATAAAGCTAACATCTGTTAGACCAAAGCTCTGCTAAAGAAGAAATCAAAGATCTGTTGAAGACATAATACAAGGTCTGCTGAAGCTACAAGCACTGTTGAACAGATGATCTCTTCAATCTTTGTAATTGTTTACTAATGTAACAGTGTTTTAGATTAAGTAGATGTTAGAAGTTTTTTATAATTATTTTGTAGGCTGTCACTATCACTATGACGCCATCAAAGATGTCACAGTGGTTAGGATTTGTACTATAAATAGAACAATGCGTGTACTGTTCTATTCATCACTTTCACTGAAATTAATCAAATCATCTTTTGTCATTATGTACGAGCAAATTAGAAGTGATCTTAGGTTAAGGAGGAGATACTAACTTACATGCATACGTGATTCATTGCAAAAGCATGTTAAGTTGAAAAACAATCTTTCTATTGTTGTAAAGCAAAGTTTATTCCGCTGCACATTTCATTTAAACTATCATCTTACATTGATCTTTCTAAAATTTTTACAACAATATCAAACTTGGATCCTAACAATTAGTATCAGAGCCTGGTCGTTCAAATTTGGTTCAATCAATTTGATATAAACTGGCCAGCTCTCTCTGCTAATTCGTTTGCTCGTTTGTATTGAAAACAAAGTTTATTTGCGTTCAAAGTTTTTAAACAAACAGATTGTTAACAAACAGATTTTATACAAACTTCCGATGCTTGTTCGATCTGAATACAACATATGGCAACGTCGGATGGGTTATATACTTGCTCAGCAAAACACTGGTTGATGGAGGTTTGTTGCTTTTGGACTTCATGTTCCTATGGTACCAAGTCCGAGGACCCAAAAATTCAAGTGCCTAAAAATCCTGAAAATTACTCCGAGCAAGATTTTTAGAAAATCGAGCTAGATGCAAAGGCATTTAGTATCGTGGCATCTGCTTTGCCTAATGATATCTATGCTGGCCTGTTGCATTGCAACAGTGCAAAGGAGTTATGGGATGCCTTGAAAGAGCAATTTAGTGGTACTGAGGAAGTCATTGAGAACAATAGAGAAGTTTTAAACCAACAATATGAAACCTTTTGTCACGTTAAAGGAGAATCATTAACACAACAATTTGAAAGGTTTAGTTGTCTGATTAGTGAGTTAAAACTGGTTGATGTTAATTTTGCAAATTTTACTTTGAATAGCAGATTTCTTAGATCACTACCAGATAAATGGGACAATATAGCCTTTGTAACAAGAAATTTTGTTGGATTTAAAGAGATGAGTTTGACTCAGCTTTATGGTAGGCTTCTCACTTATGAGAGAGAGCTTAACCAGAAAAAGAAGCTACAAGAGTCAGGAAAAGTGGCTGATGACTATACTTTTGGTAGCACAACACTTTTTGGTCAAGAAGAAACCTCTGGTAGTAGCGTGTAACACCCCGACAGCATAAAAACAACAAACCATGGCGGAAACATCGGGGAGTCATGTTAACAGATTGTTTAACAACCATGGCATTTAAAGTTTTATATTATTGCATTAATATTATTTGCATTGTCTGAGAATCAACGGAAATATAAAACATAAGCATTAATATATTGTCTTTCTTGTTTTAAAGTCGCTAAGGCCCATCCATTGCTACGTGATCCATGCATTGAAATTCATCATACCTAAGCTCATGAAACATATGTGAAAACGAGTCAGCAGAAAATTGCCGGCGAGTACATAGGTTTTTGTGAGTGTGTCAAATTTATGGCATTGAATAGTTATTGCACTACCTCGTCAGACTGCTAGAGTCGTTTATTGTTTATTGAAAATTTGTATCAAATGTGTTTGATATTGCAATATAGTTAACCAACCATAACAAGTTGGTTAAGGTTTATGAAAATCTCGTAGCCATGAATCTTGACCAAAAACATTTCTTTTGTAAAACCGAGTAGTAAATCGATTTAAAAGAAAACTTCGTATGGTTTATATCTTTAGGTGAAAATCGTTGCGTGACATCGTTCAAAACATTCATCCAAGTGATTCAGATAAGGCCACGATATGTAATATGATGAAAACATTTATATATAGGAAGTACAATAGGCGTATCCACCATGCTTTTATCATATTACACCCATCTGGTTATCTAAATCACCAGTTGTAAACCAATCGTTCAATCGTCCTTGTTATAAACCGATCATTAAATCGTCCTTGTTATAAACCACTCGTTCAATCGTCCTTTTTTTCAATTGTGAAAACTTTTGGTCGTTTCGTAAATACATTCAAACCTTTGTTGACTCGTTCGAGACCACCAAAGGGTCTCTTTATCGTATAACAAACCACCAAAGGGTTTGTTACAAAAACAGTTTCGGTCGTTCCCCAAACTTCCCCACAAACACCGGGAATTTTGGTAACAGAATTGTCAGTCCTATGGCACCATAACTTACTACTGGTCGGCTTGGACACAGTTAATGAATGTCATTCTTGTTACGGATACAACACACCAACAAGTTCGTTCACATTATTGAAATCATATTGTTATATAAACCATAGTCTTTGTTTTAGAAAACTTGAAAAGGATTTAGTACATATGAATCACCCCAAAACATTTAAAACGTAAAAGAGGGGAACTATGCACTCACTTGGGATTGCAAAGTAATCTTGGATCAAATGATATAACAAAGCTTCAAATGATAAGGATTCAAGCGTGTCCTAAAATCAGATAACTATGTAAATGTCGGGACTTTAATCGGAGGATTTGGATAGAATGAAGCCTTATAAACCAAATGAGTGTTGGAACTCATATGAAATGGTTTAATAAAGTTAACATTCTGATTTGGAAATGATCCTAAGTGCTTGTGACCCGTTATGACTCATTAAGGTAGTTTACGCTACTTTAACGTGTCATTTCCGTAAATACGTGTTCGGATGGTTAGAGATATGTTATGACAAGTCTTTTATGCCAAAATAAGTTTAATATAGTTGCAACATCAATTTATATGTCAAAATGTTGGTCACATATGCTTAAAATTGATTTATGCGCAAAAGGGCATTTTGGTCATTTATAAAGGCATAATAGGCGACTTAACATAACACTAACCAAACGACGTGACCATAAGGTATAACCTCAGAGGGTTATTCCCTATACATCTATGGTCACAAATACGTGTTTGGTCGGATCCTAAGATCGACCAAACGGGTCGGATTCGAAAGTCAAAGCGGTGGTCAAGACCGCTCGACTTACGACCCTAAATAAGCACTATACTAAAAGTGACGAGTTAGACATGTCAAAATATGTTTAACTAAGTTATAAAAATGTCTTGGTATCAAAACTTGGTGTTTTGCTACCCGAAAATAGTTCCGTCGCAAAATGCACATAATGCGCATTTTGACCGAAACTTTGACTCGTCACTTCGACTAGTAAACGTGGTAATCAGTAGGTATAATCGCAAGGGATTATAACCTTTGTGATTATAATCACGTTGCAAAGTTCAACTGAACTTTGACTTGACCAAAAATGGTCAGAACCGAAAGTCAAAAAGAAAGTCAAACTGTTTAAATTTTGGCTCAAAATAGCCAAAATAAAAGAACAAGACTAGGTAGAACACTTGTGTTCTATGATGAAGAATGATCAGATGGGAGGCGTCCACAAGGTGGTAGCACTCCAGCTTAGAGCAAGAAGAAGGAGAAGAAGGAATGATCAAAGAAAATGGCCAAAATGGCTTGCTATTTATAGTAGTTTGGCGGTTCTAGGATCATGCCAAGTGTCCTTGAGGTGTTATGATCTGAGGAGGGTGATAACACATGTCCAAAGGAGGCTAGAAGCTGGAAAAATCGCGAGCTTGGAAGCCAAGCAATGCAACAAGGAGCTGCCACCTATCTGTTGTGCTGGTGATGCCTTACGGACCGCAAGGTGTGTAGGCTTACGGTCCGTAAGCCTATGAACTGGGCAGCAGTTTGCATAAATTACAGTTTTGGCCCCTGAACTTGTTTTGTCGCGTTTTGGCATTTCTAACATCCGTTAACCTCATTTTTAAGATTTATAAGGATGACAAAGCTTAGGGAACTTAAAATATGCCCGGAAATGTCACGGATGTCGGTTCGTTTGGTTGTACGGTTGCGTTTTTCGCGTAACTACGACGAACACTTTAATTAATGCGAAAATGACCGTAATTGCGTAGCGAATGACATTTTTGCATTCCAATAATTAAATTACAAGATTTCAATGATTACAAAGTTTTTTGAATGTGCATACGTGTTCCGTATTAAGAAATACGCGAATCGGCGTACTTTCGTAGATTTTGCAAAATAGTCCCTGGAGTTGCATAAGCATGTTTTTGCCATACCGAAACCCTCAAAACTTCTAAGTTATGTAAAGGATATTTAGGATATGTTTAGCTTGTGTCATTGTTCCAGAGTGTACGTCGCATTAAACTAATTATGTTTGCGTAACAGTTTGCGATTTCACTTCAGAAGTTGTTTGAGAGTTTGAAATCGTGCAAGAATTGAATATGTGCAATTGTCATGATAATAATACAAATTTCGGAAATAAAACACAATAATTCATTGATTGATAACTTGTTTTGGAATCGTTACATAATCGAATCCCCACAATTGTCACAACAAGGATCGGAGTTATGATCATTTTATTGACAAAACATCTGGTGGGAATTTTAACTCTGATTCTAGCTCACCCAGCTTTGCCTTTGCTGCCAATGGGGATAACCAAGTTTCTGACAACTTATCTTTTGAACTAAATGATCTTCAACATTTTAATCCAACTGATTTGGAAGAAATGGACATATTGCACCGGCTTGCATTGCTAAGTGTTGGGACTAGCGAATTCTATAAGAGAACTGGTAGAAAATTCCCAGGGTTACATGGTGGGTAAAAAGTTGGTTGGATAAATCCAAAATTAAGTGTTACAAGTGTAACAGGCTAGGACACTTTGCTAGAGATTGCAGAAGTCAAACAAATGGTCCAATAATCACACATCCTAGCCCTAGACAACAAAACACTCAAAACATTGTCTATTATTCCCAATATACCCCTGCACCACAAATGCAAAATACTGCTCATTTTGCACACCCTGCTACCATTGTTCCCATTCAGTATGTCCAAACCACTGTTCCTCAGATCCAATATGTTCAAGCCCCAGCTCCTCAGGTTCAAATGCAACCTGCACCACAAACTACTCAAACCACTGCTCCGACAGAGGTTAATCAACAAAGCTTCTTTACCCAAGGTTTTGTTGATTGGAGTAGCTTGCCTGAGGAATTGACTGATGAGAACTTTGCTCTAGTTACCAATGAGAATAATGAACCTGAAAACTTTTGTTTTATGGCACTAGACACCATTTTAGAAGAAAATGAATATGTGGAAGTGGTACCCATTTATGTTGAAACTATGCTGCAACAGATGTTATAGAAAAGATTGTTCTAGCAGATGATAAAGTTGTTGGTGAAGAAACTGTGAACTTAATGGCTGATCCTTGGGAATCCAGTGTGTGTGAAGGTGAATGTAACTGTGCTATGATGGCTGCTGCTAAGGTAACACCTTAGGTCCTTAAAGACCTATGTTCAGACAAATGTGTTATTGGTTTTGCTAACAAAAAAGAGGTCAATGAAAACCTTAGAAACAAGATTTTAGATGATGAAATCCAGTTTGAAAAACTTACAAAAGAGTTAAAATCAAAACTGTTTGACAAAGAATCTGATATCAACAGTCTCAAGCATGAAGCAAGCATAACGAAGGACCAACCCCTAACCATGATAGAAAAATATCAAAGTTGTAAAAAGAAGTTGGAATCTACCCAAATAACCTGTGAAAATGGGTAGAATCCTGCAAAGGTTATGAAGTGATGCTTGAAAGCCAGATCAAAAGCAATATAAAATTTGGTGTAGGTTTTAGAAAACATGATCAAATTTCTGAAACTATTGTTGTAAATGATTCTTGTGTGGTTGAAGTTATTCCCATAAATTTGGCTGGTCAAGAAATAAAAGTCACTGATCAAACTGGAAAGAAAACTGTGTCAGAAAGACATGAGGGTTCTTCAAAATTTGAAGAATTAGAAAAATATGAATTTAAACCCATATGATCTGATGAATGTGACATTTTTGAAAACTTTAAGCCAATGGATTTTACAACCACTGATGGGCTTAAAGCTCCAAAGGTTAAGATCATACCCTTGAAAGACATTCCAGCAGAAGTTATAAACTCTTCTGATAAAAAGTTAAAAAAAGGGAAGAACAAAGAGAAAATAAAAAAATTTCTTTGTGATTTCTGCGAAAAGAAGAATCATGTTACTAAAACCTATTATTTTTAAACGTATATGTTATTATGTGATACCCGATTCACCAAATTGCATCATCTGTGGTAGAACAAACCACAAAACTCAAGGGTGTATTTATATTCAAAGTTTTAATATAAAAAGACATGAATATATATCGAAAACACTTGAGTGTCAAAGAAAAGGAAAATCTTAACAGGCCTTAGTCCCAGTCCAAACATCTGTTACCAAAGCATTAAACAAAACTTCTGCTCACAGAGAAGTATAGGTAACAGATGCACCACCTGCAAACAAATTTCCAAGAGGATATGGCCAACCATTGTTTCAAAAAGTTCTACCTTGTTATGAAGCTTATAAAAGACCTTCAAAACCAAGGGTTAACAGGCATCCTCATGGATATGAGCAGTTGATAGGAAATGGTACTCAACAGTGGTTACAAAGACTTATTCAAAACACTGCCCATTTACCTAATGTTGAGACTGAAACGTCTGAGACCCCATCCAAAGCCATTCTAGCTTTGGAAACTCACCTAAACTAATTGTTTACTGATGTGCAGGTAGCTTCTACTTGCCTTGATAGTTTATGGTATGTAGATAGTGGCGGCTCCAGGCACATGACATGATGTAGAACCCTACTCAAAGATTTCATGGCACATGGATGGGGTGATATATCCTTTGGTAACAATTCAAAAGGAAAGGTGTTGGGGTCTGGGACAGTCCAAGCTGGGAAGCTCAATTTGAGCATGTCAATCTTATTGACAATCTGAAATTTAATTTGCTTAGTGTATCTCAAATGAGTGACAAAGGTTATGGGTCATTTTCACTAAGAAAACTTGTCAGATTGTTGGGCCAGAAGTGGTTAAAAAGATTGATCAAATAATAGCTGAGAGCAAAGCACAGCTTGTTGCTCACAGGAGTGGCAATGTGTATGTGGTTGATATGCTGAAAGATAACCCAATGTCCAATGCATGTCTGTTCTCAGTAGCTTCTAACAAGGAGACATAATTATGGCATAGAAGACTTAGGCACACAAATCTTAAAACAATCACCACACTCTAAAAAAAAGTCTTGTCAGAGGTTTACCATCAAAACAATTCACTTATGACGAACATTTTATTTACTGTTTAAAAGGTAAACAACATAAAAGTTCATACAAGTCAATTGAAGAGTCCAAAACAAGTCAGTGTTTACAAATGCTATACATGGACTTGTTTGGCCCTGTAAAAATCATGAGTCTTAAAAGAAAAAGATATTGTTTGGTATTGTTGATGATTTTTCAAGGTTTACATGGACTTATCTCATGCATTCTAAAGATGAAACTGCAGGCATTTTGCAAAATTTTGTTAAACAAGTTGAAATGCAATTTGACCTTCCAGTAAAAGTCTTTAGGAGTGATAATGGGATAGAGTTTAAAAAAAAGGAGTTGGATGATTTATGTGTGTCAAAAGGGATTGTTAGGCAATATAGCATCCCAAGGACACCAGAACAAAATGGGGCGGCTGAAAGAAAAAATAGAACTTTAATTGAAGTTGCTAGAAATATGCTTGCAGACTCAGGTTTACCCTTGTCCTTTTGGGCAGAGGCTGTAAGCACTGCTTGCTATGTGAAGAACAGAGTTTTAGTTAACTCCAGGCATCAAAAGAATTTCTATGAAATTTTATATAAAATCAAATCTCTGATCTCATATTTCAAAATCTTTGGCTGCACATGTTTTATTTTGAACTTAAAAGATTCTATATCAAAACTTGCAGCCAACTGTAGATTGTGGTTATTTTCTGGGATACTCAACCACTGCCAAAGCCTACAGAGTCTTTAATTCAAGGACTAGATGTGTGGAAGAGACTTTGAATATAAAGTTCAATGAACTTTCTTCATTAAAAATTCCAACAAATCCCGTTGAACTGTTTGATTTAGAAAATTTTACTTTTGAAGAGATGTCTGTCATGTAACCCCTGTGCAAAATTCCGGACTTTCAAAAACTTTTTCTTTTGGAAGTAATTCGTTAACTGATACTTCTGGAACAAGGACATACGCTACACATACCCTAAATACCTTTTACATAGCTTAGAGATAAGTTTTGAAGGGTTAGGTATGACAATAACATGCTTATACAAGTCCAGGGACTATTTTCGGCAAATTGCGAAAATCTGTTGGTCCGTATTCAAGATCTGAACCACATATACAAATTCAAATATTTTTGTATTCTATAAAATCTTGTATTTTATTGACGAGAATGCAAAATGTCAATCGTTGCGCAATTTCGATCATTTTTGTGTTCGTTAAAGCGTTTTACGTAATTTTGCGCAACGCGTAACTGTACAACCGAACGAACCAACATTCACAACATTTCTGGGAAAAATCCAAGTTACATATGCCTTAACACCTTTATAGAGCCTAAAAATTAGGTTATAAGGGGTTAAAAGTGACAAAGCGCGTCAATACAAGTCCAGGGGCCAAACTTGCCTAAAAATGAAACTTTGAAATTTTGAAGAATCCAGGCACCGTCGGCGACGCCCAGTAGGGCCGTCGCAGACACCCCTCCTAAACATCAAAACGCTGAAACCAAACAGCTCATGTGCAGCCAGCTGTTTTGAATGCTTGGAGCCCAAGAACTCGAAATTTCTTGGTTTCTATCTTCACTTGACATGTGTTTAAGCTATCCGCTGAATCATGCCACCTCTAGGGACACTTGTGATGATTCTAGAGCTTCTAAACAACTATAAATAGCAAGCCATTTTCACCATTGTCTTTGCTCATTCACAAATTCTTTCTCCCGCTCTCTTGGAGCTTGTTTCCAATCAATTGAAAGCCTCCTACTGAGCTCTTAAGTATTTGCCAACACAAGTAAGTACTCACTCCTAGTCTATTTCATTTATTTTAGCTCGTTTGAGCTAAAAGTCAAACAGTCGGACTTTCTGTTTGACTTTCGGTTCTGACCATTTTTGGTCAAGTCAAAGTTCAATTGAACTTTACAACGTGATCATAATTACGAAGGTTATAATCCGTTGAAATTTCACCTTCTGATTACCACGTTTACTAGGTGGAGTGATGAGTCAAAGTTTTATATATTAAATGTCAAAGATGCACACAATGTGCATTTAAGACGAAACCATTTTCAGGTATCAAAACTCCAAATTTTAATACCAAATCAGTTTTATAACTTAGTTAGACATGTTTCACCATGTCTAACTCGTCACTTATAGTCTAGTGCTTTATTTTGTCACACCCCAAAAATCACAGCGGAAGACAAGCATGGTGATGACGGAGGTTGGCAACCAATAATTATAGGGCAAACATAGATAATTATTTAAATAGACAAAAATATTTAAATGTTATTATAATCATCCAAAATGTATTGTTTACAGTGTTCACGTTCAAAGTTCCATCTCGTAAATCATGACACAACTCTTATTATTATCCATTGTAGAGTTGCCCTAAACCCACATCAAACTCCGAAGCCACTTATGTACCTGAAAAACACGTTCTAAAATATCAACACAAAGTTGGCGAATTCACGAGTTTTACTTGTTTATAAACATCAAAATATTTATTCTTGATTTCCATTTTGAAAAATATGAAAACGTTAGATCAACATGTAACATCATAAACTAGCTAGGGATACGAAATAGTGTTCGCAACCAAGAGCCCATAATCAAAACGAAACCTTATTCGTTTCCCATATTCTTCTTTTCAACATATATTCCTTGTCTTTTATGATCGGAGCGACCGATCGACAAGCTTGGGGTTTGTCAAAACCCAATAGATCTATCAATATATCCTGTGCCCTCCAACCAAGAGGTTAATGATTACAGCGGCGGGAAAATGTCTGGATAAAACCCTCGTTAGGGTAACTTAAGGCCCTTACTCAAGGCCAACATAGGTTACATTTCCTTTGTCGTCCTTTTGATTATATTAACTCAAAATACTTTACGTGCTTTTCCCTCGAAATGTAAAAACATAATATAAAAAGAGGTCGTGAACTCACCTTTGGGTACGTTAAATGTTTGCAACAATAGCCCGATTTGAATAGGTATTAACCTACTAGTGCCCTATATACAAGGTACACTTTCAAATTAAATTCAAGTCTACTAACAAAGTTGTTCACTCAACCCTTTAGAGTTATAAAATATTTTTGTGTTTTGACCCATTACTTGGACGACCCGTTGGTGACTACAACCCTTATGGTTATATTTTCCTACTTTCTTAGTGTTTAATCATATCAAAGTGAAATATTGTTTCCCTCTAAATATCCACTGAACGACGCACACCATCCCATACTTATTCACACCAAGTTTTATTATCACGATTTCACATAATCAAATCCACACTTAAGCATTCTCATATTATAATCACACAAGTCACATAATTCGTCCAAATAATCATTTTATATACTATCATCATCACATAATCATGCCTCAACAAAATCACACAGTTTCTCCTAGTAAAAACAATATGTATCATGCATTCGTATTAGTTACTTATCTTGCATTAATCATTCCATATTCATCAGGTAAGACCAAAATACACTTTATATCATCAAGATATTCCTGTTATACATTATCTTACCATTCAAAACAAGTTTATGTCACAAAATTTACGCATGCATACATATGTCCATTTTCAAGCGTAGAATTAGCGTTTTCGACTCATACTTTCGCATAGAACATATCAAACATTGACGTATCATAATATACACTTTAAGACCTGTTATGACATGATATTATATGCCTAAATTTTCTGTTTTAAATCAGATTTACATTGCATGCTTCGATCATACCCAAAATTGCCATTTTTACGCCTTTTAAGCCTATAATGAACACATAAGCAACCCAAATCATCTTGATCATATCCCAAACTTATAATCTGATTATTATAGATTAAATAACATGTTTTTACCACAATACTTTCAGATCTAAATAAATCATTCATTTACCATGATTATTATCACTTTTTACACCATTTTAAGCATGACTTACTAGATTGTAAGCTTCCAACTCATAGTTATCATAAAAATTAGGTATGAACTGAATATTATACACAAAATATCACCATTATATCACCATATTTTTAGTTCACCATTTATCTCTATATGCATGGCAAAATCCTACATTTATCTTGTATTTTTCACTTAAATCAAGCATAATACACCCTCCTAACTTAGGGTTTTTCATCCAAGTTTATCCTCACACATTTTTAGACCCTAAATCGCTTTAAATATAGCATCAAACTCAGGTTACACAAAACCCTTAATTTATCATCTTGCATGTCCCTTTTAACACCCTTTTAAGCATCATTTTAACCCACAAAAGTTACCATACACACACCTTCCATTCATGAATCATTTTCACACATTTTAACCTTCTAAATTTCTTATTAAAACCCTAGATTTACTGATTTCATTAGTTCATTAAGAAAACCCCTTTGTTTGGTGAACAACTTCACTCTTAAACAAACTAAAATCTCATAATTTGAGGTTTTAAGAGATGGATTTACTTTAGATCAACACACTAGGAGTTCTAAGAGTAGGAGAGCTCCTTGGGGCTGATTCCTCCTTGCTAATCTCCTATGGGTGCTTGGATTCTTCAAGGATTGCTCAACAACTCTTAAGTGTGTGTAAATGAAGGTGAAATGGGAGGTTTTAAGAGATGATGAAAATAAAATGGGTGAAGTGGTGAGGGAGGTGGTGGTGGACGGTTATAAGGAGAGAGAAGGAGGATAGAGAAGGTGTTGGGAAGGGGGAATAATGATTAGGAGGAAGAGTGTAAGAATGCGTTGAAGTGTGAGTGGTGGTGTAAGAGATTTATGATGATTATGGAAGATTTTATGGATTTGTAGGGGATTTATGAGGGAGTGGGCCCCATGGAGGAATTTTATGTGTAGGATGGGGGTTTTACGTATTTTTTTTTGTAAAAATATTATTCTTGTACATTTTATAAAAGTCTTGCACCTTTTATAAAAGTTTGGGGCCTTATTTCACTTGATTGAACTTACTAATTATGGAATAATTTTCATATATTAATTTCATCATATTTTACTAATTAGAATAGTACCGGATGTTTATTGGTGTCTGGGTTTGCTCAGGACTGCTAAAATCTGTCGCACTAGCAAATTCCGGACAATTTAGATAGAAACCACCAATTAAGGCGTATGCGCTTTTCTTCTAAATTTCCCCCAATGACTTATAATTCCACCTTATATTAACATGTTAGGCACATTCATAGGCTTCTTAACACTAACTGGGTCGTCACCAACATTTGTTACGGGTCTGTCATCACTTTAAAACGCGGGAATTCTTAAGTTTCAACTTTTGCGAATTCCTTTACACATTAGGGCTATATATTTTTTAATTGGACTTTAATCACACATAAAGTAAATATTATTTCACCATTTAATAATATCACATTTAAAATTACAGTACGGATAGAAATCGGAAAACACGGGGTGTCACATATTTGGGTCATAAGTCGAGCAGTTTGACCACCGATTTGACTTTCGAATCCGACCCGTTTGGTCGATTTTAGGATTCGACCAAGCACATTTTTAGGACTATTGTTGTATAGGGAATAACCCTCTGAGGTTATACCTTATGGTCTTGTGGTTTGATTAGTTATATGATGAGTTGTCTTTATGATCTTTTAAATTGACCAAAATACCCTTTTTACGCATAAATTAGTTTTAAGCATATGTAACCAAAGTTTTGTTATCTAAACTGATTTTATAAGACAATCATACATATTTTGGTATGTAAGACTCATCATATGACATATTTGACCACCCGAACTTATAATTACGCTAATGACCCGTTAAAGTAGCGTAAACTACCTTAACGAGTCATAACGGGTTAAAAGCACTTAGTATCCTTTCCAAATCCGAATGTTAAGCTTATTAAACCATATCACATGAGTTCCAACACTCGTTTAGTTTGTAAGACTTCATTCTGTCCAATTCTTCGATTAAAGTCTCGATACACTAACATAGTTATCCGACACATTAGGACACACTTGAGCTTTGTTTATTCCATTGATCAAGGACACATACGCAATCCCAAGTGAGTACATAGTCCCTTGTTTTACGTTTTCCAAAATGTTTTGGGGTGGTTCATATGTGTAATCAAATTTTCTCAAATGTATGGCATATATGTGTTACTAAGTGCTTTTTGTGTATTATTCCTATTATGCAAAACACGACGATTGAGAACACGAACCAAATCCTTGTAGGATCTATCTATCTTCATACTTAGATTCATGTAGATTATTTAAAAGTACAATATTAAATCTTTCTATCTTCATAGTGAGATTTCTATGAAGTGCTTTACACACTGATGGTTATTGTTTATGTGTAGAGATTGTTGGTGATTTAGATAACGAAACTAGAGTAATACAATAAGTACATGGTGGATACGCAGCTGGTACTTCCTATATATAAGTGTGCTTATTGTATTACCCTTCGTGGCATTATCCGAATCACCATTTGGATTTAGGACTTTATGATTTAATAATTCAATGATTCAATGTAACCAAACCAAATCCTTATAGCATCTATCTATCTTCATATATTGATTCTTCTGGGATGTTTAAAGCGCTAAATTGAAGTCCTTGTTTGGATTCTTTGTGTACTTTAATGCATATGTTATGATTCACTGTGACCAAACCAAATCCACAAATGAAGGTCCGTGAACAGGCGGTTCTAGACGGAAGTTAATGCGTAAACGTAAACCGATTCAGTAGAATGTTATTACAGAAAGGAGTAGAAGTAGAATGCAGTAGAAGTCTTCATTCATACCGAAAGAGTATACATCTTTGTAAGTCTAGCTGCCGGAGTTCCTGGAGAGAATCCGACAGCACCTCCCCGTAGGGATGGCAAAAACTCAAATGACAAATGAACACACACCACCTATTTATAGGGAAATATAACAAGTTCGCTAGACATGTGCATAGGAGGACAAGTTCGGGCGAACTTGTCTGCCACACGTCAAGTTCGGGCGAACTTGACTGCCACACGTCAAGTTCGGGCGAACTTGACTGCCACACGTCAAGTTCGGGCGAACTTGACTGCCACACGTCAAGTTCGGGCGAACTTGACTGCCACACGTCAAGTTCGGGCGAACTTGACTGCCACCCGTCAAGTTCGGGCGAACTTGACTGCCACACGTCAAGTTCGAGCGAACTTGACTGCCACACGTCAAGTTCGAGCGAACTTGACTGCCACGTCAAGTTCGAGCGAACTTGACTGCCACACATCAAGTTCGAGAGAACTTGACTGCCACAAGTCAAGTTCAAGCGAACTTGACCTCCACAGGTCAAGTTCGGGCGAACCTGTTCCCTTTTACACTGTAAACTCCGTATTTTGGTCGTGTGTTCGATTCTAACCTATACAATATTCAACACACACTCAATCTAGCCTATTCGACAAGTGACGAACACAATAGTGCATCAACAGATTCCCCCTTGTTCGTTACTGTCGAAGCTTGATCTTGAACTTCAAAACTTTGTGCCGTGTTTGAATAGTCTGCAACTTCAATCAAGGTGTCTGTCGATGTCGTCGAGACGCGTCAACAAATTCCCCCTTAATTGATGATCCGAGTTTGCATTAACAACTTTCAATTCGCTGAAATCTCCAGTTCAGATCTTTGATTGCACGGTTTCCGAACTCCTCTGATTTGCTTGACAGATAAATTTTCTCGAATAACCACCAACTTGAAGCTAATCAATGCAACAGCTTCTCCATTTCGACGGTAACCGCATCCGAGTTCAATTTTTGAATAAGCGTTGAGCATCGAGAGTTTATTCCGCACACTCCTAAAGTATCAAAAACTCAACCAGCAATTGATAGAAACTTCGAATCACCGCATCAGAAAACTTCAAATCAACGAATACCCTCGAAAATCCGAAATCCAGATTTCCGTAATCGCAGTTAAGCACCCTTCAGAAAGATTTCATCAGCACATCGGTAATCTGCTCAATCAGCAAATGTTCATCGAAAACAGATAATCTGGTAAATCATTGAATCTGAGAAACATACGTCCGTGACCAAAATCACATTCTTTCTCTCCAGTGACTGTACCAGATATATAGCTATATCCGGTAGACCAGCGCCACTTAATCACCAAACATCATCATCCAACAGCGGTTAGTCCAAAGAGAAGAATGATTCATCTGCTTGAAGACTGAAAATAATGGCCACCAAATGTAACATTTGTCAAAAACGGGTTTCCAAAACCCGCTCCGTTTTGTAATCGAATATCAAGTTATAAAAATCACGTTGAATATTTATGATTATTTTGACTTAAAATGATACATAATTAATAGATAAACTAAACTATAAAAAGAATATTTGATAAAAAGTTAAAACAAAATAAATAAAAAAATATGATGCTGCCGGGACTCGAACCCGGGTCAGCCGGTTACAACTTCAAAGACTTAACACACACACACATCACCACTCCGCCACTTGTTTGTTTCTGTCATCTTTAGGAAACAAATAGGTTTTATGGACTAAGGTAAATCAATTGATTTTACCAATTGTAACTGAAATCGGTTATCAAACACCCAAAGTCGATCTGGATACTCGCGATTCAGCGAGTATAACCGATAAACTGACGATTCCAATCAATGCTGCCGTGAATGTAACTTGAATTCGGAAGTGGATCGGTTTAATAACCGAAAGTTTTCAATTCTCGGATTACTTCAATCCTAGACCCTTCCTGCGACTCAAAACACTCTGCAAGACTTTCAATTACATTTCCGCAACCTTACAGTCCACCGAAGAAGCTTAAATCAACTCGCCGGAATTTTCTGCAAGTCGCCGGAGAACCGAGATTCAACTCAAACCGGTAAAATACCTCGACTTTACTGTTTCAATCAATTGTTAGAACTTTACTAACATTAACCCATCGCTCATAATCAACCACAGACGACATTGCTGGACTTTCTGTTCTCACCGGAAAAACTCCTGGATTTGTCAGAAACTCCCTGATTACCGGTATGATCATTCAAACATGCTGATAGTCAATACTCATTAGTTCAATTTCACATCTAAACCCTTAAACCTGTTAATTGATTCTCACAGCCGAAGGTTCCAAAACAGAGCCGACGAGCTTCGCCGGAGTCTCTGAAGAAGACGATCTGTTCGGTATTTTCTTTCCCCAAACGTTTCGGTTCAATGCTTTCAAATTGATCATCTTGTTCATTAACTAAATTAACCACGTATCAGTTGCTTTGATTGATGTCTGTGTTTGAAATGAAGAAGACGAGTTCAGAGATGACATAAGATTAATTAAAATCGGAATTATAAACGGGTTAGACACACAGTCCAGCGGTGGACTGTGTGGAAACAAAAATCATACACGTCGCGAGTTCGAAACCCGTCACTGGCACCGGTCCGTTGAATTAAAATTTTTTTTGCAATTAAAAGAATTTCGGTTAAACTGAATAAGTATATAAATATAATTAAAAACAAGATTATTTCGGGTTAGACACGTATCTCAGTTGGTAGAGCTGCGTGCACGCGTACGGGAGGTCTCGGGTTCGAGCCTCACCCGGAGCAAACTAATTTGACCGAACCGGTCAACGGTCAACGGTCAACGGTCAACGGTCAACGCTAAATAAACAATTTTTTTATATATTTTTATTTATTTAATTTAACTTAAAAATAACATTTTTAAAGATAGAAAATAGCCTTGAACTCACAAAAATATATCTAAAAATTTCATTAAAATCTTAATAAAATCCACTCATTTAATGTATTTTTCCGTTATTATTTAGGTTAGTATTTCTCGTTGTTCCGCACATCTAATTAGTGCGCATCTCACCATCTCCAATCCAACGCACCCAATGTGAGTGAATCTTTACAAATTCCCGTTTTAATCACGTTTTGGGGTGTATCATGTGTGGTTGTTATATATATATTATAATTAAACCATTGTGCATACATCATATCATGAACATATGTATTTAGTTTGTTTCAACTGTTGTGTAGTTATTGTTGGATGCAATTTATTATTTTCAGTACATGCAATTTCATAGGCCGCCGCTCCCCATTACATTATGAGCGTTGAGCATGTTCCCCATTTCATTATGAGGTTGAACCTGGCGTGCCCACATACGATCGGCTCCGTTTGATTGAGCCTTGATCGCACAGACATTTTACATTTTCAGTACATGCAATACGATCGGCTCCGTTTGATTGAGCCTTGATCGCACAGACAATTTACATTTTCAGTACATGCAATACGATCGGCTCCGTTTGATTAAGCCTTGATCGCACAGTTTCAATTATGTTATTTATTGTATGATGTTGGTATGTTCATGTATGCTATCATATGTTATTGTATGTTATAGTTGTGATTGCTATTTGCCACTGCTTGATTATTTACATTTGCTCATTTATGACTATGCACAATTTTTCATTGATAAACTAACAAGTAATTCATTAATAAATGTTTATCTAATAAGGTTCACTCGCCAACTTATGTTGACCCCAAAACCCCCATTTTTTTACACATGATACAGGTGAGCCAGCGGCAGCTAGGAACACATAGGACTGGACTAGAAGAATAAAATGATTTAGAGTTGGGATTGTTATGTTTGGCTTATTTCTTTTGTATTGTATGAACATGTTTGGATATTTGGAAATGTAACTTTGACTTTATTAAATATGAAACATATTAGTAAATGTCATGAGCTTTGGTGATAACCCAATTATGCCCCGACTCTTATTCCGCTGCGGGTCGGGGTGTTACAGATTGGTATCAGAGCCATGACTATAGGGATATAGGATAGGTTATTAGACCCTTAGAGCCTATACTATAGTCGATTAGAAACTTATAAGATTTTTGTGTGTTACATGCCAAATTTCATGATGTTTATATGTTTTATGTTAAATTTTACATTTAATATTGTGCAAGCATGTTCATAAGTATGTATTATCATATAATGCCTATCATGAATCGTATACTCATAACATATCACATCCATGAAAGCACACACCACATCATGATTGTTTTTACAATGATTTTCGTGTTTTCAAATCTCATCAAAGTGAGTTCTCATGACGGGCATGTAGTAACTGGAAGGGTACCAGTACCGGTAGTCGGAACGTCCTGTCTAGGCTGGCATTCGTATAAATCCAAAATAAAGGACCAGTTTGCCTACCTGGGGACTAACGATGAGAGTACGAAGTACCTATTAGGCCAAAGCATGCTATACCCAAACGTCGTGTGAGCTAACCCCACTTTGAGTTGCCATTGTGTCTACACCTGGACACGTTCCGACCAAACATCTCATGAACATATTTTGTGGTTTTCATTCGGGTGATGCGAGTGTTAAATTGCCAATACTAATGTGAATCCTACCAAGCCAATAGCCATGGGGGCCCACATGACTATGTAGGTGAAGGTATGGGGGACATTTGAGGCCCAACATGAGCGAACCCAAGACATCCTATGGATGTAGTTGCATTATTGATATTTATGTTATTTTCATTTTCTTAAAGACACATGACACCTAAAAAGACACCATAAACTCACAATCTTCTCATTGTATGATCCTGTAGATGTCGTCTAGACAACATCGAAGGGGTAAAAGATCAGGAAGGTCTCAGGAACGCTTGGCCACACAAATCGCGAAACAAATGGCCACGATACTGCCTGACATTGTGGTCCAAGTACAACAAGCTCTCGCTACAATTCCTACTAACCCTCCCCAACAACATGACCAGAACATCGACAACCCTCCTACCAGCAAGTGCTCTTACAAACATTTTAAGTCTTGTGATCCTCCTAAATTTGAAGGGACCGAGGGTGCCACTGCTCTCCTACATTGGTTCGAGGAGATGGAAAACACCTTTCTCAACTGCGATTGTCCTGAGGATCGCAAGGTTCGATACGCCACCGAGAGACTATTTGGGGTAGCTCTCACTTGGTGGAATACTGAGAAAGGGAAGAGGGGAACTGAAGATGCAATGGCCTTAACTTGGGATGAGTTAAGGGAAATCATGACTAGGCGTTTTTGTCCTAGGAGTGAGATTAAAAAGTTGGAGGACGAATTTCATTCTTTAAAGCAAAAGGAGGGAGATCATACCATCTACAACAAGAGGTTCTTAGAGTTGAACCAAATGGTCCCTAACTTGTTCACCCCAACTTATCGCTTGGTCGAGCATTATATTCAAGGTCTTCCCTAGAAAATTCAAGATTCAGTTCTCAGCACTTCACCAGAAACACTTGAAGCTGCTATGGAACTAGCCACTAAACTGACCGAAAATCGCATTCGAAACGGTAAATTCAAAGAGGAGAAGAAGAAAGCCCCCATTGAGGCTCAAACTTCAAACCATTCTGGTTCCTCCTCTAAGTTTACTGGTAAAAGGAATCGAAGCACAAGAAACTTCGCCGTCACACAAACCAATTACCCTATTCCTGCTGCACCCATTACCCAAGTCGCCCCTTCACCTGCACCATACAAAAGACCATACTCTGGCCCATTACCAAAATGCAACCGTTGCCAATACCACCATTCCCCTGATCATCCTTGCCAATATTGCACCGACTGTGGTCGCGCAGGTCATACTGTTCAAACCTGTCGCATACCTCAGCGAACGACCCGTCACCAGCCTTCAACCCAAACCCACCAACAAATAATGGGTCAAGCTCAACAACCCCTACTACTACCACCTACCCAACATTTAGCCCAAACCTACTATCAACCCAACTATCCCATGGTACAACCTATGCGGGCTTGCTACAATTGTGGAGATCCAAGCCATTTTAGAAACACTTGTCCACGTTTGGTGAACATCATTCATGCCCAAGCTCAAGCAAATCCGGTGAATCAAGCTAACCAAGCTTCACCACCTGCAAGAGGAAGAGCTTATAACATCAACACCAATACTGTTGAAAATAATAACGGCCCAAACGAATCACCCAACTAATTTCTCCTCGCCAAGAATCAAGACTCAACTCTAATCGTCTAGTTTTAATGTTTTTCTTTATGTTATCTCCATCTTTCCGTATTCCAGTTGTAAAATTTGGAAATTATGTATCTAAGAATTTTAATGCGATTTGATATTACAGTTTTGTTCTATACTCATTGATTTAACATTTATATCATCATACATCTCGACGTATCTCAATCTCATCATTTAAAGAAGTTGGGTTGTGTCACACTTTTACATAGACTGACCCCTTCATCAAAACCAACGAGAGAGGTACTATCAACATTTAGTCATGTATCATTTCAGAATTGAGACTCAAGTTTTGTTTGTTGGGTTGTTTATGTTTTAGAGTCACATAGAACTGATCATGATTTACTGATAAAGCCAATGAAAATTTGACAAGGATATGGTGGATACGCCGCTGGTACTTCCGATATATAAGTATTCTTGGCAAAGAATCAAAAGCATTATCAGGAGGTTATGAAAAGTTCCGTGTAGGTTTAAATATCGCCATGGTTGAAGTTTTTGTTTATGATACATACCATATCATTACAAATGTATCAGTTCCCTCAAAACAATTATACATAAAATCGTAAGCAATCAAAAGATCAGAATCCGAGAAGCTCAGCATGTTTCAGTAACAGAAAGGAGACGTACGCAAGGAGCTGTCTCGTAGAGCTGAACTTAAAATTGAAACTAAATCCGATGGTATTCTATACTGTCTAGATCGCATATGGATTCCTGACCACAATAACCTTCGTGATTTTTTTTCTTATGAATGAGGTGCACAAAACACGATATTCTATACACCCAGGAGCCGACAAGATGTATCAAGACCTTTGATACACCCACTGGTGGTCTGGAATGAAAAAGGATATTGCTGATTTTGTTTCCAAGTGTTTTTCATGTTCCAAAATAAAAGCTGAACACCAAAGACCCTCAGGACTTCTGGTCCAACCTGTAATACTTATATGGAGGTGGGAAAATATAACCATGGATTTCATTACCAGGTTACCTCTCACTTCTGGTGGGTATGACACTATATGGATAGTAACTGATCGACCTACAAAATCAGCTCACTTTATTCCTATTCGCGAAGATTTCAAGAAGCGAAAAGCTAGCTCGTATTTGTATCAGCAAAATCGTATGCCGATATGGTGTACCGTTAAGCATTATTTCTGATCGTGGTGGTCGTTTCACTTCACGAACATGGCAAGCAGTAGAAGCTGCCATGGGCACACGATTAGATCTCAGTACCGCCTATCACCCTCAAACTGATGGTCAATCTGAACGCACCATGCAAACTCTTGAAGATATGCTTCGAGCATGTGTCATAGATTTCAAGGGAAATTGGGACGCTCATCTCCCATTAGTTGAATTTTCGTGCAACAACAGCTATCATTCAAGCATCGGCATGGCACCTTTTGAAGCCTTATATGGTCGTAAGTGCCGATCTCCTGTATGTAGGCACGAAATTGAGGAAGCTCAAATCACTGGTCTAGAATTGATCCAAGAAACCGCAGACAAGATCCATCAAATTCGAAACAATCTTTTAGCGACCCAAAGTTGTCAAAAGAGTTATGCAGACAAACGACGGAAGCCTTTAGAGTTTAACATTGGTGATCATGTACTTCTAAAAGTATCACCGTGGAAGGGAGAAGTTCGTTTTGGTCAAAAAGGGCAAGCTAGCACCATGTTACGTAGGACCTTTCAAGATACTCGAAAGAGTAGGTCCTGTAGCATACAAGCTTGATCTACCAGAAGAACTAAACAGGATTCATCCCACATTCCACGTATCAAACTTGAAGAAGTGTCACGAAAACCTCCACATCCCTCTGGAAGATATTCAGATTGATGAATCTATGCATATTATTGAAAGACCTGTAGAGGATCATGTACTTCGGGGAAAAACGTCTGCGATAAAGTCGCATTCCAATTGTTAGGGTACGCTGGGAGTCGAAACGGGGACCTGAGTTTACTTGGGGACGTGAAGACTCAATGCGCGAACAATACTCGCACCTTTTTCCTACTACTATTACTTAAATTTCGGGACGAAATTTCTAAAAGTAGGGGATACTGTAACATTTGTCAAAAATGGGTTTCCAAAACCCTCTCCGTTTTGTAATCGAATATCAAGTTATAAAAATCACGTTGAATATTTATGATTATTTTGACTTAAAATTATACATAATTAATAGATAAACTAAACTATAAAAAGAATATTTGATAAAAAGTTAAAACAAAATAAATAAAAAAAATATGATGCTGCCGGGACTCGAACCCGGGTCAGCCGGTTACAACTTCAAAGACTTAACACACACACACATCACCACTCCGCCACTTATTTGTTTCTGTCATCTTTAGGAAACAAATAGGTTTTATGGACTAAGGTAAATCAATCGATTTTACCAATTGTAACTGAAATCGGTTATCAAACACCCAAAGTCGATCTGGATACTCGCGATTCAGCGAGTATAACCGATAAACTGACGATTCCAATCAATGCTGCCGTGAATGTAACTTGAATTCGGAAGTGGATCGGTTTAATAACCGAAAGTTTTCAATTCTCGGATTACTTCAATCCTAGACCCTTCCTGCGACTCAAAACACTCTGCAAGACTTTCAGTTACATTTCCGCAACCTTACAGTCCACCGGAGAAGCTTAAATCAACTCGCCGGAATTTTCTACAAGTCGCCGGAAAACCGAGATTCAACTCAAACCGGTAAAATACCTCGACTTTACTGTTTCAATCAATTGTTAGAACTTTACTAACATTAACCCATCGCTCATAATCAACCACAGACGACATTGCTGGACTTTCTGTTCTCACCGGAAAAAACTCCTGGATTTGTCGGAAACTCGCTGATTACCGGTATGATCATTCAAACATGCTGATAATCAATACTCATTAGTTCAATTTCACATCTAAACCCTTAAACCTGTTAATTGATTCTCACAGCCGAAGGTTCCAAAACATAGCCGACGAGCTTCGCCGGAGTCTCTGAAGAAGACGATCTGTTCGGTATTTTCTTTCCCCAAACGTTTCGGTTCAATGCTTTCAAATTGATCATCTTGTTCATTAACTAAATTAACCACGTATCAGTTGCTTTGATTGATGTCTGTGTTTGAAATGAAGAAGACGAGTTCAGAGATGACATAAGATTAATTAAAATCGGAATTATAAACGGGTTAGACACACAGTCCAGCGGTGGACTGTGTGCAAACAAAAATCATACACGTCGCGAGTTCGAAACCCGTCACTGGCACCGGTCCGTTGAATTAAATTTTTTTTTGCAATTAAAAGAATTTCGGTTAAACTGAATAAGTATATAAATATAATTAAAAACAAGATTATTTCGGGTTAGACACGTAGCTCAGTTGGTAGAGCTGCGTGCACGCGTACGGGAGGTCTCGGGTTCGAGCCTCACCCGTCGCAAACTAATTCGCTGACCGAACCGGTCAACAGGTCAACGGTCAACGCTAAATAAACAATTTTTTTATATATTTTTTATTTATTTAATTTAATTTAATTTAAAAATCAATTAAAAATACTTAAAAATAACATTTTTAAAGATAGAAAATAGCCTTGAACTCACAAAAATATATCTAAAAATTTCATTAAAATCCTTAATAAAATCCACTCATTTAATATATTTTTCCGTTATTATTTAGGTTAGTATTTCTCGTTGTTCCGCTCATCTAATTCGTGCGTATCTCACCATCTCCAATCCAACGCACCCAATGTTAGTGAATCTTTACAAATTCCCCGTTTTAACCACGTTTTGGGGTGTATCATGTGTGGTTGTTATATATATATTATAATTAAACCATTGTGCATACATCATATCATGAACATGTGTATTTAGTTTGTTTCAACTGTTGTGTAGTTATTGTTGGATGCAATTTATTATTTTCAGTACATGCAATTTCATAGGCCGCCGCTCCCCATTACATTATGAGCGTTGAGCATGTTCCCCATTTCATTATGAGGTTGAACCTGGCGTGCCCACATACGATCGGCTCCGTTTGATTAAGCCTTGATCGCACAGACATTTTACATTTTCAGTACATGCAATACGATCGGCTCCGTTTGATTGAGCCTTGATCGCACAGACAATTTACATTTTCAGTACATGCAATACGATCGGCTCCGTTTGATTGAGCCTTGATCGCACAGTTTCAATTATGTTATTTATTGTATGATGTTGGTATGTTCATTTATGCTATCATATGTTATTGTATGTTATAGTTGTGATTGCTATTTGCCACTGCTTGATTATTTACATTTGCTCATTTATGACTATGCACAATTTTTCATTGATAAACTAACAAGTAATTCATTAATAAATGTTTATCTAATAAGGTTCACTCGCCAACTTATGTTGACCCAAAAACCCCCATTTTTTTACACATGATACAGGTGAGCCAGCGGCAGCTAGGAACACATAGGACTGGACTAGAAGAATAAAATGATTTAGAGTTGGGATTGTTATGTTTGGCTTATTTCTTTTGTATTGTATGAACATGTTTGGATATTTGGAAATGTAACTTTGACTTTATTAAATATGAAACATATTAGTAAATGTCATGAGCTTTGGTGATAACCCAATTATGCCCCGACTCTTATTCCGCTGCGGGTCGGGGTGTTACACCAAAGGTTATCATCAGATTTCCCTGGTAATTTTGAAACCAACTGTTTGCGGAGCTAGTCATTAATTCCTAAGATCATCACCGAACGTTTTGAACGTCCTCAGTTCCTCACTGGTACTAATGACTGCTAATCCAGCTAACTGTTCCTTCACCGGAGATCAGGACTCTAACCCTTAAGCATCACTCTATATCATGAACTGAAAACTCGGAACTTCTTGTGATCACCCGATGAATCTCGATCCTCTGCATTTCCCGATAATCTTCAATTGGTAACCACCCGGATACTGTTGCAGCAGTCACGAATTTCAAAAATGCCGGAATCTTCAAATATTGAAATTTTTTTATTCCCCCTCATTTTTACAAATTTTGACCATACTGAAATTTTCACTGAAATTCCCTCTAAAATCTGGAATTTTCAGTACTCATCAAATGTGGATTTAACGTTTAGGTTCATTTCTAGTTACGACACCAAAATGATCAACATTCTGCACCGGTATCAATGACTCTCCCGTTATCTTCAAAATTTTGTGACCGTATCACCAAATCTGTACTCTGAAGCTATAGACGGTGTCCCCGAACATCCCGGTTCGGTCTTCGAAAACCCGAAAAAAATTCTATCGCCAAATTTTTTCTGGACACTTATCCCATCAATACGATCAACAAAATTTTTCCATGCCTTTTTTAGGCATTGGACCAAGTTCAGGCGAACTTGGTCACCCATTACCAAGTTCGGGCGAACTTGGTCTCCCAACTCACAAGTTCGGGTGAACTTGATTAAAGTTTGGGCGAACTTGATCAAGTTCGGGCGAACTTGATCAAGTTTGGGTGAACTTGATCAAGTTCGGGCTTCGGTCGAACTTGACCAACATAGGTCAAGTTCGGGTCCGTGATCAGGCGGTTCTAGACGGGAGTTAATGCGTAAACGTAAACCTATTCGGTAGAATGTTATTAAGAATGGAGTAGAAACAGAATGCAGCGGAAGCTTCATTCATACCGAAAGAGTATACATCTTTATAAGTCCAGCTGCCGGAGTTCCTGGAGAGAATCCGACAGCACCTCCCCGTAGGGATGGCAAAAACTCAAATGACAAATGAACACACACCACCTATTTATAGGGAAATATAACAAATTCGCTTGACATGTGCATAGGAGGACAAGTTCGGGCGAACTTGTCTATCATATGACAAGTTCGGGCGAACTTGACTGCCACATGTCAAGTTCGAGCGAACTTGACCTCCACAGGTCAAGTTTGGGCAAACTTGTTCCCTTTTACACTGTAAACTCCATATTTTGGTCATGTGTTCGATTCTAACCTATACAATATTCAACACACGCTCAATCTAGCTTATTCGACAAGTGACGAACACAATAGTGCATCAACAGATTCCCCCTTGTTCGTTACTGTCGAAGCTTGATCTTGAACTTCAAAACTTTGAGACGTGTTTGAATATTCTCTGCAACTTCAATCAAGGTGTTTGCTGATGTCGTCGAGACGCGTCAACAGATTCCCCCTTAATTAATGATCCGGGTTTGTATTAACAACTTTCAATATCTCTGAAATCTCCAGTTCAAATCTTTGGTTGCGTGGTTTCCGACTCCTCTGATTTGCTTGACCGATAAATTTTCTAGAATAACCACCAACTTGAAGCTAATCGATGCAGCAGCTTCTCCATTTTGACGATAACCGCATCCAGGTTCAGTTTTTGAATAAGTGTTGAGCATCGAGAGTTTATTCCACACACTCCTAAAGTATCAAAAACTCAACCGGCAATTGATAGAAACTTCGAATCACCGCATCAGAAAACTTCAAATCAACGAATACCCTCGAAAATCCGAAATCCCGATTTCCGTAATCGTAGTTAAGCACCCTTCAGAAAGATTTGATCAGCAAATCGGTAATCTGCTCAATCAGCAAATCTTCATCGAAAACAGATAATCTGGTAAAGCATTGAATCTGAGAAACATACGCCCGTGACCAAAATCACATTCTTTCTCTTCAATCACAGTACCAGATATATAGCTATCTCCGGTAGACCAGCACCACTTAATTAGCAAACATCATCATCCAATGGCGGTTAGTCCAAAGAGAAGAATGATTCATCTGCTTGAAGACTAAAAAAATGGCCACCAAAGGTTATCATTAGATTTCCCTGGTAATTTTGAAACCATTCGTCTGCGGAGCTAGTCATTAATTCCGAAGATCATCACCGAACGTTTTGAACATCCTTAATTCCTAACTGGTACTAACGACTGCTAATCCAGCTAACTGTTCTTCACCGGAGACCAGGACTCTAACCCTTAAGCATCACTCTGTATCATGAACTGAAAACTCGGAACTTCCTGTGATCACCCGATGAATCTCGATCCTCTGCATTTGCCGATAATCTGAATCGGTAACCACTCGGATACTGTTGCAGCAGTCACGAATTTCAAAAATGCCGGAATCTTGAAATATTGAAATTTTTTGTTCCCCCTCATTTTTGCAAATTCTGACCATACTGAAATTTTCATTGAAATCCCCCTCAAATCTGGAATTTTCAGTATTCATCAAATGCGGATTTAACGTTAGGTGCATTACTAGTCACGACACCAAAATGATCAACATTCTGCACCGGTATCAATGACTCTCCCGTTATCTTCAAAATTTTGTGACTGTATCACCAAATCTGTACTCTCAAGTTCTAGACGGTGTCCCCGAACATCCCGGTTCGGTCTTCGAAAACCGGAAAAAATTTCTATCGCCAAATTTTTTCTGGACACTCATCCCATCAATACGACCAACAAAATTTTTCCATGCCTTTTTTTAGGCATTGGACCAAGTTAGGGCGAACTTGGTCACCCATTACCAAGTTCGGGCGAACTTGGTCTCCCAACTCACAAGTTCGGGCGAACTTGATCAAGTTCGGGCGAACTTGATCAAAATGATACAAGTTCGGTCGAACTTGACCAATACAGGTCAAGTTCGGGCGAACTTGATCTCCAAAAATCAGCCCATTTTCACATTTTTCGATCCAGAATCCTTATTTCTTCGAATTTCGAGATGATTCCACCATAGTTCTGGTCGAAAATGGTTTTCTAACAGTCCTATCAGTTCAATTTTACTTTTCATCCGTTGATTGTATGTTTATTTCAAGTTTTACGTCCAAAACCCCTCCTAATGTCCATAAATGTCCAAATTCATGAGCGTAGGTGATAACCGTAGCTCTGATACCAATTGAAGGTCCGTGATCAGACGGTTCTAGACAGAAGTTAATGCCTAAACATAAACCAATTCGGTAGAATGTTATTAAGAATGGAGTAGAAACAGAATGCAACAAAAGTCTTCATTCGTACCGAAAGAGTATACATCTTTATAAGTCCAGCTGCCGGAGTTCCTGGAGAGAATCCGACAGCACCTCCCCGTAGGGATGGCAAAAACTCAAATGACAAATGAATACACACCACCTATTTATAGGGAAATATAACAAGTTCGCTTGACATGTGCATAGGAGGACAAGTTCAGGCAAACTTATCTATCATATGACAAGTTCGGGCGAACTTGTCTGCCACATGTCAAGTTCGAGCGAACTTGACTGCCACATGTCAAGTTCGAGCGAACTTGACCTCCACAGGTCAAGTTCGGGCGAACTTGTTTCCTTTTACACTGCAAACTCCGTATTTTGGCCGTGTGTTCGATTCTAACCTATACAATATTCAACACACGCTCAATCTAGCCTATTCGACAAGTGACAAACACAATAGTGCATCAACAATAAAGTATCTATCTATCTATCTATCTATCTATCTATCTATCTATCTATCTATCTATCTATCTATCTATCTATCTATCTATCTATCTATCTATCTATATATCTATCTATCTATCTATCTATCTATCTATCTATCTATCTATCTATCTATCTATCTATCTATCTATCTATCTATCTTCATAGTTAGATTCTTGTGAGATGTTTAAAGTACTAAATTGAAGTCCTTGATTGGATTCTTTGTGTACTTTAATGCGTATGTACAAGTTGATAACCAAGTTGATGATTATGTGTTTATGTGATTAGTAGTGATTTAGATAATGAAACGAGTGTAATACCATAAGAACATGGTGGATACACCGCGGGTACTTCCTATATATAAGTGTTCTTATTGTATTACCCTTGTAGCATTATCCAAATCACTTTAGGATTTTTTGTTCAGTTGATTCAAATGTTCAATATCCAAATCCTTGTAGAATCTTTCTGTTTTTAATATGTTAGATTCTTAGAAGGATATCCAATGTACTATTATAAATCCTGGATTGGATTTCTAATAATACTCTCACAAGTTATGACCGATTTCAATGTTGTAATAAAGACCAAAGTACAATTTTCAATGGCATAAAAGTTACCTAGTAATAATCATATTGCGATGTACAAAACTCTTTTTGTCACAAGTTTCATAATCAAGATAATGTATTGCAATGCTAAACCTTTTCGCCATTTATTGGCTTCAAAGAGTCCATTTTCAATCGACAACTCTTGTAGTTTGTCAAAGTATTGCAATACCAAACCATTTGCCATTAATTTGGCTAACAAAACCTATGTATTCCCAGCATTCTTTGTTGAACTCTTTTTCACATATGTTTCAGGTCTTGATTATTCAAGCATGCTACACATAGGAACGCGTCCGAGCCTTAGACCTCTTTAAACAAAAGACAATTTCATGTATTCCTTGTACTGTAGAACAATGTTAACATTAATGAAAAAAAATAAGTACCGGTTGTTGTGAGCAATTTGTAACGTGACTCCCCGATATTTCTGCCGCATGTTGTTATATTACGCGATTGGGTGTTACATGTCAAGACTAACCCTGCAGGTACACCACAATCTTCCTTCCAAGACAATGGCTATGATATTGTGGTTCTACAATACAAAGTCACTTCCATTAGCAGAGCAACAAATGTTCATAACAACTGTCAAAGCTCAACCACTGATGCATCAACAGTTGTTAATCTAACCACTGTTGCTTCTTCAAGTCAAACCACTTGTGATAAAAGTCAACCATCTTTGGCCAAAAGTCAACCTCTTTTCACTCCCATCCCACCTATACCTCCACCTCCATTTCAAACAGATGTTGGCTCTTCAAAATGCAAACAAATGTTAGCTTAGATGATTCCCATCTGCAACCTTCACCTCAAAATGCCATCATTCCATATAAAGGTGATTTAATCTTCCTTAAAAACCATCCCCCAGACCAAGTTATTGGTAACATAAATGAAGGGGTGCTCACAAGAAGTCAATCCCAAAACATTTGTCTTTTTGCTAGTTTTCTATAACTCACAACAACCAGTCAAGTACCAAGAGTCACTAAGAGACAATAGTTGGGTAGAAGCCATGCAAGAAGAGCTCCTACAGTTCAAAAGACAACATGTATGGGAACTTATGCCATTACCAAAGGATGTATGTCCAATTGGCACAAAATGGGTCTTCAAGAACAAAACTGACGAAAGGGGTTGTTGTAAAAAACAAAGCTAGGCTTGTGGTTCAGGGCTATAGATAAGAAGAAGGCATTGATTATGATGAAACATTTTCTCCAGTAGCAAGATTAGAGGCCATCAGATTGTTCCTAGCCTTTGCTATCAGCCACAATAGCAAGGTGTATCAAATGGATATCAAAAGTGCTTTTCTGTATGGTAAGATCTAGGAAGAGGTGTATGTTTGCCAACCTCCTGGTTTTGAAGATGCATTTTATCCTGATCATGTTTATAGGCTAAACAAAGCTTTATATGGACCTAGAGCCTGGTATGAAACTCTTTCCACATTTCTTCTTTCAATAGCTTTATAAAAGGTAAAATTGATAAAACATTGTTTCTAAAATGGAAAGGAAAGGATTTGTTGATTGTCCAAATCTATGTGGATGACATCATTTTTGGATCCACACGTGATTCAATGTGTACTGAGTTAGAGAATTCATGGCAGCTGAGTTTGAAATGAGTGCTATGGGAGAACTACAATGTTTTCTTGGTCTCCAAGTTAAACAAATGCACAATGGTACTTTCATTCACCAAAGTAAGCATGTCAAAGACCTACTTACCAAATTTGATATGAATGACTGTAAACCATGTAGTACACCCATGGCAACATCAAAGCTGGTCATTATTGATGATAAAGATGAACTGGTTGATCAAACATTGTATAGAAGCATGATTGGGTCACTCTTGTACCTAACTGCATCAAGGTCAGACATAAAGTTTGCTACATGTGTCTGTGCCAGATCCCAGTCAGCACCTAGAAAGTCTAATCTTATTGCTGTAAAAAGGATATTTAGATACATAAAATGTGCTCCCACACTTGGTATCTGGTACCCTGCTAATGGAAATATTGAGCTTTTAGGTTACTCAGATAGTGACTTTGCTAGTTGCCATGCAACAAGGAAGTCAACCTCAGGAGGATGTCAGTTTCTAGGCAATTGTTTAAACTCTTGGCAAAGCAAAAAGCAAGTTGCAGTTTCAACATCTACAGCAGAGGCTGAGTATATTGTTGTTGCAAGCTGCACTGCTCAACTTATATGGCTTCAAAATCAATTGCTGGATTTGGTGTAACTGCTCTAAAGACTCCTCTCAAGTTAGATAGTTAAGCAGCTGAAAACATCATTAAAAATCTACTCTCTCATTCAACCACCAAACACATCGACATCAGACATCACTTTGTGAGCGATTGCTATGAAAAATGTTTGATTTCTCTGCATCATGTTCCAACTAAAGATCAGCTAGCAGATGTGCTCACTAAAGCTTTAGACAAATCTACCTTTGAAAGCTTGATCTCTAGAATTGGCATGCTTAACTTGGATTAAAAACAACATTGTTGTTTTCCATGAATAAAAGCATTAAAATGTTTTCAGAAAATCAAAATTTATCCTTAAAAATAGTACAAAATTGAAAATTTTCAAAATCCTTAAAGACTATTTCAAACCACTGTTCTTAATAAATAACATTTATTTGGCTCTCTCTACCCTTTGTATAAGGCAACCATTGTGGTGCCTAACCACTGATCTCTATCCTCTGATAGAACAAAATCATCACTATTCTCTTCCACTGTTCACAGCCACTGTTGGTCTCCAACAGTGGTTCCCAAACAACTGTCTTCCATTACTCAACAGAGGTGCCACGTGGATAGATGTTAGCCATCAGATCTTTGAAAATCGCTGCCACGTCAGCATTCATATTTACCTTTATAAAACCATGTTTTATCCAACAGAGTTTTCACTTTGCCGTATCGAATTCAAAATTCTTCAAAGTGGTTTTCATATACTTCTCCTCTCATTTACTCTCATTCTCATCAAACTTCATCTTCTCCGAACATGACTCTAATCATCAAAACCCCGCACAATTATTTACCCATCTTTGAGAAAACCAAGCACAATACTTTGTTTCACCTAATCATCGACATACTCACCTCATCTGCTTACAAAGATTTGCTGGAACTCAATCCCCCAGTTTATGCAGAAACACTTAGGTAGTTCTGGGCAAATGCAAAAGTTGAATCCCAAGCCAAAAAGCCTTATTCCATCCCCTCTAAGATTGGTGATACTCTTGTTCAAATCTCACCAACTACCATTGCTTCCACATTTGGTCTAAATGACCTAAATCACAAAATATTATTTCCATCCACTGAGCTTCATGCAGAATTCATTGAAAGAGGTTATGAGGGTCAACTCAAAGGTATAACCATTCTTAAACCCAATTTTCTTGCTGAGATAAAATTCTTTTTCACACTTTGCTATTGGGTTTGTCTGCCAAGACAACTGCTTTTAATGAAGTACCTTTAAATATACAGTATCTAGGATATGCTATTTTAACAAAATCTGATTTTAACTTCTCCCATGTATTGTTTAATGACTTGGTAGCAAATTACAACAAAATAGCTAAAAATCAGGCCTTTTAATCCATCGAAGATTCTTGAGCTTTTATTTGCCAAAACAGGTTTCAGAAAATAATTTCCAACAAGGCCCTGTCACTAAAATAGGTCGCCTTATACATGAACCTTTACAAGAATTATGAATCGATATAAAAAGATTTTGAAACACAAGCAAAGGGGGAGGGGCAAATTTTAACTGCCACTACAACCACTGCTCCGGTGATCATGGCACTACCACCAGTGCTGTGAAACCCACACCAGCAAAACTAAACAAGAAACCATCCAAATCCAAAAAACCCACCAAACCAACACAAAATAAAGAGATTCCTCTAGAAGATGAGATCCCAGAGGTTAACCCAGTGACAACACAAATGTCACCTAAAACCACTGCTGCTACTTCCTCACAGCAGATGGAAAGATCTCCACCAAAAAGGCTATCTCCTCTTGTATCCTCACAAAAGGATCAAGTTATAAGCATAGGGACACCTCAATATAAAGCAGTGGAATCACTTGATTCTATCTTCCGCAGCCCCTCTCCCAGGGCAATGTCACTTTCTACTCCCCAAGCCTCACCAATCACATTACCACCTACTATATTACCTCTGTTGAAAGTAATTGATATTGCTCAGACACACATTAGTCCCTCTCAATCACCTATTCATGAGAGTTCACCTCTATAAGTGACTGAGTCTGAGCACACTACTCTTGCTAACCCATCAACAGTTGAGGAGGCTACACCCCTTGAGTTATCTGTAACTCCTGGTGGTATTTCAAGTGAAGCAGTCACTACAAGTGTTGAAACCCCTGTTTCTCATTTGGACAGTGGTTACAACTCTAAGAATTCCTTGAAGGCAACAATTATAAAGGCTACAATTGTAACATCTGTTCCAGTTGGAAGTTCCCAGAACCAAGAAAAATGGGCATCTGATATTGATTGATGAGCTTTAAAATATACATATTTTTATATAAATATTCATATACTTTTGAGTAGATTTAGGGTTGTTTTAATTATATTATACTCAAAACTGATTCATAATAGAGTTTGAAGATTTTAAAAGAAAACGAGTTAAAATGGTGTATTTCGTCTCAAAAGAAACGTTATATCTGCTGAAAGGTTCAAGTGGAATTAAGTGAGAAAATAATTGAGGCATTAAATGTCTTTTTTTTTCACTTCTCAATCGTAGGTGACTTTGCAAAAGCTAGAAGATAATTTATTGTCATACATTAATTATGAGTTTGGAGTAATAATGATATAAGGAATTAATGGAGGTGATGGCAAATTCGGAGATATGAATCATGAGACATACACAACATCCAAGGCACAAAGGGAATCTTGAAAAGGATTTTAACATACATCACAAAGCTAGGGAATTAATCAAGGGAGGATCGTTGTTTTTGTGAGTTGGGCCGCTGAAGTCATGAAGGCCAGCCCACTGTCGTGAAGTTGGAATGGGAGTCCAATTATGTTACCACGTGTTGTAGAGGATTCGACCAGATATATATATATATATGTATATACTAAAAAAAACCCTACGGTGACCGCAAGATAAAGTATAGATTGTGTGATTTACATGAAGTTGTTTTGAAGTTGATCTTGATATTGCATGTTAAAATTATTGTGTTGGTTATTGATTGTTGAATTCAATGGTGTAGGCATATAGAAATATCACCTAGACTTAGAAATCAATTTAAGTCGCCAAACTTAGGTGGTCAGTTTAAATCTTGACAGTAGAGATAATTCAAGTTAATCAATAATTAAAATCAACTAATTGACACATGCATCCTACCTAGTGATTTGAGAGGAGAATTTGGTTTGCTAGGTTATTAGCTAGTCGTTGTTGGGTAGATTGGGTGACCAATAACTCGGATCCATTTATTTCTTTGCGTCTAGGGGTTTCATAGGATTTCAATCTTCGAGGTTTCTTCTGCTTCACAAATTGAGGATTGTGGCATATGAGTTGTCACATATTTGATATTTGTGGGACTTGGTATTGATAGCTCGAGCCGGTCCATCTTAGCACTTCGCATTTCGCCCACTTTCTTGCACGATTTATCATCTCTAGCGGGAGGTTTATCGGGTAGATTAGCGTATTCAGTCATTTTCCGTAGTCAGAGTAGCAATGCATGAGTCTAGGTATTCCACACCTAGGTAGTTCCTTCTCATTATATTTGTTCCTAGATTCCGTTTTCGGAGTTCGCTTGCTTGTTGCGTTTAGTTTACTGTCTGGATTTGTTTGCGTGAAATTCCCGTTTATTGCTTTGTAAATTAATTAGGTTTTTAAAAATTCACAAATTCCTAATTAAAATTAGCTAGGTTGTTTTGTAGAAGTTAAGTATCGAAATTTCGCCCATAGTGTCCACGGATTGATATCCGGTCTTGCAATCTACACTACACTGCGATTGGTGCACTTGCCGATTGTGTGTGGTTTAGTAGCGATTCCATTTTAAAACTTGTTTCGATATTAATATATACACTTTTCAGACATCAAGTTTTTGGCGCCGTTGCCGGGGACACTGGCAATTTCGGGAACGTCCCGAGTCGTAATCTAGTTTTTATTTGCTTTCTTAGATTTTTCTTTTGGCTTTAGGTGCCTTTATTTGCAATTTGTATCTTTAGGTTTAAATTGCTTTTCAATTTTTAGTTTATTAATTGTTTATGCCACAAACTCGTTCACAGGGACCGCCAACATTCGTTGCTTCGTTTCATCTGAGCTAGTAAGGTACACATCCCTCTTCCTACTTTTGCTTTGGACGATCAAGTTGACCCCCCAGCTAGGAGAGTTGTCGCTGATTAAGCCTGGCCGACCGCGGCCGGTACTCGGTCCAGCATTGCCCGACCTGCTATCGGTGTCAATAGCTGGCAGATTCCTCCCCAGATTATCACAATGGTTACGAACACCATCTAGTTCCACGGGTTACCTTCTGAGGACCCGGATGTTCATTTGTCCCGTTTCTCGGGAATCTGTGGTACGTTTAAGGTGCAGGGTGTTAACGAGGACGCATGCAAGCTGCGCCTAATCCCATTCTCACTTGCTGACCAAGCCCATGCTTGGTTGGAATTCCTTCCTGTGGGATCCATCACCACTTGGGCCGGGATGCAAGAAAATTTCTTAGGTAAGTATTTTCCCCCTTCCAAAACTGCTCGACGGAGGAGCATGATTCTGGAGTTCTGCGAGAAAGAGGGAGAGTCTTTTTACGTGACGTGGGAGCGTTTCAAAGAGCTATTGAACAAATGTCCTCATCATGGGTTCGAGGATTGGGCGTTAGTTGAGAATTTTTATCATGGAGTGACACTCGCTACGAGGAATATGCTGAACACCACTGCTGGTGGCAATCTAATGACCACCAAAACACCACAGGAGTGCAGTGAGATGTTCGAGGACATAGCGATGAGCAGCTATGAGTATCCTGATTCTAGAGACCCAGCTGCTGTACAGAGAGGCGTACCCAAAATCGATTCTAACACCGCTCTCCAGGCGCATGTTGACTTCTTAACGAAGCAGATGAAGGATATGCAGATAAAGAGGGGAGCAATTATGTGAGATCTGCTCGGGAGGTCATGAACAGCTGCGTGTCCCAACCGGAACCAGAATAACATCAGAAATAACTATAATCCCGGGTGGAGGAACCACCCGAACTTTAGTTAGAAGAATAGTAACCCGCCGGGGTTTCAGCCATGTCAGAATTTGTTCCAGGACGTAGGCGTAGAGTCGAGTGGTGGGGATAAGAACCCCATATTAGCGGAGATGCTGAGGTAGAACCAGGATACGATGAAGCTGAATCAGGAGACCTTGGTCAAACAGACATAGCTACTGACCCAGTTCATGACTAGAGAGGAGACTCGACATCAGGAGACCCAATCGAGATTCATGGAGCACGAGACTTTCATGAAGAATCAGAGCACCGCTTTGCAAAATCTTGAGAGGACTGTAGGGGCGATGTCGAATCAGCTGAGTCAGAGACCTCAGGGTAATCTTCCTAGTAACACCATTCTGAATCCGAACGCCACTGCAAAGGCTGTTACTACTAGGAGCGGACGAGGAGCTATGGAGGTCAAACCGGTAGTTGATGAGGAACTGGTCGATGAGGAGATTGAGATGGAGACCCCTGCTGGCAAAGTGCATGAGAGGCTGCGCCCAGCAAGTACATCCTAGTCCAACAAGTCTTCAAGGGAGAAGAAGAAGGTAGTGAAGGAGCCGATGAAGGTGTATAAGCTGACACCCCTTACCCTGCTAGGTTAGTGAAGAGTAAGGATGCGGAGCACTACGGTCGTTTTATTGAGATGTTGAAGAAGCTGCACGTGGACATCCCTTTCGTTGAGGCTTTGGCCAAGATACCGAAGTACGTGAAGTTTTCGAAGGATCTTCTTACAATAAGAAGAAATTAGAGGATCTTTCAACTGTCACTCTGAGCGAGGAGTGTTCTACTGTCTTGCAGAATAAACTCCCGAAGAAGATGACCAATCTAGGTCGTTTCACCATTCCTTGCTTGATCGGTAATCTTACTGTCAGTAATGCGCTTGCTAACCTAGGTGCTAGCATAAATCTCATGCCCTATTCCATCTTTGCTAAACTCAACCGAGGAGAGTCGTTCCATACACGCATGAGTAGTCAGCTTGCTGATCGATTAGTGAAGTTCCCGAGGGGCATTGTAGAGAACATGTTGGTGAAAGTCAACGAGTTCGTTTTCCCAGTTGACTTTTTCATTCTCGACATGGATGAGGACTCTGAGGTCCTATTGATCTTAGGTCATCCATTCCTTGCCACTGCACGTGTAGTCATTGACGTGTATGATGGTAAGTTGACTCTCCGTGTCGATGAGGATAAGGTCACATTTGATATTCAGCGTTTTGTGAGGCATACCCGACATCATGGTGACACTCTTTACTTTGTCAACACTATCATGTCACATGTGGGTGGCCTACTCAGCGAGATTTGTGGTAGAGACACTTCTGACACGCAGCTATTGAGTGTAGATGATCCGGGGAGTGGGGTTACTGTTTTTGACCTTGAGCAGGACTCGCAGCCACAGGCTAGCGAGCCTTCCCCGAAATGAGAGTGTTGTGAGGTTTTCGAGGTTATTGAGAGAGAGATTCCGGAGGAGAAACCGTCCGTTGAGGCCCCTACCCCTAGAGCTTAAGGAGTTACCAGCTCATCTGGAGTACGCATTCCTGGGCGAGGGATCTCAGTTACCCATCATCATTTCTTCGAGATTGACGGATGAGGAGAAGAAGAAATTGATGGTTGTGTTGAGGGTGCATAGAAGTGCATAGAAGAGTTTAAGCTGGTGGTTTAGCCTCAGAGAAAGCTAAACCCTAATACGCAGGAAGTAGCGAAAAAGGAGGTGATTAAGCTGCTGAATGCAGGGTTGATTTACCTGATCTCAGACTCTGCATGGGTGAGTCCTGTCCAAGTGGTCGCCAAGAAGGGGGGGGTATTAATGTGGTAGTCAACGAGAAGAATGGGTTGATACCCACCCGGACCGTCACCGGCTGGAGAGTTTGCATAGACTATCGCAGACTCAATGATGCCACTCGGAAGGATCATTTTCCGTTACCGTTCATCAACCAGATGCTGGAGCGATTGTCGGGTCAGCAATTTTATTTCTTTCTTGACGGATTCTCAGGTTACTTCCAGATCCCCATTGCACCGGAGGATCAGGATAATACCACTTTTACATGTCCCTATGGCACCTTCGTGTATCGACGTATGCCATTTGGGCTATGTAACGCTCCGGCCACATTTCAACGGTGTATGGTGGCCATTTTTCATGAGATGATCGAGGACTCCATGGAGGTCTTTTTGGACGATTTTTCGGTCTTTGGGAGTTCCTTCTATCTCTGTCTGCATAATTTAGATCGCGTGCTTACTCGTTATGAGGAGACGAACCTGATGCCTAATTGGGAGAAGTGTCATTTCATGGTTCGTGAGGGGATTGTGCTCCCGCCGCCTACTTCAGTGAAATCGATAAAGCCAAAATTGATACTATCTCCAAGCTCCCGCCGCCTACTTCAGTGAAATCGATTATGAGTTTTCTTGGGCATGTAGGATTTTATTGTAGGTTCATTCGTGACTTTTCTAAGATCGCCCGCCCGATGACTCTGCTTTTAGAGAAGGATAGGCCGTTCGTATTTTCTAATGAGTGTGTTAGGGCCTTTGAGTTGTTAAAGGAAAGGTTAGTGAGTGCTCCTATTCTGATTGCTCCCGATTGGAGCCTTCCATTCAAGATTATGTGTGATGCGAGCGACTTCGCAGTTGGGGCCGTATTAGGGCAGCGTAGAGTGAAACATTTTCATCCTATTTACTACGCGAGCAAACCTTAAACGACGCCCATGAGAACTATACCACGATGGAGAAGGAGCTACTGGCAGTCGTGTTCGCGTGTGACAAATTACGATCTTATCTTATGCTTTCAAAGACTATCATTTTTACTGATCATGCGGCTATTCGGTACTTGTTTGCGAAGAAGGATGCTAAGCCGAGGTTGATTCGATGGATCCTGTTACTTCCGGAGTTCGATCAAGAGATTTGGGATAAGAAAGGGGCTAGAGAACGTAGCTGCGGACCCACTACAAGAAAAGTGACCATTCGAGACTCAATTATCAAGGACTGAAATATCAGTCTCGAATACTTGATATCTAGGACTGATTTATCAGTTACTAATAATATTGGGGACTGATTTTTACGTGACATATTTTAGTGACTGATAATTTGTCACTAATAGCTTGACACCTTATTTGGGACCAAATTTCAGTTGGAAATATGTTTGTGCAATACAAGGTGTTGGAGGGAAACTTATTGGCGACTAATATTCAGTCCCAAGTAGGTAACGAAAAATGACAAAAAATTTAGGTGACTGATCTCCAGTATCTAACATGCAATAAACATATTAGAGACTGAAAATTAGTTCTTGATATTTGTAAAATATATCAAATTAGGGACTAATATTCAATCTTGAACATCTTTATATATGAAAGGATCAAAAAGACTCATATTTAGTCTATTGTTATTTGGCGCATGTTCTACCATATAAAGGAAAATGTATTGGAGGCTGATGTTTAGTCTCAGAACTTATCATGGATTTAGTCGTGTATATATCCGTGGATGAAATAAGCAGGGACTGATATTCCACCTTCAAAAGTTGACTCATATTTTATCATTATAAAAAATGTATTAGAAACTGAAATTCAATCCTATTAATAACTAGTCTCAGATGCCTTTACATAAACTAATTACGAAAATTGATTATAGAAATATTATAATATACGAACAAATTATAAATAAATAAAAAAATCTTATTTCAAATATTTTTATCTTAAATGCCAAATATGCTTTGGGCCTGAACCATTAAGTGTAACGGTTCACATTTTGTACTTTCCTTATTTAGAAAATAATATTCGTATTTCCATTTTCAGAAGCTTGTAATCGTATCATATTCGTAATTCATTTCCAATCTTGTAACCTGAGGTTTTGATCATAATGAAATTCTATTTTTATACATATACATGTTACACGTTTGAGATAGGCGTTATAATCTTGAATACATGCTTATACACGAAAAACCGATACTTGAAATACTTAAAATTGTCAATTACATGTGCATTATACTCATATAGTACCATATTACACTTGAAATGCTCAAAAACATGATTAATAACGAGTTTTTAGCACAAAATGATGGAATAATCAAACTCTAGAGGTCAAACCGTAAATTTTGAAAGTTACTTGAAATTCTACACATTCGCATGCCCATGCACTTGACGAAATAAGGTAATTGGCTCACTAAAGGTCTAAACTCAATGCTAATGGGCTAAGGATGGGTGGTTTGGTCTCAAGTCCCAAGGGACTTTATCACGCCACGTAGGCGACACATAAGTGACAGACTTTATCGTTAACTTCCACGATGTGAAATAGCGCCCCCTATAAAGCTCTTTTTAACTATATTAAAAAAAAGAAAAAAAAGATACATAAAAACAAATTGATTGGCTGATAGAGATGGACCTCATTGCTTTCTTCCTTTCACGTCCGCTAGTCCTTTGGTGGAGGCCAAGGATAGCGCGCCCATTGGTGGAGGCGGGATGGTATCGGGGCGCCATGGGACGCTAAAATGAGTGATGTGGCAGGGGGCGCGAAACCACACCAGGTGCTCTAATAACTAATCTAAACTATAAAAACAGTTTTATGAGTGAGCCTATGTTTATGTATGGGTATACCCTATTAATGTATTTTTTTTTACGTATACATATCGGATATTCTTTTTTAAAATAACGTGTCATTCGAAATATTGGGCCTTGGCCAGTGGTCCTCTCCGCCCACCTTCGAAATAGCGAGCTCGTTCGACTTTGGCTCGGTTGAATAAACGCTCGAATCGGTTTGGTTTGTAAAGGAACCGAGTACGAGTAAAGATCCGATCGGTTCGATTCAACTCGTGAGCAATCCTAATTGAAATATGCAAACCAAAATAAAGTATAGAAACGAAGCTTACTAGAAAATAATCAAAACGATACTTTCATTATTATAAATATAATATAAATATTTTTTATTACACTCTTAAAGAAATATGCACTAAAATATTTTTTTCTTCATAGCTAATGTATAAATATACATGTTTATTATTATTATTCGTTTTTCTTTCAAAATTGAGTTTCAATCTATACCCTCCACTCCACTCTAAATAATTTTAAATTTCCCTCTTCATACCCTCCACTCCACACTAAATTATTTTAAATTTCCCCCTTCAATATTTTAGAGATTCCCCTTACCCCGCCCCAAAACCAATCTTTATGCTCTTTTCGATCAAATCTCAACACGATGGTGAACAACTTCGGACCACCATTCAACAGCCTCCCCATCCTCGTTCAGTAGTCTCATCATCATCGTTCGGCAACCTTGAAGATGTCAAGTTCAATAGGACTTCTTGTTCTGACTTGCCCATCAAATCTGCATACGGTGCCCTAATCTTATAGTTTTGTGATTTTACTCGGTTCAATTCGATTATAATTTTTATCTGGTGCCCTAATCTTATAGTTTTCATTTCAGGTTTTGAATTACTGCTAATGGACACATCTGTTTGATGAAATGCCAGTGAGTTCTTGCCTCCCATTTAGATTTACTTTACACTTTTTTTTTTCTTTTGAATGAGCTGATACATTCACTCATTTAGATTTCAGAAACAGTTAAAAATCCTTCATATTGGCAGCATGTTAGAGATTGTTATTCTGTTTTTCTTTTTAATTTTGGGTAGAGATGACAATTATCAAGATTGAAAATGAGTAGACCAGTTTGACATGAATAAGTTCTTTAATGTATTCTCATTAGTTTAAATGCCTTGAGCAATGAAGCCCATTAGCAGCTAGTTTTGTCATTATAAAGACAAGATTTTGTGCTGGGAGTGGGAGGCTACGATCTTGACATGTGATGGTTATATGGTCTTTTTTTAAATATATATGTAAACACGGGAGTGGGAGGCTACGATCTTGACATGTGATGGTTATATGGTCTTTTTTTTTAAATATATATATGTAAACACCACTCTTAACTCTTATGCATGTAGGCCTGTAAACGAACCGAACGTTCATGAACTGTTCGTGAACTTGTTCAACGGGAAGTTTGTTTATGTTCGTTTATTTAATAAACGAACGAACACGAACAAAAAATTGTGTTCGTTTAATTAAATGAACGAACATGAACACACCTTCTGTTCGTTCATTTATGTTCGTTTATGTTCGTTTATTTGCGTTCGTTTAAATTTTAGTAAATACATAAATTGTTATATTTATATAAATATTAGGTTTTCTAACTATTTATATAAATATAGTAATAAAAAATGATATTTTGAAATTTTTCTTAGATCGTAATTGATCAATTACTTAATATTTATATAAAAAAAAAAACTACTTAATTTTAGTATCTATGAACCCTAATTTAGACTTATTTGCTTGTGTTCACTAATGTTAAATTGTGTTTGTTTATCTTTGGTCAATTACATTCATTTGTGTTCGTTTATGTTTGTTCAATCATGTTAATTTATGTTTGTTTGTGTTTATTCAAATTTGTTCAGTTACTTTTTTTATGTTTGTTTGTGTTCGTTTATGTTCATGAACTGTTCGTTTAAGCTTTAATCAAACGAACACGAAGATCCCAATTTCTTAATAAACGAACACGAACAAAAAAATGTGTTCGATTATATGTTCGTGTTCATGTTTGGTTAAAGTGAACTGAACGAACACGAACATGCCGATGTTCGTGTTCGTTTCGTTCGGTTCATTTACAGGCCTATATGAATGGCCACACACGAATCCACACCATATTGTATGTTTTTATATAGTCTTTTAAGCCTCCATGAGATGGTTCTCACTCTGAAAGTCACACCCACAAGCATACGCATGGTAAGGCCAACTAGACACCCATATTATGCATCAATGAGTTTTTTTAATTCAAGTAGTTATATCCTTTCTTTTGTTCTTTTTTTATTATTCAAAACACATGCATACACTTTTATGTTGTACATGACAAAAAATTGTTTTCTGATGAATCTTAATCTAGCTATCATCTAATGTCTATAAGATGAGTGGTTTTGATGCTGTTGATAACCTATGGGAGTTCAATTATGTTATGATTGGTGAGTTTTTATATCTTAAACTTATTTGGATTTTTTAGTTGATTTCAGTTTTAATTCATTATCTTGCTATTGTTGAATATGTCGGATATCAAAAAGCACATGAGATATGGTTTTTGGCTTGGTTTCTACACCGCTGAAGAAGAAGATAAAAAGGTAAGAGTGATCTAAACTAAAGTCCATGTAATTTATTATCATTTGAGTAATATATTTCTATGTGTGTTGTTTCTGGAAGGAAATCTTCACATAAAAAAGAACATAACCTCACTCAACATTTCCAAGAAACAAGGATGGCTAAAAGATCATTCATGCATTGAATATGTAAGTATCTCTTTGTTAAAAACTTTTAGTTTTTAATTATATTTTTGTGAAATATTGGTTTTAAATGTTGTTTTGGTACCTTCAATTATGTTAGGAAAATATTATTCAACATAGAGAGGCGGTCGTGAATATATTAAAATTTTGAAGAAATCACCGTTACTATTTCTATGGAACAACGAGCTTGAGAAAGAAGCCATAGAAAGTATTTGTGGAAGGGAGAAGCAATACAGTCTCCAGAGGTGTTAGGCTTGTGCTCAAGGAAAAAGATAATTGGATGAAATCTTCAACCTTATCATCTCAGCAAGATACAAGTGAGACCAGAGTTATGAGGAATAAGGTTATTGTACTCGGATGAAACTTAAACATTGACAGAGAAATATGAAAAAAAAATCAGAGTTCATGATCACAAAGCTTCCAGAACTCAAGTGCTGATAGTTTGGACGGATTATTAGGCATGGTGACAACATGATCTATGGCGACATGGCGTTAGTTAAGACATTTATCTATAAAATCTATAAGTTCTAGTATTGATCAATTGATATAATTTTGATCGGCTTTTGTTATGATATTAATGCTTGAATATATTGATTTTCGGAATCGAAGAAATAGATTTACGAATTTGGGAACTCAATTAAATTTTACAGGGAGTTATTTTTTAGTTTGTAAAAGAAATAAGAAAAACGTTGGAGACTGAAAATAAATGTTATCTTAAACTGATTATTAGACTTTAAAAGTACATATTAGGGACAAAAATAACATGCTATATACGACTAACTTTCAGTCCCTAAAAGAGCATATTAACAACTGAAATCTCATGGTACCAGGGACTAATTCTAAGTCCTTAAAACATCTTATTTGAGACTGATTTAGTATGGAATCACGAACATATTGAAACGCATCAAGGACAATATAAACATGTTTAGAGGACTGATATTTAGTCCCTAAATTTTTACATTAGGGACTCAAATATCATAGTATTCGAGACTGATTTACAGTCACTAAAGAAATGTATTGGGGACTGAATGATGTGGTACCGGGGGATAAATAAGGACTGAATTTTTATGTATCAAAGACTGACCGTTAGTCACTGTTATTATCATGCAATGGGGACTAGTTTTTAGTTACTAAAACCACTATCTAGTACTAGGTATCAAAGACTAGCCGGGGACTGGCAAATCAGTCCCCGATGACCATCAAGGACTGATTTGGATGTATCAGAGACTGATTAGGGAAGAATCGGGAGGATATGATTGGGGATGACCTTCCCCACGAGGTGTTGATGTTCATGAAAGTTCACGAGGAAGGCTTTCCCTGGTTCGCTGATCTAGCGAATTACTTTTCCACAGGTGACCTAGTGGAGGGCATGACATATCAGCAAAAGAAGAAATTATTTGTGGATGTCAAGCACTACATTTGGGAGGATCCTTACTTGTTTCGGATTGGTGCAGACCAGTTGTGAGGAGATGTGTGTTCGGTTCGGAGTGCCGCAGCATCTTGCGGCATGATCACGACGGGCCGACTGGTGGTCATTACGGAGCTGCTTATACCGCCAAACGGGTGTTTGATGTGGGATTTTACTGGCCCACCATTTTTTAGGACGCACATGAGTTTGTGCGTAGTTGTGACGCCTGTCAGCAGACGGGTAATATCTCATCCCGGAATGAGATGCCTCAGTACCCCATTCAGGTGGTTGAGATTTTTAACATTTGGGGCATCGATTTCATGGGTCCGTTCCCCATGTCTCACGGGAATTGATACATCCTAGTCACGGTCGACTATGTCTCTAAGTGGGTGGAGGCGCAGGCCTTGCCTACGAACGATGCAAAGGTTGTTGTGAGATTTTTAAGAAAGCTGTTTGCTAGGTTCGGAACACCTAAAGCCTTGATATCTGATCGAGGCACCCACTTTTGTAATTCACAGATGGAGTAAGTCTTGACACGCTATGGGGTCACCCATCGGCTTTTGACGGCTTATCATCCACAGATGAGTGGGCAGGAGACTAAGAGGATCCTGGAGAAAACTGTCGGAAATAGTCGCATAGACTGGTCTGACAAGTTAGATGACTCTCTGTGGGCTTTTCGGACTGCATATAGGACACATATCAGGACTACACCCTTTAGGTTGATTTATGGGAAAGGCGTGTCATCTACCGGTTGAGCTAGAGCATCGTGCATATTGGGCACTGAAGGCAGTCAATCTTGACTTGCTAGCTGCAGGTAAAAACCGGTTTCTTCAGATTCACGAGCTTGAGGAGTTACACGACGAGGTGTATGAGAAGTCGTGGGCATATAAAGAGCGTACTAAGGCATTGCACGACAGATACTTGAAGCAGGTGAAAGAGTTCAAGTGTGGGGAGAAGGTGTTGGTGTATAATTCCTGGTTGAAGTTGTTCCCAGGAAAGCTCAGGTCACGTTGGGCTGGTCCGTATGTGGTTACTCAGGTTTTTCCATACGGTACAGTGGAGGTAGAAAGAGAGGACGGTCAGAGATTTAAAGTTGACGGTCACCGTTTAAAACACTTCGTCGAAGGACCGACTGAGGAGATAGAGGAGGAGGTGATTGACCTCCCGATTATTAGCACGTGAGAACTTGGTTTGCACACTCGAGTTTCACTCGAGTGGTAGAGCTTGTATAGTTTTTTTAGTTTTTATTTTACTTTTATCGTTTGTGTTTTATGAGTCTAAATTAGTTGGTTTGAGTCAGTTTTTGTCTTTGAGTCAGTTTTACGCTTGGATTTGCTTTGTTTTGTTTGGAGGCTACCGCCCGTACTCAATCTCCATTTGGGCGGCAATTTTCAAGCTTATATCATTTTGTAGAGGGCAGCCCTAGCATATCAGTTTGGTCGACCACGAAGGAAATGCTATACGGTCATGTACGGGTTCGGATTGAAGACGCACGCAACTGGCACTGATTTTTATCCTAACCAGCTAAGTCCTTCCAATTCGTATTTTTTGTATATTATTTTAGGTTTTTATTTCTTATTTATTTTTAGTGGTCTTCCATCCTACATTGAGGGCAATGTAGAGTTTAAGTGTGGGGATGGGAAACTATGTTTTTAGGTAGAGTTGAGTCGAAAATAAATAAAAAAACTGAAAATTGAAAAATCCAAAAAACTTGAAAAATTAGAAAATGTCCTTGACTTAGAGTTTGCAAGTAAATACGGAAAATGATAGTATAGTCGGGTATGTTCGGTTCTCAAATAATAATAATATGAGTATAAAAGGTTGAGCACGTATCTGATTTGGGATGTGTGGGTAGGCTCTTCTGGTTTTTAGGTTCCTTTGAGTTGAAAATACTTAATATGTTAAGATACCAATGGGTACTTATCTAGGAGAAATAGAGAAGCCGAAACAGCCAATAACTGTATAAGGAATACCGTTATAAGCTAAAAGTTTTAGAATTTTTAATCAAAGAAAAAAATTATGCAACTTTGAATAAATGAGCTAGATTGAATAAAAATGAGGAATCCTTATTGGGAATGGTGACTCTGATTTAGATTTCCTCTAGGTTGAGTCAAAAGAAAAAAAATTGCTAAATTACCGAAGCTCACGTTGTCGCTCTCGGGATGGTGACTCTGGTTGAGACAGCCTCTAGGTTAGGTATGCAAAAAGTCTCGTGCTCATGAAAGAAAGAAAAAAGAAAAGAAAAGATTGATTTTAAATTCTTTAAGTTTTGGTATAAAACGGGTAGGAAATAACCAATTGGTTGTTCCTTTTATTTCATAAGCTTGAGGCGGGATTAGGTGATCCGTGGATTTTTAGTGTGAGACCCTGGGTTGATTAACTGAACTTGAACATAATTAGATGATAAGAACCTTGAAACCGGTGTTGAGTTTAAGTGGACGTTATATCTGCAATCGTAAGTTGACATGTGCTTAATTTTTAATTAAAAATATGAATTTTGAGATCGAATATTACGTTCACTATGATTCCATAGCGTATATCTTTTTCAGGGACGAAAAAGGTTTAAGTGTGAGGATATTTGATGAGCTCTAAAATATACATATTTTTATATAAATATTCCTATACTTTTGAGTAGATTTAGGGTTATTTTAGTTATATTATACTCAAAACTGGTTCATATATAAAGTTTGAAGATTTTAAAAGAAAACGAGTTAAAAAGGTGTATTTCGTCTCAAAAGAAACGTCATATCTGATTAAAGGTTCAAGTGGAATTAAGTGAGAAAATAAATGAGGCATTAACTGTTTTTTTTTCACTTCTCAATCGTAGGGGACTCTGCAAAAGCTAGAAGATAATTTATTGTCATACATTAATTATGAGTTTGGAGTAATAACTGTTATGGGTGGATTTTCTTATCCATATCCTGAAGATATATCCTGGTAATTATATGTTTGATACTGCGACCAGGATACTGCACCAGCATATTGGTAACATCCTGCGGGGATATCTTACTCGCTACTAACATTTATCTTTGGTTGCAAGGTACCAACGAATACATGGACTTGGTCTTCCTGAAGACTCGCTCAATATGGTTAGAAGATGAACGTTGGGAGCTGGAGAAGAAGTCCACAACAGTCATGGGGGAATATTCGCAGCATCCCAGATTAATAGGATTGTTAGTTATTTTCAGTTACTATATAAAGGGGTGATGGATCAGCATTAAGACACATCTAATCTCACACACTTTCACTCACTGATTGCAGCTACGAACACAAACACTCACAACACTCACGTATCACAATCATTGTCACACTTAGAGCTAATCCAAGCAATATCCTGAAGTTGTATCCTATTGTTGCAATCAATAAGAAGAACAAGGCAGCTGACGATTGTCAGCTCCCGAGGTTTTGTGCCGGCGATCTAGATTGATCAAGGGCTTTCCTCGTATATGTTGTGTCAACATTTACATTTATTGCATTTCTTTGTCATTTTGATATAGTTCATTATCCTGAAACTATATCCTGAAACTGTTTTCATAATCAACCAACTTAACACATTGTTCCAAACCACAATAGCACGCTACCTCACATACTAAGTTTGATCACTTAATTGCTTCGGTAATTTTTGACCAAAACAATTTGGCTCCCACCGTGGGGCAAGTGGTGTTATTTTTAACCAATACTTTGCTAAAATCACTAATCGGTTTTTTGTTCTCAATGTTTTTTGCAAAACTATTTTCAATGGCTTCTCAGTCAGGTTTGAGCTCTTCTTCGATGCTTACATCAACCTCTGCTGCAACTGGTTCATTGCCTCGTCCACCTCCACAAGTTTAGACTTTCCAAAGGAGAAATGAAAGCCAAACACCTTGAGACACTACTGCTTCTCAAAATGCTTACAGATCCGGTGTTTCAGGAAGAACTCCTATTTTTGCTTCTAATGATGAGATTCTGTCTTTGTTTGGCAGTATACAAGATCAAATGAGAAAGCAACAAGAAACCAACCAACTTATAATGAAGGAAATACAACTCTTGAAGTCCAGCTCCAAGAGACCTGCTGAGGATACAGTTACCGCTTTGCAGCCCAGGATGTTGAACTTCAGTTCATCAGTATATACTGAGGATAATCAGGGTAATATCATACCGAGTCGTTCCCAGAGCAATATTCCAGAGATACCCTCAACGGCCAGGATATCGGTTGTGAGAGATCCAGGATATGCTCCAGGATATGGCCAAAATCGTCAAGCTGGTAACTTGTCCGTTAACACTAATATTCCTGCTACTAATAACTTTGAACCTTCGCAGGATATAGATGTAACATCGACATTGTCCAGAGAACTCCAGAAATTAAAGGATATGATATCAAGTGGGCCCGAGGTAGTGCAGCCTATACCAGAAGTATCCCAGGATAGTCACAAGATATCCCACTTTGCTCGCCACATTTGTGATGCGGAAATTCCAAAGAGATTCGAAACTCCCAACATGAAGCTATATGATGGGACGACGGATCCTGAGGAGTATGTTGCCCAATACAGGGAAAGGATGGAAGTGAATCCAATTCCACCACATCTTAAAGAAGCACGCCTATGCAAAGGCTCCGGTTCCACCTTGACGGGATCAGCCTTAAAATGACTTTTAAATTTCCTACCTTATTCTATCACATCTTTTGCTCATTTAGTTAACTTATTTAACAATCAATTTTCTTGTAACAGGAGCTTTGAGAAACTAACAAGTGACCTTTAAAGGATAACACAGGGACCACAAGAATCCCTAAGGGATTATGTTAACAAATTCAGTAGGGAATCCCTGGATATCCCGAATCTTGATGTTGTTACCGAAGTGTTTTGGTCAAAAATTACCGAAGCAATTAAGTGATCAAACTTAGTATGTGAGGTAGCGTGCTATTGTGATTTGCAAAAATGCATTTAGTTGGTTGATTATGAAAACAGTTTTAGGATATAGTCCCAGGATAATGAAATATATCAAAATAATAAACAAGTGTGAGAAAAAAATAAAAGTTGACACATGATGTACGAGGAAAGCCCTTGATCAATCTAGATCGCCAGCACAAAACCTCGAAGCTGGCAATAGTCAGCTGCTTTGTTCTTCTTATTGCTTGAGTGACAGGATAATGCTAAAGTGTAGTTGCTGCAAGAGAAGAGAGTGTACGAGTACGAGAGCTCGAATGTGTGTGTTTTCCTACGATCCGGCTTATAGTTACTAGAATAAACAAATTATCCTATAATTCTGGGATACTCTTGAATATTCCTTCATGACCGTTGCTGACCTATTCTCCCGGCTTCAACGTCTTCTCCCAACAATATTGAGTGAGTCTTCAGGAGAACTGATCCTTGTGAATGTTACTATCGTGCAGCCATAGCCTACAAGCAAACCATTAGTTAAGATCAACATATTCCCACAGGATGTTACCAATATCCGGGTCCAGTATCCTGATTATCAATAAGAGATAAAAGGTCAAGATATGTAGTCAGGATATGGGCTCAGAATTTCACCCATAACAATTGTCCCCATAAATGTTGCCGTTGGGGATCCTGGACTAACGGTTACATTTTTCAATCTCTGCAAATCCTTAATGAGATAGAAGTGACTGATGTGACTTGGTTCAACTTCCCATGCATAATTCACTCATTACTTGCCTATATCTTCTCCTTTTCTTTGTATACTTATCACAATATCTCTAAAGATTCAGATAACGTTTCTTCTCTCTCCCTTCTTTTCCTTATCTTTTCATCTCTTCTTCTCTGATCGATCATGGCGAAGGGAACGAGCTCTTCAACCGTCGATTCTGCTCTGAAGTTTACAGCTCAGATTCTGCTCCAGTGCCCGGAGCGGGAGGTGTGCTCGTTTGACAATGCTCACTTATCCGCTCACAGTTCATCCAATATCTTCCCGGATGGAACGGTTTTCCGGCCGTTTGATCGGGACCTCTGATCAGACGTGTTGTCAACTAAATGGCTCTGTTTTCTTGCCATTCCTTTTACCTTAGGTCTTAAGTTTCCATTTTTTGATTTCATTATGGAGTTCTTTCGCACAATCGGCTTGAGCTTTAGCCAAACTATGCCCATGCTTTGGAGGGATTTAGTGGTTCTTGATCGCATCAAGAATAATCACGTACCTGACCTTTGTATTAACGATCTCCCTATGGCATACCGGCTAAGATCCCATGGTTCTAGCAGGTTCTTGTTTTATTCTACCACTAACAATCCTCTCGTTCTTCAGGCCACCAAGAATGAGGACGAATGGAAAACAAAATTCTTCTTCGTGAATAGAAGTTCCATCCCTTATGGGAAAGATTTTCCAGTGAAATGGTTGACCAGGGGTAGGAATTAGGGTTTTAGGATTATCCCCATACATATCATGTTTAATATCCTGTTCCGGCATCCTCATTTTCTTTTGTGCAGCAGATTTCAAGAAGTTAGCACCTCCCCTCACTGATTCAGCAGAGAGGATTGAGGTCTCTACAAGCAATCGGAAATCGAGAGAAGCTTAGTGCCAAGTCAAGCAACTTCAAGTCATCACTCCAGCTCTAACATGTCTGGTAAGGGCTTTTTTGTTTAAAATTCCTGCATAAGTTTTGTTAGTCAAGATATTGATTAACTAGGGTTAAGATTCCTCCCTTGTTTGCGCAGAACCAGCCAAGATCCCTGAAGTCTTTGACCTTGACGAGTTGGACAGCTATTCCGGGCCTGCTCCGGTAAAGATGGTGCGAAGTTCTAAGCCTTCTGTCACATCAAAGCCCTCCTCTAGATCCAAGCCTGCTGCTGTCCCCAAGCCATCCTCAGCCTCGAAGCCTCGTGCCTCCAGTTCTCGTAAGAGAAAAGAGACTGGCTCACATGCTACCCCCGTAGAAGTCTTTCCTTATGAGAACCTTGGGTTCGCAGAATCCAGCAGTCTCATGACTTCCTTCCTTAACCAGGTAAATATCCTTATCCTACATCTTGCAAGTATATACTGAATTGATATCCTGATTAGTTATACTGATATTTGTACCTTGCATTGTGGGGTCTAAACCGTCTGCTAGCCGCGTATGAGGAAGCTTGTGGAACAACAATCTTTCATGAGGCTAGGGCGAAGAAGACGGAGACAATCGTTGAGGAGCTGAGGACAACTGCTGCTACCAGGAAGCTTGTAGGGTCACCCAAGATGCTAAGGCTGCTCGGAGAAGGCCACTCAAGAGACTCAGGCAAAGCTGGATACTACTCAGACCTAACATGAACAGGATTTGATCTCCTACCGGGAAGGCCTCAAGCGTTCCGTCATCATTTCCCTCCTTCAGGCTAGGTTAAAGATGGCTTATGAGGCCAGAGCCGCGGGCTTTGAATGCCCAGCCTGGACCATCGAAGTCTGGAAGGCGAAATTGAGGGATCTTGGTGGCAAGCCCATGGAGTGTCCTGCCAAGCCGGAGGTTGGAGAGACGTCCAAGGCAACTGAGGTGGCAACTGATGCGGGTAGCAAGGCTGGCGAGGATCCTGGGGCTGATGCTGGATCGGATGCTGGTGGTGATGCTGCTGCTTGATAGCAGCGAAGTGGGCAATGTTGGATATTAATGCCTAGGCCGGAGCCCACTTTTTTTAAATTTGATGGTCTGTAACCCCTAACAATGTACTTTTCCTGCATTCCGAACAATTTACTTTTCCTGCACTTTAGATATTAGTACAATATGATGGCCGGAGACGGAGGGATCCTGAGTTTTGGACGAAGCCTTCGGTCATCAATGTTAATATGGTTTTTGAACTTCTTACATTCTTGGTGGATGGGTCTCGGTTTGAGATTAAGCCAAGAATGCAATATTCTGAACCGTTAATAATAAACTAATATTTTGACCTTCTCTTCGTGTTGTTTATATGTTGTGTTGAAAAATCTCATTTGAGTATCCTGATCAGGATACTTGTAAAATTCTAACCATTTTATCATTCTTCACAAGTTTTATAAAAACTTACCAAAATATAACTCTTTCATAAAGAATCTTACTATAGATAAGGCCTTCAAATTCAAAAGAAATAGGAATCCATACCAGAAATGCTTAGGATCACTTGTAATTTCCCTAGTGGGATTCAGCATCAACAAACATCAAGTACCAACATACATGTCCCATGTGCAGGGTGTTGCACCATCGCATAGCCTGCTTAGATATTCCATCGTTTAGTAACTGAACTTCGTATTTTTCCATCTTCTAAAATTCTTTATAAACTCAATTGCGGCTTAACTTATGTGCAATCCTGTATTTTGCTGGGGATAAACCCTTAATTTACTGTGGATACACCCGTAATCGTGCGCTACAGGCGGGAGTGAATAAACTCCAAGACTTTAGAAAGGTGAAAAACTTTAAACCTTAGAGAGTATGAAAATACCCTTTCGTGAGAGAGGGTGACAAAATTGTCAGCCACTGTTACATGAACTGGTCCCGCCATCTTGAACTATACCCAGATAACTTGCGCTCCAGGCAGGGTGTTTAAACCCAATTCGGAAGAAAGGTGAATACCTTTAAACCATTGAAGGGGTCTGTTAGGATCTGAGTTTGAATTACTTGTAGTTTTTGTTTCAAAAATGGAAAATGCTTGAATTAAAAGAGTTTTGCAGCGGAATAAGATGGAAAATTTTACTACAAGCAATGGTCGTTTGTTTTCATCATCATCATGCTTTCAAGTTGATTAACTTGCATGTGATTCACAAACTCCCCCAGCCTTTGCAATTACAGTTTGGTAATAAGAAAATACAGAGAAGATGATATGCGAAAGTTGATCTTTTAATAGACAAGTTTAAACTGTTACAGAAGTTACCTATTTATACTAACTATCTAACCTCTGAGCATCTTTGATGACGTCAGGGTTGATAGTGACAGGAAACTAATTGCAACTAACTGAAAACACTGCTAATACTAACTATCAGTGCTTAGCACTGTTACATTGATTTAACTAAGCTAATGACTAAACTCTGATCTCTATCCTCTGACCCTTGTAACTCTGGCAGACCTTTGAAGCTTTGTGAAGGCAAATGATTGGATGACCAGTCTTTAGGGAAAGCAGTGTATGTACATCAGAGGTTGTAACCTCTGATAGTTTAACCAAAGCTCGGATAGTGTTATTTGGCTTTGTATCATCTGTTCCTTTCATTGGGTTCAATCCAAACAATCTCCCCCTGGAACAGATGATGCCAAAAACACTTAATCTTGGTCTTTATTCCTCAGAAGGAATTCTCTTATTTGACCTTTGAATTGAAGTTCAAAGTTAAGAGATTCCATGTGATCAGCATCCTTCACCAGCTCTAAACATAGTAGTTCTTGGAAGTCTTCTACTGTAAGCTCATAAGCAGCTTCCATGGATAGTTTAGTGGCTGCACCATCAGACTTGAGCAGTGTCAATTCATGGGTGTCTTTGTCGACCTTCCATTTTAGAATTTTTGGGTCTGATGGTGTCTATCACCCTCACCTCACCCCATCTCATCACTTGGTTTTTGGAACCATATTGATTCTGAATCAGTTCTTGCTTCATTCTCTTCAACTTCAAGGCACTTTCAGTCATATCTTTCTTGTATAAATCCCATTTGGGAAGATTTGGCTTTTTGAGAGGGTCTTTCAACATTTCTTGCATTCTGTTGATTTCTTCTCTTAGCTCATCTATGCTCCAGTCCCTGAACTGTGCCCTTGTTGCCTTATACATCTTCTTCCATGATATACTCAATGAATTCACTTTTGAGCAGCTTATCTTCCCTTACTGACAACTGGTTGCTCAGATCTTTGACAAAGTATTGTAAAATAGTGACTTTACTCAGTTGAAAGGACATGACAATCTGTATTTCTCTATCATCTTTACCAACTGATTCTCTTTTGGCAATATCCTCTGCTTGCTTCCTTTTCAGTTCCAGGTAAGCATCAACATTTGCTGGTCTTGGATAGCCATCAAGGGATAGAATTGTTCTTTTGTCAGGGTCATCCTCTGAAAAGAAACTTAGGATCTCTTCCCTGACTGCTGGTAAATCAAGAGGATAGAACTTTGAGGCAGGAGTGACTTTAAGAGTTGGAGATGTTGTAAGCACTGATGTGGAGGTCACTGGTGTTGATGATATTGGAAGAGGTGCAGAGATCTCATCATCATTGATCACTTTTGTGATTTTTCTCCTTTTGAACCTTAGAGTGGGTGATGGTGGTTGTGGGATCTTTTGTGGTGTGTATAATTGATGGGTTGATGTGGGAAATGTGATCATGGCAGTGGATAGAGTTGCATTTGTTGCAACCTCTGCTGTATCAACAGATGTTGACACATCAGGTGCTGAACATCTGCTTGTGTGGATGTGGGAGTAATTTGGAAGATGTGATAGGTTTTTGAGAGGCATAGGTTTTAATGGTTGGATTGGTTGCAGGCTTAGTTTTAGGAGGTGTGGATGTTGGTTGCCTAGCTTTTCTAGCAGGTATCCTTTTTGATGAAGTACCAACCTCTCCTTTTTCTTTTTGCTGTTCAATCTTTTTCTCAACCAACACTCTGCTCTCCTCAATCACTGTCTTCTTTTGACTGGCCGTTGCCTTGGCCACAATTTCATCTGTTAAATCAATCTTCTTTGAACCATCAAGCCTTGGAATATTTATGGTAGGTCGGCCTTATCATCATCTATTGTTAACTTCTTTGGACCCAAAGGCTTCTTCCCCTTTTTGGCTTCATCTGTTGTAACAAATATAACCGTTGGAGGTGCATGGCCAGGGGTTGTGAGTAGATGTGCTTTGATGGCTTTAATGTCTGCTGCAGTGTCTTGATACCTTGATTCAAACATGTTTCTAACATCATTCATCTGATGCTTGTGTTGTAGATCCAAATAATGTTGTTGATGTTGAAACAGAGGGTTAAGAGCTTCTTTGAGATCAGCAGTGGATATAACAGAGGGTTGACTTTTTGTAGCTATCATATGCTTCAGTAAACTTTTGATTTCATCAACAGAACTTTCTATCTTAGTAACTCTCTCCGTCAAATCCTGATATTTAGATCATCATCTAATTTAATAGGATCATCTGAACTCCTACCAGTGATGGTAGTTATATCTATGTGATCATGAGCAGTGGTTTTAGGACCAGCTTCAAACATAGATGCCCCTTTGTCTTGGTACTGGGGACTTCCCACAACAGAGGTAACAGTTGTTGCCTCAACAGTGGTTGCCTCAACAGTGGTTGCCTTCAACCAAGTCTTATTAATGAAACCACTATCCAACTGAGAACTTGGGAGTTCAGCAATTGTAGTGGCTGCTTGTGTTGAACTATCACCAAGGGTTACATGTAAACCAAGGGATGTAGCCTCTTCATTTGTGTCACACCCTGACTCGCAGCAGAAATGGTAGTCGGGGCATGATTGGGTTTTCATCAAAGCTCATGACATTTACTATAAAGTTTCATATTTATTATTTCTTTTTAAAGAAGAAATTACAATAAACATACAAGCACCACATGTTCAAATACATTTTTCATGACTTCTTTATTTTTCTTCTAAGGCAATTTCCTATGTGTTCCTTGCTTCAACCAGTCCACCTGTATCATGTGTAAAAATAGGGTTTTGGGTCAACAAAAGTTGGCGAGTGAATCTTATGAAAATATTTGAACGAATTTGTTATATTGGTTATAAAAAGGTGTATAACCACATATGAATATACGTATATGTAAATTTAATCACAAAACACATAATATCAATTAATGCACACGCACACACCAAATGATGAACAATGAGATCAAGGCTCAATCAAACAGAGCCGATCTAATGAGGCACGCGATGCTCAACTCGTCTCCAACGAGGAACTGATGGGCCTAATGAATGATTTGCACGCAACTTGACAAAATGTAAACACACATCACAACAAACAACATTTACATCACACGTTTAGATCATATAATTGTAATAGCAAAAATTTGAATAAACGAAATAAATAAGGCGACAGATGATACACCCCAAAACATGAATAAAAACGGGAATTTGTAAGAATTCACTCACAGTGGGTGCGTTTTTCTTGATTGATGAAGAGTGCGCACGAATTTGGGATTAAACAGACGAAGGAAAACTAACCTAAAATAATAACGTGATAAATAGATAAATTAATATTTTTAATTTATGCTTTTTATTAGATTTTTATGTTATTGGGGTAATTGATACAAATTTTTAAAAGCTTAAAAACCTTATTTTGAGGTACTTTTAACTAATTTTCAAAGAAAATAAAAAGGATTTTTAATTAAAAAAATACCCTTTTTCTAAGGGTTGACTGGTCAACGGCCGGTTCAACCGGTTTAATTATTGGTAGCGTGTGAGGTTCGAACTCGTGACCTCCCGTATACGTGCACGCAGCTCTACCCACTGAGCTACGTGTCTAACCCGAAATAAACCCCATTTTAATTACATTTATATACTAATCAGTCTTAGCTTTATTTTGGTTTTATTTTAAAAAGGTTTTATTTATTTCAAAATGCTTACAACCGCTGCTTAGACCCGGCTCGAACTCGCGACCTCAGACATGCATTGCACATAGCTCTACCAACTGGGCCGTGTGACTAACCCGGCATAGACCAGATTTTTATTTTATTTATATACTTACTCGGTTAAAGCATGTTTTTATTTAATAAAAAGATTTGTTATAAGAACGGATCGTTGTACGTAATGAGACTCGAACTCGGGACATGTGGTTTAACTTTGCACACAGTCCACCGCTGGACTGTGTGTCTAACCCGGTGTATAACTCAAATTTAATTATATATATTTACAACTTGGAGCTTCATCTTCTTCCATAAAACAACCCAGAATTTGATTTCCAACTGATACCCATTCCATGCCGGTTCAGTTAGCTGGGTTTGAATGTTAACATAATAGACAACATATAACAAAGAAAAATTAAGGTAGTTATACCGATTTGAAGAAAAAGTTCAGATCTCCGGTTGAACTTCCGACGTCGTACGGTCTTTCCGACGAAATTCAGAGCTTGAGCAGAGCGTTTGACTTGTGATTGTGCGATTTTAAGCAGGTGATAGATCGATATATATATTGGTCGCAGAGAAACGGTTTCGGTTTTGAATCTTTAAAACCAATAATTGATTTCGGTTTTTTTTCCAAATTTTGAATTGTGGCTGATAATCGGGATCAGTTATGTATGATTGTTTCAAAGAAACCGTTAATCATATTTGATTGTCTGCTAAAGCTTTTGACCGTTTCTGAATTTCTGAAAAGAATTGGTTTACAGTTTGAAGGAAAGTTTGAGTATAAAAATTTAGTGGTTGGAATTATAAACAACTAGTGTGTGCAGCTTAGTGGTGTTCATGGTGTATGTGTTCGATGGGGACCCGGGTTCGAAACCCGGTCGCCCCTGTTTCTTATTTTTATATTTTAACATCTTAAATATTGGTATTATTTTTATTCTTTTATTTAGTCAAAATATTAATTATCTAATTTATTTATTAATTATGAAAATTACATTTTATAAAATGAAAAAAAAGAAAAAAAATGCGTAACGAAACTTTTAATAAATTCTAAAATTTTTAACAGAGCGGGTTTTGGAACCCGTTTTACGACAAATGTTACAGTATCCCCTACTTTTAGAAATTTCATCCCGAAATTTAGGTAGGAGTTGTAATAGGGATAAATTACAGGTATTTTGCGTTGACTCTTCGAGTTCCTGAGTAAACTCAGGTTTTCGTTCTAACTCCCAACGTACTCTGACTAAAATCTGAATATCTCTTAACAGGAAAAGGGTGGTGCGATGTTTGGATTTTGATTGAGGCGGTAACGTTCCTAGTATGGGTTGAACTGCTACAGGAATCGCTTTTTGATGCCTAAGATAAGAAACATTGATACACAGAGTTGTTTGACTGGATATGATCACATGCATAAGAGTTTTGAGAGAATTGATATGTTTGAAAAGATAAGGTTATATTATAAAACAAAACTTCAACCATGACGATATTAAAACCTACACGGAACTTCTCATAACCGCCTGACAATGCTTTTGATCCTTTGACAAGAATACTTATATATAGGAAGTACCAGCGGCGTATCCACCATATTCTTGTCAAATTTCCATTGGCTTTGTCAGTAAGTTATGATTAGTTCTATGTGATTCTAAAATCTACAAAACAAACACAACATCCAAAGCTTGAGTCTCAAATATGAAAGAATACACGACTGAATGACGACAGTACCTCTTTCGTTTGTTATGATGAAGGGGTCAGTCTATGAAAAAGTGAGACACAACCCAACTTCTTTAAATGATGAGATCGAGATACGTCGTGATGTATGATGATATGAAAGTTAAATCAACGAGTAAAGATATAAAACAAAATGTAATATCAATTTGTATTAAAATTCTTGAATACATAAATTCCCAATTTATAACAGGGATGCGTAAAGATTGAGATAATATAAAGAAAACATAAAAACTAGACGGTTTGAGTTGAGTCTTGATTCTTGGTGAGGGAAGGCTAGTTGGGTGGTTCGTTTGGGCCGTTATTATCTTCAACAGGATTGGCATTAATATTGTAAGCTCTTCCTCTTGCTGGTGGTGGAGCTGGGTTTGCTTGATTTGCTTGGTTAATTGGGTTTGCTTGAGCTTGGGCGTTTATGATGTTAACCAATCGAGGGCACGTGTTTCTAAAATGGGTAGGGTCCCCACAATTAAAGCAAGCTCGAACATGTGGAAACATGGGGTTGTTGATATGATTGGATCATGTTTTGGGTAGGGGGTGAAGCTTGGTTTTGAGGGGTACGACAAGTTTTGCTCAGATGACCATAACGCCCACAATTAGCACACAGTCGACAAGGTATGGTAGATGGATGGTGATAAAAACAGGTGTTGCATTGAGGGTGAGGTCCAATGTAAGGTTTCTTATTTGGGTTAGTAGAGCTGGGTGCTACTTGAGTGATTGGGATGGCTTGGAGGGGTACGGCTTGTGGAGTTGGTTGATTGCCTTGGGTGACAGCGAAATTTTGCCATCTCGTATTCTCTTAGAAGTGGGTTGAGAAGAGGATTCGGTCTGGGTTGAGTTTGAGGTTTCGGTTGATGCTTTATCCTTCTTCTTCTCCTCCTTGAAGTCTTTATTCCGTATGTGGTTTTCGGTGAGTTCTGTAGCTAATTCCATTGTTGCTTCCAAAGTTGCAGGTGTGGTACTTATTATAGGGTCTTGAATTTTTGAAGGAAGACCTCGAATGTAGTGCTTGATCAAACGGTAGAGGGGAATGAACAAGTTGGGGACCATCTGATTCAACTCAAGGAATTTCTTGTTGTATGTGGTGTGGTCGCCTCCTTTTGTTTCAAAGAGTAGAACTCATCTTCTAATTTCTTGATTTCGCTTCTTGGAAAAAAACATCTTGTCATTATCTCTCTCAACTCTTCCCAAGTCAAGGTTATAGCATCCTCAGCACCTCGCTTGCCCTTCTCTGTATTCCACCATGTAAGTGCTACTCCGAACAAACGACCGGTAGCATATCGCACCTTGCGATCATCGGGGCAGTCACAATTTAGAAAAGTGTTTTCCATCTCCTCAAACCAATGGAGGAGAGCGTGACACCTTCAGTCCCTTCATATTTTGGAGGATCGCAGGATTTGAAATGCTTGAAGGTGCATTTAGTGGTGTTGAGTGGAGGGTGGGCGACATTTTGTCCTTCTAGATTGGTTGGGGTGATAGGATTGGCGACAAGGGCTTGTTGGACTTGAACTACAATGTTGGGTATTACGGCGGCCATTTGTCGAGCGATTTGGGCAGCCATGCGCTCGCGGGATTTTCCTGATCTCATACCTCTACGAGAGAGACTAGAAGACATCTACAGGGAATACGTATCGAGAGTATGAGTTTGACGTTTTATGGGTCATGTGTCGTATTTAGAAATGAACATTCACAAAACAAATGAAGAAAATAAATTTGCTACATCCATAGGATGTCTTGGGCTTTGCTCATGTTTGGGCTCCCATATGTCCCCTTACTTGGCCTTGGTAGTCATGTGGGCCCCCATGACTACTGGGCTCTGGTAGGGTTCATATTGGTGTTGGCCTGTTAACACTTGCGCCACCCGAATGAAAATCGTAAAACATGACAGTAAAGTATAAGGTTGGAGGGTGTCTTGGTATGGACACAATGACAACTCAAAGTAGGGTTAGTTCGAACGACGTTTGGTGTGGCATGCTTTGGCCTAATAGGTCCTTCGTACTCTCATCGTTAGTCCCCAGGTAGGCAAACTAGTCCGTTATATTGGATTTATACGAATGCCAACCTAGACAGGACGTTTCGACTACCGGTACTCGTACCTTTCCAGTTACTACATGCCCGTCGTAGAACTCACTTTGATGAGATTGAAAAACGAAAAAATATCACAAAATCTTGAATAAAGGAAATATGAGGATGATTTGAATTTGTGAACATTGAAATATGCGTGATGAATGTATATGTAAGCATGTTATGTTTGACAACAAGTATAACTCATTAAGTATCACACAAAATGATAGTGGAAGTGTTTGCATGCATTTGTGTGTGTAATAAATACGAAACAAATAAATATAAATGAGTTTGCATGTAACCCTATAAACAATTAAAATCTAATCAACTATAGTATAGGCTCTAGGGTTCTAATAACCTATCCTATATCCCTATAGTCAAAAGCTCTGATACCAATCTGTCACACCCTGACCCGCAGCGGAAATGGTAGTCGGGGCATGATTGGGTTTTCATCAAAGCTCATGACATTTACTATAAAGTTTTATATTTATTATTTCTTTTTAAAGAAGAAATTACAATAAACATACAAGCACCACATGTTCAAATACATTTTTCATGACTTCTTTATTTTTCTTCTAAGGCAATTTCCTATGTGTTCCTTGCTTCAACCTTTCCACCTGTATCATGTGTAAAAATAGGGTTTTGGGTCAACAAAAGTTGGCGAGTGAATCTTATGAAAATATTTGAACGAATTTGTTATATTGGTTATAAAAAGGTGCATAACCACATATGAATATACGTATATGTAAACTTAATCACAAAACACATAATATCAATTAATGCACACGCACACACCAAATGATGAACAATGAGATCAAGGCTCAATCAAACGGAGCCGATCTAATGAGGCACGCGATGCTCAACTCGTCTCCAACGAGGAATGATGGGCCTAATGAATGATTTGCACGCAACTTGACAAAATGTAAACACACATCACAACAAACAACATTTACATCATACGTTTAGATCATATAATGATAATAGCACAAGTTTGAATAAACGAAATAAATAAGGCGACACATGATACACCCCAAAACATGAATAAAAAGGGAAATTTGTAAGAATTCACTCACAGTGGGTGCGTTTTTCTTGATTGATGAAGAGTGCGCACGAATTTGGGATTAAACAGACGAAGGAAAACTAACCTAAAATAATAACGCGATAAATAGATAAATTAATATTTTTAATTTATGCTTTTTATTAGATTTTTAAGTTATTGGGGTAATTGATACAAATTTTAAAAGCTTAAAAACCTTATTTTGAGGTATTTTTAACTAATTTTCAAAGAAAATAAAAAGGATTTTTAATTAAAAAATTATCCTTTTTCTAAGGGTTGACTGGTCAACGGCCGGTTCAACCGGTTTATTTATTGGTAGCGTGTGAGGTTCGAACTCGTGACCTCCCGTATACGTGCACGCAGCTCTACCAACTGAGTTACGTGTCTAACCCGAAATAAACCCCATTTTAATTACATATATATACTAATTGTCTTAGCTTTATTTTGCTTTTATTTTAAAAAGGTTTTATTTATTTCAAAATGCTTACAACCGCTGCTTAGATCCGGCTCGAACTCGCGACCTCAGACATGCGTTGCACACAGCTCTACCAACTGGGCCGTGTGACTAACCCGGCATAGACCAGATTTTTATTTTATTTATATACTTTCTCGGTTAAAGCATGTTTTTATTTAATAAAAATATTTGTTATAAGAACGGATCGTTGTACGTAATGAGACTCGAACTCGGGACATGTGGTTTAACTTTGCACACAGTCCACCGCTGGACTGTGTGTCTAACCCGGTGTATAACTCAAATTTAATTATATATATTTACAACTTGGAGCTTCATCTTCTTCCATAAAACAACCCAGAATTTGATTTCCAACTGATACCCATTCCATGCCGGTTCAGTTAGCTGGGTTTGAATGTTAACACAATAGACAACATATAACAAAGAAAAATTAAGGTAGTTATACCGATTTGAAGAAAAAGTTCAGATCTCCGGTTGAACTTCCGACGTCGTACGGTCTTTCCGGCGAAATTCAGAGCTTGAGCAGAGCGTTTGACTTGTGATTGTGCGAGTTTAAACAGGTGATAGATCGATATATATATTGGTCGCACAGAAACGGTTTCGGTTTTGAATCTTTAAAACCAATAATTGATTTCGTTTTTTTTCCAAATTTTGAATTGTGGCTGATAATCAGGATCAGTTATGTATGATTGTTTCAAAAAAACCGTTAATCATATTTGATTGTCTGCTAAAGCTTTTGACCGTTTCTGAATTTATGAAAAGAATTGGTTTACAGTTTGAAGGAAAGTTTGAGTATAAAAATTTAGTGGTTGGAATTATAAACAACTGGTGTGTGCAGCTTAGTGGTGTTCATGGTGTGTGTGTTCGATGGGGACCCGGGTTCGAAACCCGTTCGCCCCTGTTTCTTATTTTTATATTTTAACATCTTAAATATTGGTATTATTTTTATTCTTTTATTTAGTCAAAATATTAATTATCTAATTTATTTATTAATTATGAAAATTACATTTTATAAAATGAAAAAAAAGAAAAAAAATGCGTAATGAAACTTTTAATAAATTCTAAAATTTTTAAACAGAGCGGGTTTTGGAACCCGTTTTACGACGAATGTTACAATTTGTTGATGGGCTAGCAATGAATAAAGAATCAGATCCAGCCTCTTGATGAAGCATATTCTCAGTAATAGGTTGTTGAGAAGTGCTGGTTTGTGTCTGAACTAATTCAATTGCTTTCAGCAATGGTACAATTGTGGGTGGAAGTGAAGATATTGGTGAAAGTGGCTGTGTAGAAAGCGACATTGCCCTGGGAGAGGGGCCGTGGAAGATAGAGCCAAGTGGATCTAGAGCTTCATAAAGTGGTGTCCCTGTGTCTACAACCTTTTCCTATTGTGAGGATGAAGGAGGAGTTTCAAAGCCGGTTGGAGATCTTTGAACCATCTGCTGTGAAAAAGTAGCAGCAGTGGTTTGTGACTTTGGTGCTGTCAGTGGGTTAACCTCTGGGATCTCATCTTCCAGAGGACCTTTTTTTGGTTTGGTGGGCTTTTTGAAAATTGTTTTGGTTTTCTTTTTGGAGATTTTTGATGTGGGCTTCAGAGCAGCGGTTGTGGTGCCCTGATCACCAAGAGCAGTGGGCTCAGTAGCAAGAGGTTGAGTTTGAACATTTTGTTCAGGTAAAACTTGCTCAACCTCATCTACTTGTGTTTCCACAACTGTTTTGAGATTTTTGTAATCGACACAGTTTAGGGTAAACACTGATAAAGGATAGAACATGGGTTTTATAGGGTTTTGAAAAAGTGAACATGACGTGGCATCTGTTTGCAAGATCTGATGGCTAACATCTGTCCACGTGTAACCTCTGATGAAAAAAGTAACCGTTGAGGTGGCAAACCACTGTTTTAGGACAGGGGATTGGACAATACTGAATTTTAACACTATCAGTGAATAGCTATCAGTGTTTTGAAAAAGTGGTAAAAATGAAAGTCAGAGGATACACTTTTACAGTGGATAAGATTTTGAAGCCTATCAGAGGTTTTGAACAATCAGATGTTATGATCAGACTTTTAAAGATTTATTGAAAAATTCAATTTTAACTATTTTTAAGGATGAGTTTTTGATTTTCTGAAAACATTTTGATGCTATGTACGCATGAATTTACAAGAAACCTTGTTTTTAATCCATGTTTAGCATTTCAATTCTTGAGATCAATTTTTCAAAGATAGATGTATCCAATGCCTTTGTTAAAACATCTGCCCATTGATCTGAAGTATGGACATGATGCAAAGAAATTAAACCTTTTTCATAGCAATCTCTCACAAAGTGATGTCTGATGTCAATGTGCTTTGTAGTTGAATGAGAAACTGGATTTTTAATGATGTTTTCAACAGATTGGCTGTCCAATTTGAGTGGAGTCTTTAGTGCAGTTACATCAAAATCCAACAACTGGTTTTGAAGCCACAAGAGTTGAGCAGTGCAGCTAGCAGCAGCAATATACTCTGCCTCAGCAGTGGATGTTGAAACTGCAACCTGCTTTTTGCTTTGCCAAGACACTAGACAATCACCTAGGAATTGACATCCTCCTGATGTGGACTTCCTTGTAGTTTTGCACCCAACAAAGTCACTATCTGAAAAACCTGAAAGTTCAATATTTCCATTAGCTGGATACCAGATACCAAGTGTGGGAGCACCTTTTATGTATCTGAATATCCTTTTTACAGCAATAAGATCAGACTTTCTAGGTAATGCCTGTGATCTGGCATAAACACATGTTGTAAACATGATGTCTGGCCTTGATGCAGTTAGTACAATAAAGAGCCAATCATGCTTCTATAAAGAGTTTGATCAACAAGGTCATTTTTACCATCAATGGTGACTACCTTGGAGGTTGCCATGGGTGTGCTACATGGTTTACAATCATCCATATCAAACTTTTTAAGCAGTTCTTTCACATACTTGTTTTGATGGATAAATGTACCATTGTGCAATTGTTTAACTTGGAGACCAAGAAAACATTGGAGCTCACCCATTGCACTCATCTCAAACTCTGCTGCCATGAGTTTTCGAAACTCTTCACACATAGCAGTGCTTGTGGATCCAAAAATGATGTCATCCACATAAATTTGGACAAGCATAAAATCTTTTCCTTTCTATTTTAAAAATAGGGTTTTATCTATTTTATCTTTAGTAAACCTTATGGATAAGAGAAAAGTGGATAGAGTTTCATACCAGGCTCTTGGCGCTTGTTTCTAAGCCATTCAATGCTTTGTTGAGCTTGTAGACATGATCAGGATGGAATGCATCTTCAAAACATGGAGGTTGACAGACATACACCTCTTCTTTGATTTTTCCATACAAAAATGCACTCTTTATATCCATTTGAAACACCTTTATGTTGTGGTTAGCAGCAAAAGCTAAGAACAGGCGAATAGCTTCCAACCTTGCTACATGAGCAAAGGTCTCATCATAGTCTATACCTTCTTCATGTCTGTAGCCTTGAATCACGAGCCTTGCTTTGTTTTTTACCACAATACCCCTTTCATTAGTTTTGTTTTTGGAGACCCACTTTGTGCCAATTGGACTTACATCTTTTGGCAGTGGCACAAGCTCCCAAACTTGTTGTCTTTCGAACTGAAGGAGTTCTTCTTGCATGGCTTCTACCCAACTGTTGTCTTTCAGTGCCTCTTGGTACTTGACTGGCTGTATGAGTGATAGAAAACCAGCAAAAAGACAAATATTTTGGGATTGGCTCCGTGTGAGCACCCCAGATTTGGTGGTGCCAATAACTTGATCTGCTGGATGGCTTTTGAGATAAATCAGATCACCTTGGTATGGAACAATAGCATTTTGAGGTGATGGCTGCAAATGTGTATCATCTGAGCTAACCTCTGTTGGTGAATTTGAAGTATCAACCACTGATGAGAATGGAGGTGGAGGTATTAGGGGTATAGAGGTAACATTCTGATGATTTTGCTGCCCAAATGTAGGACTTTTATCAATAGATGTTTGATTTTGGGAACTGGCAGAGGTTTGAGGATCAACCACTGTTGACCCAGAAGTGGCAGAGTTTACACAAGAGCTTGTAGCACCTGATCCTCTGTTGGAAGAATAGACTTTTGTTTGTGGAAGCACACAGTCATATCCTTGATCTTGATCTTCCTCAGATGGTTGTGGTGTACCTGCATTATCTAGCTTGATAGAGACATCAGCAAATGTGAATTTTTCTAAATCAAAAAGTTCTGTAGGATTTGCTGGATTTTCAGTGATGAAAGTTCATTGAACTTCACATTTAAAGTTTCTTCAACGCACTTGGTCCTAGAGTTAAAAACTCTGTAGGCTTTAGCAGTGGTTGAGTATCCCAGAAAATAACCATACTTTGGCTGCAAACTTAGATATAGAATCTTCTAAGTTCAAAATGAAGCATGGACAGCCAAAAACTTTAAAATAGGAAATCAGAGGTTTGATTTTATACAAAATCTCATAGGCAGTCTTTTGATGCCTGGGGTTAACAAAACTTTGTTTTGAACATAACAAGCAGTGTTTACAGCCTCTACCCAGAAAGACAGGGGTAAGCCTGAGTCTGCTAGCATAGTTCTTGCTGATTCAATTAAAGTTCTATTTTTCCTTTCAACCACCCCATTTTGCTATGGAGTTCTTGGAATGCTATATTGTCTAACAATTCCTTTTGACTCACAAAAAGCATCCAACTCCCTATTTTTAAACTCTATTCCATTATCACTCCTAAAGATTTTTACTGGAAGATCAAATTGCTTTTCTACTTGTTTGACAAAGTTTTGCAAAATGCATGCAGTTTCATCCTTAGAGTGGAGAAAGAAGTTCCATGTAAACCTAGAGAAATCATCAACTATCATTAGGCAATACCTTTTGTGTTTTAAGCTCAAGATTTGCACTGGGCCAAACAAGTCCATGTGAAGCAATTGTGAACACTGGTTTGTTTTGGACTCTTCAATTGATTTGAAAGAACTTTTAGGCTGTTTGCCTTTTAAACAGGAAACACAATGTTCATCACAGGAAAATAGCTTGTGAGGCAAAACTCTTACAAGACTTTGTTTTGAGAGTGTGGTGATAGTTTTAAGATTTGTGTGTCCAAGTCTTCTATGCCATAACTCAGTCTCTTTGCTAGAAGCAACTGAGAATAAGCATGTTCCACACATAGGATTATCTTTTAGCATATCTACCACATACACATTCCCACTTTTGTGTGCAGTGAGTTGTGCTTTGCTCTCAGCAATGAATTAATCAATCTTTTTAACAACCTCTGGTTCCACAATTTGACAGGTTTTCTTAGTGAAGAAGGATCCATATCCTCTGTCACTCATTTGTGAGACACTCAGCAGGTTAAATTTCAGATTGTCAATTAAATTCACATTTTCAAACTTGAGTTTACCCGCAAGAACCGACCCCGACCCTAAAACCTTTCCCTTTGAGTTATTACCAAAATATATATCACCCCATGAGCCATGAAGTCCTTGAGAAGGGCTCTACATCTTGTCATGTGCCTAGAACCTCCACTATCTACATACCATAAGCTATCAAGGCAAGTAGAGGGTCCCTGCACATCAAGTAAATAGATCAATTAAGATTGGTCTCCAAAGCCAAAATGGCTTTGGATGGGGTCACAGATGGTCCAGCCTCAAGTCTAGGACAATGGTCAGTGGTTTTAAAATTTTCTTGTAACATCTGCTCTTGACCATTTCCTATCAGATGATTGTATCCATAAGGGTGTTTGTTTACTCTTTGCTTTGAAGGCTTTTTGTAACCTTCATAAGCATGAGGAACCTTTTTATAAGCAGGTTGGCCATACCCTCTTGGAAATGAGTTTGATGGTGGGCATCTGTCACTTGCACCTCTCTTTGAATAGAGGTATTGGTTAAGGCTTTTGTAACAAATGTTTCAATTGGTTCAAAACTCTGCTTAGATTATTTCCAGCAGAACTTGAACTTTCTCTTTCTAGTGCTTTTGCCTTGATCTCTTTTACCATTGTTCATAGTTTTTGAGATAGGCACACTGTTGAGTTGAGTGATTTGTTTTGTTGCAGATGGTGCATTTTGAAGAGCTCTTGATAACACAAGTTTTGTTAATGTCATAGGCTTTTAAAAGAAAACAATCTGCAGCCACGTGATTTCTTTTCTCAAAAAATTCACAAAACAAGTTTTTAATCTTTACTCTTCTTTTCCTATCAGATTTTTTATCAGCAGTGGTTGTAACCTCTGCTGGTACATCTTTGATAAGGATCACCAGTGCTTTTGGGGCTTTAATACCATCAGTGGTTGTGAAGTCCATTGGCTTAAAGTTTTCTAAGATATCACATTCATCTGACCAGGTTGGTTTAAACTGATATTTTTCAATTTCTTTGTCTTTTGTTGAAACCTCTGGTTTTCCAAAACAATTTTGTTTCCAGCTTTATATGTGATTTTTATCTCTTCACCAGCCAAATTTTTGGGGACTACTTCAACCAACTCAGGATCAATTTCAGCAACATTTTTCTCATTTTGGTCATAGGTTCTAAAACCTACACCAAACTTAAATGTTGCTCTTGATCTGAGCATCAAGCGTAATCTCATAACCTTTACAGGACTCAACCCATTTTTCACAAGTGATTTGGGTTTCTTCTAACTCCTTTTACAAACTTGATATTTTTCTACCATAGTTTAGAGTTGGTCCTTGGTTATGCTTGATTCATGTCTCAGGCTACTCATTTCAGAATCTTTTTCACTTAACTTTGATTTGAACTCTTTAATCAGTTTTTCAAAATTAAGTTCATCTTCTAAAATTTTGTTTCTCAGGTTTTCATTCACCTTCTTGATGTTTGCAAAAGCAATGATGCATTTGTCAGAACATAGATCTTTAAGGATCTGAGGTGATACCTTTGTAGCAGCCATGAAAGCACAATCACACTCATCTTCACACACATCAACATTCCATGGGTCAGTAGGAGAGTTCTTTTCCTTATCAGCAGTATTTTCTTTTTCTTCACTTGAAACCATTGTTTCATCACAAACTTGAACTTCATCAGTTTTTGACACTATCTCCACAGATTCAACACCTTCAGCAATTGTCTCTAAGGCCATTAAACAAAATTCTTGTTCAACATCATTTTTGGCCATTAAAGCAAAGTTTTCATCAGTCAAATCCTCAGGCAAGCTGCTCCAGTCAACATAACTTTGTGTGAAAAAGCTTTGTTGACCAACCTCTGCTGGACTAACAGTGGTTTGAGCAGGTTGTGTAACAATGGGTGCTTGTTGTACAAGCACTTGAGGATGTGATGGTGCCTGAACATATTGAATTTGTGGAGCAGTGGATTGAACATAATGCACTGGAACAGTGGTAGCAGGATGTGCAAAGTGGGCAGTGTTTTGAACATGTTGAGCAGGGGCATATTGGGAATAATGAGTAGTGTTTTGTGTGTGCTGAGGTCTAGGGCCAGGATTAGTCACTATTGGTCCAGAATTTTGAGACCTGCATTCTCTGGCAAAGTGTGCTAGCCTATTACACTTATAACACTTGACTTTTGATTTATCCAGCCCAACCTTCAACCCCCCATGCAAACCTGAGAATTTTCTACCAGTTCTCTTATAGAATTTACTAGCCCTAACACTCAATAGGGCCAGTTGGTGCAAAATATCCATTTCCTCAAGATCAGAAGGTTCAATGTGTTGTAAATCATTCAGCTCAAAGGATAGATTGTCAGAGGTTTGGCTTTTCCCACTAGCAGTAAAAGCATAGTTGGGTGCATATGTTTCAGATCCAAAGTTCCCACCAGATGTAATATCTATATAGTGATCATAACTTTGGTCCTTATTGCTGCCAGATCCCTCTTCTTGGCCAAAAAGAGCTGTATTACCCAATGAGTAATCATCAGTCATTTTGCCAGAATCTTGCAACTTCTTTTTCTGGTTTAACTCTCTCTCATAGGTGAGGAGTATCCATGAAGTTGTGTCAACGACATTTCTTTAAACCCAACAGACTTTCTCGTTACATAAGCTACAATCTCCCACTTGTCTGGTAACGATCTAAGGAAACGACTATTGACATTCGAATTAGATAGAACCACGTTAACCAGTCTAAGTTCACTGATGAGACAGCTGTAACGTTCGAACTGTTGTGTTAGAGACTCTCCTTTCAAGTGACAAAATGTTTCATACTGCTGATTTAGAACTTCTCTGTTACTTTCTATCACTTCCTCAGTCCCACCGAATTGCTCTTTAAATGCATCCCATAACTCCTTTGCACTATTGCAATGGCGTAGACCAGCATAAATTTCATTGGGTAAGGCCAAAGCAACTATGCTAAATGCCTTAGCATCCAATTCAATTTTCTGGAAATCCTGCTCCGAAAAGTTTTCAGGATTTTTTGGCACTTGTTTAGTTGGATCCTCTGTGCTTGGAACCATTGGAACGTGAGGTCCATAAGCAACAGATCTCCAGCAACCGGTGTTTTGCTGATCAAGGATGTGACCCATCCGTCGTTGCCAAATGAAATATTCATTTCTTTTGAGCATCGGCGGTTTGAACAAGGATCCAGAATTGGCAAACTGTGTGTTTTGAGACATTTTCAGTTGATTGTTACAGATTTTATTTTAAAAACTTTGAACGTAATAAAACTCTGAATATCAAGCTAAAACAACCAAACTGATTAGCAAGAGAGCTGATCTGTTCGAACCAAATCGATTGTTAGATTGAATTTGATGAATCAAGCTCTGATACCAATTGTTAGGATCTGAGTTTGAATTACTTGTAGTTTTTGTTTCAAAAACGGAAAATGATTGAATTAAAAGAGATTTGCAGCGAAATAAGATGGAAAACTTTTACTACAAATAATGGTCGTTTGTTTTCATCATCATCATGCTTTCAAGTTGATTAACTTGCATGTGATTCACAAACTCCCCCTCAGCCTTTGCAATTACAGTTTGGTAATAAGAAAATGCAGAGAAGATGATATGCGAAAGTTGATCTTTTAATAGACAAGTTTAAACTGTTACAGAAGTTACCTATTTATACTAACTATCTAACCTCTGAGCATCTTTGATGATGTCAGGATTGATAGTGATAGGAAACTAATTGTAACTAACTGAAAACACTGCTAATACTAACTATCAGTGCTTAGCACTGTTACATTTATTTAACTAAGCTAATGACTAAACTCTTATCTCTATACTCTGACCCTTGTAACTCTAGCAGACCTTGAAGCTTTGTGAAGGCAGATGATAGGACGAGCAGTCTTTAAGGAAAGTAGTGTATGTACATCAGAGGTTGTAACCTCTGATAGTTTAACCAAAACTCGGATAGTGTTATTTGGCTTTGTATCATCTGTTCCTTTCATTGGGTTCAATCCCAACAGGATCTGAATCCCTTAAACGTGAGAGAGGGGACCAATCCTCTAATCTTTCGACTTGTCTTGAGCAATTATCCTGGAGTGTCATCTTGAAGAGTATTCCTATAAAACATCTTCCAACTAAGGTGGGTGTTAGCCTTAAGTCAGTATAAGTTTTCAAATAATAATAAACAATTTATATTAAAACATATTCAAATAAGATAGAAGTCATACCATCCTGGGCTAGAATTCAAATTTTAAGCTTACTTGTAATAAACCTTAAGGTGTATGGCATTCCAGGATCTTGGTATCATATCTCCCTCCATGGTCTTGAGCCGGTATGCTCCTTTTCCTGAATTAGACTCAAGTTCGTATGGTCCTTCCCATTTTGGAGCTAACTTTCCATCAGCAGGATTGGTTGTATTATAAAACGCTTTTCTCAATACCAAACTTCAACCTGAAACCCCCTGGTTCTTAAATTTTTGTTGTATGACTTGGCTATCCTTTGCTGGTATGCTGCCATCCTTAGCTTGGCTGCATTCCTTGTTTCATCAACAATGTCTAATTCTTGATATAAGACTTTGGATTTGATTCTGGATCCCGTAGACTTGATCTAGCTGTTGGTATCACCATCTCTGTTAGAATCATTGCTTCTGCTCCAAATACCAATGAGAACGGGGTTTGCCCAGTAGCATTCTTCACAGATAGGACAAATGGTACATTTTCCTTTTTAGCACCTAATCTCTTCTTCAGATTATTGACAATTATTTTGTTTGAAGATTTTGCATGTCCATTAGCTTGAGGATGCACCGGTGTTGACGTAATCATTTTGATCCCCCAAATTTTACAAAAATATGTAGTTCTTTTGCTGATGAATTGGGAGCCATTGTCGTAGATTATCTCGGCCGGTATCCCGAACCTAGTCAGGATATTCCTTTTGATGAAAGACACCAATTCTTAATCCCTAACTTGGGCAAACGCTACCGCTTCAACCCTGGAGAAATAATCCGTCATTGCTAGCATGAAAACCTTTCCTCCAGGAGCCGGAAGTTTTCCCACTATATCCATCCCCCACTTCATAAACGGCCAAGGAGATATGATAGGATATAACGGTTCTACAGGCTGATGCAGTATATTGCTATGTCTCTGACATGAATCACACTTCTGAGCGTACTCCATAGCATCCTTTCTCATGGTTGGCCAGTAATATCCTGTCCTCAATACCTTTGAAAACAAAGCTCTGCCCCCAGTATGGTTGCCACAGTCTCGTTCATGTATATCCTGAAGCACCTCCTTAGTTTCGGGATCTTCTAAGCATCTTAGGTATGGACCTGCAAGAGATTTCATGTACACGATATTATCTATTATTGTAAAGCGAGATACCTTCATTCTAAAAGCCCTAGGATTTTCATCATTCAGTATATTTCCTTCTTGTAGATACTTCATGATCAGAGCCATCCTGGATTTAGGATCCTTCTCAGGATATCATTACCAAGATCCTGGATACTAGCTACTTCTTTATCCTGGGATTTAGGATGTTCCATCGCAGGATACAAGATATGCAGTATTGGTATCCTGGTTCGTTGACGTACCTGTTCAAGTGTAAATATATCGAAATATCCTGCTAATTTTTTTTAACAATTTCAAGATATTCAGCCAACTTTTCACCTTTTACTGCATAGGAGCCATGGAAATGGTTAGCAATTAACATGGAATCAACATATACTTGTAAACATTTAATATTCATACTTCTAGCTAGTTCTAATCCTGCTATTAAGGCTTCATACTCGGCTTCATTATTCGTAGCAGGGAATTCACATCTAATAGCCTGGGGTAATAAGTCCCCCTGTGGTGATTTTAGTAGAATTCCTAATCCTACACCTCGTACATTGATGCACCATCAGTATATAATATCCAAGTGTCTGAGCTTTCTCCTAGTTGTTGGACTTCTAGGTCAGCTTCTTCTTGAATATCACTACTAAGATCAGCCACAAAGTGTGCTAAGGCCTGAGACTTTATAGCATTTCTAGGTGCATATACTAAATCATAAGCACTCAGCTTAACAGACCACTTAGCCATCCTACCAGACATTTCAGGTTTCCTAAGCACATTTTAACAGGATAATTGGTTTTAACATGTATCCTATGTGTTTCAAAGTAATGTCTAAGCTTGGTTGAGGCCATAACTAAAGCTAATATTAGTTTTTCTAGGTGTGAATATCTAGTCTCAACATCTAACAAGCTTTTACTAACATAATAAATAGGATACTGCTGACCTTCATGATACTTTACCAGGACAACACTTACTGCATTCCTTGATACTGCAAGATACAGGGATAGAGGTTCACCATCTTCAGGTTTCATTAGTAGGGGTGCACTTGAAAGATATTACTTCAATTCTTGTAGAGAGACTTCATGTCTTTCTCCCCATTCGAATTTTTTGTTCTTTTTCAGGATATCATAAAATTCTTTGCACTTTTCTGAGGATCTTGATATGAATCTGTTCAATGCCGCTACCCTTCCAATTAACCTCTGAACATCCTTCATATTGGATGGTGATTTGATATCTAGGATAGCCCTGACCTGTTCTAGGCTTGCTTCTATTCCTCTCTTGGTTACCATATATCCCAAGAATTTTCCTGGCCCCACTCCGAAATGGCACTTGGTAGGATTCAGCTTCATATTTTAATGGTCCAGGATATTGAAAACACATTCTAGATCCTGGAGGTGATTCTCCATTTTCTTGGATTTCACCACCATATCATCGATATATACTTCCATAGTGTCCCCAGTTTTCCTTGAACATCATGTTGACCAGCCTCTGATATGTCGCACCTGCATTTTTTAAACCAAAGGACATAGCAGTATAACAGTATATACATGTTGGTGTCATGAATGATGTATCCTCCTGGTCGGATGGTTACATTTGGATTTGTTGAAATCCTGAGGATGCATCCATGAAAGTCAGCATTTCATGTCCAGTAGTTGCATCTACCATGGAATCTATATGAGGAAGTGGAAATGGGTCCTTCGGACATGCTTTGTTAAGGTCCGTGTAGTCAACACAGACTCTCCACTTTCCATTCTTCTTTTGGACCACCACCACATTTGCTAGCCACTTAGGGAATTTGACTTCCTAATCATCTTGGACTTTAACAGCCTCTCTACTTCTTCTTGTATGATTACATTCCTCTCAGGAGCAAACTTCCTTTTTTTGTTGAACAGACCGGAAAGACTTGTCAATTTCAAGTTTATGAGTTATGATATCTTTCGATATACCTGTCATATCCTCATGCTTCCATGCAAACTTGGCCATCCTGCATTTTAAAAAGTTAGTGAGCTGTTATTAAATATCCTGAGGGATATTGGTTTCTACAAGCACCGAGATATCCAGATTATTTTCGTCGAGGATAACTTTTTTTAGATCCTGGTCTGATGCTTCCACGATATCCTGTGCTTGTATCATTAATTGCTATGCTGCCTGGAATTTCGTTGAGGCCTTCATTGAAGAGGAGTAGCATTCCTTCCCCTCCTGCTTGTCACTTTCAACCTTGAGTACTCCCCAAGGAGTAGGGATCTTGACACATTGATGATAAGTGGAAGGTACAGCTTTCATATCATGAATCCATGGCCTTCCTAACAAAATGTTATAGTAGGACAACGAATCCATGACACAAAACCATTGCATCAAGTTCACTCCCTCAACATACACAGGCAACTTTATCTCTCCGACAATATTTTTTGCTTCTCCATTGAACCCTATGAGTACCGTTGACTTTGAGGTAATTTCGGCTTCTGGGATATTCTTTCTTTTCAAGGTTTCCAATTGAATGATGTTGACCAAGCTACCATTGTCTACCAATATCTTGCGTAAAAAATGGTTAGCAATATACAAACTAATTACCAGACCATGATGGTGAGGATCCTGGATGTTATCCCGGTCATCACTGTCGAATGTTATCACTTTATTATTTGTAAGCATTGTCATCCTTGTCGTTTTGTCTCCTCTTTCTGCCTTTGCTTACTTGGCGTGCCTTTTAGCTGCAGAATAAGAAGTTCCACATATGTCGGATCCTCCAGATATAAAATTGAATATCTTAGCATCTGGTGGCGGGGATGCTGCCCTTTCAGGATTCTTGTCAGTATCCTGACCCTTATTCTTCTTTTTGCCAAGAAGTTCCTTCAAGTAACCTTTGCTTAGCAAATAACTTATCTCCTTCCTCAAGGCCATACAGTCTTCTGTCATGTGCCCAAAGTCCTCATGGAAGGGACACCATTTTGACTTATCCTTCCAGTCAGCCTTCTGTTGATTCTTTCTTGGCCATCTTGCCTTGTCTCCTAAACCCTGCATGGCATACATTAGTTCAGGAATGTTAATTGAAAAAAAATATTATGATAATTCAGGATATTCTTCTCCATCTTCATCCTCAACAACATTCACTCTTTTGTTGTCATTTTTAGCATATGGCTTGGAGCGGTATGGTTTATACGAGGATTCTGACTTCCTATTCGTCGATTCATATGTTGAGGATGCATTCATCCTCTCTTGCAATTTCTTGTCGTCCTCAAGCCTTATATATCATAAGGCCCTAGTCCAAGCTTCGTGCAAGTTCCTGCAAGGATTCATCACAAGATCCTGATAAAATTGGAAATCCTTTTGTAATCCCATCTTGAATGCTTGTACTGCCGTAGCAACATCAAGATTCGGGATATCCAGAGATTCCCTACTGAATTTGTTAACATAATCCCTTAGGGATTCTTGTGGTCCCAATGTTATCTTGTAAAGGTCACTTGTTAGTTTCTCAAAGCTCCTTCTACAAGAAAATTTACCATTAAATAAGTTAACTAAATGGGCAAAATAAGTAACAGAATAAGGTGGGACATACAGAAGCCATTTCAAGGCTGATCCTATTAAGGTGGAACCGAAGCTTTTGCATAGGCATGTTTCTTTAAGATCTGGCGGAATTGGATTCACTTCCATCCTTTCCCTGTATTGGGCAACATGCTCCTCAGGATCCGTCGTCCCATCATATAGCTTCATGTTGGGAGTTTGGAATGTGACAACACGTAATCTCGAGGTAAAAACCAATGTCTGTTGTGGCAAGTTAGTTATGTTTTTTGAGCTAAAATATATTATTTGAACGACTATTCGAACTAGGATTCTTATTATTCGCTTGACCCGACTCAAATCGCTTGACCCGACTCAAACTCGCGAGGCCAAAATCCAAACTAATTGTATATAGATATGCACCTTTTGTGACCCGCACCATAACCTTATTACTATATATTATATTAGTTGGGTTGATTAATGTTATTTTATAATTAGTTGGGTATATGTAAAAAAAATGTATACTAATAATCCAATTGTTGCCAACCCCACTCTTTTTATTTTTTTTGTGATCAGCCTTATCGGCCCAACATACCAAAACCCTCATTATTCTTTCTTTGTGAAACCTTATTAAGGTATGCCTGTATGTTTGTATAGATATATAACTCCTCAAAAACAAACTCCTTAACTTACTGCTCAAACTCCAATCCTTAAACCGCCCCAACACCCAAATCGGTTTAATAGTTACCTAAGTACATATCATCTTTCTTTATAACTACCCAAACTCTCATAAACCCTAACCTGCAAGTACACTGTTTCTCTTCCCACTGTCTCTCACGCTGCGGTTGACGGAGAATCGGTCCCAAGATCACCACGCAACGGTTAGTACAACTCACTCTGTAGTCTTTAAATAACGTTGTGTTGTCTCGGTTTCGGTTCGTCCTCGATAAGGTGTGTTATATTACTGAAACTGTGAAGTAATGTTTATGATGTTATTTGTGTGTTTCGTGATGTGCGTTTGTTTTGTGGAACTTGGTCATGAATGTAGGATTGCGTCCAGCAATAAACGTATGAAAGTATGAGTGTACGCCGGTAAGTGGATAATTCGAGTTATAACAGGAAACTATAATTGCATGTTAATAGTAATAGCTTTATGTGTGTATAGTGATGATACAGTAGGTTCATTAAATGGCTTGTGTTGATGAATAGGAAAGTTACATATATGGGAGATATTTGATGTGTATAGTTTTAGTGCATGCTGGTATACGTGAGATACATAGTATTATGTATATATAAATGAGTTATCTAATGTAGATGGGTTGGGTTTATTATGCATGCATGTGTATGAATATATATATATATATATATATATATATATATATATATATATATATATATATATATATATATATATATATATATATATATAAAAGCTGCTTACTATACGTAAATGTAATAATGTGTGGGTATAAGTGCTGATGAACTATTAAGGCATAACAAATAGATTAATTTTTTTCTATATACATATCCAATAGTTTTGGTAATTGGGAGTTATAATATCATCAGATTCGACTCGGCCTAATTCTAACCTTGAACACAAATTTTAAAAAAATTGTTTTTATATATATATATATATATATATATATATATATATATATATATATATATATATATATATATATATATATATACATATATATATATATATCATAAAATGTATAAGAGTAGTAGTTGTGAATGCATGATATCTTCCTTTAGATTGTATGATATGTGAAAAAAAACATATTTATTATACATATATATTGAGATGTCAAGCGTGGGTAGAATTAAATTTTGAAAAGGGAACCTTGGATGATAGGATAAAAACTGTTCTAGGAGTAGGCATACATGCATGGGATTTTTTTTATATATATGGGTGGGTGTTTCTGTGTATACTTGCATATGAGATCTTGTTTTGAATTTAAAGATGCACATAAAGCTTTAGAATGGGATGTGCGAGTACGAATTATAAACAAGATGGGTGGTGGGATCAATATGTAGATATATATGTGTGTACATATATTTCATGGTGTGTGATAAATTAAGTGTCTATGTGTACATGTGAATACATGGGTGTTTAGTATGTGCAAATGTACTAGTGAGTAGATGTTAAGCTTGTTGTGACAATTAGAATTCTCGACTCCGAAACCAAGTCAACCACATTAACCCAGGTGACGACATTTAATTAATATATTAATAAGAAAATAACAATGTGACCAGGACGCAATTGGACGTAGAGACATCTATACTTGATATTTTTATTTTGCTGCGCACTCTAAGATGAGTTCACAACTTTTTCTATAAGCATGCGTCCCTAGTTTGGGACAACACTTTTTACGGTAGCCCTGGTTTGGGCTATGCGTGTGTCCCTTGTGTGGACCACTGAAACATGCTATTTACTGGAGGTGGATAGTACACTTAGACTAAACGAAAAACTCTCTCATGAAAGTCCCTGTATTTTACCGATTAGATTGTCGGGTGGGCATACGCGGGGTATTAGTTGATAGCGCTATTAGGTTTGACAAACCTCACACCATGCTGGAGGTCGGGCATGAACTTCTAACCTTCACTCTTGCTTTAATGTTGATAGACATTATTGAGGGAAAAAACGAAACATCAGCATTCGGTACACAGTTTAGTCATATGATGATGGTTAGCTACCCGAGTCATACTTAAAACAATAACATTGTGAACTTTACTTTTACTAAACTCAAATTTTGTGAATTCGCCAACTTTATTGTTGACACGTAGTTGCATGCTTTGCAGGTCAGTAGGTACAACTTTGGATGGGCAATGCAATTGGTCGGAGTGGGTGGTTCGCTAAAACTTTATTTTTCTAAACATTTATTTAAATTGTGGTTTTGGATCCTGCTGGTTTGAACTTTATTTTCTGTTGCGTCATAAACTGCCTTTTTAACAAATTATAACTTTATCACTAATCATGTTGATAGTGATGCTTTTATTATTTTAATCGTTTGGTTCAACATGATTAGTGGCTAGATCCTGGCCAGTCACACGCCTCGCGGTAAAACCCCGCATGTGGCATTTGAGGGTGTGACAGATTGGTATCAGAGCCATTGGTTTTTGCGAACTAGGTTTAAAATATAAAATATTTTACGAAAACCAGACTATAACCGTACTTTATGGGAAACCACAACCACACCACACTCCAGATTGCAAGGTTGGTCATACTTGGATGCATATTTGGTATTTGTATTACTTGAAATTTATACTTGCATTACCCTTGTAATATTAAGATTTTTGTTGCAAACTAAAATAGGTAAACGTAACGTATCACAAGTATGTCGACATTCTCATCTTCTTCCTCTGAACATTCTCACGCACCAGGGAAAGCACCTTTGGTTCACTCCCCTCCGCATCGTGTGGAGACCCGTGCTTATCGTCGGACTCGACTCGCCCAAACAGGGGATATTTTTCCCTACCTACTCCAACGGCACGAGCTGAGACGGTTGCAGTTGTCCACGAAACCCCTAACCAGATACGTATCAGACGTTTAGAAGCAGACTTGCAAGATGCTCTTAGGAGGATAAGAAACTTGGTAAAAGCTAACGAAAGGAGAGATGACCAGGTCGGACTTCTAGAAGTGAACCTACATGAGACTGCTTAGAGGGTGCATTTCTTGGATGAACGTGTACCACCAGCGCCACCATCACCACCGGCAGAACCAGAACCAGAGGAAGAAGAACCCGAAGAGGGCCCAACAGAAGAACCCGAAGAAGAACCTGAGGGGGACCCTGAGGAGGATCCCGATGAGGGAGAACCCAAAGAGGTCGCTACTGATGACGATGACGACAGTGACGATGGCGACCACGGCGATGCTGACATGGGTGATGAGAAGTCGATGACTGATCCACCGCCTAATTATCTTTTCTCACTTCATTTGTTTCTGAAAAACTATGTTTACTTTTAAATTTTAATATTTGTTGAAATATGTTGTACAGACAGTTGCAATTTATTTTAATTGGATATTTCTATTTAGTTGTTACATATGTTGCTTGGAATTGATGTGATTGATTACCTTGTTCTTGGAATTTACATAATGGGTGTATAACCGCGTCCTATATACTTATTTTTGTTTAACTAAAGGAAATCATGAGCGCTAGAGGAAATGGACATGACGGGCGTGGGGGCATCAACATGACCCCGGCCCAATTAACTGCACTCATAAATGATTCTGTCGCTGAAGCCTTGGCGGCATACCAACAGGCCCATCCTGGAGGTAAATCTATTGTTATAGAATGCCCTAAATGTGTTTTTTCAATTCTTGTTCTCTTTTAGCCTTGTGTTCTTATTCGTGCTAAACTTTTGATTCAGGCCCACAAGTCCAGCCTGTGCAGCCACCGGCTTGCACCTTCAAATCATTCATGGGTTGCAAGCCCGGTCACTTCACTGGAAGCGAAGGTGCTATCGGTTTGCTCCACTGGTTTGAAAAGGTGGAATCTGCATTTGCTATGTGTAACTGCCCTGCTGAGAATAGGGTCAAATTCGCAGCGGGAGTTCTCGAAGATGCTGCGCTTTCCTGGTGGAACGCGCAAGTACAGATTCTAGGTTTGGAAGTTGCTAATGCCACCCTTTGGAACACATTCAAGGATATGACGAAAGAAGAGTACCGCCACAGGGATGATATCCAGAAATTGGTAACCGATTACTACAATCTAAAAATGTCTGGCTCAGAGATAGAGGCATATACGAAACGATCAAACGAGCTGGCTTCCTTGTGTTCTAACATGTCTGATCCAGCTTTCAAGCATGTCGAGCTGTACATCAAGGGGTTAGTTCCCCAAATACAAAGCATGGTGACTTCTGCCAACCTTCAGATCCTCCAACAAAATATTCGACTCGCTCACAAACTAACCAACCAGGCAGTGGAACATGGCAAATTACCTAAAAGCAACGCATCGGCTTCTGAAACCCTTCTGATAACAAGCGTAAGTGGGATGGGAATCAAGCCAAGGGTTTCCAGCTATACTCAGCCCCCTCAACAGCAAAGAAAATTCGACAACAACCGTACCCAAACCAGCAAAAGTCTAATCATCAAGCCGGGGTGGTTACCAGGGAAACCAGCCCAAATGTGAACAATGTAATAAACACCATCATGGGCAATGTGACCCCAACCGCTGTTAGCGGTGCTGGAAGCTGGGTCATACCGCTGAAGATTGTAGAAGTCCTTATCCTGCCAAACAAACTCAACAACAGCAGAACTAGCAGTCTCAACGGCAAAAGCAGCAACAACAAGGTAACAATAGGGGATGCTATCAGTGTGGTGTCGAGGGCCATATTAAAAGGAATTGTCCGCAAGTAAACAACAACAACAATAACACGGGAAAAGCGAACAACGGTAGCAACAACGATAACAATGGCAGAAATGGCGCCTACGGGAGAGCATTTACGATTGGCGCGAGTGAAGCTAGGAACAATAACACTTTGTGATCAGACGTTTTCTGTAAGAATCTTTTTGTTTCTGTTTATTCGATTCTAGTGCCGATTGGAGTTCCGTGTCCTTGAAGTTTAGTAGACTGTTAGGATCGACTCCAAAGCTCTCTTGAAAACCAAACACATTGAGGAATTTGCTGAAGCCGAGTGAAACATCCCATATTTGTATGCGGGGTGCAAACTCGATCTTTAGGTCAGGTGTTTAACTTTGACCCCCTTCATGTTACTCTTAGTAGTTTTGATGCAGTCATCTTAACACATTCCTTTCACTCTTCCATGATTGGTTAGCAAAATTTCAGGACAAAATTTCTTTCAACTTCAGGATGATGTGACACCCCACGAAAAAGCTCAACCGCACTAGCTTTTCAGCGATTGTTTTCGGGATGAAATTTCTTTTAACTTGGGGATGATGTGACAACCCATAATCTCGAGGTAAAAACCTTGTGGCAAGTCAGTTATGTTTTTTGAGCTAAAATATATTTTTCGAACGACTATTCGAACTAGGATTCTTATTATTCTCTTGACCCGACTCAAACTCGCGAGGCCAACCTTATTACTATACATTATATTAGTTGGGTTGATTAATGGTATTTTATAATTAGTTGGGTATATGTAAAAAAATGTATACTAATAATCCAATTATTGCCAACCCCACCCTTTTTATTTTTTTTTGTGATCAGCCTTATCGGCCCAACATACCAACACCCTCATTATTCTTTCTTTGTGCAACCTTATTAAGGTATGCCTGTATGTTTGTATAGATATATAACTCCTCAAAAACAAACTCCCTAACTTACGGCTCAAACTCCAATCCTTAAACCGCCCCAACACCCAAATCGGTTTAATAGTTACCTAAGTGTATATTATCTTTCTTTATAACCACCCAAACTCTCATAAACCCTAACCTGCAAGTAAACTGTGTCTCTTCCCTCTGTCTCTCACGTTGCGGTTGACGGAGAATCGGTCCCAAGATCACCACGCAACGGTTAGTACAACTCACTCCGTAGTCTTTAAATAAGGTTGTGTTGTCTCGGTTTCGGTTTCCGTTCGTCCTCGATAAGGTGTGTTATATTACGGAAACTGTGAAGTAATGTTTATGATGTTATATGTGTGTTTCGTGAGGTGCGTTTGTTTTGCGGAACTTGCTCATGAATGTAGGATTGCGTCTAGCAATAAAAGTATGAAAGTATGAGTGTACGCCGGTAAGTGGCTAAGTCGAGTTATAACAGGAAACTGTAATCACATGTTAATAGTAATAGCTTTATGTGTGTATAGTGATGATACAGTAGGTTCATTGAATGGCTTGTGTTGAAGAATAGAAAAGTTACATATAAGGGAGATATTTGATGTGTATAGTTTTAGTGCAAGCTCGCATACGTGAGACACATAGTATTATGTATATATAAATGAGTTATCTAATGTAGATGGGTTGGGTTTATTGTGTATGCATGTATAGAATATATATATATATATATATAAGCTGCTTAATATACGTACATGTAATAATGTGTGAGTATAAGTGCTGATGAACTATTAAGGCATGACAAATAGATTAACTTTTTTTATATACATATCCAATAGTTTTGGTAATTGGGAGTTATAATATCATCAGATTCGACTCGACTCGAACTAATTCTAACCTTGAACGAAAATTTTAAAAATTTGGTTATATATATATATACTAAAATGTATAAGAGCAGTAGTGGTGAATGCATGATATCTTCCTTTAGATTGTTTGATATGTGAAAAAAAAACATATTTATTATACATAGATATTAAGATGAAAAGGGAACCTTGGATGATAGGATAAAAACTGTTCTAGGAGTAGGCATACATGCATGTGATTTTTTTATATATATATGGGTGGGGGTTTCTGTGTATACTTGCATATGAGATCTTGTTTTGAATTTAAGATGTACATAAAGCTTTAGAATGGGATGTGCGAGTAAGAATTATAAACAAGATGGGTGGTGGTATCAATATGTAGATATATATGTGTACATATATTTCATGGTGTGTGACAAATTAAGTGTCTATGTGTACATGTGAATACATGGGTGTTTAGTATGTGCAAATGTGCTAGTGATTAGATGTTGAGCTTGTTGTGAAAATTAGAATTCTCGACTCCGAAACCAAGTCAACCACATAAACCTAGGTGACGACATTTAATTAATATATTAATAAGAAAATAACAATGTGACCAGGACGAGATTGGACGTAGAGACATCTATACTTAATATTTTTATTTTGCTGCGCACTCTAAGGTGAGTTCACAACTTCTTCTAAAAGCATGCGTCCTTAGTTTGGGACAACACTTTTTACGGTAGCTCTTGTTTGGGCTATGCGTCCGTCCCTTGTGTGGACCACTGAAACATGCTATTCAATAAAAGGTGGATAGTACACTTAGATTAAACGAAAAACTCTATCATTAAAGTCCCTGTATTTTCCCAATTAGATTGCCTGGTGGGCATACGCGGGGTATTAGTTGATAGCGCTATTAGGTTTGACAAACCTCACACCGTGCTGGTGGCCGGGCGTGAACTTCTAACCTTCACTCTTTCTTTAATGTTGATAGACATTATTGAGGGCAAAAACAAAGCGTCAGCATTCGGTACGCAGTTTAGTCATATGATGAGGGTTAGCTACCTGAGCCATACTTAAAACAATAACATTGTGAACTTTACTTTTACTAAACACAAATTTTGTGAATTTGCCAAATTTATTGTTGACCCGTAGTTGCATGCTTTGCAGGTCAGTAGGTACAGCTTTGGACGACATTACAATCGGCCGGAGTGGGTGGTTCGCTAAAACTTTATTTTTCTAAACATTTATTTAAATTGTGTTTTTCGTTCCTGTTGGTTTGAACTTTATTTTCCGCTGCGTCATAAACTGCCTTTTTAACAAATTAAAACTTTATCGCTAATCATGTTGATAGTGATGCTTTTATTATTTTAATCGTTTGGTTCAACATGATTAGTGGCTAGATCCTGGTCAGTCACACGCCTCGCAGTGGAATCCCCGCATGTGGAATTTGAGGGTGTGACATGGAATCTCTTTGGAATTTCTGCAGCGTAAATGTGACGAGCAAAGCGGGATATGTTGTGACTATCCTGAGATACTTTCGGTATAGGCTGCACTACCCCAGGCACTTGATATCATATCCTTCAATTTTTGGAGTTCTCTGGACAACGCCGATGTTACACTTTTATCCTGCGAAGGTTCATAGTTATTAGCAGTAGGCATATTAGTGTTAATGGACAAGTTACCAGCTTGGCGATTTTGGCCATATCCTGGAGCATATCCTGGATCACTCACAGCCGATATCCTGGTCGTTAAGGGTATCTCCGAAATATTGCTATGGGAACGAGTTGGTATGATATTGCCCTGATTATCCTCAGTATATACTGTTGAACTAACTTTCAGCATCCTGGGCTACAAAGGGGTAACAATATCCTCAGCAGGACTCTTGGAGTTGGACTTCGAGACTTGTATTTTCTTCATCATGAGTTGGTTGGTTTCCTGTTGCTTTCTCATTTGATCATGTATGCTACCAAACAAAAACAAAATTTCATCATGATAAGCAAAAATATGGGTTCTCCCTGAAACTCCGGATCCGTAAGCATTTTGAGCAGCAGTAGTGTCTCGAGGTGTTTGGCTTTCATTTCTCCTTTGGAAAGTCTGAACTGGTGGAGGTGGAAGAGACAATGAACCAATAGTAGAAGAGGTTGATGTAGGCATCGAAAAAGAGCTCAAACCTGACTGAGAGGCCATAAAAAACAGTCTCGTAAAAAAATTTGAGAACGAAGAGCTGATTAGTGATTTTATCAAAGTTTTGATTAAAAATAGCACCACTTGCCCCGCGGCATCAAATTATTTTGCAAAAATACGTTTAGTTGGTTGACATGAAAACTGAAGGTCCGTTGTGCGGATCGTTCAGGTCCTAATTTGGCAAACCTAAGGTAAACGTGTGGAATCCGTTTGCATAGGCGACATTGTATACAAATTCTTTACTGATTAACCACTGCTTCCTTAATTCGTTTGTATAGACGTTACAGATCCTGGAAACACTTGGACAGAGCTTCGCCGTACAAGTTACAAAATCTCTGAATCTTACAAATGAGAGCTCAACTATCCTATTTATAGTGATACAAGTTCGCTCCAAATGTGCCATGGTCAAGTTTGGGCGAACTTGTCCATGTACATTACAAGTTCGGGCGAACTTGCTCATTTACATACATAAACTTAATGTTTCGCTCCTAAACTCAGACTCGATATTATACAATGATGTAGGCAATAGACATATGCATCAACAAACTCCCCCTTGGATGTTGCGTAGTCATCAGTCTTCAATTAAGTTCCGGAGTCTTTAATATTCTCTTGATCTTTATTTCTTGAATAACTTTAACTTCCAAGATCTTCATATCTTCTACAATCCTTTTCTCTTTTCTTGAGCTTGTCTTGATAAAACTTTAATCACCATGCTCCCCCTTACTTTGAGTTTTCTGGTATCTTCAATCAACGTGTTTTATCCAGCTCCCCTTTTAAAAACTACTTCCTGTTTAGAAGTTCCTCAAACATTCAAATAAAACATTTCAGATTCAAACTTTGAAATTTCTAAACACAACCATTTCAAATTTTAATCTTCTCATTAGTTTTAAACCCTCTCAGTTAATCAAGTCCAAATTAATGACCTTGAATATCTGATTCATGTATCAAGTTCAACTTAATGATCTTGATTAAACATTTTAACACTAAACTGATGCATTTACTCAAATGAAAGTTTCAAATTAATGAACTTTTAAACTTTTCAGATCAATTTTCAAAAGTTTTAGATCTTGTTCAGCAACTCTAGACTTTGAAAATCAGCTTTTCAACATCAGTGGTCGAAACTAAAAGATAATATACTCTTTTTGTTTTATGTAATGAATTTCAAACACTAAGAATGTACAAACATATTTACAAATATATTATTTGTTGAGTTTGTGTTAAAGGATCATATCAGTTTTTGAGACATATCACTAGTACCATTGACCTTTTAAGACTTTAAGTTTTAAACAAATTTACCTAGATTGTCGATATGTTTGTCCACTTAAACTTCGACACATTTCTCAATTGTACTAAGATATCTTAGGTAGAATTATGAAACTTGACTCAACTATGGTTCCCATCTCAGAATATACTCCCGTATCAAGATTCCCTAGATTTCATCTTATTGGTGAATATAGCGAAACTGATATCTGTATCTGGGTTTTGCGAGGCCTTGAGAGCTCAGGTTAATAACATCGTATCGACAAAGAGATGAAGGCTCGACTTTAAGGTGTGTTCCAATTAAGGAATCTTTTAAGCACTGCAAATGATTAGATCTTTCGATTCTTTTCAAGTTTGCATGCCGTTTTAGGGTTTTTAGCAAAAGTATTATAGAAGTTCTAGGCTATTGCTTCCGGAAAATCAGAAGAACTAGTATAATACCTCAGATATCAATCATCTGTAAAGACCTCGTATCTCAGAATCAGGCAACCTATCAAACGAAATTTCAGAGTACTAAGTCCATTTATCCGAGAGATGTTAATCCACAAGTTTAAGCAGTTGTAAAATTTAGTTTATTTCCCCGGAAACAATTTACTGAACGTGTAAAGCCTATCGACACATCCACAGTAAGCCTTGTTTATACTTTTTAAACTTTACAATTCTTTAGAATACTTTGATAGTCCACTGATGTACTATCATTTCCTTTGTGACACCAAATTCTTTTTGTCTTTTTCATGTTTTTGTCCTTTTTGAATTTTCATATGTTTTTGTATTTTCTCGAAATCTTTCTCCCCCTAAAATCAAAAACATATTTTTGTAATTTAGTTTATAAGAAATACTAATCTAAAAGATAAACAAACCAATGTGAATCACGTGAACTCGTCGTCTGATCCATATTCAACCTCTGCCTCCGCACCTGTCAACAAATTTTTAATACCGTTAAGCCTCATTAGATATTTAAATCTTGTTAAGGAAAATCTTTGGTATAAAAATTAGCTTTTTGTTCATCGGTGTGGATTTTTTCTATTCGTACCAACTTCTATTCGTAGCAGTCAAGAATGAAGTGATAACGAATTTCTATGTGTTTAGTTCAAGAGTGATGAACATGATTTTTAGCTATGTCGATTGCTGCCTTATTGTCTACATATAAAGGCGTATCAAGAAATTGCAATCCAAAGTCCCTCATCTGTTGTTGAATCCATAGGATTTGTGAACAACAACTGGAAGCAGAAATGTATTCTACCTCACAAGTAGAAAGAGCGACCGTGGTTTGTTTCTTGAGTTGCCACGTTACTAATCGAGTTCCGAAGAACTGGCAACCAGTGTGACATCTGAGCCTTTTCAAGCATCAAACAATACCGAACAATTCCGACTCTAATGAAATCTTGTGTTTCATTCCTGAGAATTGTGTAATTACATGTGACATTTATACATTTTGGTCCATGTACAATTTCAACTCCTCTAGGCTTTTCTGGAGGTTATACATAAGCTATTAAACCAATTTAATACGACGTATGTTCCGGAATAGTTGCGTAAGCTAAACATACCTTAAATAACCTTTGCATAACTTAGAAATTAGTTTTGAAGGGTTTGGTATGTCAAAAACAAGTTTATTCGATTACAAGGACTATTTACGACAAACTGCGAAAGACTGCCGATTCTCGCAGCGACGTACGCTCCGGAACAAGGTCACAAACTTAACATACCATAGATACCCTTTACATAGCTTAGAAATAAGTTTTGAGGGCTTTGGTATGGCAAAAACACCTTTTGTAACTTCAGGGGCTATTTTGCAAATTCTGGGAAACTATGCCTTTTTGCGTATAACACCATCCGGAACATGTACGGACATCCAAAAATTTTTGTAATCATTAAAATATAATATTTTAGTGACTGGAATGCAAAAATATTATTCGTTACGTGTGTATGGTCATTTGCGCGTTTGTTACGCTTTTCGTCATAATTAACCGAAAACCGCAACCGTACGACCAAACGAACCGACCTCTGGAACATTTTTGGACATATTTCAAGTTCCCTACTTTAACGTCCTTATGGAACTTAAATATTGGGTTAACGGGAGTTAGAAATGCCAAACACGTGAAAACACGTGCAAGGACCTTTTCTGCCATTTTTGAAACTTCAGAACTGAGTATGGGGGCTAGGTGTATCGCGTAGCTCCAGGGGGTTACCCGTCGCGTAGCGCAACGCCCCTGTTTTCTCAGAAACATTAGCTGGCAGCTTCCCAGCTTATTCCCTTGCCACCAATACGCAAATTATGACACCTATCTTGCATTTTGCCACACTTAACCTGCATTTAACACCTCAATAACACTTGTTATCATCCTAGAGCAACTTATCATGATTTGGTGGACTTTGGATCATTATATATACCAACGATCATGTGAATTTTGAACTCTTTAACCACCTTCTTGCTTCAACCTGTCACAAATCTGAATTTTCACTCATTGTGGAGCTTCCTCTGGTGTCTTTGATCTTTTCCCTTGTGTTTGTAAGTGATCCTTCATGCCATGTTCAATTTCTATAGCTTAATTTGACTAAAAATCAAACAGTTTAACTTTTGTTTGACTTTTAGTTTTGATCATGAATTGATCAAGTTATGGCTCAATTGAATCTTGCAAAATGATGATAATCAAGGTGGTTATGATCCCTAAAAATCATGCCTACTGATTATCACCATTTCTTGTCACTTTGGCAAGTCAAAGTTTCGGTCAAAATGCGATTTTTGCGCATTTTGCAACGGATCTAATTCCAGGAGTCAAAACAGTTTGTTTTGATGCCAAAACTCTTTTATAAACTTATTTAGACATGTCAAAACATGTCTAAATCGTCACTCTTATTTTAGTGCTTGTTTAGAGTCGAAAGTTGAACGGTTTGACCACCACTTTGACTTTCTAATCTGACCCGTTTGGTTGATCTTTGGATCCGACCAAATAAAAATTTGTGACCATAAATATAAAGAGAATAACCCTCTGAGGTTATACCTTATGGTCATGTTGTTTGGATAGTGTTATGATAACTAGTTGTGATAATCCTCAATAATGACCAAAATGCCCTTTTCGCGAATAAATCAACTTTGAGCTTATGTAACATAAAATTTGAGATGTATTCTGATCAAATAACAATTTCAAACATGTTTAAGCATTAAAGACTTATCATAACATATATCTAACCATCCGAATGCGTAGTTACGCAAATGACGCGTTAAAGTGGCTTAAACTACCTTAACGGGTCATAACGGGTCAAAAGCACATAAATATCTTTCCAAATCAGAATGATAACTTATTAAACCCTGTCATACGAGTCCCAATACTCATTTGGTTTATAAGGTGCCATTCTATCCAAATCCTCCATTTTCAAGTTCTGATATTTACTTGTTATCCGATTCATTAGGACACACACTTGATTCCTTGATCTTCAGACGTTGATGATACACTTGTACAAGACTTATTCGCAAATACTAGGCGAGTACATCGCTCCCCTCTTTTATGTTTACAAATGTTTTGGGGTAATTCATATGTGCTAATTGTTTTCAAGTTTTCAAAGTACAAATACTATGGTTTATATAACAATATGGTTTCAATAATGTGATACAACTTGTTGGTGCGTTATCCAAGATACGAATGACATTCATTAACGTTGTTATGCCGCCCAGTAGTAAGTTATGGTACCATAGGATTGACAATCCCGTTACTAGGCTATTCACTGGATTTGGTGGGTAGTTTGGTGAACGACAGAAACTGTTTATGACTAACAAATCATTCGTTAATTTGTTAGTCTTATTAAAGAGATCTTTAAGGATCTATTTAAGATACCCTTGGGGTATAGTCGAGTCAACATAGGTTTGAATGTATTCATTAAAGAACGACCAAAAGTTTTCACAATTACAACAAGGAACTATTGGTTTATAACAAGGAACGATGAACGATGAACAATGAACGATGAACAATGAACGATGAACGATGAACAATTGATATCAACAAGGAACGATGAACAATTGGTTTATAACAAATGGTTTATTACGAGGAACGACGAACGACGAACAAATGTTTTCAAACAATATCACACAACGATTTTCGATTAAAGATATAAATCATACGAGTTATTTCAAGATGATTTACAAGTTGGAATTACAAAACAAATATTTTCGAGTCAAGGTTCATGGCTACTAGATTTTATAACTTTTAACCATTTGTTTTAGTTGAATAAGTATTACAATATCTAATGCTTTCAAAACAAGGTTTCACTACGACTCTAGTAGTCGGGTTATTTATATTGCAATATATACAAAGCCATGGACTTGACATGTTCACAAAACCTATGTACTCGCCGGCATTTTTTTGCTGACTCGTTTTCACATATGTTTGAGGGAACGATGCTAGATGATACTGATGCGTGCTCATGTAGGATCGGACTTGGACCTAGTGCCTTAATAACAAGAAAGACAATAATTATGCATGCTTGTTGTTTCGTTGTTTAAAAATTTCTAAGACAATTATGACAATGTAATCTATGTTCAATATTCAAATAAAATGAAACTTCAAATACCATGTGTTGTTGAGACAATCTGTTAACGTGACTCCCCAAGTGTTTCCGCCGCGTGTTGTTTTACGTGATTTGGGGTGTTACAGGTTGGTATCAGAGCACTGGTTATAGGGAATTAGGTTACTAGTAATGCTTTGACCTAGACTATAACCTTCCTAGGACCCCAACGGAAGTTTACTTGTGTTTAGATTCTTAAAACATTACCATCACCTATCCTTAGGTGATTACCAAAAACAAAGCATATCACATCTTTTGAAAGTCAAAATTTTTCCAAAACTTCACAAGAAATCATCTATCCTTAGATGATTTATTTTTGGGCTTTGTGCCTTCAAAGTTTTCAAAATCTCGTAAAAGTTTGGGTTTTATTAATGTGAACACGTGCAATCTGGAAGGGTGGGTGCCTGTACCCCGAGTTTTCTGTCTAAGGCTAGAGTGTTCGTACAAATCCACTTAATCGGACCAGTCACTCTTACCTGGGAACTCTTGGGGTGAGTATCCACTTATAGGCTAAACATGTCTTCGCGATACATTATAAAGACCCATTTACTTTGATTAGTCACTGTGTCATTTGTTTGTTCTTAGTACTAAACAACTGATCACAATCCTTAAGCTTTGCCGATATTTCTTTTAAAAATTTATTTTGGCTATCCAATAGCAATCTCATTCGGTTTCACTCATATTTTCCTTTTCTCTTTTGGAATGCCTCCTAGTCGCAACAATGCTCAAAAGTCTGAACTGGCTGCCACCATCGCCTAACAGATAGGCACAATACTCATTGGGCCCGTTAAGTTAACCATAGCCTATCCAATTTTGATGCGACTACTCATGAGGCACCAAAAAAGACGGAAGCCAAGCCTTCAAAAAAATCAAGGAAGCGTAAAGCTTCAAAGAATCCTACATTGATTAATCCAATTCCGCTTAACCAAGTGGGACCTAGCCAGGTGACTCTGCCACCCGATAAGAAACCATATAAAGGAAAAGCACCCCTGTGCAATCAATGTAACCTCCATCACTATGCCAGTGTTCACTGTCGAAAATGTTTTAACTGTGGACAAATTGGTCATACAGCCAAGGTCTGTCGTTTGGCTACCCCACCAAACCAAGCAATGGCAGTTCCTACTCAACTTATCGCAACTCCTCATGCAATACTGGTTTGTCCTAACTACCCACATGGAACAATTGGTTTATAACAAATTGGTTTCCTATGAGGAACGACGAACAAATGTTTTCAAACAATGTCACACAATGTTTTCGATTAAAAATATAAATCATACGAGTTATTTCAAGACGATTTACAAGTTGGAATTACAAAACAAATGTTTTCGAGTCAAGGTTCATGGCTACTAGATTTTATAACTTTTAACCATTTGTTTTAGTTGAATAACTATTACAATATCAAATGCTTTCAAAACAAGGTTTCACTTACGACTCTAGTAGTCGGGTTATTTATATTGCAATATATACAAAGCCATGGACTTGACATGTTCACAAAAGCTATGTACTCGCCGGCATATTTTTGCTGACTCGCTTTCACATATGTTTCAGGGAACGATGCTAGATGATACTGATGCGTGCTCATGTAGGATCGAACTTAGACCTAGTGCCTTAATAAAAGAAAGACAATAATTATGCATGTTTGTTGTTTCGTTGTTTAAATATTTCTAAGACAATTATGACAATGTAATCTATGTTCAATATTCAAATAAAATGAAACTTCAAATACCATGTGTTGTTGAGACAATCTGTTAACGTGACTCCCCAAGTGTTTCCGCCGCGTGTTGTTTTACTCGATTTGGGTGTTACAACCAGCCGTCGTAGACTTTGAATTTAGCTTGTCCACCCCAAAGTCCGAATCAGCGTATCGCGTCAGATCAAAGTTATCGTTCTTTGGATACCACAAGCCGGTGCTTGGACATCCCTTCAGATAACGGAATATTCTCTTTACTATCTGCATGTGAGATACTCTAGGACTGGACTGATATCTAGCGCAAAGACAGGTAGGATACATGATATCTGGGCGAGATGCCGTCAGATACATATGAGATCCTATCATCGACCGATAGAGCGTATCATCCACTTTAGTTCCTGTTTCATCGATGCAAATTCCGTGATTCAGTGCCAGAGGAGTTGAAAGCGGCTTCGAGCTATCCATCTCAAACTTTTTAGAATATCGTGAACATATTTTGTTTGATGAATGAATATGCCGTCTGGTAACTGATCAACTTGTAACCCGAGGAAGAATTTCATTTCGCCCATAGAAGACATCTCAAATTTCTTCTTCATAATCTTCTCGAATTCTTTGAAAAGACTATTATCTGTTGAACCAAAGAGTATATCATCCAAATAGATTTGTACAATGAATAGATGACTTCCGACTTCTTTGGTAAACAATGTACTATCCACTGTGCCTCTTGTAAAGCTGTTTCCAAAGAGATGTTGAGATAAAGTCTCGTACCAAGCTCTCGGGTCTTGATGTAATCCGTATAAGGCTTTGTCTAGGAGATAAGCTTTGTTCTTGTTCAGCAGATCGACGAACCCCAGTGGTTGGCCGACGTACACTTTCTCGCATAGCTTACCTTAAAGAAATGCGGATTTCACATCTAACTGGTACACTTTAAAACCTTTCCAAGCAGCAAATACAAGGAAAATGCGGATTGACTCTAAACGTGCAACCTGTGCATAAACTTCCGTATAGTCAATTCCTTCTTGCTGGTGGAAACCTTTGACAACTAACCGAGCTTTGTTTCTAACGATCACACCTCGATCATCCCTCTTACACTTGAAGACCCACTTCGTATCTATCGCCTTTTGCTTAGGTGGTAAGTCGACGAGTCTCCAAACTCCCAGTTTCTCAAACTGTAACAACTCTTCCTGCATCGCAATTACCCAGTTTCATCACCCAAAGCTTCATTCACAGTCTTCGGCTCGATTTGAGATATGAAAAATGAATAATAGAAATAATCTTGAGTCGGAGCCACTCAAGTATAGAAACAACTTAGAGCTTTGTTGATCTAGCTTCTCGTTCTTACACCAGTCTGTAACTCTCCATTTATGTTGTTCGAAGGGTGATATGAATAAGATCGCGGAATATCCTCACTAGGAACATCAACCGTGCTATTCTGATTCGAAATATTCAGATCAACTATCAAATCAACTTCAGGAGTATTAGATGTTGCTTCATTTTGATTGCTAGGGCCAGCATATTGGTTTAACATATTGGATATCTGCTCGGATTTTATGTCACGGGAAGATGGGCCATATACATCTAAGGAAAATGAATTTTCTGGTTCACAACGACTTGGTCGAAGGAGTAAATCTTCGAAGCTTCCACATGACGGATCATTGTCTTGAATGTAAGAAAGGGAAGCAGATTAAGAAGTCACATCCTAAGAAGATTCTTAACTCCATAAAGTTGCCACTTGAACGTCTACATATAGATCATTCTAATGTCCAAATAGGCGGAAACTAAGTGACATGTTAACCATATAACAAGAATTACTCATTAATTGTCTGTTTATTGATCATAAAGTCAATTACATTCAAGTTCCGGATCCGACAGAGCTTCGCCTCAAGTTTGCCAAAGTTACAAATGAGAAACCATGAGGCACCAATTTATAGATAGACAAGTTCGCTTGGGAGACTACAAGTTCTGGCGAACTTGTTTGAACAAGTTCGGCCGAACTTGTTCACATATCAACTTCCGGGCGAACTTGATCTACTATTTAACATAATCTCATCTATTCTAAACAGACTCGATACAAGACTAAGACATAGACATACTGTACTAACAGACTCCCCCTTGGATATCATCTTCGCCTTGATCAGTCTTCAAAAGCTCTGTTCTTCAAATCAACTTATCTGCAGCGCCCAAAGAAATTCTTATACGGTTTCTTTCTTCTTTCTTGCACAGGAATTGGCGTTTGATCAGTAGGTGGCACCTTTGTCATAAACTGAAAACGTCTAAGTCTTGCCTCCCTAGTCTTTTCTTGAAAACATTTTTGGCGCCTTTCTTCCTTCAAAAACTCTTCTCATTAGACTCCAACTCGATTGATACTGCATCGCTTGTACCTCTTCATGCTTCTCATAACAAATCTTGTTGAAGAATAGACATCGAAAATCCTCCTTAGAACAATTCACTAGCCACATTGGGTCTAGTATGCGTATCGTTCTCCAAAGCCCCTACAAACCTTCTTTCTGAAACATTTCAGCTGATCTTTATTTTGTAATATCCAAGTGTTCTTCAAACTTCAACACTATTACTACTTCACATGTCGCTGGATCAACTTGCCACCACTTGAACAACGAATGGAAATCTTGTTCTATTGGCATTAGGGGCATGTTTCTCATTGCACATGGACGTTTCATGATCAACGTAATGTCTTTCTCTCCCGTTTGCTTATTCGTTTTGATTCGACGCTTTGGTATAAATGGCTTCCAGTATTTGATCCTTGCGTAGCTTCAAACTTAATCATATTCCACAGTAACTGATCAGTAAACTTCATATGATAACTCACATTCCTCGTCTTCACTAATTCCTCCACATCCCAGTAAGGTAGCGTACTGAAATCAGCCAAGTATCTAAAATACTGCACGCCAAATTCACGTTTAATGGCATAGACGTTCAACTCTTTCAACCACCCCTAGCTTGGGATATCACCTAATGACTTATCTGCATCTCTGGTAAAGAGTGCTAACAGTCTTCGAAACTTTCTTTCTCTAGGCATCTCTTTAAACCAGGACTTCTTAGCTTTTGCAATCTCTTCTTTAGTCATTGGCTTCGGAATCTTTCCTTCTCGAACAGATTCTGCTATCTTTTCTTTTAACAGATCTTCATGCAGCTGTTCGTACATCTCTTCAAATGTAGGAAAACTATCTGTATTCCGACCAACATACTTTTCTGCTTCATCTTGTTCATCGTCTGATCTATCTTCAATAATGACTCTGTCGTAATCATCAGCATGAAATCTTCGTTTGTAGCAGTATTCATTTGGTTCAAACGTAAAAATATTCACCACTTCCTCTTCGAAATCAAAATCAAATGATTCAACATCAACGTTCAGCAGCTTAGCAAGATCTTCCTTTTTCATGTTGTGAACGACTCTCCTTCTTCAACATTATGTTCTAACATTAGTACCATCGGCTTCGCAGGCATAGCAGCAACAGGCATTGCAACAATCACATCAGTCATATCTTCATCTGTTTGCCCTGCTTGCCCTGTCTGCAAGCTCTTTTTCTGCCTTTTCTTTTGCTTCTTGCAAATCCAGTCATTCGTATTCAGCATTGAAGTCAATCCCCAGACTGTTAGATAACACTTTCTGTAGTCTGGAAAATCTTCTATCATTTAAATCCCTGTCTGATCGTAATTCAGCAATCTTTTTCTGCAGTCTTTTATTCGCATCTTGCAGACTTTCAATTAGTGCTTTTAAGTATCCACAATCACCTTCTAAGAATTTTACTTTGTCATTCAAGATTTCCTTTTCAACCTTGCTTTGTTTCACTATCTGCTCCAAAGCAGCTTTTTCAGCTTCGATCTTTGATACCTTCTCTTCCAGAACTTTGACTCTTTTCTCTAGTTCATCAACATTTGATTCTGGAAAGAAATCAATCAGATCTTCAAGAGAAACAGGCTCTTCAGGAATACTTCCAAATAGCTTTGACCTCGGAGTAGTCTTTGGTGTAGACTTTGATGTACTCTTCGGTGTATGTGGTGAAGTTTGAACAGGAACCTATTTCAGAATAGAACTTTCAGGCTGTGACATTGTTGGAGGTTCTTGAGACTCTATGATCAGTATATCAAGCAAATCAGACGCAGGAGGTTCTTGTGTAACTCCTGGTTGCTCAGTAGTCTCTTGAACAACAAAAATTTTAACTGTTTCAGCCGCAGGAAGTTCTTGTGTAGCTTCTGTTTCTTTTGCACCAGAAGGTTCTTGTGTAACTTCTATGCTTTTCTTTTTCTGACTTAAGTAACGTCGGCTTTGTGGCTTTTGAACTGCTTTTCTTCCTTTGGTTTTTGGAGAACCTGTAGTCTTCAAAGTAGCATCTCTTGCAGAGGACTTTACGCATCTAGCTTTTTTCTTTGGTCTCTCCTCGTTAGAACCTTTTTCAGAACCCGGTTCATAGTCAGCATCACCTTCTTTTATCTTTTCTGACTCCTTTTCTATGATAGCTTTCTTTGTTACTTTCTCAAGTGAATCGTCACTATCTTCATCCTTTTCAGACGTCGCAGAAATCACATCATCCTCTTGTGTAGTCTTTTCTGTCTCTCAACTTTCAATGTTGACGGCAACACTTGAACCAGCTTCAACTTGAACACTTTCAGGTTTGTCTTCATCGATAAGCATAGTATCCACTTTCTTTGTCTTTCGAGACGTTTTCTTCTTCTCTTCCACTACTTTCTTTAGGAACCAGTCACTGCGCTTTTCCTTGAAAGTTGACAACCATTCTTCTTCAGCATTCACTTCTTTTTCGTCACCACTTCCGGCTTTCCTCCATTTGTATTCCGGCGGTGCGATATAATCCGTAGACACAATAGCACCAAATAGTGGCTTTGCAACTGACGCTGAAGCTTGTTTTTGAAAAGTAATGAGCTTCTTGACTGTAACTTCATCCATGTGGCTAAGATAAAAAAAATGTCGTTAGGATCCTTCGCAATCTTCTTGAATTTGTCGTCGATTAGCATTTGCACGAATCTTGGGTACATGACAAGCCTGTTCGTTCCCAGATTATTCTTCATATGTGTGAACACCAGCTTCGAGAAGTTGAACTTCTTATTCAGGACTAGTACTATGGCCATACACGCCATATAATCTTGGACGTCATCTAAACTTGCTTTGTGATGGCTGAATGCATGTATAATCGCGTGCATCAAGAATTTGTTGGGATTAGGAACTCCCCCTTTCTTCAGTGTCGATTCATTCACATGACCTTTGTAGCCCATTCGACAACAACCACGAACCATCCTTTCATCCAGTAACATTGGATATTCAGCATTGTCGTTGAAGTTTAACACTTTGCGGATACCGGCTTCAGATACTGTAATCTCCTTGTCTTCATTTCCGATGCGAACAATAGATTTGATCACCGTGCTATCCTCATTTAATGATGCTGCACTCCAAAATCTATACACGTGAGATCGATAAACCACCATCTTTTCTGTAATCGCCTTGTTTATCGGTATACACGTCATAAAATCCATGATACTGTCATAAGCTGCTAGTGATGGACAGACCGTTTTGTCAAGCGTGACGCATGTGTTGTGAAACTTGGTGAAAGAAAGCTGGATATTCTGCAAACACAAAAATCGAGACAAAATTAGCCATCTTTAACAATTTTCACAAATCATTACATCAAGTTCGGGCGAACTTGATAGACATTTAAACATCAGAAATTATCAACTCCGGGCGAACTTATGTTATATATATTTCATTGATTATGAAACAAGTTCGGGCGAACTTATCAAAAACTTATGAATTTTGAAACAATCAAACAAGTTCGGGCGAACTTGTATGATTTACAACATTTTCACTTTTGAGGACAAGTCCGGCTGAACTTGGTTCCTTGAACCAGTTAACAAGTTCGGGCGAACTTGTCATCTCTTTCATACAAAACCTGCAATATCATGTTCAAAACATTCTGAGCCAAATTAAGGATATGTTTTGGGTCGATTATGTTTGTTTAATTGATTTTAACATTCAATTTGTTATTAAACACCCTTAGACAAGTCCTATCAACAAGTTCAGATCTATTCGGTTCAAACTTGGTCAATTCATGGTCCAATCTCAAAACTTATTCATGTGCCATGATCAGTAGTGTGCAAATCACCACAAATCACAAGAAATTTTGGCAGCAATTCGATATCAAATGTGCAATTTTGATTTTCTCTCAAGTTCGCTCAAATGCGCTTTGTGTTTCAAGAAACAAGTGGTTATGAAGTTCGGTCGGACTTGTCTATTATATATTCTTACAAGTCCGGGCGAACTTGTAATACTTAACAACAAATTCATTACAAGTCTGGGCGAACTTGTAATCTGATCATTGCACCAGAACATGTCCGGACGAACTTGATCACTAAACAAAACCTTTTGTCCTGATCAAGTTTGGGTGAACTTGATTAAACTCAAAATCAAGTTTTTCAAAATTTTCAATTTTAACCCTGAACTTTTCAACTTTTACCAGTTTTAACAATCCACTCAGTTGACCAATGTAACATTTGCAACATTTCAACCAATGAGCACTTTCGATTGGTTGCGTGTGTAATAAAATTGTTTACAAAGTACTTAATCTTACAAGGACCATAATCGGAACACGCCGTCGAGAGCAAAAAAAAAATAAAAAATTGACATCCGTTGTAAAATTGTTTACCATAATCGAAGCTCTGCTCCGTTGTAAGTATTTTAACCCCGATCCCTAATTTGTCACCCTACCCGATTGATTTAGGACCCACCAACGCATGTCTAGGCTTTGCCTGACTAAGTTCGTTGGGGTTCTGTCTCGTGTAGTATGGCCACCCTAACCGATTGATTTAGGACCCACCAACGCATGTCAAGGCTCTGCCCGACTAAGTCTGTTGGGGTTCTGTCTCGTGTTATATGGCTAAAGTGACTTGGGTTATTAACACGTGTGCATTTTATGTTATTAGGAAACACTTGAGCTTTGCTAAACACAACTAAGCAAGTCATCCACAATCGAAGTGAGTACATAGTCCCCTCTTTTACGTTTTCTTAATGTTTTAGGGTGATTCATATGTGCTAAACTATTTTCAAAATTTCAATACAATGCGTATGGTTTATATATACACAATATGTTTTCAATAACGTGTGAAACTGGGTGGTGCGTTATCCATAACACGAGTATGTTCATTAACTTTGGCCAAGCCGACCGGTAGTATGTTATGGTACCATAGGACCGACAGTTACCAAATTTCCCGGGGTTTGTGGGGAAATTTGGGGAACGACAGAAACTGCGCAATTGATAAACCCTTTGGTGGTTGGTTACACAAGTCAACACAGGCTTGAATGTATTTACACACGACACACTTGTTTACAAAAAGACGATTAAAATACGAACAATTGATTTACACGAAACAAAAAGGATTGGGTTAGACAAAACACGAGTGGTTTTCAACTAAAGGTATATAAACCATACAAAGCGTTCTTTTAAATCGATTACTTCCAAAATTTTACAAAGGAAACACTTTTGTCAAGATTCAGGGCTACAAGATTTTCTTAATCATACCAACTTTTATAATGGGTTAAACATGTGGCAATACCAACCACATTTATTACAAGTTTGGTTACAAGATTTTCACTTCTCGACTCTCATAGTCGAACGAGGTATTGCAATACAAATACAAAGCCATGAATTTGACTTACAAAACCTATGTTACTCGCTAGCATTCAATGTTGACTTTATTTTACATATGTTTTAGGTACTAATACATGATCAAATATGCTACACATAGGATGGACGCAGGCCTTAGCTTGATTAAAAATAAAATAGTTGTTGTATTTTTTTCGAATTCTCTAAGACAATGTCAATTATTAATTCAATAAAACAAAACTTTAAATACCACGTGTTTGAAACAATTTGTAACGTGACCCCCGACGTTTCCGCCGCGAGTTATTTTATACGTGGTCGGGGTGTTACAGATTGGTATCAGAGCCATGGTTATAGGAATTGGGTTATTAGTAACTCTTTTGACCTAGACTATAACCTTCCTAGGACCCTAACGCAAGTTATCTTGCGTCTAATACAATACCATCACCTATCCTTAGGTGCTTACAAAACAATACAAAATCTCACATTCATAAAAGTCATGATTTCCTAAAATTTTAGAAGAAATCATCATCTATCCTTAGATGATTTGTTTTTAGGCTTTTAAGCCTTAAAAGTTTTCAAAATCTCATCAAAATTTGGGTTTTAATAATGTGAACACGTGCAATCTGGAAGGGTGGATGCCCGTACCCTGAGTTTTCTGTCTAAGGCTAGAGTGTTCATACAAATCCACTTAATCGGACCAGTCACTCTTACCTGGGAACTCTTGGGGTGAGTGTCCACTTATAGGCTAAAGCATGTCTTCGCTATACATTATAAAGACCCATTTACTTTGATTAGTCACTGTGTCATTTATTTGTTTTAAGTAATGAATAAATGGATACACTCCTTATGCTTCGTCGACATTTTTAATGTTTCTTTTTAACTATGCTTTATCAATCTCACTCGTTTCATCTCATATTTCCTTCTCTTTTAGAATGCCTCCTCATCATGACACTACTCAAAACGCCGAAATGGCAGCTATGATCGCTCAGCAAATGGCTGCAATACTTCCAAACCTTGTGACCCAACTCAATCAAGCCAACAATAACAATAACAACAACAATGTACCCCCACTATGTAATTTCGAACAGTTCAATTCGGCTAAACCACCCAAGTTCTATGGGTCTGAAGGAGCTTCTGGTCTCCTACAATGGTTTGAAAGTATTAAGAACACTTTCCGCCATTGTCAGTGTCCTAATGTGCGCAAAGTAGAGTTTGCTTCAAGCGTATTCTAAAAGAGAGCACTCAAATGGTGGAATGGGATCATGAGAGATCGAGGTGCGGAGGTAGCTATGGCACAAACTTGGGAGGAACTTAGAGGTCGTATGATGAAAGAGTTCTGCCCACGCAATGAAAGAAGGGCACTTGAGAATGAATTCCACGATCTTAAGCAAGAGAGTGGAGAAAATCGTGCGTATACCGATCTTTACGAAGAGTAAGTTTACTTTGTCCCACCGTGGTCATGCCTTTAGATCGGGCCATTGAGAAATATATTGATGGCCTACCTGATCCCGTTCAAGACATAGTCACTGGTAGCCAGCTAGCCACCGTTAGGGAGGCTATTGAACTAGTCGCAACTCTAACCGCGATTCTTAAGTCAAGAAAGGGAAACTTTTCCGTAAGGGAAACAAGAAACAATCTGATAAGGCTACCCCCGAGAAAACAAAAGAAACCAAAATCGAACCCTCCAAAAATTCAAGGAAGCGTAAGGCTTCAAGGAATTTTGCTATTACAACTCCAACCAATCAAGCTACTCTCAACCAACCAGCCCAACCTGCTCGACCTCACTTTCCACCTGGGTCTTGTTACAATTGTGGCGAGATGGGCCATTTCAAGAACAACTGCCCAAAGCTTGTTAATGCTAACCCAGCTCGTGGACGTGCAGTTAACATAAACGATAACGAGGCTCATGCTAATCACGTAGTGGTGAACGGTAAGTTCCTTGTTAACAACCATCCTGCTTCTGTTCTTTTTTATTCAGGTGCTGATAGAAGTTTTGTGTCCTTAGCATTTGAACCTTTTTTTCGATGCCCCGAACTAAGCTGGTAAAGCCTTTAACAATAGAAATAGCAAGTGGCGAACCCCTTGTACTCGATTTTGTCAATAGTAATTGTCAACTAAAACTCAATGACCATCTTTTTCCCATCAACCTCGTGCCAATGCAACTTGGGAGTTTCGACGTCATAGTAGGCATGGACTGGTTAACCAAACATCATGCCGAAATCATCTGTTCCGAAAAGATTGTTCGCATACCCGTTTCATCTGGCGAAGTCTTAGAAGTTCATGGAGAGAAAACTTCCAGTAAACTCAAACTCATGACATGTACCCAAGCCCAGAAATACCTACGAAAGAATTATGTAGCCTTATTGTCACATATCCTAAAGGAGAAAGGCAAGTGCAAAGGTATTCAAGACATCCCCTTCGGAATTTTCCCGAGGTATTTCCTGAAGAATTACCTGGTTTACCCCCGGTACGCCAAGTGGAATTTTGCATCGATCTTATACCTGGTGCCAATCCAATTGCCAAATCCCATTACCGTCTTGCACCATTTGAATTGCAAGAATTGTCAAGACAACTCCAAGAACTTTTAGACAAAGGTTTCATTCGTCCGAGTTTTTCACCTTGGGGCGCTCTTGTGCTTTTTGTGAAAAAGAAGGACGGATCCTTTTGCATGTGCATCGATTATCGTGAGCTTAACAAACTCACGATTAAAAATCGGTATCCCCAACCTCGCATTGATGATCTTTTTGATCAACTACAAGGCGCTACATGTTTTTCAAAGATCGACTTCCGTTCAGGGTATCATCAACTTCATGTACAAGAAGAAGATATTCCCAAAACTGCTTTTCGAACCCGATACGGCCTTTACGAGTTCACTATCATGCCTTTTGGGTTAACAAATGCTCCTGCCGTTTTCATGGATTTAATGAATAGGGTTTGTAAACCTTATTTAGATAAGTTCATCACTGTTTTTATCGATGACATCTTGATATATTCAAAATATCGAACTAACCACAAACATCATCTTCATCTAACGATGGAACTTTTAAAGAAAGAACAACTTTATGCCAAATTCTCCAAGTGTGAATTTTGGCTAAATGAAGTTCAATTCTTGGGTCACATTATCAATGGACAAGGCATACGTGTGGATCCCGCCAAAATTACATCGATCAAGGATTGGAGTACACCCACTACTCCTACCGAAGTTCGTTCTTTTCTTGGTCTAGCCGGTTACTACCGTCATTTTATCGCAAACTTTTCCAAAATTGCGGTCGCACTCACTTCTTTAACTCACAAGAATAAACCATTTGAATGGGGACCCAAACAAGAGGAAGCTTTCCAAACCTTGAAACAAAAGCTTTGTGATGCTCCTATTCTATCCTTGCCTGATGGCAATTACGATTCGTTGTATATTGTGATGCCTTAAATCTAGGCCTTGGTTGTGTTCTCATGCAAAGAGACAAAGTCATAGCATATGCATCAAGGCAATTGAAAATCTACGAAAAGAACTACACAACTCATGATCTTGAGTTAGGTGCTGTTGTTTTCGCTCTCAAAATTTGGAGACATTACCTCTATGGTACTAAATGTGTGGTTTTCACTGACCACAAAAGTCTCCAACACATTTTTAATCAAAAGGAACTAAACATGAGACAACGACGTTGGATCGAACTTTTGAACGATTATGACTGTAAAATTCGTTACCATCCTGGTAGGGCGAATGTCATAGCAGACGCACTTAGTCGCAAAGATCATGTCAAACTTCACTGTGTTCATGTCCAATCAGATATCCAATCTCGTATTTTCCATGCCCAACGTACTTGCGTAACCCAAAGCTTGATGAATAATGAACTACCGCATAATCTTGAACTTCAACTTGAAACAAAAGATGATGGGTTACTCTATTTCTTGAATCATTTATTGGTTCCAAACCAAGATAGTCTTCGTACCTTATTGATGGACGAAGCACACAAGTCACGTTATTCTATCCATCCTGGTACGGACAAAATGTACATGGACCTTCGTACCCAGTATTGGTGGCCGGGTATGAAGACGGATATAGCTTTGTACGTGTCCAAATGCCTTACTTGTCTTAAGTCAAGGCAGAACATCAACGTCCCTCCTGTAACATCCGTCAAAAACGGATTTACCAAACCCGCTCCGTTTATCAACCGAACAGTCAGTCAAAAATTTCGTTGCGAATTAAATGCCCAAAATAATTTTAAACGATACATAATCAATTATTATACAAGAATATATAATTAGTTTTTGAAAAACTGTCAAAAATCGCAAAATAAAAATATAATACCTCTGCCGGGTTTCGAACCCGGGTCTGTACCGATCCGGAAACATGTCTTAACACACACACACAAACCACTGCGCCACTTGTTCTGTTTGGTAAATATTGAAATCATTTAATTCATAAAGTGACGTTACGAATTCAAAACCGGCGCCCAATAGTTCAGTCGTCGGAATCCCGGTAATCTCGCGAACTTTTAACAACACTTTCAGTTATAACGTAAACTAGTATTAAGACATCGGTTATAACCGATGTTTGAAGTCCGTGACCAAACCATAACCGCCGGAGTTTTTATGATTTACGAATACAGTCGGAAATCAGACCAGGTTCTTCAACAATTTGCCCTATAAATTCACCCACAACCCACTGCAAACCTTTTCGCTCAAAAGTACACTTTTTCTCGGCGTAATTCCACTGGCCGGAATTTTTCTGCTTGTCGCCGGAAAACCGGTTTCCCCATTTCTGAGCCTTACTAAACCTTTTAAACTTATACCGAAGTCACCCATACCTTCTTCAAACCTTCTGGAGACTCGCTGCTGCAAGACACCTGACGCCGGAGCTTATTGCTGTTGCCGGAGAGGGTCCAGTCGGTATACCTCTCCGCCCAATTTCTTTTTCTTTTCACATTTATCTCACCGTAATGAACTGAAACACACTAATAAACCGATAAAAAACCTTGAACCAGTCAGTCGTCTTTTCTGGTTATACCTTGATGAAGAAGACGATGTATTCGTTATCTTATAAGTATAATATAAATCAAGAAATTAATCGGGTTAGACACACAGTCCAGCGGTGGACTGTGTGCACATTAAACACAAACGTCTCGAGTTCGATTCCGGTTTCACACACGCTGCCTTAATAAAAATCATTTTTTAGTTAAACTGAACCGGAGTCGCCACTGGTATATGTTAAGTATATTGATAACCGGAATAATAACCAAGTTAGACACACAGTCCAGCGGTGGACTGTGTGTTTGTTTATATCACAGGTCACGAGTTCGAGTCCGGTCTTCTGCACCGACTCGGACAATTAACTATTCTTTTTAATAAGGCAGAAAAGGAAATAACCAATTTGTATTTAAGTATAATAAAAATCGAAATATATAACATGTTAAACACACAGTCCAGCGGTGGACTGTGTGTTTAAGCCACAGGTCCCGGGTTCAAGACCTGTGGAGCGCACCGGTTTTCGGGATTTAAACTGTTTTTAAAATAAAATGAATTTCGGTTTAAACTAATTAATATATATATATATAATTAAAATCAGATATATGACGGGTTAGACACGTAGCTCAGTTGGTAGAGCTGCGTGCACGCGTACGGGAGGTCTCGGGTTCGAGCCTCACTCAGCGCACAACAATATGCCTTCGAACCGGTCAACGGTCGGTCAAAGTCAACTGTAGCAAAAATCAAAATTTTTTTTATTATTTTTATTTAATTATTTTAATTAAAAATCAATTAAAAATACTTAAAAATAACATTTTTAAGGTTAGAAAATAGCCTCAAACTCACAAAAATACATCCAACAATCCTACTAAAATAAATTAATAAAACCCGTTTACTCACAAAACCATAATGCGATTTATCTAGGTTAATCTCACTCGTGGTTAAAACCACATCGCGTGCATTCAACGTCATCAACCGAACGCACCCACTGTGAGTGAATCTTACAACTCCCCCTTTTAAATTACACGTTTTGGGGTGTGTCATGTGTTATGAAAATAATTAATTTATTTATTTAAACTTGTGCCATACCACATCATGACCTAAACTTAGATTGTTTTTATTGTTGTGATTTACTTATTTCCTTTTTGTCAAATTATATGAAACTCATACATTAAGCCCATCAGTTCCTCGTGGGAGACGAGTAGAACATCGCGTGCTTCAAATCAAATTCATTATTGTTCATGTGTGTATCATTGAGTTTATATTGTTTGTAGTTGTGTCATTCATATTATCATGTTTATGCAATTCATTCATCAGGCCCCTCAGTTCCTCGTGAGAGACGAGTTGAGCATCGCGTGCCTCTAATTGTTCCATTATTGTTCATGAGTGTTTCATTTAATATCTTATGATTGTTGATTAAGTTACATCTAATTTTACTCATGTTTGGTTGTGCACATATTTCATAATCAATTTAAATAAATTTGTTCAAATGTTTTCCATAGGATTCACTCGCCAACATTATGTTGATCCAAAAACCCTTTTACACATGATACAGGTGAACAGGTTGAAGCAAGGAAAACATAGGATATGCCTTAGAAGAGAACAAAGAAGTTTAGATTGTTAGTTAGATCATGTTGTAACATTTATTGTAAATTTCCATTTAATTTGTATTAATGAATATGAAACGCTTAATAAATGTCATGAGCTTTGATGATAACCCAATCATGCCCCGATCACCTTTTCCGCTGCGGGTCGGGGTGTGACACCTCCGGTTTGCTCGAACAACCAGAAGTTCCGGTATGGAAGTGGGTGAACATCGCCATGGATCTCATCACTAAATTACCACGCACTTGTAGAGGTCATGATTCCATTTGGGTAATCATTGACCGTTTAACTAAGTCAGCACACTTTCTGCCAATTCGTAAGGACTTCTATACTGAAAAACTTGCTAAGATCTATATCAATGAGATTGTATCTCATCATGGTGTTCCTTTGAACATCATTTCAGATCGTGATGCTCGTTTCTCATCTCGTTTCTGGAAGACCATGCAATCTGCCATGGGAACCAAATTAAATCTAAGCATTGCTTATCATCCTCAGACGGATAAACAAACTGAAAGGACAATCCAAACACTTGAGTATATTCTTAGAGCTTGTGTGATTGACTTTCGTGGTAGCTGGGATTCACATCTACCTTTGATCAAATTCTCCTATAATAACAGTTATCACTCCAACATCAACATGGCTCCCTTCGAGGCTCTTTATGGTCGGAAATGTCGTTCACCTGTCTGTTGGAATGAAGTTGGTGAAGCTCAAATCACCGGACCTGAACTCATTCAAGAAACAACAGACAAAATCATGAAAATCCGCAATAACCTTTTGACAGCAGTAAGTCGTCAACAGAGTTATGCTGACAAACGACACAAACCTTTGGAATTCCAAATTGGTGACCATGTTCTGCTCAAGGTATCCCCTTGGAAGGTATAGTCAGATTTGGAAAGAATGGTAAACTAGCTCCTCAATATGTGGGACCTTTTAAGATCATTGAAAAGATCGGAAAGGTAGCCTACAAACTCGAACTACCTCCTGAACTTGGAAATGTTCATCCAACTTTTCACGTGTCCAACTTGAAAAAGTGTTTAGCCGATGAAAACCTCCACATTCCTCTTGATGAAATTCTTATTGACGACACCATGCATTTTGTCGAGAAACCTATGGAAATTATGGACCGTGAAGTTAAGAAACTCAAGCGTAGTCGAATACCAATTGTGAAAGTTCGCTGGGAATCCAAATGTGGCCCAGAATTTACATGGGAACGAGAGGATCAAATGAAAGTGAAATATCCGCATCTGTTCTCCCAAGTCTCGTCCAATTAAATTTCGGGACGAAATTTCCCGAAGTAGGGGAGACTGTAACATTTGTAGCATTTCAACCAATGAGCACTTTCGATTGGTTGCGTGTTTAATAAAATTGTTTACAAAGTACTTAATCTTACAAGGACCTTAATCGGAACATGCCGTCGAGAGAAAAAAATAAAATAGTGGACATCCCAGGCGCCACGCGCCAGAAGCAGGTGCATCTCTTGCGACGCGCGGGGAGTACCAGGACACGTGTCACCAGATCGCGACACGTGTCCAGTCTATACCATTACGAGGCTAACCTAGGCCAAGCTAGGTGTCTCAGGCGACGCGAGAAATTCCGTGTCTCCTTGCGCGAAACGCGGGAGAAGCCAAAATCGGGTATAAGAAGGCAGGCGGGGGACTGAAGTTTTCGTTCAAAATGGATCTGAAAAATTGATCTCTTACTCTCTCTAAACTCTGTCCAAGTCCCGAGCCCCCTAAACCCCTAAACCTGCGAACCTCTGCTCTGTTGTAAGTATTTTAACCCCGAACCCTAATTCGTCACCCTACTCGATTGATTTAGGACCCACCAACGCATGTTGAGGCTCTGCTTGACTAATTTCGTTGCGGTTCCGTCTCGTGTAGTATGGCCACCCTAACCGATTGATTTAGGACCCACCAATGCATGTCAAGGCTCTGCCCGATTAAGTCCGTTGGGGTTCTGTCTCGTGTTATATGGCTAAAGTGACTTGGGTTATTAACACGTGTGCATTGTATGTTATTAGGAAACACTTGAGCTTTGCTAAACACAATTAAGCAAGTCATCCACAATCGAAGTGAGTACATAGTCCCCTCTTTTACGTTTTCTTAATGTTTTGGGGTGATTCATATGTGCTAAACTATTTTCAAAATTCAAAACAATGCGTATGGTTTATATATACACAATATGTTTTCAATAACGTGTGAAAATGGGTTGTGCGTTATCCATAACACGAGTATGTTCATTAACTTTGGCCAAGCCGACCGGTAGTATGTTATGGTACCATAGGACCGACAGTTACCAAATTTCCCGGGGTTTGTGGGGAAATTTGGGGAATGACAGAAACTGCGCAATTGATAAACCCTTTGGTGGTTGGTTACACAAGTCAACACAGGCTTGAATGTATTTACACACGACACACTTGTTTACACAAAGACAATTAAAATACGAACAATTGATTTACACGAAACAAAAAGGATTGGGTTAGACAAAACACGAGTGGTTTTCAATTAAAGGTATATAAACCATACATAGCGTTCTTTTAAATCGATTACTTCCATGATTTTACAAAGGAAACACTTTTGTCAAGATTCAGGGCTACAAGATTTTCTTAATCATACCAACTTTTATAATGGGTTAAACATTTGGCAATACCAACCGCATTTATTACAAGTTTGGTTACAAGATTTTCACTTATCGACTCTCGTAGTCGAACGAGGTATTGCAATACAAATATGAAGCCATGAATTTGACTTACAAAACCTATGTTACTCGCTAGCATTCAATGTTGACTTTATTTTACATATGTTTCAGGTGCTAATACATGATCAAGTATGCTACACATAGGATGGACGTTGGCCTTAGCTTGATTAAAAATAAAATAATTGTTGTATTTTGTTTCGAATATTAATTCAATAAAACAAAACTTTAAATACCATGTGTTTGAAACAATTTGTAACGTGACCCCCCCGACGTTTCCGCCGCGAGTTGTTTTATACGCGGTCGGGGTGTTACAACCAAGTCCAAGCTAATGACCTTGGTTAACCGATTTGTCTGCCGAGTCCAAGTTAATGACCTCGGTTCGACCCGTTATGAACAAACTGTTGGTTTTTCTCAATTTAAAGTTTCAATTTGATGAACTTTGAATCGTTTTCGCTTATCAGATTTTACAGATTAGTTCCCGGCCCGTTTTCAATTAGATTTCCCCCAATTTAGCACCTTACCAGACTTCAAAGATCCGTTCTTCAACATTGGCTTGTTGAAACTAATGTAGAAATAAAATCTTTTTGAATTTTTTAAAGTTTATGCTAAAACACACTGAAAATCTTTTTGGTTTTAATCTATAAAGCAAGTAAGCTGTGTACAAACATATTTACAAACATATTTTTATGAATTCGTGTCTAATGATCATCTCAGTTGTTTGAGACGTATCACCAATACCGTTGACCTTCTGATGACTTTAAGTTTTAAACTCGTTTACCTAGATTGTCGATATGTTTGTCCACTTAAACTTCGACACATTTCTCAATTGTTCCAGGATAACTTAGGTAGAATTATGAAACTTGACTCAACTATGGTTCCCATCTCAGAATATACTCCTGTATCCAGATTCCCTAGATTTCATCTTACAGGTGAATATAGCGTAACTAATATCTGTATCTGGGTTTTGCGAGGCCTTGAGAGCTCAGGTTAATCCACCGTATCGACAAAGAGATGAAGGCTCGACTTTAAAGTGTGTTCCAATTAAGGAATCTTTTAAGCACTACAAATGATTAGATCTTTCGATTCTTTTCAAGTTTGCATGTAGTTTTAGGGTTTTTAGCAAAAGCATTATAGAAGTTCTAGGCTATTGCTTCCACAAAATCAGAAGAACTAGTATAATACCCCAGATATCAATCATCTATAAAGACCTTGTATCTCAGAATCAGGCAACCTCTCAAACGAAATTTCGGAGTACTAAGTCCATATATCTGAGAGATGTTAATCCACAAGTTTAAGCAGTTGTAAAATTTATTTTATATCCCGGAAACAATTTACTGAACATGTAAAGCCTATCGACACATCCACAGTAAGACTTTTTTATACTTTTTAAACTTTACAATTCTTTAGCATACTGTGATAGTCCACTGATGTACTATAATTTCCTTTGTGACACAAATTCTTTTTATCTTTTTCATGTTTTTGTACTTTTTAAATCTTCATATGTTTTTGTATTTTCTCGAAATATTTCTCCCCCTAAAATTCAAAAACATATTTTTGGATTTTTTTAATAACATTGACCAACCGATGAGAATCAATTTAATTCGCCATCCATTACTGCTTCACAAATTTCTTTTAAACCTCTATCCCCTCATGATGACAAAAACCTTGACTTTTTTATGTTGATAAAACATTTATATCCCTGAGTTTTGTCTGTTCAACAGTGAGGGTTCTGTGATAGTTTTCAAATTTTCTTCAAAAATTTGTATCCTGTAAATGTTATTGAAACATGTTTTTTCGAAAAATTTTCTCCAAAAAATTTCATAAATTGTAAGTAAACGTTATTTGAGTTTCAATTTTTTTAAAATGGCCTTTTATATAAAACTTGATAACCCGGCCCGTCTTCAATGTGTGCTACGGAACTCTATTATTAGTAATTTGCTTTCTTCTCAGAAGTTCCTGCACAAAAATTCAAACAATTAGTTGAATAGTGACACCCAAGCCTTTGCAGCCTTAGGTGTTATTTCTTCAACCTTAATTTTGAATTTCTTTACACAATCAGGTTTATTTTGGACTTTCTCAAGTTTCGGAAAATCCTCTAAACTTTCAATTTTCACTGATTGTGTAAATTCTTTTTCTTTGACCAACCAAGATTGATTTTTCATTAAAGCCTTGAAATACAATGTAGAAACTTTTTGTTCATTACTATTCGAGGATTCACCAGTTTCAAAATTTGAAAACTTAGTAATAACTGGTTTTACTTTGTTAGTAGTTTCTGTGCATTGTTTCAAAACATGAGTTGGTACTTTCAAATCTTCAAAATTTTTTTTATCAATATGAACAGGTTTAGAATTAATTTGAAGACATTTTCTAGCAATGTGTCCATTTACTCCACAGTTGTGACACAACCTGTTATCATATCGATCTTTTTTAGCAAACCATACACTCAAATCATAACATTGATTTGATATGTGGTAACCATCTTTCCTGCTTCTTTTATAACTCTGATTTGACGTTAAAGCACTGCGGTCCGACCTGCACCACTTATTTTCAAATTTTTTTGAATTTTTATAATGATTGGATGATCGTACCGATGAGCTTTTATTTTTTATTTGAAAATTTTTAGAATTTTTAAAACTTTGTGTTTCTTTTTGTTTCCGTTCTCCATTCTGCTCAGAAGGTTTTTGCGTTGAGCATTCACCTTTTTCAGTAGATTGTAGAACACTTTGTTGAAAATTTTCTTTTAGTTTTAAAAATATTTCATTTTTCTTTTTTTAGCATTTTCATCATCGATATCATCATCACAATTCTCAACTATGACATTGTCATAATTTGTGACTTTATCACTTATTGGAATTTCCTTTTTATTCTCACCGATAGGTTTTGGACAAATATGATCTAACATCAATGACGAGGTCACAAAACCTTTCAATTTCTTTTCTAAATCATCAATTTTATTTTTAGCAATCTCAGCATCTTGTTCAAATTTCCTGAATTTTTCTAGATGCGAGTTTATTATATTTTGTTTTTCAAAATCAATTTTATTTAAAACAAAATTTTCATTTTCTAAAATTTTTATTCTATTTTCAAAAAACTTTTCATTTTCTTTTAACTTTTTATTTTCTAATGTCAAACTCTCAAGATTATTCAAGAATTTGACATTATCTGCCAGATATCAATCAGATCTACTTCATAAACTGGGCAGATTGGTTTAGAACTTGAAGGCTCGTTTGCAGATGTACTTAAAACTTATGTTTCACAGTTCTTAGCTACTATACTCCCTTCTCTCTTCAACTGAACATTCCCTTGATTATTGACAAGATCATACTTCTTTAGTAATTCCACTTCATATCCCTCTAATTTGTCAATGAAGGTAGAAAGCTTGAAAAATTCTCAGCTCGGACTTTCCTTTAACACCATTAAGTACGTTGTCCATTCACCTTCCGGAAGAGCATCAGCCAAGTTGTCAAAATATACTCCGCTTCTGTCTTATCAAGACCATGCCTTCTCATCTGCACTTTCAAATGACAAAATCGCCCCATCATTTGTTTTATTAACTCGCCTTTCAGCATTGTGAAGATGTCAAACTCTTTCATGATTAGAACTTTCTTGCTCTTAATCATCTCAGCAACCTCCATATATTTAGCAAGAAGAGCATTCCACAACTTCTGTGTTCTATCACATTCTGGTAGTAGAATCAAGATATCTTCATTTATCGATTGTTGTAACAAGCTGATCATCTTCTTCTCATGAACATTCTGGTAGAAGAAATTTGCTCGTTTCCAGTTCTCGAATTTTTCTTTCCAGCTTTCATACTCGTCCATACTCATCAACTTTGGCGGCTTCACGGACCCCATTTCGTTTTCCAAATTTATCTGTCATTCAAACACTTGAACAATGATTAGCAAACGGGCAATTTTAGTAAAATTTGACTTTTTAATCTATAAAATTAACGTATCAGTTTGCTAAAAACGTTTAAAATTTTTTGGAAACTTTTTTTACCAGATTGGAGCTTTAAACTCGTATCGTCGATACGAATCTAACGATATATAATGTACGAGATGTTTTTTTAGAGCTTTAGAACTTGTGATGTTTTTCAAGAAAATTTAGCCAAGTTCGAGCGAACTTATGCTTAATTTCAACAAAAACCAGTCAAGTTCGGGCGAACTTGATGAAAATTCTTGAAAAAACTTGTCAAGTTCGGACGAACTTGATGAAAAATCACACAAAATGTGATAATTTCAGTGAAGTTCGGGCGACCTTAATCACAAGTTCGTTCGAAATGATGTTTTCAAACATGATTTTTTCAACTTTTCGACATGAATTCGTTTGTTTTAAGCTCTGATCTTTTCAAGGGTTTTACTATTATGGGATTTACATATTATACTTGAATATCATTCCATTTTGTCCGTGAAATGTCCAAGAAAAGTTTAAAAAGAATGAAATGTGTAGAAAGTGAGATGTTCTATGTCCAATGTCTTCAAATTAGCCAATCCTGCTCTGATACCAATTGAAAGATCCATTGTCCGGATCGTTCTGGTCCTAATTTGACAAACCTAAGGTAAACGTGCAGAATCTGTTTGCATAGGCGACATTGGATACAAGTTCTTTACTGATTAGTCACTGTTTCATTAATGTATAGACGTTACAGATCCTGGAAACACTTGGACAGAGCTTCGCCGTCCAAGTTACAAAATCTCTGAATCTTACAAATGATAGCTCAACAATCCTATTTATAGTGATACAAATTTGCTCCAAATGTGCCATGGTCAAGTTCGGGCGAACTTGTCCTTCACAGGACAAGTTCGGGCAAACTTGTCCATGTACATTACAAGTTGGGGCGAACTTGCTCATTTACATACATAAACTTAACATTTCGCTCCTAAACTCAGACGCGATATTATACGATGACGTAGGAAACAGACATATGCATCAACAAAAACAGTTTCAGGATATAGTCCTGGGATAATGAACTATATCAAAATAATAAACAAGTGCGAGAAAAAATAAAAGTTGACACAGGATGTATGAGGAAAGCCCTTGATCAATCTAGATCGGCGGCACAAACCTCGGTAGCTGACAATAGTCAGCTGCCTTGTTCTTCTTATTGCTTGAAATAACCAGGATACAGTGCCAGGATAATGCTCAGGTCGATTCTAAGTGTTACAATGGTTGTAAGTAGTGAGTACTAGAGTGTAGTTGCTGCAAGAGAAGAGAGTGTACGAGTACGAGAGCTCAAAAGTGTGTGTTTTCCTACGATCCGGCATTCCCTATTTATAGTTACAAAAATAAACAAACTATCCTATAATTCCAGGATACTCTTGAATATTCCTTCATGACCGTTGCTGACCTATTCTCCCGGCTTCAACGTCTTTCCCCATCAATATAGAGCGAGTCTTGTCACACCCCGACCCGCAGCGGAAATAAGAGTTGGGGCATAATTGGGTTATCACCAAAGCTCATGATGTTTACTATTATGTTTCATATTTATTGAATCCAAATTTCATTTCAAAGTTTCAAGTCAAATTCATATAATACAAGGAAAGGAAAAAAAATTAACTAAACAAATCCATAATCTAAACTGGTTTATTCTTCTAGGCCGCCCTATATGTTTCTTGCTTCAACTTGATCACCTGTATCATGTGTAAAAATGGGAAATTTTGGGTCAACAAAAGTTGGCGAGTGAACCTTGTTAAAACATTTGTTATTGATTTATTATTTAATTAAATTTTGGGAAAATTGTGCAATAATCACATATGAACAAATGTATGTAAACATAACAATCACAAACCACCTTGCTTAAGCATGAAATGAGAATGACAATGTATGTGTTGGCAACGTCCCGTTCACGCTCATAGGTAATGGGGAACGGACGGCCTATGCTAATGTATGTGAGATCAAGGCTCAATCAAACGGAGCCGATCTTATGTTGGCAACGCCTGGTTCACGCTCATAGGTAATGGGGAACAGCTCACGCTCATAGGTAATGGGGAGCGGCGGCCTATGAAATGTATGTACTGAAATGATAAAATTAATCTAAACTTCAACCACACAGTCAATGGATACACCTTGAATACACATTGATCATAAACATGATGGATGCACAATGATTAATTATAATAAATAAATACGACACATGATACACCCTAAAATGTGATTAAAACGGGGAATTTGTAGAGATTCACTCACATTGGATGCGTTTGTTTGAAGATGTTGGATGCGCACGAGTTTAGGGGATTGATCGACGAGAGATAACTAACCAAATAAGTAATGAAAAGGCACGGTAAGTATGTGGATTTTATTAACTATTTTAATAAGATTTTTGGGTATAAATTTGTGAGTTTAAGGCTACTTTCTAATCTTGAAAACATTATTTTTAAGTATTTTTAATTGATTTTTAATTTAAATAATTGATTTAATAAATAAAATAAATAATAAAAAAAGTTGACTTTGACCGTTGACCGAGACCGTTGACCGTTGACCGTTACTGTTGACCGGTTTAGTTGTGCGAAATTGTGCGCTGAGTGAGGCTCGAACCCGAGACCTCCCGTACGCGTGCACGCAGCTCTACCAACTGAGCTACGTGTCTAACCCGAAATAATTCTGTTTTTAATTATACTTATATACTATTTACTTTAAACCGAAAATTATTTATTTTTAAAAAGCTTTTAAATGTAACGGACCGGTGCTGACCACAGGTCTCGAACCCTGGACCTGTGGGTTAGCCTACACACAGTCCACCGCTGGACTGTGTGTGTCACTTGGTTATTAACTCGGTTTTATTATACTTAACATAGACTGAGCGTCAACCCGGTTCAGTAAAAAAAACGGATTTTTATTTCAAGTGGGTAAAGCTGGGACAGGATTCGAACTCGCGTCTCGTGTATGTTTGTTGCACACAGTCCACCGCTGGACTGTGTGTCTAACCCGTTTATTAAACCGATTTTAATTATTCTTATATTATACCACACTTCATCTTCTTCGTTCAAAACATAAACATCGATCAAAAGACTGTTATTTGCTAAGTTAGCTCAATGAAGGTTATGAGCCATCGAAAAGAAAATGAATGGAAAGAGATTGGAAGGTTGATTGTACCAACTGTTCGCTTTTCTTCAGACGTCCGGCAAGGTCGTCGGCTCCGTCTTGGTGAGCTGTGGCTGATAGAATCTACCAACAATTTGGAGGGATTAGATGTGAAGTGGGACTACTGGGTAATGACTATTAGTGAAACAGAAGAATCATACCGATAATCAGCAGTTCCCCTGAAAGTTCAGAAATTTCTCCGGCGAATCAGATAATCCGGCAACGTCGACTACAAAGGATTCTGGGTGAGGGATTTATATTAGAATTTGTCTAATAAAGGAATGAGCCAGAAAAATCGAAGTAATTACCGTGCAGGTGGAAGTCTCGGTTTTCCGGCGACTTGCAGATGTTTTCCGGCGAGCAAATTTTCGTCGAGAAAAAGTGCGATTTGGGAGCGAAAAGGTTTCTGGTGAATTGTGGGTGAATTTATAGGGTAGTATCGAGGTGAATGGGGTCTGAATTCGGTCTTAATTCAAAGTCAGCCGTTCTCCGGCGGTTACGGCTGTTGGCGCGGGTTCAGACGTCCGTTATAACCGTCGCTAGAGTTAATTCAATGGTTAATTCGAGCGGAAACGTAATTTATCGGCGAAGTCGTCGGGATTTCCGACGACTGCTTTTTGGGCTCAAGTTGACCGAGTTTGAATTCCGCACATCATTATTTGATTTAATAAATCCATTAACTTAACAGAAAATCAAAGTGGCGGAGTGGTTTATGGCGTGTGAGTTAAGACTTTGAGGAAATAACCGGCTGACCCGGGTTCGACTCCCGGCAGCCGGTTTTCCTTTTTAATTAATTCATTTTCATATTTTTTACAATTTTAATTTATATCTTTTAATTTGTTGATCAATTATGAATCGTTTAAAATTAAAATAAGCCGTAAATGAACAACAAAATTTTAAAACTGATTGTTCGGTTAATAAACGAAGCGGGTTTCGAAAACCCGTTTTTCGACAAATGTTACAAGTCTTCAGGAGAACTGGTCCTTGTGAACGTTACTATCCTGCAGCCATAGCCTACAAGCAAACCATTAGTTACGATCAAGATATTCCCGCAGAATGTTAGAAAGTATCCTGGTTCAGTATCATGATCATCAATAAGAGATAAAAAGTCAAGATATGTAGTCAGGATATCGGCTCAGCATTTCACCCGTAACAGGCAGTACAAGCATTCAAGATGGGATTACAGAAGGATTCCCAGTTTTATCAGGATCTTGTGATGAATCCTTGCAGGAACTTGGATGAAGCTCAGAATAGGGCCTTAAGATACATAAGGCTTGAGGATGACAAGAAAATGCAAGAGAGGATGAATGCATCCTCAACATATGAATCAACAAATAGGAAGTCAGAATCCTCGTATAAACCATACCACTCTAAGCTGTATGCCAAAATGACAACAAAAGAGTGAATGTTTTTGAAGATGAGGATGGAGAAGAATATACTGAATTATCAGAATACTGTTTTTCGGTTAATATTCCTGAACTAATGTATGCCATGTAGGGTTTAGGAGACAAGGCAAGATGGCCAAGAAAGAATCAACAGAAGGCTGATTGGAAGGATAAGTCAAAATGGTGTGTCTTCTATGAGGACTTTGGACACATGACAGAAGACTATATAGCCTTGAGAAAGGAGATAAGCTATTTGCTAACCAAAGGTTACCTGAAAGAAATTCTTGGCAAGAAGAAGAATAAGGATCAGGATACTGACAAGAATCCTGAAAGAGCAGCATCCCTGCCACCAGATGCCAAGATAATCAGTTTTATATCTGGAGGATCTAACATATGTAGAACTTCTTATTCTGCAGCTAAAAGTCACGCCAAAGAAGCCAATGAGGAAAGGGGAGACAAACCAAGAAGGATGACAATGCTTACAAATGATAAAGTGATAACAATTGACAGTGACGACCGGTATAACGTCCAGGATCGTCACCATGATGGTCTGGCAATTACTTTGTATATTGCTAACCATTTTATACGCAGGATATTGGTAGACCATGGTAGCTCGGTCAACATCATTCAATTGGATACGTTGAGAAGAATGAATATCCCAGAAGCCGAAATTACATCGAAATCCACAGTCGAGTAGGATTTAGTGGAGAAGCAAAGAATACTGTTGGGGAGATAAAGCTACCTGTGTATGTTGAAGGAGTAAACTTGATGCAACGGTTTTGTTTCATGGATTCATTTTCCTGCTTTAACATTATATTAAGAAGGCTATGGATTCAGGATATGAAAGCTGTTCCCTCCACTTATCACCAATGTGTCAAAATTCCTACTCCTTGGGGAGGAGTCAAAGTTGAAAGTGACCAGCAGGAGGCGAAGGAATGATACTCCTCTTCGATGAAGGCCTCGACAAAATCCCGGGCAGGATAGCAATTAAGGATACCAGCACAAGATATCGTGGAAGCTTCGGAGCAAGATGTTAAGAAAGTTATCCTTGATGAAAATAATCCACATATCTCGGTGCTTGTAGGAACCAATATTCCTCAGGATATTGAAAAACTGCTCACCAACTTTTTGAAATGCAGGGTGTGTCCGTTTGCATGGAAGCATGAAGATATGACATGTATATCGAAAGATATCATAACTCATAAACTTGGAATTGACTAATCTTTCAGGCCTGTTCAACAAAAAAAAAAGGAAATTTGCTCCTGAGATGAATGTGATCATATAAGAAGAGGTAGAGAGGCTATTAAAGTCCAAGATGATTAGGGAAGTCAAATTTCCTAAGTGGCTAGCAAATGTGGTGGTGGTCCAGAAGAATAATGGAAGGTGGAGAGTCTGTGTTGACTACATAGACCTCAACAAAGCATGTCCGAAGGATCCATTTCCATTGCCTCATATAGAGTCCATGGTAGATGTAACTGCTGGACATGAAATGCTGATTTTCATGGATGCATCCTCAGGATTTCAACAAATCCAAATGGAACTATCCGACTAGGAGGATACAACATTCATGACACCAACATGTATATACTGCTATACTACTATGCCCTTTGATTTAAAAAATGCAGGTGCGACATAACAGAGGCTGGTTAACATGATGTTCAAGCATAAACTGGCGGACACTATGGAAGTATACATCGATGATATGGTGGTGAAATCTAAGAAAGCGGAGAATCACCTCCAGGATCTAGAATGTGCCTTCAATATCCTGGACCAGTATAATATGAAGCTGAATCCTGCCAAGTGCCATTTCGAAGTGGGAGCAGGAAAATTCATGGGATATATGGTAACCAAGAGAGGGATAGAAGCAAGTCCAGAGCAGATCAGGGCTATCCTAGACATCAAATCACCTTCTAATATGAAGGACGTTCAGAGGTTAACTGGAAGAGTAGCGGCAATGAACAGATTCATATCAAGATACTCATATAGGTGCAAAGAATTTTATGATATCTTGAAAAAGAACAAAAAGTTCGAATGGGGAGAAAGACATGAAGCCACTCTACAAGAACTGAAGCAATATCTTTCAAGTGCAACTCTACTAATGAAGCCTGAAGATGGTGAATGCAGTAAGTGTTGTCTTGGTAAAGGACCATGAAGGTCAGCAGTATCCTGTCTACTATGTTAGTAAAAGTTTATTAGATGCTGAAACTAGATACTCTCATCTAGAGAAAATAATATTAGCTTTAGTTATGGCCTCAACCAAGCTTAGACATTACTTGGAAACACATAGGATTCATGTTAAAACCAATTATCCTGTGAAAAATGTGCTTAGGAAACCTGAGATGTCTGGTAGGATGGCTAAATGGTCTGTTAAACTAAGTGCTTATGATTTATTATATGAACCTAGAAATGCTATAAATTCTCAGGCTTTAGCAGACTTTGTGGCTGGTTTTAGTAGTGATATAAAGGAAGAAGCTGATCTAGAAGTCCAGCAACTAGGAGAAAACTCAGATACTTGGATCTTTTATACTGATGGTGCATCCAATGTAAGAGGTATATGATTAAGAATTCTACTAAAATCGCCACAGGGGGGACATATTACTCCATGATATTAGATGTGAATTTTCTGCTACGAATAATGAAGCCGAGTATGAAGCTTTAATAGCAGGATTCGGACTAGCTAGAAGTATGAATATTAAATGTTTACAAGTGTATGTTGATTCCCTGTTAATTACAAACCACTTCAATGGCTCTTATGTAGTAAAAGGTGAAAAGTTAGCTGAATATCTCGTAATTTTTAAGAAATTAGCAGGATATTTAGAAGTATTTACACTTGAACAGGTACCAAGGGAAGAGAATGCTGAAGCAGATGCTCTGGCAAACTTAGGATCTACTGTCAGGATACCGGAAAGAACTCGGATACCAATACTACATATCTTGTATCCAGCGATGGAACATCCTAAATCTCAGGATAAAGTAGTAGCAAGTATCCAAGATCCTGGTGACGGATATCCTGAGAAGGATCCTGAATCCTGGATGGCTCCGATCATGAAGTATCTACAAGAAGGAGATGTTCTAAGTCTTTCAGGATGAAGGTATCTTGCTTTACAATAATAGATAATATCTTGTACAGGAAATCTCTTGCAGGTCCATACCTAAGATGCTTGGAAGATCCCGAAACTAAGGAGGTGCTTCAGGATATACATGAAGGAGACTGTGGCAACCATACTGGGGGCAGAGCTTTGTTTTCAAAGGTACTGAGGACAGGATATTAATGGCCAACCATGAGAAAGGATGCTATGGAGTACGCTCAGAAGTGTGATGCATGGCAGAGACATAGCAATATACTGCATCAGCCTGCAGACCTGTTATATCCTATCATATCTCCTTGGTCGTTTATGAAGTGGGGGATGGATATAGTGGGAAAACTTCCGAAGGCTCCTGGAGGAAAGGTTTTCATGCTAGCAATGAAAGATTATTTCTCCAAGTGGGTTGAAACATAAGCGTTTGTCCAAGTTAGGGATCAAGAATTGGTATCTTTCATCAAAAGGAATATCCTGACTAGGTTCGGGATACCGGCCGGGATAATCTGCGACAATGGCTCCCAATTCATCAGCAAAGGAACTACAGATTGTTGTAAAATTTGGGGGATCAAAATGATTACATCAACACCGGTGCATCCTCAAGCTAATGGACAGGCATAATCCTCAAACAAGATACTTGTCAATAACCTGAAGAAGAGATTAGGTGCCAAAAAAGAAAAATGGGCAGAGGAACTACCATTTGTCCTATGGGCAGACAGAACAACTATGAAGAATGCTACTGGGCAAACCCCGTTCTCATTGTTAGTTGGAGCAGAAGCAGTGATTCCAACAAGGATGGTGATACCAATAGCTAGATCTAGTCTACGAGATCATGAATCAAATCCTGAAGTCTTATGTTAAGAGTTAGACATTATTGATGAAACAAGGGATGCAGAAAAGCTAAGGATGGCATCATACCAGCAGAGGATAGCCAAGTCATACAACAAAAATTTAAGAACAAGGAGGTTTCAGGTTGGAGATTGGGTATTGAGAAAAGCGTTTCAGAATACAACCAATCCTGCTGATGGAAAGTTAGTTCCAAAATGGGAAGGACCATAGGAAATTGAGTCTGAATCAGGAAAGGGAGCATACCTGCTCAAGACCATGGAGGGAGATATGATACCAAGATCCTGGAACGCCATACACCTTAAGGTTTATTACAAGTAAGCTTAGAATTTGAATTCTAGCCCAGGATGGTATGACTTCTATCTTATTAAATTATGTTTGATTTAATTTATGTATTATTTTTTGAAACCCCATACTAAATTAAGCATCGGAGGGGTGTTAGCCAAGCTAACATCCATTCTCACCTTAGTTTGAAGGTGTCGTGTAGGGATACATTTCAGGATGATACTCAAGGATATTTGCTCAAGATAAATCGAAAGACTAGAGGATTGGCCCCCTGTCTCACGTTCAAGGGATTCAGATCCCTTCAATGGTTTAAAGGTATTCACCTTTCTCTCGAATTGGGTTTAAACACCCCGCTTGGAGCGCAAGTATCCGGGTATAGTTCAAGACGGCGGGACCAGTTCATGTAACAGTGGCTGACAATTTTGTTATTATTGGCTATATCCTAGATCATTAAAGTATATGAGGGATTGATCACCCTCTCTCACGAAAGGGTATTTTCATACTCTCTAAGGTTTAAAGGTTTCACCTTTCTATGTCTTGGAGTTTAGACACTCCCGCCTGTAGCGCACGAATTGTGGGTTAATCCCCAGTAAAACACAGGAATTTGCATAAGTTGAACCACAATTGTGTTTATACACATTTCTTTGTTGGTGGAAGAAGACAAAGTCTAATTACTAAGTGAAGGAATATATAAGCAGGCTACATTGCGAATGATCCTAAGTATATCTGGGACGGATTCCTATTTCTCTTAAGTTTGAAGGACTTATCTAAAAGAGGATTCTTTATGAAGAAGTTATATTTTGTTAAGTTTTTATAAAACTCTTTGAAACAAGAATGGTAAAATGGTTAGAATTATACTAGTATCCTGATCGGGATACTCAAACAAGATTTTTCAACACAACATATAACACAAAGATAAGGTCAAAGGATTAGTTTATTAACGATTCAAAATATTACATTCTTGGCTTCATCTCAAACCGAGACCCATCCACCAAGAATCTAAAAAGTTAAAGAAAAGCAAAATAACATTGATGACCGAAGGCTTCGTCCTGAAACTCAGGATCCATCCACCTTCGGCCATCATATTGTACTAATATCTAACTGCAGAAAAGTAAATTGTTCAACGATTAGAGACCACCAAATTTAAAAAAGTGGGCTCTGGCCTAGGCATCAATATGCATCATAGCCTACTTCGCTGCCCTCATGCAGCAGCACCTTCAGCAGCATCCTTGGCAGCATCACCAACCGTAGCTTCACCATCACCGCCAGCATCATCTCCAGCATCCGCTGTGAGTGTAGGAACGGACCCAACTCGTGAGCTACCGGACTGATTTGTTTAGCTAACAGAGGCAGAATTCATTGTTAACCAAGTGAACAAAAAATGACAAGATCGATGATACTGTTTAACACGTCTGAATCTTTTATATCAAATGACTTGTAATGATTACAGACACAAACGAGCAGGGCTTCGCCTCTGGTCTCCAAAAACAGCATGCTAACATAAACAACCAAGACACCTAGTTTTACATGACAAATTTCGCACCAAAATGTCTAGGGTGAGATTTCGTACGAAATCTATTTTCGTACGAAAATCACATACATCATACAAAAACATCATATTTGACAATGGAAAGCCCTAATTACATGACCGACTCATCCTAGACGTAGGCAATAGACATTAGTGCAACAACAGACTCCCCCTTGGATGTTGCCAGAGTCTTAGATGGTCTTCAAAACTTTTCTTCAAAAATCTTCAAAAATTATGTAACGCGTTTAACCAAAAATGTGACATCTGAGCCTTTTCGAGCATCGAACAATTCCGAACAAATTCCAAACCAAATGAAACCTTGTGTTTCATTCCCGAGAATTGTAAAATTACATGTGACATTCATGCATTTTAGTCGATGTACAATTTCGACACTTCAAAGCTTTTTTTTCTAGAAGATATACGTAAACTGTTACGCAAACGTAATCAGTTTAATGCAACGTATATTCTGGAATAGTGACACAAGTATAACATACCTTAAATAACCTTTACATAATTTAGAAATAAGTTTTGCAGGGTTTGGTATGTCAAAAACAAACCTATTCGATCACAGGGACTATTTACGACAAACTATGAAAGTCTGCCGATTCTCATAGCAATGCACACTCCAAAACAAGTTCATAAGCTAAACATACCCTAAATACCTTTAACATAGCTTAGAAACAAGTTTCAAGGGCTTCGGTATGGCAAAATCACACTTTTGTAACTTCAGGGGCTATTTTGCAAATTCTGCGAAACTATGCCTTTTAGCGTATTTCCTAATCCGGAACATGTACGCACATCCAAAAAATCTTGAATCTTAATGATTGGAATGCAAAAATATCATTCGTTACGCGTTTACGGTCATGCACGCGATCGTTACGATTTTCGTCGTAATTAACCAAAAACTGCAACCGTACGACCAATCGAACCGACACCCGGGATATGTTTGAGCACATTTCAAGTTCCCTATACTTTATTGTCCTTATAAAGCTTGAAAATGGGGTTAGCGGGTGTTAAAAGTGCCAAACGCGTCAAAAACAAGTTCAGGGGCCTTTTCTGCCAATTCTGAAACTTCAGCCCCTACAAGGGCCTTACAGACCGTAAGGCAAAACCCCATACAGTCTGTAAGGGGTCCCCAACTCATCAGAATTGTTGAATCAAGGTGGCAGCTTCTTGTTAATTCCCTTATTGACTAAGCAAACGAATTTGCCACCCTTCTCTCTGCATCTAACATGTGTTATGACACTAATACAACTTAGTGGTGACTCATGGACACTTGTTATACTCTTATAACTTCAATTCAAGTATAAATAACATAGGGATTTAGCCATTTGAACTTTTGCAACCTACATCCTTGCTCTCATCTGCTCTCATCTGAAGTAACAACCAATTAGAGATCTTCCTCTGAGTTCTAGGGCTCTCCTAGAGTATATGTAAGTGTTCCATTCATGTCTTGTTCAATTCTGTTAGTTTATTTGGACTAAAAATCAAACAGTTTGACTTTCTGTTTGACTTTCAGTTTTGATCATGAATTTGTCGAAATAAATTCCAATTGAACTTTGTAATATGATGGTCAAAGTCCAATTGAACTTTGTAATATGATGGTGATCAAGCCTACTGATTTCCACCTTTTCAAGTCTTAGTGACGAGTCAAAGTTTTGGTCAATAAGGTGATAAATACGCATTTTAAGACGGAACTGATTTTGGGTATCAAAATAGTTTGTTTGGATACCAAAACTCTTTTACAACTTTATTAGACATATCAAAACATGTCTAACTCGTCACTTTTAGTTTAGTGCTTTTTATAGTCGATTGTTGAACGGTTTTGATCACCGTTTTGATTTTCGAATCCGACCCGTTTGGTCAATCTTTGGACCCAACCAAATACATTTTTATGACCAAAATTATATAGGGAATAACCCTCTGAGGTTATACCTTATGGTCACTTCAATTGGTCAGTGTTATGATAGGTAGTTGCTATGTTCCTTAATAATGACCAAAATGCCCTTTTTACGAATAAATCAATCTAAAGCATATGTAATCTAAATTTAACATGTAACCTGATGTACCAATAATATTAAACATGTTTTTGTAATTTAGAGTTATCATAACACATATCTAACCATCCGAATGAGTAGTTACGCAAATGACACGTTAAAGTGGCTTAAACTACCTTAATGGGTCATAACGGGTCAAAATCACTTAGGAACCTTTCCAAATCAGAATGTTAACTTTATTAAACCATTTAATATGAGTTCCAACACTCACTTGGTTTATAGAGTCTCATTCTATCCGATTCTTCCGTTTATGTCTCCACTTATTTACATGTTGTCCGACTCATTAGGACACACTTGATTCCTTGATATTTGGGCTTTGTTCACACACTCTTACAAGGCTTATCCGCAAATCCAAGGCGAGTACATTGCTCCCCTCTTTTATGTTATTCAAATGTTTTGGGGTGATTCATATGTGCTAAGTTGATTTCAATGTACAAATAATATCGTTTATATAACAATATGGTTTCAATAATGTGATACAACTTGTTTGTGCGTTATCCATGATACGAATGACATTCATTAACATTGATATGTCGTCCAGTAGTAAGTTATGGTACTATAGGATTGACAATCCCGTTACTAGGCTATTCACTGGATTTGGTGGGTAGTTTGGGGAACGACAGACACTGTTTATGATTAACAAATCATTCGTTGATTTGTTAGTCTTGTTAAAGAGAGCAAACATATAATAGCGGATTCTAAATTGTAACCAAGCGTCACCTATTGGTTCTATACCTGAGATCTTTTAGGATCTATTAAAGATACCCTTGGGGTATAGTCTAGTCAACAAAGGCTTGAATGTGTTCATTAAAGAACGACCAAAAGTTTTCACAATTAAAAACAAGGACAATGGACAATGGTTTATGACAAGTACAATGAACAATGGTTTATGACAAGGACAATGAACAATTGGTTTATGACACAGACAATAGTCGAATGGTTATTTTGAACAAGGTTACACAACAATTTTTATTTAAGATATAAACCATACAAAGTTTACTTACAAGATGATTTACAACTCAAATTTACGAAACAAATGTTTTCAGTCAAGATTCATGGCCACAAAGTTTTGATTTACTTATATTAACTTGTAAAGTTGATATATTATATTGCGATATCAAACACTTTTTGATTTCAAGATTTATACTCGTCGATTCTCGAAGTTGGAAGAGGTATTGCAATTAGTTATAAAGGCATGAATTTGACACTCACAAAAACTATGTGCTCGCCGGCATTCTTTTATGTTGACCTCGTTTTTCACATATTTTTCAGGATTAGTTTCATGACGATTGTTGCTGCATACTTCACCTAGGACGGATGTGGCTTTAGTGCCTTAAAACAAGAAAGACAAATAATGTACTTGTTTTGTTTATTTTAAAATTTGAGGACAACGTAATCGTGTTAATATTCAATAAAACATAATTTCAAAATGTGTTATGTAACAATTTGTAACGTGACTCCCCAAGTGTTTCCACTGCGTGTTGATTTACGCGATTTGGGGTGTTACAGATTGGTATCAGAGCACTGGTTATAGGGAATTAGGTTATTAGTAATGCTTTGACCTAGTCTATAACCTTCCTAGGACGCCAACGCAAGTTAACTTGTGTTTAGATTCTTAAAATATTACCATCACCTATCCTTAGGTGATTACCAAAAACAAAGCATATCACATCTTTTGAAAGTCAAAATTTTTATAAAACTTCACAAGAAATCATCTATCCTTAGATGGTTTGTTCTTGGGCTTATTGCCTTCAAATTTTTAAACTCTCGTCAAAGTTTGGGCTTTAATAATGTGAACACAGGCAATCTAGAAGAGTGGGTGCCTGTACCCCGAGTTTCTGTCTAAGGCTAGAGTGTTCGTACAAATCCACTTAATCGGACCAGTCACTCTTACCTGGGAACTCTTGGGGTGAGTGTCCACTTATAGGCTAAAGCATGTCTTCGCGATGCATTATAAAGACCCATTACTTTGATTAGTCACTGTGTCATTTGTTTGTTCTTAGTACTAAACAATTGATCACAATCCTTATGTTTCGCCAATATTTCTTTTAACAATTCATTTTGGCTACCCAATATCAATCTCGTTCTGTTTCACCCATATTTTCCTCTCTCTTTTCCAGAATGCCTTCTCCTCACAGCGATACTCAAAGGTCTGAACTGGCTATTACCATCGCCCAACAGATAGGCATAATACTCAATGGGACCCTTAAGTTAGCTGTAGCCTTATCCAGTTCTAATGATAAGACTACTCACGAGGCACCAAAGAAAACGGAAGCCAAGCCTTCAAAAAAATCAAGGAAGTGTAAAGCTTCAAAGAATCCTTCATTGATTTATCCAATTCCGCTTAACCAAGTGGGACCTAGCCAGGTGGCTACGGCACCCGCTAAGAAACCATACAAAGGAAAAACATATATGTGCATCAATGTAACCTTCATCACTATGACAATGTTCACTTCCGAAAATGTTTTAACTGTGGACAAATTGGTCATGCAGCCAAAGTCTGTCGTTTGACTACCTCACCAAATCAAGCTATGGCAGTTCCTACTCCAATTACCGCAACTCCTCATGTGATACCGGATTGTCCTAACTATCCATATGGAATCTGCTTTAATTGTGGTTATCCTAATCACTTCAACTAACCTGGCTGACAAATGATGACTCGATGTGTGGGCACAAGAGTAACACTGGCAACATCAAGGCTTGTGCTGATGTCTGAATAAACACTCGAACTCTTATGTTTCTATTTCTTTTGTCAAGAACCTTGAAAACACTTCGATTGTCTATAAATAAATTGGTTGTTTCGTTTTATTTACAAATGTGATTTCGTATATGTCTGTTAGTCCATACAATATCAATACCAAGAACATGGTTCCTTGCGAATCAAACTACTCTTGTAGTTTCTTTCATTTTGTGATCGCCCGTGATCTCCACAAAAATCCTAAGTACTCTTTTCTTTTAAGAAACAAAGTACAAGGTACAAGTTACAACTCTTAACAAATACTCAAAGTATCACTTCAAAATCCTTGATTGGATACCTAACGATACTTCCATGAATCCTTAAATGGTCTTATGCAATATGTCTATACCACAACCCTCTGATTTTTCGTAACACTTTTCATGGTACACAATTTCAAAAAAAACATTATACTGATTTCAAAATCCCATGATTTCAAATATATTTCATAAGATTCTAAAAAATCATTTAACATAACATATTTGTTTAATATACGAAGTGCGTAATTACAAAATACATATTTTCAAAAACCCTATACATTAATTCAAGGATTTTTCATGTGGTTTCAAATCAATTTATTAAGGTATATTTACCGAATATATCCAGTGCATAATTTCGAAAACATTATATGATTTCAAAAACATTAAGCATGTTTTTCAAAAATTTCATGCATGATTTTCAAAGAAACTTTTGCGGCATATGTTGACCTAGCATATGAGCACATTGATTTACAATACATCTTGCTAAGTATGTTCACTGAGCATGCTAGCACGTTGATTTTGTGGACATTTCTACTTCGTGTGTTGACCTAGCATACCTACTACAAGGTTTCAAAATACTTCCGCTACATGAATCCCAAATCCTATTAGGATCTTCCTATCGTCATAGTTAGATCCTTGTGGATGTTTAAGTGCAATATCAAAGCACTTAATTGGATTCTTTGTGCACTTCAATACATATGTTATGATTCAATAAGGCCAACCAAATCCTTACAAGATCTTCCTATCTTCATAGTTAGATTCTTGTGGATGCTTAAAGTACTAAATGAACTCTTTGATTGGATTTCTGGTGTATTTCAAATACTTATGTATAAATTGACGATTATGTGATTATGTGTTTATGTGGCTAGTTGTGATTTAGATAACGAAACGAGTGTATTACCATAAGAACATGGTGGATATGCCGCTGGTAGTTCCTATATATAAGTGTTCTTATTGTATTACCCTTGTAGCGTTATCCGAATCACTTTAGGATTTTGGTATACAATTATTTCAAGTTCAATATCCAAATCCTGGTAGAATCTTCCATATCTTCAAATGATAGATTCTTAGAAGGATATCCAAAGGCGCTATCTTAAATCCCTAATGGGCTTTTCTATGCAAATAGTCAATGCCATTGGACTTTAAAGTACTATTCCAAAGTTAAAGAGATTGATTCGTCAATCTAGTTAAAGAGGCCTATCAGGGTCTAGTTAAAGAGATCATTCGTTGATCTAGTTAAAGAAACCTTTTAGGGTTTAGTTAAAGAGGCCTTTCAGGGTCTAGTTAAAGAGATCATTCGTTGATCTAGTTAAAGAGGCCTTTCAGGGTCTAGTTAAAGAGATCATTCGTTGATCTAGTTAAAGAAACCTTTCAGGGTTTAGTTAAAGAGGCCTTTCAGGGTCTAATTAAAGAGATCATTCATTGATCTAGTTAAAGAGGCTTTCAGGGTCTAGTTAAAGAGGCCTTTCAGGGTCTAGTTAAAGAGATCATTTGTTGATCTAGTTAAAGAGACCCTTTAGTGGTCTAGTCAAATCTCCACAAGTTTATTGTTGATTTATTCCCCTACACATTACAAAATGAACTGTGTGGACTGTGCAAGGAATTTTTTAATTATGGATGCATACATAATTATAAAATTCAGTTCACAGAAACCACAACAAGTTTTGTCATGTGTAAGAACCTATAGCAATAAGAGTAACGAAACGGGAACAATGTAATAAGGGCATGGTGGATACGCCGATGGTACTTCCTATATATAAATGCTCCTTATTACATTGCAAGCGTGGCGTTATTTAAGTTACCAGAAGTTCTGGACCTCGACCAATGTTGTTTTATCTACATTCTCTAACTCCAACTTCGAGCACACACAAGTTTCCTATACTAGTTTTCATGGGAAACCCATATAAGCGTTCTTATGTTCATTAATCGAAAATCCAACTCCCGTTCAAGCTTACACTCTTTTTAGTTCCATTACAACAAGTTTTCAATTTGACATTTACAAGATTCTTTTCTGAGGCTCAGTACAATCAAAGGTGTTATACACCAATCTATTGGAATGAAGTTAAGATTTTCGAAATTTCAATTTGTAGGAACGTCCCACGGGAACCTAAATTTGTTATCTATTGTCCGATTAGGCGGAAACTAATGACAAGTTAACCAAATAACAAGAATTACTCATTTAATTGTTGTTTTCATTGATCTTAAGTTCAATACATTCAAGATTCGGATCCGACAGAGCTTCGTCGTCTCTATGCCAAAATATCTCCTAAGTTACAAATGAGATCAACATGCTAGCTATTTATAGGAGGTGAAGTCGCTCATGGAAGGCATAAGTTCGCCCGAACTTGCCTTAGCAAGTTCGGCCAAACTTGACAATCCAAATTCATCATGGGCGAACTTGACCCTATTTCACATAAATACTCCATATCGCTAGCCTAATCAATTCTATTCTATGCAGACTCGATACAAGACTAATATACAAACGTTATGCACCAATAGACTCCCTCTTGGATATCTACTTTGTCTTGTTCGGTCTTCAGGAACTCTCGTTTATCCCAGACTCGTTCTCGTGTAATGACGAAGGCAACAGAGATATGCACCAACAGACTCCCCCTTGGATGTTGCCGCAATCATCTACTTTCATAGACATCTTTGACATCCTTTGACAGTAATCATCTTCAAGTGACATAGTCTTCTTTGAATGTCTAGTAATCATCAGACTTCAAATAAGTTCCTGAGTCTTTATCTTTATCCTTGAATAAGCATTAAACTTTATGATCTTCAAACGTTCTCTTTTCTTTAATTTAACTTGATAAAACTTTAATCTCCAAGCTCCCCCTTGCTGTGAGCTGTGTTCCCCCTAGCTTTGAGCTTTATCTTCAATTAAGTTTCATCCTGCTCCCCCTAAAACTTTAATTCCTGTTTTAAAGTTCTTGGGTATTCAAATAACCATTTCAGATTCTAACTTTGAAATTTTGTATCACTTGTATTACATACCACCTGTACAATACTTGTATTTCAAATTTTAATCTTCATTTTTCAATTATTTCAAGTTCAAATTAATGACCTTGAAACATTTTACGTTTAAAACCTTGAACTTTCACATTTTTATCATTTGATTTGTGAAAATCCACTTAGTTGATCAAGTCCAAGTTAAAGACCTTGATTAACCAAATATGTCAACCAAGTCCAAGTTAATGACCTTGGCTAAACACGTTGTGAACACCTGGTATTATCTTCAATTTAAAAGTTTCAAATTAATGAACTTTTTTCTTACCAGACTTCGATGATCCACTCTCCAACATTGGCTCGTTGAAAATCTTTTTGAATTTAAAAAGTTTATGCTAAAACACTGGAAATTTTTTTGGTTTTATCTTTGAAAAGCAAGTAAAGTATCTATAGAACTTTTAACAAGTAAATTAAATTGACTTAACTATGGTTCCCACCTCTTGAATATACTCCCGAATCCAGATTCCCTAGATTTCATCTTATAGGTGAGTATAGCGTAACTGATATCTGTATTCTGGTTGTGCGAGACCTTGAGAGCTCAGGTTAGTACTACCGTACATACAAAGAGATGAAGGCTCGTCTTTCAGGTGTGTTCCTCTTAAGGAATCTTTTCAACATTGCAAATGATTAGATCTTTCAATTTTTTCAAGTTTGTATTCTATTTTGGGGTTTTTAGCAAAAGCATTATAGAAGTTCTAGGCTATTGCTTCCGCAAAATCAGAAGAACTTGTATAATACCCCAGATATCAACTATCTATAAAGACCTCGTATCTCAGAATCAGGCAACCCTTCGATTGAAATTTCAGAGTACTAAGTCCATATATCCGAGAGATGTTAATCCACGAGATTAAGCAGTTGTAACATTTAGTTTATATCTCGGAAACAAACTACTGAACGTGTAAAGCCTATCGACACATCCACAGTAAGACTTGTTTATCACTTTTAAACTTTACAATTCTTTAGCATATGTGATAGTCCACTGATGTACTATCATTTCCTTTTTGATAACAAATTCTTTTTGTCTTTTTCATGTTTTTGTACTTTTTGTATTTTTCAATATTTTTTGAATTTTCAACTTTTTTCATATGTTTTTTATTTTTTCAACAAATTTTTAAATTTTCTTACTCTCCCTAAAATCAAAAACATATTTTTGATTTTAGATTTTTTAACAAATTCTATTTGAAAAATATAACCAACCAATGTGGATCCCGTGACCTCGTCGTCGGATCATTTTTCTCAATCTTGTATCTGCAATTGTTTAACAGACAATCATTTAACTCATTAACCACTTGTAAAAGCAGTTTGAACTTGTAAGAACTTTGAAATCAGTTTTTCTGTTCAACGGTGTGGATTTTGATAATTTTGACTTTTTTCAAAATTTTCTTCTTAACTACTCCGCCTCAAAATGACAAAGATTTTAACATTCTAGATAAGTTAAAAATTATGAAGCTCCTCAATCCCGAATCAACTTTGATAATCTGGATCTTGGAACTCCTGCACATGAAAGGATTTCATTAAAAAGTTCAACCCAAGCTGTCACACCCCGACCCGCAGCGGAATAAGAGTCGGGGCATAATTGGGTTATCACCAAAGCTCATGACATTTACTAATATGTTTCATATTTAATAAAGTCAAAGTTACATTTCCAAATATCCAAACATGTTCATACAATACAAAGAAAATAAACCAATCATAACAATCCCAACTCTAAATCATTTTATTCTTCTAATCCAATCCTATGTGTTCCTAGCTGCTGCTGATTCACCTGTATCATGTGTAAAAATGGGGGTTTTTGGGTCAACATAAGTTGGCGAGTGAACCTTATTAGATAAACATTTATTAATGAATTACTTGTTAGTTTATCAATGAAAAATTGTGCATAATCATAAATGAGCAAATGTAAATAATCAAGCAGCGGCAATTAGCAAACACAACTATAACATACAATAACATATGATAGCATACATTAACATACCAACAACATACGATAAATAACATAAATGAACTGTGCGATCAAGGCTCAATCAAACGGAGCCGATCGTATTTCATGTACTGAAAATGTAAAATGTCTGTGCGATCAAGGCTCAATCAAACGGAGCCGATCGTATTGCATGTACTGAAAATGTAAAATGTCTGTGCGATCAAGGCTCAATCAAACGGAGCCGATCGTGTGTGGGCACGCCAGGTTCAACCTCATAATAAAATGGGGAACATGCTCAACGCTCATAATGTAACAGCGAGCGGCGGCCTATGAAATTGCATGTACTGAAAATAATAAATTGCATCCAATAATAACTACACAACAGTTGAAACAAACTGAATACACATGATCATGATATGATGCATGCACAATGGTTTAATTATAATATATATAGCAAGACACATGATACACCCCAAAACGTGATTAAAACGGGGAATTTGTAAAGATTCACTCACATTGGGTGCGTTGGATTGGAGATGGTGAGATGCGCACGAATTAGATGAGCGGAACAACGAGAAATACTAACCTAAATAATAACAGAAAAATATATTAAATGAGTGGATTTTATTAAGGATTTTAATGAAATTTTTAGATATATTTTTGTGAGTTCAAGGCTATTTTCTATCTTTAAAAATGTTATTTTTAAGTATTTTTAATTGATTTTTAAATTAAATTAAATAAATAAAAATATATAAAAAAAATTGTTTATTTAGCGTTGACCGTTGACCGTTGACCTGTTGACTTGTTGACCGGTTCGGTCAGCGAATTAGTTTGCGCCGGGTGAGGCTCGAACCCGAGACCTCCCGTACGCGTGCACGCAGCTCTACCAACTGAGCTACGTGTCTAACCCAAAATAATCTTATTTTTAATTATATTTATATACTTATTCAGTATAACCGAAATTCTTTTAATTGCAAAAACATTTTAATTCAACAAACCGGTGCCAGTGACGAGTTTCGAACGCGCGACGTGTGACTTAATGTTGCACACAGTCCACCGCTGGACTGTGTGTCTAACCTGGTTATTATCTTGGTTTTTATTATACTTAACAACTAACTGAGTTAACCCAGTTTAATTTTTAAACAAAAAGGCATTTTATTACATAAGGAGTGCGTGTAGCAGGGATCGAACTCGGGACGTGTATGTTTTTTGTTTGCACACAGTCCACCGCTGGACTGTGTGTCTAACCCGTTTATAATTCCGATTTTAATTAATCTTATGTCATCTCTGAACTCGTCTTCTTCATTTCAAACACAGACATCAATCAAAGCAACTGATACGCGATTAATTTAGTTAATGAACAAGATGAACAATTTGAAAGCATTGAACCGAAAAGTTTGGGGAAAGAAAATACCGAACAGATCGTCTTCTTCAGAGAATCCGGCGAAGCTCGTCGGCTCTGTTTTGGAACCTTCAGCTGTGAGAATCAATTAACAGGTTTAAGGGATTAGATGTGAAATTGAACTAATGAGTATTGATTATCAGCATGTTTGAATGAGCATACCGGTAATCAGCGAGTTTCCGACAAATCCAGGAGTTTTCCGGTGAAAACAGAAAGTCCAGCAATGTCGTCTGTGGTTGATTATGAGCGATGGGTTACTGTTAGTAAGGTTCTAAAAATTGATTGAAACAGTAAAGTCAAGGTATTTTACCGGTTTAAGGATGAATACGGTTTTCCGGCGACTTTTGCAGAAAATTCCGGCGAATTGATTTAGACGTTCTGACGGTCTGAAAATGTGACGAGAGTGAAATGGAGTATTGGTATGACGTTTCTGAGTCGCGAGAGTGGTCTTGAATTGAAGTAATCTGGACTTGTTTATTTTTCGGTTATAAAAACCGATAATGATGAGACTTGATGCTCAATCAATTCCGACTTGATTAAAAATCGTCGGTGCATCGGTTATAAACTGAATGTGCGAATAAACAAGCGATTTGACGATTGATTTGCCGATTTTCGTTTTTCAGTTAACGCAACCGGTTTAACCGAGTTTGTGTATAAATCTCATTTGTTTCCTAGAGATAACAGAAAACACAAAGTGGCGGAGTGGTGATGTGAGTGTGTGTTAAGTCGTTGGATCCAGTTCCGGCTGACCCGGGTTCGAGTCCCGGCAGCAACATATTTTTTTATTTATTTTGTTTTAACTTTTTATCAAGTATAATTTTTATAGTTTAGTTTATTTATTAATTATGTATCATTTTAAATCAAAATAATCATATATATTCAACGTGACTTTTATAAATTGATATTCGATTACAAAACGGAGCGGGTTTTGGAAACCCGTTTTTGACAAATGTTACACAAGCCTTCTTAGTCTTGGGTTTTGGATATAACTCCTCATAGACTTCCTCATAATCACTTTCGTATGCTCTTTGATAAGCATATTCAAAATCACAACCTTCAAACTCACAATCAACTTTACTTTTATTTTTCTAATTGATTTGACATTTTCGGTTTTATCACAAACAACCTTCACTTTTTCAGGTGATTTCTTTTTAGCAATCCAAGCTTGACTTTGAAGTCTCTCCTTTTTGAAAAACTGAATTTTCAAATTTTGATTCATTTTTAGGTTTTATTACAAGATTGGATTCAACATTTCGTTTCATTTCTTTGATATCAACGTTTCTTTTTACAATCCTGATTTGATCATTTTCAGATTGCTTTTGTTTTACCTCTCTTGAAACTTCTTTTCTTCGGGGATTCACAGGCTTAGACTTCGGACACTTGCGAGCAATGTGACCAACTTTATTGCATTTAAAGCAAGTCTGAGTATCATGAACATTTCCACTAGTGGGTTTTACTCAACTTGTGGACTTGGTCTTAGCCTTGTCCTGAAGTTCTTTTTCTTTCTTGAATTCATCATTCGATTTCTTACCGATCAAGCTTTCTTCTCGAACCGTGCTCGTTCTGCACACAAACTTTATGTTCTTACCTTTGTATTCCTGGAACGTTGAATTCTGATTCTTCTTCGGTTCATCTTTAGCTTCTTCCAAACCTAAACCTGCTCTCCTGTTCTCAGGAAAATCACCACCGTTTCTACGGTAATTGTTAAAATTCCGTTTCGGTTTAGAATAGAACTTCTTTTCAATTTTCTCGAGATCATCTGATGAAACTTCCACAAGTTTAAACAGTTTATCGATTTGATCTTCTTTCACATTCTGAATCGGAAAGCTATCATTGAAATATAATCTATCAGATTCCTTGACCTTGTACATGACAATGTCAGGATCATCACTTAGATCATTTTCTGATGATGTATCGTCACTTTCGGATTGTGAACCAGAACTGTTTGAACTCGAGTTAGCGCTTTCAAAGCTGCCGTCATCAGAATCATTTCCCAAGACATTTTTACCACACCTTTTACCACCGAATCTTGTCATCATTTGATTTTGTAAAGTCTACGTCAATGTTCTCAGGCAATTTAATTTTCTTTTCTGAAAGAAGTAAAAGATTAAATGCCTTTTCAATGTCATCATCTTTCTTACAGCAGTAACTTGCAAGAAATGATGGAGGAACACTTCCATACACTTTACGCTTTGAATTATCAACATTTTCCTCCGACTTGATCGTAGGAAGAATGTGATCAATGACATATGCGTTTGTGGTGTAACTTTTTAACAATTGTCTGACTCTTTCTGTTTCTATTTTTATTTCATGAAACTCACGCTTTGTTTCAGCAATTGTATTAATGTACATGTTAATTAACTTTTATTTTTCAATAACAGTGGCATTTAACATGGTGACATTAGCGTTGAGTTCACTGTTAGCTTTTTCAACATGTTTATATTTGCCTGATATTTTTTCATAAGCTTCTTTTATGGTACTGTAATCATAACGAAAGTTTTCGTTATGTTCAGTCAATTCTCTTATGACTTTGACTTTATCCAAACAAGGTTCACAAGGACTTGCGCACTTTGTGCAAGGTTTTTCAACCTTCACAACTTTCACAACTTTCTTTTCAGACATGCTTACCTCTGCCTTTACCTTTTCGGCTTCTGCTTTCAACTCTTCTTGTTTTTGCATCTCAAGGTAAGCTATACCTTCTTCCTCTGTTTGTTGTATGTATCTTTCCAGAACTGCATCCTCCAGGACAACTTCTTCCTCAGCTCTCTACATTAATGCTTCTTGAATAGCATTTTCGATAGCAGCATCCACAAATGATGTCTCAGATTCATTCACAACCTCTGCCATCATAGCAACACCAGTCTTCTTTCCGATGTATTTGTTCCAATCGAAACCATCATCTTCATGATTGGCAACAAGAGCTTGTTCGGCTTTCTTTGCAGGTTTATCTTCAACTTCAACTTGTGTTCTATTCGGATATGATTTGTATTGCATCGCTTTCTTGTAATATTCGTTACCGCTTCCAAAAGGGTTTTGGTTTCCACTAGCTTCTTGGTTATGGCATTCACGCTTGAAGTGTCCTTTTTGTCGACATCTGAAGCAAGTAACTTTCATTTTGTCGAAACCAAGTTTATTGTTTGAATTACCAATATCCCTTCCAGTGAGTGCTACAAATTTTGAAACTCTCCAGATAATTGATGCTAAGGACCATTTGATGTCCATCAGTTCCAACTCTTCCTCATCTACCTGATCGTAATCCTCAGCTGTCATTTCAAGATTTCCGATCTTTCCAGCAACAAGACTTTCATACGATTCCAGAACTGTAGCAAGAAGTGTTATGTGCTGTTTCGCAACTTTTTCAGGAAACACATTCTTTAAATCAACTGCTATGTTGCATTGGAAAACATTTGAATTAGAAGTGGATTGGCTTGTCTGATGAGATTGACTTTGAGAAGAAGAATTTGAACCAACATATGAATAACCAGTGTTTGGAGAATACTGATATTGTAACGATTGATCTGATGTATTCATGTTTGCACTAAATGTGGTTTGGATTTTTGGACTTTGAATCGGAGTATCTGAACACCACCTTTGTAATAAACTCTGACATCATGAACAACATTAGTGTTTTTGGATTTTGCAATCTTCATCAATTCCATTTCATGACCTTTAAGTTTGTCAATGAAAGATGACAACTTAAAATGTCTCCAAATGGACTATTCTTTAAAATCATCAGACACGTTGTCCATTCTCCTTCTGGAAGTGCATCGGCCAGCTTCTCAATTTGCTCTTCGTTAGTTCTCTTGATATCATGTCTTCACATCTGGACCATGAGGTGACAATATCTATCAGTCATTTGCTTCATTGTCTCTCCTTTGATCATTGTGAAGATCTCGAATTCTTTCTTTATCAAAGCCTTTTTTCTTTTGATCATTTCATCACTTCCTTTGAATTTTCGCAAAGAGAATTCCATAATTCTTGAGAAGTATCATATTCTGGTAATAATATCAAGATATCTTCTTTGACAGATTGTTGTATCAAGCTGATCATCTTCTTTTCAGCAACATATTTCTCTTTGTCAATCGCTGAAAACTTGTTCAGTGGAAGATCTTGATCACGTTCATCTTTGGGCCATGTATAACCATCTTCAATCGCAACCCAGCTATTGAATTGATTTGCTTGAATCCAATTAACAAACTTTTCTTTCCATCCCTCGAACTCGTCCATACTCATCAACTTCGGCGAGTAGTACCCATTTCATTATCGAGGTTCATCTGGTTAACCACAATTGAATTTGACGTTGAGGCTTGTGAAACTCCAGCTGCAAACGCGTTATGGAAATCTTCCATTTTGAAAATCAAGACACGTACGCTGAAAACACTTGAAACTTAGAAAAATATTTGAACTAACTACAAGTTCGGTCGAACTTGTAGTTGAAATATGAAAATTTCAGTTTTAATCCAAGTTCGGTCGAACTTGGATAAAGAATTTTAAAGATTTTTTATTTTAAGCGAACTTGTGAAAATTATCAAGAAACAGATAAGTTCGGTCGAACTTATGTCTTAACTTGAAAAACTTCCCTAATCAACCTCGAGCGAACTTGCACAAAGAGTTTGATGAGAATTAAGCAAGTTCGGGCGAACTTAGCTAGAATCCTTGAAATTTATCAGGTTCGGCCGAACTTGATAGAATATCAATGAAATTGTAGCAACTTTGAGCGAACTTAGCCTAAATTCCTTCAAAAATACCTCAAGTTTGAGCGAACTTGGTAGAAACACACTGAAAAAGTAACTTTTTACCTCAAGTTCGGTCGAACTTGGCTAACAAGTTCGAAGAAAATGAGTTTGTCAAACTTGGTTTTTGCAACATTTCGACACCAATTCGTTTGATTTTAGTCTCCAAACTCTCAGGGGTTTATCTATGATGTATTTAACATGTCATATTCAAAATTTAAACAGAATTTGTCCGTGAATTCTTCATTTTTGTTCAAAAGTTAAGAAAAATAGAAGAATGGAGATGAAATAGAGAGATTCTTGTCTTGATTTCAATAAATTCAGGTATCCAGGCTCGGATACCACTTATAGGAACGTCCATGATTAGCACGGGAACCTAAATTTGTTATCTATTGTCCGATTAGGCGGAAACTAATGACAAGTTAACCAAATAACAAGAATTACTCGTTTAATTGTTGTTTTCATTGATCTTAAGTTCAATACATTCGAGATCCGGATCCGACATTGCTTCGCCGTCTCTGTGCCAAAATATCTCCTAAATTACAAATGAATCAACATGCTAGCTATTTTTAGGAGGTGAAGTTCGCTCATGGAAGGCATAAGTTCGCCCGAACTTGCCTTAGCAAGTTCGGCCGAACTTGACAATGCAAATTCATCATGGGCGAACTTGACCCTATTTCACATAAATACTCCGTATTGCTAGCCTAATCAATTCTATTCTATACAGATCGATACAAGACTAATACAAATGTTGTGCACCAATAGACTCCCTCTTGGATATCTACTTTGTCTTGTTTGGTCTTCAGGAACTCTCGTTTATCCTAGACTCGCTCTCGTGTAATGACGAAGGCAACAGACATATGCACCAACACAATTCATTGGCATGGACAACGAATGAATACAATTAACAAAATTCGCTAGAATCCAATTGTAACAACCGGTACTTTTCGGTTCTTCATTAGGTGAATAACAAACATTAATACGAAGCGTAATTAGACGTTAATTAACTTAATTAGGCCTTTGTATAGCATAGGAACATCTACTTGATTCACGTTACGCGACTTGACGATTTCAGGATTTTTAGCGCGCGTTTGAACTTTAAGCGAACTGACACCGGAAGAAATACTGGCAACACATAAAAATACAAAGTTTGTGCTTTTATTTATCATATGTTTATAATTATGCGAATTATACGGATTGTCGGACAAGATAGAGCACAAATGCGGAAGTTGCGCACACACCTACAATTAACAGTGAAATGGAAGCACCAGACTCGAGTTACGTCTGGAAATTTATAAATTATGATATATTGAGCCTCATAATCAGATTTTAATACTCGTGGCTTAAATCGAATTGAAAAACGGATCATAAACAGTAAACGAAGCATTTCGCGATCTAACGCGACCGAAGAACGAACGCGTCAAACGTCAACTACCGACGTTATCTTACATGCTTTCGGTCCTAATATTATATATTACGACATCTCACGAGGTTAGGGTGCGTTAACGGGCTTGAAATATAAGAATGGGCCGCTTGAAAGGTTATCACGAACTAACTGGCCTTGGGCCCGGCCCACTCACCCTAGCATATAAAAACTCCCCATTCCTTTCTCTTCTCCATAAGAAACCCTAGCACACACAAACCAAATCCTCTGCCTCTCTCCCTCTAGTCTGATCGCCGGACCCCGGCGATGATTCTGGCCAGTCCGACCATTACTACGGTCACCCACGCACACCCGACCAACCTCCACATCTCCCTTCTCCATCTTAAACTCACAACGAGCCTCCCCCTTTTTTCTCCCGCTGATAAACGACCAACCACCACCCCCGTGGTGGTGCACGGCAGCGCAAGGAGAGAGACGAAGAGATAGAGAGAGACTGTAGAGAGAGTGAATGTAGAAAGAGGAAGACGGGAGAGAGAGGAGGTCGAGAGAGTTGTGGAAACCGGCCGATCTCCAGCGACCTCTAATGGCGGCGACGAATGGCAGCAGAGAACGAGCAGCCTCTGTAAGTGGCTCTTAGCCTAAAACTTGTGTTTTGAGCTAGATCGGTTATATTTCAGTTGTGTTTTGGTTTTTAGGGAGTGTTGTGGCGGATCCAGCAATGAGAACAAGCCGCAGCCGGCGGCGACTGTGGTACCGACGGCGGAGGAGAAGTGGAGGTGATTGTGTTATGTTCGGATTTCGGGTCAGATACAAGTTGGATGCGGTCAAAGTCAACGTCATATTCATTCGGTTAGAGTTTTCAATCAGATTTGTCAACACCGTGTTTTGTTTCGAGTCAACAATGGACAACGAGCAGATTCGATTCAGTTTTAGGGTTCGGGACAAACTGGTCAACACGAGTCAACAGCGGTCAGTATGGTCAACAAAGTCAAACGGTCAGCTTCGGTCAACATTGGTCAACTGAGGTCAAACTCAGTCAACACGAGACCCGGTAAAATTTAAACGGAGCGAGTTTTAGTTACGTTGTTTATATATTCCATTTACGCGAAACCGAGCTCAAACCATCGTAATCATAGTTTATATATAGCGATTATTTACGTTTAACGCTTTGATATATTGTGATTGAATAATTGTTGCATTTTGATAAAATAACGACAACTTTAGTTGTCGGGCTATCCTAAAAACAGAGGAACTTTGCCCGTTTTTCGAGAAAATCCGTTAAACGAAACACGCTTTAATATAAAAACAGAACCGATCGACTACAAACGACTTTTATAGAATTAAAAACAAGTGTATGATATTTCGATAACACTTTACAACATCACGAAAACGACGATTCGAACACTATTTACGACAATAAATATAGTTATTATATTTATTCTAAACTTCAAAATTTCGACAATTATTTTATAAAGATAAATGTAGATTGTATCTTTATTTCGAACAACAAATGACTTGGATTCTTTTAGAAAAATAAATATAGTTCATATATTTATTTCAAATATCAATCTATACGAATTCGTTTTAATAAAAATAAATATAGTATAATATTTATTTCATACGTCGACAATTCGAAAACTTTATAAACTCAACATAACTTCTATATTATTTCAAAGAGCGAACAACTCGGGTCATTTTTATTATATAATTATTATTTATATTTATTTCTAACGCCTAGATGGCATATGGTGTTTTAGCGAGCGATTGCAACACATTATTATCCAAGTCGTTTTGATATCAACTAGTAAATATATGTATGTATTTTAATATCGTATGGAAGCTACCACAATATGTTAACGTATCATGCATCTATTATATATTTCGGTTATGTAACGTTTTACATATACATGTGCACATACATAGACATATACGTATATCTTCATCTTACGAAAGCTACGAAGAGTCGTACTGCTATCCACCTACGCCTTTTATTCGAGACAACTAATAAGATTTCATAAATATATTTATGTTAATATATGAATATATATTTCAAATCCCTCGGAAACTAATTCGATTCCAAGACTTAATTTTATTCCGGTTATAAACGGAATCAAATAACCATAGATCGGTTATTCTAAGATAAGATAACAACACCCTTTAAAGATCGTTGTTAACAAATCGCTAGAGCTCGGAGACGTAGTTTAACTACGTTGTCTAATTAGAAACTTATAAGCTTGATTCCTTGTTAGGAATGCTATAGTTGCACGCTAGCAAGTTCAAGCACTTGGAATAACAATATGGAATCACATTAAGCTAGCTTTGCACAAGGATAACAAGGTGAGTTAATAATCCCCACTTTTTACGATTTTACATTTTTATAAATGTTTTCGGGGGTGGAAAGACATGCAAATTTTGCAAAAGTATACATAATATTTCGAGGAACAAAAAGATTCATATTTCTAAACCACGTTGCGAAAGGATTTGAATAAACTCAAGTGATTTACGAAAGGTTTATACTCAATATACCGGTTTTACAAAACACACGCGTATTTCCAGAAGGTGTATGAGTTACATGGTTAGAGACGGGAATGTCCTAGCTACAACGGGACTGGATTGTCCTATATACAACTAAGGGGATTGGTTGGTCCTCCTTACAGACTCAAATGGGCTAGGCCCATTCTCATTTGTGCGCGGCACAAAGAAACTAGTGGGCTAGGCCCCACCATGCTCGTGCGAGGCATGAAGACACAAGGACTGGTTTGTCCTACATACAAATAAGAGGACTGGTTGGTCCTGCTTATAGACACAAGGAATGGATCGTCCACTACTCAACACTAAGGGCCGTAGGATCGCTTAAAACTGTACAGTGAAGTCCTCGCTACATACTAGAACTATGACCGCCTGCTAGTCTACCGTCTTGAGTAAAAGGTTTGGCGAGGCACTTACTAGCTTGGGGTGGATTATAGGCTCACGCGGCATGTTGTCTTTTTCGTACGCGGAAATCAACGGTTATTCAAACATTACAAAAACAAGGTTTTCAATTAATGCCGAGAAAAATGGTTTTATTATGTTTTCTCAACAATATTTAAACCGGTTATCAAAAAGATTTATTTTAAATCTTTTTCAAACAAACTATGAACTCGCTCAACTTTATGTTTATTTTTTGCATGTTTCTTTCTCAGGTTACATATACATACTATGGCACGGTTGGAATATGAGAACCCATTGGGATTCGAGTACTTAGCAGGCGTTCACTTTATAGAAGTCTTAGTACCATAACACTTCCGCTGTGCAATGAAGATACCAGTCAGTTCACGCTCGACTCTGATGTGATCGAATTATCAGGGTGTGACAGATTCGTATCAGAGCTATAGGTTTCAGCGAATTAGGTTTCTGTAGAGATACCTAGGCTTTAACCTCACTTTCTTTCGGGGACTTAGTTTATTAAGGCTTGAACACATACAAAATTCCTAGAACACATATATGGGTTCCAACCATGGCCGAAAACAACGAGTCAACATATTTATTTCAAAACATGCATTAGTGTTGTGTTTTACACGTTACACGGAACGATTGCATACGATACGCAAAACTTTGAGAGTTTTTGGAGCACACACTTAAGACCTTTGGCTAAATTATGACAAAAATTCATTAAAGGTCATTTCGTAGGAACTACGACTGTTAACTCGGGCAAACGATTTTATCTCTGTCATCTATGTTATATTACTAACCCGAGCAGGTAAACACGAAGAACATAATGCCGATGTGCATGTATACATGAAACTTAGTTTATACATCACGAATGTTGAAATACAAAACGCACGAATTTCGAGGCAACGCCTTGGGGAAAACACGAATGAACGATTACAGCAGCAATGCAAATCACGTCAGTGGAATGACTATCAGTCAGAATGCGGCTATTGTCACGTAGCCCTGCACGCGGTGCTAAACACGCCAAGGTACGTCCAAACGAGGACTTCACAGACTAATGGAAATCACGATTATTGGCATCACAATAGGAACTACAAGTCCTCACATCTCCCCACTCTCCTAATGGCGACTACGCCAAGATTGACATCTCGTGGTAATGTCACATAACGCCAGGTCATTGCATGAAATTCGAGTTAAGTCTTAAATTCTTTTGTTGGAAATTCTGACTTTTCCATATAGTGAGTAGATTCTTGCACCTCTACTCTTTCTAAAGGTCATCTCATCTTCAGAATTTCATTCATGATTAGTGAACACCCAATTACAGTTTTTTGACAAATTCATACGTTACGCATGCATTGTTTGTTCGGCGTGTGGTTGGCTTGATTCGTGGAAACCCTCCGGGATTCCACATTGAATGAGTTGTTCTAAATATTTCAACTATTGTTTCCAATATATCGATTATTGCATTTCAACCTTGATGACTTATATTATTGCAAGAGTTGACTCATTGATATCGAGTCAACGAAATTCCTTGAATCACTTTTCTTGACAAGCCACATACATGGTTTTGTATGGCCATGTTAAAACTTCCTTGGAAATACATAAATCGTTGCTGGTCGATATCTAAATCAAGTTTAGTTGGCTAAACTTGCTCACTATACGTATTCAATTCTAGAATTCCATATGATGGATTGAGGCCATCATATTCAAAGTAATATCAACAAGCATTTCATTCATTTCGAACAATAGCAAACTTGTTTGATCATAACTCATTTGAATCGTTTGTTGTTTACGGCACCTCGTGGTGGCGTTTTCACTAAATTGAAGCTCGTGCTGATTTCGTTTACACACTTCAGATACGTATTTAATTATTTGCTTATCTATTTATTATTAAATCCACTTTGTTGGTTCATAATCTTGGAACATTCTTAATACAATCGTGTATTAAGAAAATGATACACAATTTCATGGCTTGTTTCGGTGTACTTCTAGCGGTCATTTCAACGCCACTTGCAAACTCGATGACATTCAGTTGCTATTTGTTTTTGTTATCGACTAGAAATTTTATGAAATTCATTTGGAATACATTTTGAATTTACTTAGTTGAACCTTCTATCTTATTGTAAGCACGGTGAACTTGTTCGGTCACCGCTATTATTGAACTATTTCGATCACTACAACGCCTTGTGGCGTCGGTATAAACTTGTAGCTTGGGCTAATCATAATCATACGTTTCATTCAAAACCACACATATCTTTCATTTGATCCACCATTGAAATGGTCTTAATACAACTATGTATTATGACAACGATACACTAAATTCGGTTGTATATCAGTGTATCCTCACAGTTTAAGAATGTCAACACATTGGTTTTTTTATTTTTTTAATTTCACTTAATTGTTCGATAGTTAACATATCATGTTCATGTTTCTATGAGCTTGTTGATCCTAATTTTCGTTTATTTAACGACCAACGTCAGTTTCCGTTGGTAGTAAACCCTATTGCTTCTAGAATTCATTAGTGGACCGTGAACATTCATTGGACACCTATTGGTTGGCTCCCTCCTTGTTGGACCTTTGTAAACTTGTCACATCGGTGACGTTATCATAACATCTCGTTCGCTTGGCATCAATTCGGAAAACAAATACAGTTGAATCGTTGGGTTCTTAATGTTGTAGTAATTCATTGCATTCAATAATTTGAACAAGTCTTGATTCATTCTTGTAGTCACCTACCTCGGTATTATTCATACCTACCTGTGCGTGACAAAACTCTAAGGAGATGACATAATCTAAATTTCGAGGACGAAATTTCCTTAACGGGGGGAGAATGTGACAACCGGTACTTTTCGGTTCTTCATTACGTGAATAACAAACATTAAGGCAATAATACGAAGCGTAATTAGACGTTAATTAACTTAATTAGGCCTTTGGAAAGCATAGGAACGTCTACTTGATTCACGTTACGCGACTTGACGATTTCGGGATTTTTAGCGCGCGTTTGAACTTTAAGCGAACTGACACCGGAAGAAATACTGGCAACACATAAAAATACAAAGTTTGTGCTTATATTTATTATATGTTTATAATTATGCGAATTATACGGATTGTCGGACAAGACAGAGCACAAACGCGAAAGGTGCGCACACACCGGCAATTAACAGTGAAACGAAAGCACCGGACTCGAGTTACGTCTTGAATTTTATAAAATATGATATATTTAGCCTCATAATCAGATTTTAATACTCGTGGCTTAAATCAAATTGAAAAACGGAAACGGTAAACGAAGCATTTCGCGATCTAAAGCGACCGAAGAACGAACGCGTCAAACGTCAACTACCGACGTTATCTTACATGCTTTCGGTCCTAATATTATATATTACGACATCTCACGAGGTTAGGGTGCTTAACGGCGTTGAGAAATAAGAATGGGCCGCTTGAAAGGTTATCACGCACTAACGGGCCTTGGGTCCGGCCCCTCACCCTAGAATATAAAAACTCCCCATTCCTTTCTTCTTCTCCATAATAAACCCTAGCGCACACAAACTAGATCCTCTGCCTCTCTCCCTCTAGTCTGATCGCCGGACCCCGGCGATAATTCCAGCCAGTCCGACCGTTTCTCCGGTAACCCACGCACACCCGACAACCTCCACATCTCCCTTCTCCATCCTAAACTCACAACGAGCCCCCCTTTTTCTTCCGCTCATAAACGACCAACCACCACCCCTCCAGTGGTGGTGCACGGCGACGCAAGGAGAGACGAAGAGAGATACTGTAGAGAGAGGAAGCGACGAGAGAGAGAGAGGGAGGTCGAGAGAGTTGTGGGAAACCGGCCGATCTCCGGCGACCTCTTATGGCGGCGACGAACGGCAGCAGAGAAAGTGCAGCCTCGGTAAGTGGCTCTTAGCCTAAAACTTGTGTTTGAGCTAGATCGGTTATATTCAGTTGTGTTTTGGTTTTTAGGGAGTGTTGTGGTGGATCCAGCAACGAGAACAAGCCGCAGCCGGCAGCGCTAGGGCCGGCCGGCGGCGACTGTGGTACCGACGGCGGAGGAGTAGTGGAGGTGATTGTGTTTTGTTTGGATTTCGGGTCAGATACAAGTTGGATTCGGTCAAAGTCAACGTCATATTCATTCGGTTCGAGTTTTGATTCAGATTTGTCAACACCGGGTTTTGTTTCGAGTCAACAACGGTCAACGAGCAGATTCGATGCAGTTTTGGGGTTCAGGACAAACTGGTCAACACTAGTCAACAGCGGTCAACATGGTGAACAAAAGTCAAAAGGTCAGCTTCGGTCAACATTGGTCAACATTGGTCAACTGAGGTCAAACTCAGTCAACACGAGACCCGGTAAACTCTAAACGGAGCGAGTTTTAGTTACGTTGTTTATATATTCCATTTACACGAAACCGAGCTCAAACCATCGTAATCGTAGTTTTTATATAGCGATTATTTACGTTTAACGCTTTGATATATTGTGATTGAATAATTGTTGCGTTTTGATAAAATAACGACAAGTTTAGTCGTCGGGTTATCCTAAAAACAGAGGAAACTCTGCCTGTTTTTCGAGAAAATCCGTAAAGCGAAACACGCTTTAATATAAAAACATAACCGATCGACTACAAACGACTTTTATAGAATTAAATACAAGTGTATGATATTTCGATAACACTTTACAACATCACGAAAACGTCGATTCGAACACTATTTACGACAATAAATATAGTTATTATATTTATTCTAAACTTCAAAATTTCGACAATTATTTTATAAACATAAATGTAGATTGTATCTTTATTTCGAAGAACAAATGACTTGGATTCTTTTATAAAAATAAATATAGTTCATATATTTATTTCAAATATCAATCTATACGAATACGTTTTAATAAAAATAAATATAGTATTATATTTATTTCATACGTCGACAATTCGAAAACTTTATAAACTCAACATAACTTCTATATTATTTCAAATAGCGAACAACTCGGATCATTTTTATTAAATAAATATTATTTATATTTATTTCTAACGCCTAATGGCATACGGTGTTTTAGCGAGCGATTGCAACCCATTATTATCCACGTCGTTTTGATATCAACTAGTAAATATATGTATATATTTTAATATTGTATGGAAGCTACCGCAATATGTTAACGTATCATGCATCTATTATATATTTCGGTTACGTAACGTTTTACATATAGATGTGCACGTACATAGACATATACGTATATCTTCATCTTACGAAAGCTACAAAGAGTCGTACTACTATCCACCTACGCCATTTATTCGAGACAACTAATACGATTTCATAAATATATTTATGTTAATATATGAATATATATTTCAAATCCCTCGGAAACTAATTCGATTCCAAGACTTAATTTTATTCCGGTTATAAACGGAATCAAATAACCATAGATCGGTTATTCTAAGATAAGATAACAACACCCTTTAAGGATCATTGTTAACGAATCGGTAGAGCTCGGACACGTAGTTTAACTACGTTGTCTTATTAGAAACTTATAAGCTTGATTCCTTGTTAGGAATGCTATATTTGCACGCTAGCAAGTTCACGCACTTGGAATAACAATATGGAATCACATTAAGCTAGCTTTGCACAAGGATAACAAGGTGAGTTAATAATCCCCACTTTTTATGGTTTTACATTTTTATAAATGTTTTCGGGGGTGGAAAGACATGCAAGTTTTGCAAAAGTACACATAATATTTCGAGGAACAAAAAGATTCATATTTCTAAACCATGTTGCGAAAGGATTTCAATAAAATCAAGTGATTTACGAAAGGTTTATACTCAATATACCAGTTTTACAAAACCCACGCGTATTTTAAGAACGTGCATGAGTTACATGGCTAGAGACGGGAATGACCTAGCTACAACGGGACTGGATTGTCCTATATACAACTAAGGGGATTGGTTGGTCCTGCTTACAGACTCAAATGGGCTAGGCCCATTCTCATTTGTGCGCGGCACAAAGAAACTAGTGGGCTAGGCCCACACATGCTCGTGCGAGGCACGAAGACACAAGGACTAGTTTATCCTACATACAAATAAGACGACTGGTTAGTCCTGCTTATAGACACAAGGACTGGATTGTCCACTACTCAACACTAAGGGTCGTAGGGTCGCTTAAAACTGTACAGTGAAGTCCTCACTACATACTAGAACTATGACCGCCTGCTAGTCTACCGTCTTGAGTAAACGGCTTGGCGAGGCACTTACTAGCTTGGGGTGGATTATAAGCTCATGCGGGGCATGTTGTCTTTGTCGTACGCGGACATCGACGGTTATTCAAACATTACAAAAACAAGGTTTTCAATTAACATGCCGAGAAAAATGGTTTTATTATGTTTTCTCAACAATATTTAAACCGGTTATCAAAAAGATTTATTTTAAATCTTTTTCAAATAAACTATGAACTTGCTTAACTTTATGTTGATTTTTCGCATGTTTCTTTCTCAGGTTACATATATATACTATGGCACGGTTGGAATAGGAGGACCTATTGGGATTCGAGTACTTAGCAGGCGTTCACTTTATAGAAGACTTAGTACCATAACACTTCCGCTGTACAATGGAGATACCAGTCAGTTCACGCCCGTCTCTGATGTGATCTAATTATTGGGGTGTGACACCAATGTTGCCTAGAGTTTTACTCTTGGAACGAAGGATCATTTGAAAGCGATCCCGCACATGTGTTTTTACAAGTTTCCTCTAAATTAAATTTCGGGACGAAATTTCCACAAGTAGGGGAGACTGTGACATCTGAGCCTTTTCGAGCATCGAACAATTCCGAAGAAATTATGAACCAAATGAATCCTTGTGTTTCATTCCCGAAAATTGTAAAATTACATGTGACATTCATACATTTTAGTCCATGTACAATTTCGACACTTCAAAGCTTTTTTCTAGAAGATATACGTAAACTGTTACGCAAACGTAATCAGTTTAACGCAACGTATATTCCGGAATAGTGACACAAATATAACACACCTTAAATAACCTTTACATAACTTAGAAAGAAGTTTTGAAGGGTTTGGTATGTCAAAAACAAACATATTCGATCACAGGGACTATTTACGACAAACTACGAAAGTCTGCCGATTCTTGTAGCAATGCACACTCCGGAACAAGGTCATAAGCTAAACATACCCTAAATACCCTTAAAATAGCTTAGAAATAAGTTTCGAGGGCTTCGGTATAGCAAAATCACACTTTTGTAACTTTAGGGGCTATTTAGCAAATTCAGCGAAACTATGCCTTTTCGCGTATTTCCTAATCCGAAACATGTACGCACATCCAAAAATTGTTGTATTATTAAAATCTTGTATTTTAATGATTGGAATGAAAAATAATCATTCGTTACGCGTTTACGGTCATGCACGCGATCGTTACGATTTTCGTCGTAATTAACCAAAAACCGCAACCGTACGACCAACCGAACCAACACCCGGGACATGTTTGAGCACAATCCAAGTTCCCTATACTTTATTGTCCTTATAAAGCTTGAAAATGGGGTTAACGGGTGCTAAAAGTGCCAAAAAACGTCAAAAACAAGTTAAGGGGCCTTTTCTACCAATTCTGAAACTTCAGCCCCTGCAAGGGCCTTATAGACCGTAAGGCAAAACCCCATACGGTTCGTAAGGGGTCCCCAACTCATCAGAATTGTTGAATCAAGGTGGCAGCTTCTTGTTAATTCCCTTATTGACTAAGCAAACGAATTTGCCACCCTTCTCTCTACATCTAACATGTGTTATGACACTAATCCAACTTAGTGGTGACTCATGGACACTTGTAATGCTCTTATAACTTCAATTCAAGTATAAATAACATGGGGATTTAGCCATTTGAATTTTTGAAACATACATCCATCTGCTCTCATCTGAAGGAGCAACCAATTAGAGATCATCCTCTGAGTTCTATGGCTCTCCTAGAGTATTTGTAAGTGTCCATTCATGTCTTGTTCAATTCTCTTAGTTGATTTGGACTAAAAATCAAACAGTTTGACTTTCAGTTTGGATCATGAATTGGTCGAAATAAAGTCCAATTGAACTTTGTAATATGATGGTGATCATGATGGTTATGGTCCTTAGTGATCAAGCCTACTGATTTCCACCTTTTCAAGTCTTAGTGACGAGTCAAAGTTTTGGTCAATAAGGTGATAAATACGCATTTTATGACGAAACTGATTTCGGGTACCAAAACTCTTTTACAACTTTATTAGACATATCAAAACATGTCTAACTCATCACTTTTAGTTTAGCGCTTTTTAGAGTCGATTGTTGAATGGTTTTGATCACCGTTTTGACTTTCGAATCTGACCCGTTTGGTTAATCTTTGGACCCAACCAAATACATTTTTATGACCAAAATTATATAGGGAATAACCCTCTGAGGTTATACCTTATGGTCACTTCAATTGGTTAGTGTTATGATAAGTAGTTGTTATGTTCCTTAATAATGACCAAAATTCCCTTTTTGCGAATAAATCAATCTAAAGCATATGTAATCTAAATTTTGACATGTAACCTGATGTACCAATAATATTAAACATGTTTTAGCAATTTAGAGTTATTATAACACATATCTAACCATCCGAATGCGTAGTTACGCAAATGACACGTTAAAGTGGCTTAAACTACCTTAACGGGTCAAAAGCACTTAGGAACCTTTCCAAATCAGAATGTTAACTTTATTAAACCATTTCATATGAATTCCAACACTCACTTGGTTTATAAAGCCTCATTCTATCCGATTCTTCCGTTTATGTCTTGACTTATTTACATGTTATCCGACTCATTAGGACACACTTGATTCCTTGATATTTGGGCTTTGTTCACACACTCGTACAAGGCTTATCCGCAAATCCAAGGCGAGTACATTGCTCCCCTCTTTTATGTTATTCAAATGTTTTGGGGTGATTCATATGTGCTAAGTTGTTTTCAATGTACAAATATTATCGTTCATATAACAATATGGTTTCAATAATGTGATACAACTTGTTGGTGCGTTATCCATGATACGAATGACATTCATGAACATTGATATGTCGTCCAGTAGTAAGTTATGGTACCATAGGATTGACAATCCCGTTACTAGGCTATTCACTGGATTTGGTGGGTAGTTTGGGGAATGACAAAAACTGTTTATGATTAACAAGTCATTCGTTGATTTGTTAGTCTTGTTAAAGAGATCTTTTAGGATCTATTAAAGATACCCTTGGGGTATAGTCGAGTCAACAAAGGCTTGAATGTATTCACTAAAGAACGACCAAAAGTTTTCACAATTAAAAACAAGGACAATGGACAATGGTTTATGACAGGTACAATGAACAATGGTTTATGACAAGGAAAATGAAAAATTGGTTTATGACACGGACAATAGTCGACCGTTATTTTGAACAAGGTAACACAACAATTTTTATTTAAGATATAAACCATACAAAGTTTACTTACAAGATGATTTACGACTCAAATTTACGAAACAAATGTTTTCAGTCAAGATTCATGGCTACAAAGTTTTGATTTACCTACATTAACTTGTAAAGTTGATATATTATATTACGATATCAAACACTTTTTGATTTCAAGATTTTTACTCGTCGATTCTCGAAGTTGGACGAGGTATTGCAATATAGTTATAAAGACACTCACAAAAACTATGTGCCCGCCGGCACTCTTTTATGCTGACCTCGTTTTTCATATATGTTTCAGGATTAGTTTCATGACAATTGTTGCTGCATACTTCACCTAGGACGGACACGGACTTTAGTGCCTTAAAACAAGAAAGTCAAACAATATACTTGTTTTGTTTATTTTAAATTCCGAGGACAATGTAATCGTGTTAATATTCAATAAAACATAATTTCAAATACCATGTCTCATGTAACAATTTGTAACGTGACTCCCCAAGTGTTTCCGCCGCGTGTTGATTTACGCGATTTGGGGTGTTACAAAAAAACGCTTTGGAGGCTTCCGACGCTCTTCAGATGGAATAGGAGTTTGATCCGTTAGAGGAGGTCGATTATACGTGTTGCCGAACTTGAATCTTTCTCGAGCAACAATCTTTCTCTTTCTTTCAATCTCGGCCTCCTGTTTATCTTTTTTTTTTCTTTTCATTTGCTTCAATCTCTCTCCAGGATGTGTTCCAAGCTTTACCTGAATGAATATCATGAGCATAACAAACGTTAACAATCTTTTGGAACTGCAGAGCTTGAGCATCATCCTTATCTTCGAAAGCTGATCTTTACATAAAACAGACGCTTAATGTCTTTCTTTGAGAAATTAACCAACCACATAGGATCTAACACGCGGATCCCTCTCCATAACCCATATATACGTTTATGTGCGATAACAGACTCTGATACCATTTAAAGATCTTGTATAAGTCTTGTTCCATTTTCATGAGCGGCATATTCTTCATCGCATGAGGGCGCTTGACAATCAATGTAACATCCTTCTCTTGAGTGACTGGATCGATCTTTGTCACCTTTCTTGGATAATGTGGTTTCCAACGAGGAAAGTTGTGCATGGCCTCGTACTTGATCACTTTCCACAAATCCATATCATGAAACTTGATCTTTAAGTTGAATAGCTTGGAATGTGTCAGCTCTGTTACATCCCAATGAGGCAATGTCTTGATATGCTTCAAATATCTGAAGTACTGAACACCAAATTCTCTCTTGATTGCATAAACATCTAGTTCTTGAATCCATCCCCAACTAATAATATCTCCCATTGAAGCATCAAGATCTCTAGTAAAGAAAGCCAAAGGAAGTAAAAACTTTCGCTTAGCTGGAAGTTCTTTGAACCATTTCTTTTTCATCTCAATAATCTCTTCCTTTGTCATTTGATGAGGCACTGATCGAGACTTTACAGCCTCTTCAACTTTACCTTTCAACAACTCATCATTTGCGGACGAAAACATTTCTGCAAAGGTTGGGAAGACGTCTGTACCCTCTCCGGCATATGTAGCATCATTGTCATCAGAACCGTCAGAATCCCATTCTTCGATAATCACATGATCATAATTGTCAGCATCTAGAACCGGCTGGGAGACATAATCATTAGGTTCCACATTTGTGTTGTTCAACTCATCTTCAAAATTGAACACAAATGATTCTCAATAAGACCATACAAACAACTTTAGAGAAGTTATGCACATACTCCCCTCTTCGACATCATGTTCCAGATAATATCCTAGGTTTAGGCATAACAGGAACAGCCGACGATGAAGTCGCTGTGAGGATTCCTGCTTGCCTTGAGCCTTGATCCACATCACTTCACTCCCCCTGAATTAGATCTACAGAATGTTAGTTAGCTGAGTCATTCAAGTACATAGAAATATCCAGATTTTCATTCATAACATGATCAGTTACACGAATCCTAGAACCCCCAACATCATCATCATCATCCTTTTTACCACTAGCACCACTATCTACCTCTACATCTTCAAAGTAAGAATCAACTTCTTCTTCTATTTCTCTATCCACCTGAGGCTTTTTCTCTAGCTTCCTTTCCATATACTTGCGATGCTTTTCTGGAAGCCCCGAATAGTCAATCTCAACATCACGTGGAAAACCTACCATGACAAAACGTGGAGGCGGAGGCTTGTATACAACCATAGCAAGAGATACTGGCACGGATTCAGCTTCCGGCGCAGTGTGTTCAATCACAGGATCCGAAGAAACTACAACTTCAGGCTCGGGCTGCTTCTCCACGAAAAGACCTTCTATCTTATTCGTTCCCCTGCCTTCAGCATCTGATAGAGCTTTTGAAGCTTGTTCCTTCTCTGTTACTCTTGTCTAGCCTCTTCCCTTTCTATCTTTTCGATTTCATCTGCTAGAGAGATGCCCATAGATCTAACAAGAATCTTCTTCATTAACTCAATCTGCCTGTTGTTTGACGATCGTTCGGCCTCGTATTCTTCTATTTTCTTTATCATCCTCTCATTTTCAGTCTCATAACTTTGAAGCATCGCCTTCAAACCCTCCCTTTCATTTTCCAACACCTTGATCCTTTCCTCATAAACAGAAACCTTCTGTGCTACTTGCATGAATCAATCATTATCGTCAACTACCAGCCTCAGAATCTCCCTTATGTTATCTCTATCAGACTCTAGTACTTTGATTCGCTCCTCTGCTTTCTTGATCTCAACTTGTAATTCACCAAGTCTTCCTCATATACTTTATCGGCTGAAAACGCTTCTCCTTCGTGAATAGTCCCCAAATCAAGGAAGATATCATCAAACCCTGTATCAAATGCTCCTTGAGTTGGGTGAGACGATGACTGTTGTACCGGTTTTGATGTGGTAGGAAGAGTGAGAATAGGAGGACGTGGAGGAGATGGCATCGGAGAATCTGCTGTAGTATGATGAGGCGGTGGAGATTGCGACTTCTGAGGAGAGATAGGGCGAGGAAAAGGTTGTCGAGGAGGTGGTGGAGGAGTTGGAGTAGCCACTTCAGCAGTTGTTGGTATAACAGGAGGATCTGCAGCTTTATTTCTCAACTTGATTCTTAATTTTCCCGCTGCAGACTCACGCTTTTTAGATACAACCCTTTTGGTACGTTTAGCCGCTGGTTTCTGGCAGGCCTGACAATTGAAATCTCCTCCTCTGCCTCTGATGGAATGAAGTCAACAACGTCATCACCAACTTCCTTAATCTTCTTATCCTCTATCGCCTTTTTCTTCCTCTCATCTTCCTCCTTTTCAATTGATCGTCAGAATCAGGACCAGAGGATGATCCAACATCATCATCATCATCACCATCACCATCACCACCTTCAACAGTACCGAAAGCCTGTTTCTCAATGTTTGCAGATATATCTTCAACACTTTCAATATTTGCTTCATCTTGAACTGGATCTGTAGGAACATCCACGATTAGCACGGGAACCTAAATTTGTTATCTATTGTTCGATTAGGCGGAAACTAATAACAAGTTAACCAAATAACAAGAATTACTCATTTAAACATTGTTTTCATTGATCTAAAGTTCAATACATTCGAGAACCGGATCTGACAGAGCTTCGCCGTCACTTTGCCAAAATCTCTCAATGTTTCCAAATGAAAACCCAAGGCACCTATTTATACACACAAGTTCGCTGAACTTGACTTCTCATAACCAACCTCGAGCGAACTTGTCACCAAACTAACTTAAATACGCCTATTTTCTAACAGATTAAGCCCTATTCACTTAGACTCGATACATAATGACGTAGGCAACAAACATATGCACCAACAGACTCCCCCTTGGATGTTGCCGCAGTCATTGACTTTTAGAAACTTCTCAGTCTTCTGATCTTTAGTTCTTGAATAAACTTTAACATCTTGATCTTTATATCCTCTTCCTCTTTCTTGAGCTTTGTCTTGATAAAACTTTAATCAACATGCTCTCCCTAGCTTTAAGCTTTAGTTTTCAAACTCCCCCTTGCTTTAAGCTTTCTGGAAACTTCAATCTTTGCTTTATCAACTCCCCCTCAATCTTTAATACCTGTCTAAATACTTTCTGACATTCAAATAAACATTTCAGAATCAAAATTTGAAATTTTGTACCATCAATATTTCAAATTTCAATCCACACTTCAATCTTTTCAAAGAACCTTTTAGATATTCAAGTTCAATTTAATGAATCTTGAACATTTTTGACATTTAAATCTTTGATCACTAAAAATTTCCAATTATGAAATCCACTTGGTTGACCAAGTGTAAGTTAATGAACTAGGTTAACCATGTCAACTGAGTCCAAGTTAATGACCTCAATTTGACCCGTAATGAACAAACTGATGTTTTCTCAGTTTTTAAAGTTTCAAATTAATGAACTTTATAATACTTTTGATCATCTTTGGCTTTTACATATGTCACCACTATTTTCTCCATTAAAGCATCTTACCAGACTTCGAAGAACCGTTCTCCATCATTGGCTCGTTGAAACTAATGAAGAAACAAAATCTTTTTTATTTTTATAAAGTTTATGCTAAAACACACTGAAAATCTTTTTGATTTTTTATCTGTAAAGCAATTTAAAGAAAGTAAACTATGTACAAACATATTTACAGACATATTTTTGTGAACTCGTGTCTAAGGATCATATCAGTTTGTTTGAGATATATCACCAGTACCGTTGACCTTTTTGAGACTTTAAGTTTTAAACTCGTTTACTTAGATTGTCGATATGTTTGTCCATTTAAACTTTATCACGTTTCTCAAATGTTCCAAGATATGTTAAGGTATGATTTATGAAACTTGACTTAACTGTGTTTCCCACTTCTTGAATATACTCCCGAATCCAGATTCCCTAGATTTCATCTTACGGGTGAATATAGCGTAATTGATATCTGTCTTTGGGTTAATGCGAGACCTTGAGAGCTCAGGTTAGTACTACCGTACAGACAAAGAGATGAAGGCTCGTCTTAAAGGTGTGTTCCAATTAAGGAATCTTTTAAGCATTGCAAATGATTAGATCTTTCGATACTTTTCAATTTTTGCATGCTATTTTGGGTTTTTAGCAAAAGCATTATAGAAGTTCTAGGCTATTGGTTCCGCAAAATGAGAAAAACTTGTATAATACCCCAGATATCAACTATCTATAAAGACCTCGTATCTCAGAATCAGGCAACCCTTCAATCGAAATTTCGAAGTACTAAGTCCATATATCCAAGATGTGTTAATCCACAAGTTTAAGCACTTGTAAAATTTAGTTTATATCTCGGAAACAATTACTGAACATGTAAAGCCTATCGACACATCCACATTAAGACTTGTTTATCACTTTAAACTTTACAATTCTTTAGCATACTGTGATAGCCCACTGATGTACTATCATTTCCTTTTTGACAAATAAATTCTTTTGTCTTTTTCAATGTTTTTGTACTTTTTGAATTTCAATGTTTTTGAATTTTCAACTTTTTCATATGTTTTTGATTTTTCTAAAAAGTTTCTTACTCCCCCTAAAATCAAAAACATTTTTTTGGATTTTAGATTTAAAGAAATTCTTCTAAAAATATAACAAACCAATGTGCATCACGAGACCTCGTCGTCCGATCCTTTTGTTTTCACTTTCTGCATCATCACCTGTCAGCAGAACAAACCAATAAACTTTGATAACATCAACTTGTAGAAACCACTTGTAAGAACCACTTGTAGAAAATCAATTTTTAAATTTATTTTCAATATAACAATCAGTGTTCTTTTTATCGGTGTGGATTTTCTCAAATTTTTAAAACATTCTTTTCAGTTTTTCTTTTTCAACCACTTGTAATTTCAAAAACGACAAAGATTGTGACTTTCTAGATAAGTTAAATACTCATGGAGCTCCGCTATCCTGTATCAACTTTGATATAGTGGATCTTGGGATTCCTGCACATGAAACAACTATTTGAATAAGGAAACCCAAACCTTTTTGGTTTTGGGTTTGACATGATAAGCATCATAACCATATTCTAACTCTTCATCATAATCAAAAACATCATCAAACATTTCGTCCAATGTCGATCCTGAAAACGTTTTTACCTTTTCTTTATTCATTTGTTTGATTACTGCCACGGTTAATTTGCAATTTTCCGTTTTGTCAGCAACATGCTTTGGTTTTTCTGATGATGAAAGACTTTTCTTAGCAACCCATGATTGTAGCTTGCTTCTCGCTTTCTTGATATAGAATCTATTGATAAGAAAAATGATAGAATGGAGATGAAATAGAGAAATTCTTATCTTGATTCCAGCAAATTTAGGTATCCAGGCTCTGACACCACTTGTAGGAACGTCCACGATTAGCACGGGAACCTAAATTTGTTATCTATTGTTCGATTAGGCGGAAACTAATAACAAGTTAACCAAATAACAATAAATACTCATTTAAACATTCTTTTCATTGATCTAAAGTTCAATACATTCGAGAACCGGATCCGACAGAGCTTCGCCGTCACTGTGCCAAAATCTCTCAATGTTTCCAAATGAAAACCCAAGGCACCTATTTATACACACAAGTTCGCTGGTTAGGGATGAAGTTCGGGCGAACTTGACCTAGTCAAGTTCGGCGGAACTTGACTTCTCATAACCAACCTCGAGCGAACTTGTCACCAAACTAACTTAAATACGCCTATTTTCTAACAGATTAAGCCCTATTCACTTACACTCAATACATAATGACGTAGGCAACAAACATATGCACCAACAGAATCATAAACAGTACTACTTCAGGCTCTGTGTAACACCCCAAATCGCGTAAAACAACACGCGACGGAAACACTTGGGGAGTCACGTAACAGATTGTTTCAACAACACATGGTATTTGAAGTTTTGTTTTAATTAGATATGAAACATAGGTTATATTGTCATAATTGTCTAGAAACGTTTTAAAACAACCAAACAAACAAAACATGCATAATTATTGTCTTTATTTTTTTTATAGTCGCTAAGGCCCGTCCAAATCCTGTATGAGCATGCATCAGTATCATCAAGCATCGTTCCCTGAAACATATGTGAAAACGAGTCAGCAAAAATATGCCGGCGAGTACATAGGTTTTGTGAGTGTGTCAAGTTCATGGCTTTGTATATATTGCAATATAATCTGACTACTAGAGTCGTAAGTGAAAACCTTGTTTTGAAAGCATTTGATATTGCAACAACTATTCGTCTAAAACAAAAGGGTAAAAGTTTATAAAATCTCGTAGCCATGAACCTTGACTCGAAAACATTTGTTCGTAAATCCAAGTTGTAAATCGTCTTGAAATAACTCGTATGGTTTATATCTTTAATCGAAAATCCTTGTGTGTCATTGTTTGAAATCATTTGCCCAAGTAATGTAAATAACGACACGTATGTAAAGTGATAAAAGCACTTATATATAGGAAGTACCAGTGGCGTATCCACCATGCTTTTATTACATTACACCCGTTCGGTTATCTAAATCACTTATCATAAACCAGTTGTCATAAATCAATTGTTCATTGTTCCTTGTTATAAACCATTGTTCATTCGTTCATCGTTCCTTGTTTCAATTGTGAAAACTTTTGGTCATTTCGTGAATACATTCAAACCTTTGTTGACTTGTTCGAGACCACCCACGGTGTCCCTTAGTCGTATAAATACCACCAAAGGGTATGTTACAATTACAGTTTCAGTCGCTTCCCAAACTTCCCCACAAACCCTGGGAAATTTGGTAACAGGATTGTCAGTCCTAGGCACCGTAACTTACTACTGGTCGGCTTGGCCATTGTTAATGAATTTCATTCTTGTGATGAATATAACACACCAACAAGCTCGTTCACATTATTGAATCGTATTGTTTAATATAAACCATCGCCTTTGTACTTTGAAAGCTTGAAAACCTTTAGCACATATGAATCACCCCAAAATATTTGAAAGCATAAAATAGGGAACTATGTACTCACATGTGATAGCAAAGTAACTCTTGGATCAATAAGAAAATCGAAGCTCAAAGATCCGAGAAATCACGCGTGTCCTAAAAATGAATAATAGTGTAATATCGGGGCTTGAAATCGGAAGATTCGGATAGAATGAGATCTTATAAACCAACTAAGTGTCGGAACTCATATAATATGGTTTAATAAGCTTGCATTCTGAGTTGGAAAGATTTTTAAGTGCTTTTGACCCGTTATGACCCGTTAAGGTGGTTTAAGCGACTTTCACGCGTCATTTGCATAACAACGCATTCGGATGGTTAGATATGTGTCATAATAAGTTTTAAATGCTTAAACATGTTTAAAAATGTTTTTGATCAGATTATATGTCAAATCTTGTGTTACATATGCTTAACGTTGATTTGTTTGCGAAAATGGCATTTTGGTCGTTTTTATGTAATATTACAATCAATCATCATAACACAATTCAAACATCATGACCATAAGGTATAACCTCAGAGGGTTATTCCCTATATATTTATGGTCACAATTATGTATTTGGTCGGGTCCGAAGATCCACCGAACATGTCAGATTCGGAAGTCAAAGCGGTGGTCAAATCGTTCAACTTTTCGATTCAAAATAAGCACTACAATGAGAGTGACGATTTAGACATGTTTTGACATGTCTAAATAAGTTTATAAAAGAGTTTTGGCATCAAAACAACTTGTTTTGACACCCGAATTTAGATCCGTTGCAAAATGCACAAAAATCGCATTTTGACCGAAACTTTGACTTGTCAAAATAGCTAGAAACGATGAGAATCAGTAGGCATGATTTTTGTGGATCATAACCACCTTGATTACCATCATAAAGCAAGTTTCAATTGGATTTTAAACTGATCATTTCATGATCAATTCTGGAAGTGAAATAAAAGTCAAATTTTGTGACTTTTAATCAAATTAATCATAAGAATTGAAACAAGCATGAAGGAGATCACTTACAAACACTAAAGATTGATCAAGAACACCAGAGGAAACTCCAAGATGGTTGCTAAATTAGGATTTAGAGCAGGGTGTTGCAAGAAAGTGATCAAAAATTTCATAAGTGTGATGAACATGGGTATTTATAGAAAGTTTGGATTAATAGGGTCATGCCAAGTGCTTATGACTCATCTTTGAAGTAGGTTAGTGTCCACTTATGTGTCAAAAGCAGAGATTAGGGTGGCAATTTCGAAAGGTGAGTCAAAGAGTGAATAAACAGGCTGCTGCCAACAAAACTGGTGTGATGGAGCACCCTTACAGACCATATGGTCCTTAGGCTTATGGTCCGTAAGCCAAGGTGCTGGGCACAACTTTCCAAAGTGGGCAGAACATGCCCCTGCAGCGTTCCGTCGCGTTTTGGGAACTTCTAATACTCGTTAACCTCGTTTCAAAGCTCCATAAGGACGTTAAAGTATAGGGAACTTGAAATGTGTTCAAAAATGTTCCAGAGGTCAGTTCGTTTGGTCATACGGTCGCGGTTTTCGGTTAGTTACGACGGAAATCGTAACGAACGCGTGCGTGACCGTAAATGCGTAACGAACGGATTTTTCGCATTCCAATCACTAACATATAATATATTGATGATTAGAAAAATTTTTGGATGTCCATACATGTTTCGGATAGCGAAATACGCAAAAAGGCATAGTTTCGTGAAATTTGCAAAATAGCCCCTGAAGTTACAAAAGTGTGATTTTGCCATACCGAAACCCTCAAAACTTATTTCTAAGATATGTAAAGGGTATTTATGGTATTTTAAGCTTGTGAACTTGTTCCAGAGCGTACGTTGCTGCGAGAATCGGGAGACTTTCGCAGTTTGTCGTAAATAGTCCCTGTGATCGAATAAACTTGTTTTTGACATACGAAACCCTCCAAACTTATTCCTAGGTTATGAAATGGTTATTTAAGGTATGTTTAGCTTGTGACAATATTCCAGAACACACGCTGCGTTAAATTGGTTTCGTTTGCGTATCGGTTCTCCGATTTTGCACATAAAAGTGATTCAAGTGTTCGGAATTGTGCAAGAATTGATTGTGTGCAAATAGCATAATAAATATGCAAATTCACATATACAACATAAAATTTCATTCATTGATAACTTGATTATTGTTGTTACAGGCTTGGATTGCCACAGATATCACAGTCTCCCCTACTTCAGGAAATTTCGTTCCGAAATTTAATTAGAGGAAACTCTTGAAAACAAATGTGGATACTTCGCTTTCATCTGATCCTCACATTCCCAAGTAAATTCTGGGCCACGTTTGGATTCCCAGCGAACTTTGACTATCGGGATTCATCTTCGTTTAAGTTTCTTGACCTCACGGTCCATAATCTCCACCGGTTTCTCGACAAAATGCATAGTATCATCAACGTGAATCTCATCGAGTGGAATGTGGAGATTTGTATCGGCTAAACACTTTTTCAAGTTGGACACATGGAATGTTGGGTGAATATTCCCGAGTTTAGGAGGTAGCTCAGGTCGGTAGGCCACCTTTCCGATTCTTTCGACGATCTTGAATGGTCCAACGTATCGTGGTGCAAGTTTTCCTTTCTTTCCGAATCTAACCACTCCTTTCCAAGGGGATACCTTGAGGAGGACATAGTCACCGACTTGGAATTCTATGGGCTTGCGTCGCTTGTCCGCATAACTCTTTTGACGGCTTCTAGCTGTTATAAGGTTATCATGAATTTTCTTGACTTTCTCGGTTGTGTCGTGGATGAGTTAGCTCCAGTAAACTGAGACTCTCCAACTTCATTCCAACAGACAGGTGAACGACATTTTCGACCGTATGGCGTGATAACTATTGTTATAGGAGAATTCGACCAACAGGAGATGCGAATCCCAACTACCACCAAAATCGATCACACAAGCTCTAAGCATATCCTCCAGAGTTTGAATCGTCCTCTTAGATTGTCCATCTGTTTGAGGATGATATGCAGTACTTAGATTGAGTTTGGTTCCCATTGCAGATTGCAAGGTCTTCCAAAAACGAGATGAGAAACAAGCATCTCTGTCAGATATGATGTTCAAAGGAACACCATGACGAGATATGATCTCATCAACATAGATCTTTGCGAGTTTGTCAGCAGAGAAATCTTCACGAATCGCTATAAAATGTGCTGACTTTGTTAGACGATCAATGATTACCCAAATGGCATCATGACCTCTAGATGTGCGCGGTAACTTAGTGATGAGATCCATCGTAATGTTCTCCCACTTCCATACCGGTATTTCTGGTTGTTCAAGCAAACCAGACGGACATTGATGTTCGGCCTTGACTTTGAGACAAGTAAGGCATTTCGATACATACAAGGCAATGTCATTCTTCATACCCGGCCACCAATACCAGGTACGGAGATCCTTGTACATTTTTGTAGCACCAGGATGAATCGAATAACGAGACTTATGAGATTCATCCATCAATAGAGTTCGGAGATTGTGTTGATTCGGAACCCACAACCGGTTCTTGTAGTATAGTAATCCATCGTCTTTCGTTTCGAGTTGAAGTTCGAGTTAGGGAGGTAGTTCGTCTTTCAATAAACCTTGGGTTACACAATTGCGTTGGGCTTCAAGAATACGTGTTTGGATATCAGATCGAATTCGAACACAATGAAGCTTGACACGTTCTTTACGACTAAGTGCATCAGCCACAACGTTCCCCTTACCAGGATGGTAGCGAATTTCACAGTCGTAATCGTTTAAAAGTTCGACCCATCATCGTTGCCTCATGTTCAGCTCTTTTTGAATGAAAATATGTTGGAGACTTTTGTGATCTGTGAAAACCACACACTTTATGCCATAAAGATAGTCTCCAGATTTTGAGAGCAAAGACAACAGCTTCCAACTCAATATCATGAGTTGTATAATTTTTCTCATGAGTTTTCAATTGTATTGACACGTAGGCGATGACCTTATCCCGTTGCATGAGAACGCAACCAAGGCCTAAATTCGACGTGTCACAATAAACTACAAAATCATCATTGCCATCGGGTAAAGACAAAATAGGAGCATCACAGAGTTTCTGTTTCAAGGTTTGGAAAGCTTCCTCTTGTTTGGATCCCCACTCAAAAGGCTTATTTTTTTTAGTCAAAGCAGTGAGGGGAACAACGATCTTTGAGAAATTCGCAATAAATCGTCGATAGTAACCAGCAAGACCAAGAAATGAACGAACTTCTGTGGGAGTAGTGGGTGTTTTCCAATCCTTAATCGTAGTGATTTTGGAAGGATCTACATGAATACCTTGCTCAATTACAATGTGAACCAAGAATTGAACTTCTTTCAGCCAGAATTCACACTTGGAGAGTTTGGCATAAGTTGCTCTTTCTTTAGAAGTTCCATAGTCAAACGAAGATTTTTCTCGTGCTCGGTTCGAGACTTTGAATAAATAAGAATGTCGTCGATGAACACAATGATGAACTTATCCACATAAGGTTTACAAACCCGATTTATTAAGTCATACAGCTGGAGCATTTATCAAGCCAAAAGGCATAACAGTGAAATCATAGTGGTCGTATCTTGTGCAGAAAGCAGTCTTGGGAATATCTTCCTCATGACCACGAAGCTGATTGTCACACCACGACCCGCAGCGAAATAAAAGTCGGGGCATAATTGGGTTATCACCAAAGCGCATGATGTTTACTAAGATGTTTCATATTTATTAAATTCAAATTACAACTTAAATATCCAAAACAAAATTCATACAATTACAAGAAAATGAAACTATATAATTATTCCAAAGCTTAAACTTGTTTATTCTTCTAGGCCTTCCTATGTGTTTCTTGTCTCAGCTGGATCACCTGTATCATGTGTAAAATGGGGGATATTTTGGGTCAACAAAAGTTGGCGAGTGAACCTTGATAAAACATTGTTACTAATTTCTTGATTTATTTAATAAGAAAAATTTGTGCAATAATCACATGTGAGCAAACATATATAGATAAACAATCACAAACCACTTTAGATGAGTATATGACATGAATGATGATGTATGTGAGATCAAGGCTCAATCAAACGGAGCCGATCTAATGAGGCTCCTGATGCTCAACCCGTCTCCCACGGGGAACTGATGGGCCTAATGAAATGCGTGCACTGAAAATGATAAGTTCAATCTACATATAATTCACACAACAATTTATACACGTTTGATACATTTGATCACGGATATGATGTATGCACAAGTGTTTAAGTAAAATAAAAAGAATTATACGACACATGATAGACCCCAAAACATGATTAAAACGGGGAATTTGTAGAGATTCGCTCACAATGGGTGCGTTCTTTGATGACGATGAATGCGCACGAATTTATGATTCAATCGACGAGGGAAGAACTAACCTAGATAATAACAAAATGATTCGATAAATAAATAAATTTTATTTGAGATTAATATTTTTAATTAGTGCTCTTAAATGGGATTTTTAGATTTATTTTTGTGAGTTAAAGGAAATTTTCTAACTTTAATAATCTTATTTTTAAGTATTTTTAAATAATTTTCCAATTAAATAAATAAATAAAAAGAAATAAAAAAAGTTGACTTTTTTACCGTTGACCGGGTCTTGACCAGTCAGACTGTGTTTTCTATGCGCTGAGTGAGGTTCGAACTCGGGACCTCTCGTATACGTGCACGCAGCTCTACCAACTGAGCTACGTGTCTAACCCGAAATATTCTCTGTTTTAATTATATATATATACTAATTAACCTTAAACTTATTTGGTTTTTATTAAAAGTGATTTATATGGCCGAACCGGTTGCAGAGACCCGGAGTCGAACTCGGGTCCTTTGGTTCGAGTGCGCACAGCCCAACCAGTTGGGCTGTGTGTCTAATCTGCTTAACTACGGAATTATATTCCTCTTATAAACATTCCGTGACTTGATCTGATTAAGTTCTAAAAATGTTGGTTTTATTTCTGAAAGTCGGTAACTTGTGCGATTCGAACCCGGGACGTGCATATTGTATTTGCACACAGTCCACCGCTGGACTGTGTGTCTAACCCGTTTGAATATCCGGTTCTAATTATATTAATACATATATTCGACTTCATCTTCTTCGTTTACAAGAACACAGAACAGTGAAATCCGACTGTTCTGTTTAGTCGACCATAATTTATACTTGATTGAAATGGAGAAAAAAATTAAGTGATATGGTATACCGGAACAGAGAGTTTGCTTCAGATTTCCGGCAGGATTCCGTCAGCTCTGATTTGCGATTTCCGGCTGAGTGAACTGTTCAACAGTTTCAATTATTTGTTTGAACAATTAAATTATAAATCAAGAGGTAGCAAGAAGGTTTAGACAATTATACCGTCTGATGAACGAATGCGGTTTTCTGATCAGGGATTCCGGCAAAATTGGAAATCTCCGGCGACGAGCTTTTGAAGAAATGAAACTTCGAAAAAGTGTGCGGTTCTGAGCGAAAGGGTTACCAGATGATTGAGTGGGTATTTGTAGCGGGAACAGGCCAATTGATTCAATTTTGAAACCATGATTTCGCGGTCAAGATTTCCAATCTTCAAAGGTAACGGTCTTGATTGAAATTGATGGTTAGACATCGGTTATAACTGATGTCGAAGTCGGTTATCGCGTTTTAGTCAAAAGGAAAGGCACCATTAGCGGAGTTTTGGTTTTACTACGGCGATTCCGCGTTCTGAGTGCGCATTGATTTCCGGTTTTGAATTCGGGTTTACTTTAAGTATTATTTGTTTCAGTATTGTCACTAAGAAAGTGTGTGGCGAAGTGGTGCGTTGTGTGTTTGTGCTTGCGGGTGACCCGGGTTCGAAACCCGGCGTCTCCATTTTATTTTTTATTCACTATTTATTAGTATTTATAAATTATGGTTTTTAAATTCTAAAGTATTTATTAATTATGTATTGTTTAAAATTAATCTGAATAATAAATACGCAACGAAACTTATAACTGATTATTGATTAATAAACGAAGCGGGTTTGGAAACCCGTTTTTCGACGAATGTTACAGTATCCCCTACTTTTAGAAATTTCGTCCCGAAATTTAAGTAGTAGTGGTAACAGGAAAAAGATGCGGGTATTTTTTGCGCATTGAGTCTTCACGTTCCCAAGTAAACTCGGGTCCTCGTTTTGACTCCCAACGTACCCTGACAATTGGAATACGACTTCGCCTTAAACGCTTCTCTCCGAAATCCATGATTTCTACTGGTCTTTCAATGAAGTGCATAGATTCATCGACTTCAATGTCTTCTAGAGGAATATGGAGGTTTTCATCGGCGAGGCACTTTTTCAAGTTTGATACGTGAAATGTGGGATGAATTCTGTTGAGCTCTTCTGGTAGGTCAAGCTTGTATGCTACAGGGCCTACTCTTTCGAGTATCTTGAAAGGTCCTACATAGCGTGGTGCTAGCTTGCCCTTCTGGCCAAAACGAACCACTCCCTTCCACGGTGATACTTACTTGATCACCAATGTCAAACTCCAAGGGCTTTCGTCGTTTGTCTGCATAACTCTTTTGACGACTTTGAGCCGCTAGAAGATTGTTTCGAATTTGAATGACCTTGTCGGTTGTTTATTGAATTAATTCCTGACCGGTGATTTGCGCTTCCCCAATTTCGTGCCAACATACTGGAGATCGGCACTTACGTCCATATAAAGCTTCGAAAGGAGCCATGCCGATACTTGAATGATAGCTATTGTTGTACGAAAATTCCACTAATGGTAGGTGAGCGTCCCAGTTCCTTTTGAAGTCTATGACACATGCTCGCAGCATGTCTTCAAGGGTTTGGATGGTGCGTTTAGATTGACCATCAATTTGAGGATCAAAAGTGGTGCTAAGGTCTAATCGTGTACCCAAGGCGGTTTGTACGGCTCGCCATGTTCGTGAAGTGAAACGACCATCACGGTCTGAAATAATGCTTAAAGGTACGCCATGACGGCTTACGATCTCGCTGATGTAGATACGAGCTAACTTCTCGTTCTTGAAGTCCTCGTGAATCGGAATGAAGTGAGATGACTTTGTAAGACGATCGATTATTACCCATATGGTGTCATACCCACTGGAGGTGCGAGGTAACCCGGTAATGAAATCCATGGTTATGTTTTCCCACTTCTATACAGGTATTTCGGGTTGGACTAGGAGTCCTGAAGGTCGTTGATGTTCAGCTTTTACTTTGGAACAGGTAAGGCACTTGAAAACAAAAACAGCGATATCCTTTTTCATGCCAGGCCACCAGTAGGTGTACCGTAGGTCTTGATACATCTTGTCGGCTCCTGGGTGTACAGAGTATCGTGTTTTGTGCGCCTCATTCATGAGGAAATCACGAAGGTTATTGCGATCAGGAATCCATATGCGGTTTAAATAGTATAGAATACCGTCGGATTTGGTTTCGATTTTGAGTTCAGCTCCACATGACAGTTCATCGGGTACATCATTTTCCGTTACAGAAACATGTTGAGCTGCTCGGATTTGATCTTTGATGTCGGTTATGATTTGCGAACATAGAAGACGAATGGAGTTCGCATAACCTTTTCGACTGAGCGCATCGGCCACTACGCTTGCCTTGCCAGGATGATACCGAATTTCACAGTCGTAGTCGTTAAGAAGTTCGACCCATCTTCGTTGTCTCATATTCAACTCCTTTTGGTTGAAGATATGTTGGAGACTTTGTGGTCAGTGTATATTTCACACTTGGTGCCGTAGAGGTAATGTCTCCATATCTTGAGAGCGAACACAACGGCTCCAAGTTCCAGGTCGTGGGTGGTGTAATTCTTCTCATGAACTTTGAGTTGCCTAGAAGCATAGGCTATCACTTTTCCTCTTTGCATCAATACACAGCCTAGTCCTTGCCCTGATGCATCGCAATAAACTACGAAGTCATCACAACCCTCAGGGAGTGTGAGGATAGGTGTGTCACAGAGTTTTTGCTTTAAAGTTTGGAAGGCCTCTTCTTGCTTAGGTCCCCATATGAAGGGTTTTCCTTTATGAGTCAAGGCCGTGAATGGTACAACAATACGGGAAAAATTGGCAATGAAGCGTCGATAGTAACCAGCCAAACCAAGAAATGACCTTACTTCAGTAGGGGTACGTGGCGCTTGCCATTCCTGTACTGCCTTGATTTTTGAAGGATCGACATGAATTCCCTTGTCATTGATGACATGTCCAAGGAATTGTACTTCTCCTAACCAGAATTCGCATTTTGAGAACTTAGCGTAGAGCTTTTCAGTCCTTAAAAGTGTAAGGATGAGTCGAAGGTGTCGTTCATGATCGGATTTAGACTTGGAGTAGATAAGAATATCATCGATGAAGACTATGACGAAACGGTCGAGGTAGGGTTTGCATACCCTATTCATTAGATCCATGAAGACAGCGGGGGCGTTGGTTAAACCGAATGGCATGACCATTAATTCGTAATGACCTTAATGAGTCCGGAAGGCGGTCTTTGGGATATCTTCTTCATGTACTCTGAGCTGATGATAACTAGAACGAAGGTCGATTTTTGAAAAGCAGGTGGCGCCTTGAAGTGGGTCTAGGAGGTCATCAATGCGAGGTAGTGGATAGCGATATTTAACCGTTAACTTGTTGAGTTCTCTATAATCAATGCACATGCGAAACGTTCCATCTTTCTTCTTCACAAAGAGAACAGGTGCACCCCAAGGCGAGGAGCTAGGACGTATGAATCCTTTGTCAGTCAGCTCTTGCAGTTGACTGGCCAGCTCTTGCATTTCGGATGGGGCTAACCTATAAGGAGATTTTGCGACTGGTGTAGCGCCAGGTACAAGATCGATGCGGAATTCGACTTCTCTCACAGGAGGGAGTCCTGAAATGTCGTTGGGAAAGACTTGCGGGAATTCTTTCACAACTGGGATATCTTCGAGTTTCTTCTCCTTGTTTCCCTTTTTGACGACGTGAGTTAGGAATGCGACATAGTTCTTGCGGAGATATCTTCAGGCTTGAAGGTAGGACATTAATTTGAGTCCTTTCGAAGGGGTTTCCCCAAAAATACGTAGGGTCTAACCGTCTGCAAGAGGAATGCGAATGAACTTTTCGCGGCACACTACTTCAGCGTGATGCTGGCTGAGCCAGTCCATTCTGATTATAACATCGAAACTTCCCAACTTCATAGGAATGAGGTCAACTGGAAAATCGTGATCGTTTAGAGTGAGGGTACAATCGCGTATAATAGAATTTAATGAAACGGGTTTTCCGTCAGCAACTTCCACCGTTAGAGATTCCATGAGATTAACACGAGTTTGGTTGAGGATAGGTTCAAATTCTAAGGACACAAAGCTCTTATCCGCACCAGTATCGAATAATATGGATGCATAACTACCATTGATGAGAAACGTACCGTTGACCACGTTGTTGTCAGCCCTAGCTTGGTTGGCATTGATGTTGAAGGCTCTTCCTCTGGCAGGTGGAGGAGCTTGGTTAGCTTGGTTTACTGGGTTTGCTTGGGCTTGAGCATAGATGATGTTCACTAAGCGTGGACAAGTGTTTTTGAAGTGGTTTGGGTCCCAACAGTTGTAACAAGCTCGCATGGGTTGCATCATGGGGTAGTTGGGTTGGTAGTAAGGTTTAGCTATGTGTTGCGTGGGTGGTAGAAGTAAGGGTTGTTGGGCTTGACCCACTGTCTGATTTTGGGTTTGGGTTTGTGGTTGACTGCGGTTCATTCGTTGAAGAGTACGGCAGGTTTGGATGGTGTGACCCGCACGGCCACAGCTTGTGCAATGTTGGCAAGGGTTTTCGGGAGGGTGATGGTATTGACAACGGTTGCATTTTGGGTGTGGGCCAGTGTATGGCTTTTTGAATGGTGCAGCTGAGGGAGCAATTAGGTTATTGGTGCAGCAGTGATAGGAGGGTTGGTTTGAGTGACAACAAAATTCTTGCTGTTTCGCTTCCTCTTACCATCAAACTTTGAGGAGGAGACGGAGTGGTTTGGAGTTGGGGCCTCAATGGGTGCTTTCTTCTTCTCGTCTTTGAATTTGCCGTTTCGGATGCGATTCTCAGCTAATTCCATTGCGGCTTCAAGTGTTGCAGGCGAAGTGCTTAAAACCGAATCTTGGATTTTCGAGGGGAGGCCTCGAATATAGTGTTCAATTAAGCGGTACAAGGGGGTGAACAAGTTGGGGATCATCTGATTCAGCTCTAGAAATCTCTTGTTATAGGAAGTGTGATCTCCTTCCTTTTGTTTCAGTGAGTGGAATTCGTCTTCCAGCTTTTTGATTTCGCTTCTTGGACAGAACCGTCTTGTCATGAGTTCCCTTAACTCTTCCCATGTTAAGGCCATGGCATCTTCCACTCCTCGCTTACCCTTTTACGTGTTCCACCAGGTAAGGGCTACCCCAAACAGTCTTCCAGTTGCATAACGTACCTTGCGATCCTCGGGACAATCGCAATTGAGGAAAGTGTTTTCCATTTCTTCAAACCAATGAAGGAGGGCGGTAACACCTTCGGTCCCTTCGTATTTTGGGGGATCGCAAGATTTGAAGTGTTTGTAGGAGCACTTTTTGGAAGGAGGGTTGGCGACGCTCTGGTCTTCTTGATTGGGAGGGTTGATGGGATTTGCATTGAGAGCTTGTTGAACTTGAATCACGATGTCAGGAAGCACTGCGGCCATTTGTTTAGCAATTTGTGTGGCCAAGCGTTCATTTGATCTTCCTGACTTTCTACCTCCACGTAGTTGCCTAGCCGACATCTACAGGATCATATATAGGAAGATTGTGAGTTTAAGAATTTTCTAGGTGTCATGTGTCGTAAAAATAATAACATAACTGACAATACTTTAACTACATCCATAGGATGTCTTGGGTTTGCTCATGTTTGGGCCTCCAATGTCCCCCATACCATCGCCTGTGTAGTCATGTGGGCCCCCATGACTATTGGGCTTGGTAGGATTCACATTGGTGTCGGCGGATTAACACTCGCATCACCCGAATGAAAATCGTAAAATATGATTGCGAGATGTATGGTAGGAGGGTGTCCAGGTGTAGACACAATGACAACTCAAAGTGGGGTTAGCTCACACGACGTTTGGTATAGCATGCTTTGGCCTAATAGGTCCTTCGTACTCTCATCGTTAGTCCCCAGGTAGGCATACTGGTCCTTTATTTTGGATTTATACGAATGCCAAGCCTAGACAGGACGTTCCGACTACCGGTACTCGTACCCTTCCAGTTACTACATGCCCGTCATGAGAACTCACTTTGATGTGATTTAAAAATAAAAAAATCATTGCAAAAATCATGGGAATCGTGAGGTGTGTGCTCTCATGGATATGATATGTTATGAGGATATGATTCATGATGAGCATTGTATAATAACATGTATTTGTGAGCATGCATTGCATAACATTGAGTGTGAAAATAAACATAAAGCATATACACATCATGAATTTTGTATGTAACGCATAAACAATTTAAAATTTAATCAACTATAGTATAGGCTCTAAGGGTCTAATAACCTATCCTATATCCCTATAGTCACAAGCTCTGATACCAATCTGTCACACCCCGACCCGCAGCGGAATAAAAGTCGGGGCATAATTAGGTTATCACCAAAGCTCATGATGTCTACTAAGATGTTTCATATTTATTAAATTCAAATTTCAACTTAAATATCCAAAACAAAATTCATACAATTACAAGAAAATGAAACTATATAATTATTCCAAAGCTTAAACTTGTTTATTCTTCTAGGCCTTCCTATGTGTTTCTTGTCTCAGCTGGATCACCTGTATCATGTGTAAAACGGGGGATATTTTGGGTTAACAAAAGTTGGCGAGTGAACCTTGATAAAACATTGTTACTAATTTCTTGATTTATTTAATAAGGAAAATTTGTGCAATAATCACATGTGAGCAAACATATATAGATAAACAATCACAAACCACTTTAGATGAGTATATGACATGAATGATGATGTATGTGAGATCAAGGCTCAATCAAACGTAGCCGATCTAATGAGGGTCCTGATGCTCAACCCGTCTCCTACGGGGAACTGATGGGCCTAATGAAATGCGTGCACTGAAAATGATAAGTTCAATCTACATATAATTCACACAACAATTGATACACATTTGATCACGGATATGATGTATGCACAAATGTTTAAGTAAAATAAAAAGAATTATACGACACATGATACACCCCAAAACATGATTAAAACGGGGAATTGGTAGAGATTCACTCACAATGGGTGCGTTCTTTGATGACGATGAATGCGCACGAATTTATGATTCAATCGACGAGGGAAGAACTAACCTAGATAATAACAAAATGATTCGATAAATAAATAAATTTTATTTGAGATTAATATTTTTAATTAGTGCTCTTAAATGGGATTCTTAGATTTATTTTTGTGAGTTTAAGGAAATTTTCTAACTTTAATAATCTTATTTTTAAGTATTTTTAAATAATTTTCCAATTAAATAAATAAATAAAAAGAAATAAAACAAAGTTGACTTTTTGACCGTTGACCATTGACCGGGTCTTGACCGGTCAGACTGTGTTTTCTATGCGCTGAGTGAGGTTCGAACTCGGGACCTCTCGTATACGTGCACGCAGCTCTATCAACTGAGTTACGTGTCTAACCCGAAATATTCTCTGTTTTAATTATATATATACACTAATTAACCTTAAACTTATTTGGTTTTTATTAAAAATGATTTATATGGCCGAACCGGTTGCAGAGACCCGGAGTCGAACTCGGGTCCTTTGGTTCGAGTGCGCACAGCCCAACCAGTTGGGCTGTGTGTCTAATCTGCTTAACTACGGAATTATATTCCTCTTATAAACATTCCGTGACTTGATCTGATTAAGTTCTAAAAATGTTGGTTTTATTTCTGAAAGTCGGTAACTTGTGCGATTCGAACCCGGACGTGCATATTGTATTTGCACACAGTCCACCGCTGGACTCTGTGTCTAACCCGTTTGAATATCCGGTTCTAATTATATTAATAGATATATTCGACTTCATCTTCTTCGTTTACAAGAACACAGAACAGTGAAATCCGACTGTTCTGTTTAATCGACCATAATTTATACTTGATTGAAATGGAGAAAAAAATTAAGTGATATGGTATACTGGAACAGAGAGTTTGCTTCAGATTTCCGTCAGGATTCCGTCAGCTCTGATTTGCGATTTCCGGCTGAGTGAACTGTTCAATAGTTTCGATTATTGGTTTGAACAATTAAATTATAAATCAAGAGGTAGCAAGAAGGTTTAGACAATTATACCGTCTGATGAACGAATGCGGTTTTCTGATCAGGGATTCCGGCGAAATTGGAAATCTCCGGCGACGAGCTTTTGAAGAAATGAAACTTCGAAAAAGTGTGCGGTTCTAAGCGAAAGGGTTACCAGATGATTGAGTGGGTACTTGTAGCGGGAACAGGCCAATTGATTCAATTTAGAAACCATGATTTCGCGGTCAAGATTTCCAATCTTCAAAGGTAACGGTCTTGACTGAAATTGATGGTTAGACATCGGTTATAACTGATGTCGAAGTCGGTTATCGCGTTTTAGTCAAAAGGAAAGGCAACATTAGCGGAGTTTTGGTTTTACTCCGGCGATTCCGCGTTCTGAGTGTGCGTTGATTTCCGGTTTTGAATTCGGGTTTACTTTAAGTATTATTTGTTTCAGTATTGTCACAAGGAAAGTGTGTGGCGGAGTGGTGTGTTGTGTGTTTGTGCTTGCGGGTGACCCGGCGTCTCCATTTTATTTTTTATTCACTATTTATTAGTATTTATAAATTATGGTTTTTAAATTCTAAAGTATTTATTAATTATGTATTGTTTAAAATTAATCTAAATAAAAAAAATACGCAACGAAACTTATAACTGATTATTGATTAATAAACGAAGCGGGTTTGGAAACCCGTTTTTTCGACGAATGTTACACTGATGATACCCAGAACGCAGATCGATCTTCGAAAAACATGTGGCACCTTGTAGTTGATCAAACAGATCATCAATGCGAGTTAGGGGATATCGATTCTTGATCGTGAGTTTGTTGAGCTCACGATAATCGATACACATCCGGAAGGATCCATCCTTCTTTTTCACAAGTAGGATAGGTACACCCCACGGAAAATAACTTGGTCGAATGAAACCTTTGTCAGATAACTCTTGAAGTTGCTTCGATAACTCCTGCATCTTAGAAGGTGCAAGACGGTAAGGAGAATTGGGTATCGGGTTAGCACCTGGTACAAGATCAATTTGAAACTCAACTTGTCGTGCTGGAAGTAGACCAGGTAGATCTTCGGGAAATACCTCAGGATAATCTCGGATAACAGGAATGTCTCGAATATTCTTGCTCTTACCTGTCTGATCCACAATATGTGCCAAGGAGGCAACATAGTTCTTTCGCAAGTATTTTTGAGCTTGGGTACACGTCATAAGTTTAAAGCTACTAACGGGTTTCTCTCCACGAACTTCTAGAATTTCACCAGACGGAAGAGGTACTCGAACAATCTTGTCAAAACAAATAACTTCGGCATGTTGTTTGGTTAACCAATCCATCCCAATAATGGTGTCGAAACTTCCAAGTTGCATAGGTGTAAGGTCGATAGGAAACAATTGGTTGTTGAGGTTCAATTAACAATTACGAACAACAAAATTAAGAACAAGAGGTTCACCATTGGCTATCTCGACTGACAAGGGCTTTCCTAGTTTAGTTCTAGGCATCAAGAGCAAAGGCTCAAAAGTAAGTGACACAAAGCTTCTATCGGCACCCGAATTGAAAAGAACAGAAGCAGGATGATTGTTAACAAGGAACGTACCGTTAACAACTTCATTATCAGCACGAGCCTCGTTGGCATTCATGTTAAAAGCTCGTCCACGAACCGGATTGGCATTTGCTATCCTCGGACAGTTGCTCCTGTAGTGACCCATTTCATCGCAGTTAAAACATGAACCAGGCGGAAAATGAGGTCGAGCAGGATTTGCTTGTGCTTGAGCTTGGTTTTGTGCAGCTTGGTTCGGGTTAAAACGACAAATATTCGCCAAGTGACCAAGTTTTCCACAGGTAGTACACTGTCGACATGGTATCTGAACCTGATGATGACCATTACATCGGTTGCAGAGTGGTGCAGTTCCTGCATATGGTTTCTTTGCTGGAGGTTGAGCTGGTTGGTTTTGGGGAGCAGTTGGAGCGGGTGGTGTGGTCACAGCAAAGTTTTGAGAAGCTTTACGCTTCTTCGACCTCTTGGATGATCCGGCTTTGTCTTTCTTCGGTTTCTCTTGGGTGCTTATGTCAGTCCGTTTCTTGTCACCCTTGCAGTGAAGTTTACCCTTTCTGACTTGACAATCAGTTGAAGTTGGAGCCAATTCAATGGCTTGACGAACAGTAGTAGGGTGGCTTCCCGTAACAATGTCCTGAACAGGATCAGGCAGACCATCGATATATTTCTCAATCGTCTTATCCAAAGGCGTCACCATTGCAGGACAAAGTAAGCTCAATTCCTCGTATCGGTCGGTGTAAGCACGACTCTCACCACTGTCTTGCTTAAGATCATCGGATTCCATTTCCAAAGCCCTAAGTTCATGACGAGGACAGAACTCCCTCATCATTAGAGCTCGAAGCTCTCCCCAAGTTTGGGCTAAGGCCACTTCAGCACCTCTATCTCTCATAACACCATTCCACCATGTCAAAGCTTGTTTCTTGAATACACTAGATGCAAACTCAACTTTTCGCTCATCCGGACATTGAACAAAACGAAATGTGCTCTCGAGACTCTCAAACCATTGAAGAAGTCCCGTAGCTCCCTCAGACCCAGTGAACTGAAGTGGTTTAGCCGAACAGAATTGTTTGTAGCTACACGGAGCATTGTTGTTATTATTGTTATTGTTGTTCACTTGATTCATTTGAGTTATTAGGTTCGGGAGTATGGCAGCAATTTGTTGAGCGATCATGGATGCCATTTCGGCATCCTGAGTTACATTACGTCGAGGAGGCATTCTAAAAGAAAACATGAGGGAAGATATATGAGATTAATACTCGGAAAAAAATCAATAGAGGCATCAAAATATCGATGAAACATAAGGATGGTGGTCATACATTTGTTTCACAAAGCAAATAAACGACACACGTTGACTAATCAAAGCAAATGAGTCTTTATAATGTATCGCGAAGACATGCTTTAGCCTATAAATGGACGCTCACCCCAAGAGTTCCCATGTAAGAGTGACTGGTCCGATTAAGTGGATTTGTACGAACACTCTAGCCTTAGACAGAAAACTCAGGGTACAGGCATCCACCCTTCCAGATTGCACGTGTTCACATTTAAAAACCCAAACTTTTATGAGATTTTGAAAACTTAAAGGCTTACGCCAAAAACAAATCATCTAAGGATAGATGATTGATTTTCGAAAACGGATTTAAATTTTTGTGGAATTGTTTTGGTAATCACCTAAGGATAGGTGATCGTATTGTATTTTTAAATCTAAACGCAAGATTACTTGCGTTAGGGTCCTAGGAAGGTTATAGTCTAGGTCAAGGCATTACTAATAACCTAATTCCCTATAACCAGTTCTCTGATACCAACCTGTAACACCCCAAATCGCGTAAAACAACACGCGGCAGAAACACTTGGGGAGTCACGTAACAGATTGTTTCAACAACACATGGTATTTGAAGTTTTGTTTTCATTAGATATGAAACATAGGTTATATTGTCATAATTGTCTAGAAACGTTTTAAAACAACCAAACAAACAATGCATGCATAATTATTGTCTTTATTTTTTTGATAGTCGCTAAGGCCCGTCCAAATCCTATATGAGCATGCAACAGTATCATCAAGCATCGTTCCCTGAAACATATGTGAAAACGAGTCAGCAAAAATATGCCGGCGAGTACATAGGTTTTGTGAGTGTGTCAAGTACATGGCTTTGTATATATTGCAGTATAATCTGACTACTAGAGTCGTAAGTGAAAACCTTGTTTTGAAAGCATTTGATATTGCAACAACTATGCGTCTAAAACAAAAGGGTAAAAGTTTATAAAATCTCGTAGCCATGAACCTTGACTCGAAAACATTTGTTCGTAAATCCAAGTTGTAAATCGTCTTGAAATAACTCGTATGGTTTATATCTTTAATTGAGAATCGTTGTGTGTCATTGTTTGAAATCATTTGCCCAAGTAATGTAAATAACGACACGTATGTAATGTGATAAAAGCACTTATATATAGGAATTACCAGCGGCATATCCACCATGCTTTTATTACATTACACCCGTTAGGTTATCTAAATCACTTATCATAAACCAATTGTCATAAATAAATTGTTCATTGTTCCTTGTTATAAACCATTGTTCATTCGTTCATCGTTCATTGTTCATCGTTCATCGTTCCTTGTTTTAATTGTGAAAACTTTTGGTCATTTCGTGAATACATTCAAACCTTTGTTGACTTGTTCGAGACCACCCACGGTGTCCCTTAATCGTATAACATACCACCAAAGGGTATGTTACAATTACAGTTTCAGTCGCTTCCCAAACTTCCCCACAAATCCTGGGAATTTGGTAACGGGATTGTCAGTTCTAGGCGCCGTAACTTACTACTGGTCGGCTTGGCCATTGCTAATGAATGTCATTCTTGTTATGAATATAACACACCAACAAGTTCATTCACATTATTCAAATCGTATTGTTTAATATAAACCATCGCGTTTATACTTTGAAAGCTTGAAAACCTTTAGCACATATGAATCACCCCAAAACATTTGAAAGTATAAAATATGGGAACTATGTACTCACATGTGATAGCAAAGTAACTCTTGGATCAATAAGAAAACTGAAGCTCAAAGATCCGAGAAATCACGCCTGTCCTAAAAATGAATAATAGTGTAAATATCGGGGCTTGAAATCGGAAGATTCAGATAGAATGAGATATTATAAACCAAGTGAGTGTCGGAACTCATATAATATGGTTTAATAAGCTTACATTCTTAGTTGGAATGATTTTTAAGTGCTTTTGACCCGTTATGACCTGTTAAGGTAGTTTAAGCCACTTTCACGCGTCATTTGCGTAACAACGCATTCGGATGGTTAGATATGTGTCATAATAAGTTTTAAATGCTTAAACATGTTTAAAAGTGTTTTTGATCAGATTATATGTCAAATCTTGTGTTACATATGCTTAACGTTGATTTGTTTGCGAAAAAGGCATTTTGGTCGTTTTTAAGTATTATTACAATCAATCATCATAACACAATTCAAACATCATGACCATAAGGTATAACCTCAGAGGGTTATTCCCTATATATTTATGGTCACAATTATGTATTTGGCCGGGTACGAAGATCCACCAAACCGGGTCAGATTGGGAAGTCAAAGCGGTGGTCAAACCATTCAACTTTTCGATTCAAAATAAGCACTACAATGAGAGTGACGATTTAGACATGTTTTGACATGTCTAAATAAGTTTGTAAAAGAGTTTTGGCATCAAAATAACCTGTTTTGACACCCGTTTAGATCCGTTGCAAAATGCACAAAAATCGCATTTTGACCGAAACTTTGACTTGTCAAAATAGCTAGAAACGATGAGAATCAGTAGGCATGATTTTTGTGGATCATAACCACCTTGATTACCATCATAAAGCAAGTTTCAATTGGATTTTAAACTGATCAATTCTGGAAGTCAAATAAAAGTCAAATTTTGTGACTTTTAATCAAATTAACCATAAGAATTGAAACAAGCATGAAGGAGATCACTTACAAACACTAAAGATTGATCAAGAACACCCGAGGAAACTCCAAGATGGTTGCTAAATTCGGATTTAGAGCAGGGTGTTGCAAGAAAGTGATCAAAAATTTCATAAGTGTGATGAACATGGGTGTTTATAGAAAGTTCGGATTAATAGGGTCATGCCAAGTGTTTATGACTCATCTTTGAAGTAGGTTAGTGTCCACTTATGTGTCAAAAGCAGAGATTAGGGTGGCAAGTTCGAAAGGTAAGTCAAAGAGTGAATAAACAGGCTGCTGCCAACAAAACTGGTGTGCTGGAGCACCCTTACGGACCATATGGTCCTTAGGCTTACGGTCTGTAAGCCAAGTTGCTGGGCACAACTTTCCAAAGTTGGCAGAACAGGCCCCTGCATCGTTTCGTCGTGTTTCGGGAACTTCTAATACTCGTTAACCTCGTTTCAAAGCTCCATAAGGACGTTAAAGTACAGGGAACTTGAAATGTGTTCAAAAATCTTCCAGAGGTCAGTTTGTTTGGTCGTACGGTCGCGGTTTTCGGTTAATTACGACGAAAATCGTAACGAACGCGTGCGTGACCGTAAATGCGTAACGAACGGATTTTTCGCATTCCAATCACTAACATATAATATATTGATGATTATAAAAATTTTTGGATGTCCATACATGTTTCAGATAGCGAAATACGCAAAAAGGCATTGTTTCACGAAATTTGCAAAATAGCCCCTGAAGTTACAAAAGTGTGATTTTGCCATACCGAAACCCTCAAAACTTATTTCTAAACTATGTAAAGGGTATTTATGGTATTTTAAGCTTGGACCTTGTTCCAGAGCGTAAGTCGTTACGAGAATCGGCAGACTTTTGCAGTTTGTCGTAAATAGTCCCTGTGATCGAATAAACTTGTTTTTGACATACCAAACCCTCCAAACTTATTCCTAAGTTATGAAAAGGTTATTTAAGGTATGTTTAGCTTGTGACAATATTCCAGAACATACGTTGCGTTAAATTGGTTTCGTTTGCGTATCGGTTCTCCGATTTTGCACATAAAAGCGATTCAAGAGTTCGGAATTGTGCAAGAATTGATTGTGTGCAAATAACATAATAAATATGCAAATTCACATATACAACATAAAATTTCATTCATTGATAACTTAATTATTGTTGTTACAGGCTTGGATTGCCATAGATATCACACTCTGGTTCATCAACCAAACCTGTAATAACACCAGGTTGCTTCTTTTGACATTTCGTAGCAGAAGATGAGGAATCAGCAGATTTCTTCCTTTTTGAGGAAGTATTTGAAGTAGTAATAGCACCAGTTCTTGTTTAAGATCCCTTCCTTTTCTGCCTATCCTCTTTGACATACCAATGACTCATCTTCTTTTCAAACAATCTAACTTCTCTGCCTCTTCTGATTCATCCCCACTTCCATCTTTTCTCCATCTTCCTGGCGGTGGAGCTTGATAGTCTTTATTGATGAAAAATCCAAAGAGTGGCTTGTATCCAGGCTCACGTTTGTTCTTTCTGTAGGAGCTGATGTTGTGTAAATCAGAAGGCGTCATGTGGTTCGAGCTCCAGTAACTCATCTTTCTTCTTTTCAAGATTCGGGTGTAAATGGTCCAGCATCATTTGTATGAACCTTGGATATTGCCAAAATCTTAATTTCCCCAAGTTAAAAACCATCTGCTCAAATACAAGTTTGCTGAAGTTGTAGGGAAGATTGAGAGCGAGAGCAGCCATCATGCACATCTGGTAATCAACTAAATCATCCCATCCACCCTTCCTATGGCTGAAAGATCTAACAATGCAGTGAGCAAGAAAACGTTACGACCTTCCTAGAAGATAATTTTGAACGGTACAACATTCACGAAGCCATTGTATCCCATACGATAAAAGCATCCCTTCACCATCTTTTTAGAATATCCAGTTGGATCATCACTTTTGTCGTTAATATCCAAAACCTTCCTGATCAGCTCTTACGTGATAGCCACCTTTACTTCTTCACTGTTAACTTTCACAACCAAAATAATAGCGCATGGCGATTCTTGCAGCTTAGCACACTTCTAGGATAATTCTACATGTGATAAATGGACGTCATGCTTTTCTCTAAGAGCTTTGAAGATAATTCTTGCAGCTTAGCACACTTCTAGGATAATTCTTGCAGCTTAGCACACTTCTAGGATAATTCTCTTCATAAACTCGTGAATATCCAAAAATGCTCCGTATTCTGCTACTTTTTCATCCAATAAGCAGCATGCATTATGCATAGGGCCAAACTCGGGTCTGTTTACCTGGAATGACAGAGAGCACAAAAAAGTTAGAAAAATTTTCAAAATTTTCAAGATTTAAGTCCTTAACATTTTTGTACGAAATTTTGTACTAAATTTCCACACGAAATCTACTTTAGATCAGATTCAAGAACACCTCAGATTTTCGTACGAAAATAGAGATTTCGTACGAAAATTCTATTTCACACCAAATTAACATGTTAAGAACCGAACCTAAAACGTGTGATTTTAATGAAATTGAACGGTCAATCTTAGTCTAAAAGAGCCGATTTTGATGTTTTTTGGTCAATTTTATATTTTACCGGCTCAGTTATCCAAAACTATGTTGGTAGAACAAAAGGTCTGAAATTCGACAAATTGACAGTCCAATCTTAGTGTTATACCTTCACCATTAGTAGAGGTGTGCAAATCAACCTCCCTAATATGTCAAGCAAGACAGAAAGCGAGTAGAATGAGAGATGGCACAAAGTTACTTCAGAGAATCCACACCTAATTTATCTTCAGATTTCGTACGAAATCTGAAAATGACTCTCACATTATAGGCCACCAAAATTTTCGTACAAAAATGTCTTGACATAATTCATATGAAAATTCTTTGGAATTTTCGTACGAAAATTTGGCATGCTACTCAACATCTCATGACCTTTAACTTTTTTCGTGTGTTTTCACCAAGTCCAAGTTAATGACCTTGATTAACCGATTTAGCTATCAAGTCCAAGTTAATGACCCTGGATGACCATGTTTTAACTAAAACTGACACTTTCTGTTGATTTTAAGTTTCAAATTAATGAATTTTTTAACGTTTCAGAACAGTCTTTCTTTCCAGATTAGTTCCTAGCCCATAATTTCTTAGCTTTCCTTCAGCATTCTGTCGCTTTCGACTTTGAAGATCTGTTTCCATCACCTGTAGTCAAAAAACTAGATTAGAAAAGAAAATCTTTTTGAATTTTTGGGTTTTTCTTAAACTAAAGACTGTTAAAGTAATATGTACAAAACATATTTACAGACATATTTTTGCGAGTTTGTGTTAGAGAATCATATCAGTTTATTTAGACACATTGCCAGTACTGTTACTCTAGATAAAACTTTAAGTTCTTAAACAGATTTTCTTTAGATTGTCAGTATACTGGTCCACTTTAACCTCTACACATTTCTCAACTACTTCAAGATACGTTAAGTAATTTTTAGCAAAGTGGCCTAATCTGTGTTTCCCACCTCAGAATATACTCCCGCATCGAGATTCCCTAGATTTCATCTCACAAGTGAATATCTAACTGATATGTGTAAGGGGGTGAAATGCGAAACCTTTAAAGCTCAGGTTAGTACTTTCGTACAGAGAGAGAGATGAATGCTCGACTTTAGGTGGTGTTCCTCTTGGGAATCTTTTAACTTTTGTACTGCAGAATGTCGTATCTTTTTATAACATTTTTCTTCATTTTTTATGTAGCTTTGAGGGTGAATAATGTGAAAGTATTATACAAGTTCTAGGCCATTGCCGACGCAAAATCAGTAGAACTCGTATAATACCCAGAATATCAACTAAATATAAAGACCTAGTATCTTAGAATCTGGCATTCTCTCAAACGAAATTTCGGAGTACCAAGTCCATATATCCGAGAGATGTTAAGCCACAGATTTAGCAGTTTACTGAACGTGCGAAACCTACTGACACATCCTTAGAAAGACCTGTTTAGACACTTTTAAACAATACATTTCTTTAGCGTACTATAGTGGTCCACTAATGTACTATCATCTCCTCTTATACACAATTTTTTTTTGTCTTTTTAGTGTTTTTGTATTTTTCAAATTTTTTTAATGTTTTTGTATTTTCCACTACTTTTCTCCCCCTAAAATCAAAAACATATTTTTTGGAAATTTGTTTTTAAGAAAGCGGTAAAAATATTTACAGAAAAAAAAACATGTGACATACCGATGAGGATCACATCACAACATCGTCATCCTCAAATTCAACCTCATAAACATCCTTGATGTCAGATTCTTTAAACCATTTAGTTTTAAAATATTTTGAAATCTTACTCTGTCAAAAGCTTTGGTGTAAAAATCTGCTTTTTGGTCATCAGTGTGGATTTTTTCAATTCGTACCAACCTTTTCTCGTGACAATCACAGATAAAGTGGTAACAAATTTCAACATGTTTAGTGCGTGAGTGTTGACAAGGATTGACTGTGATATCAATAGCCGCCTTGTTATCTACATATATAGGCGTATTAAGAATTGCACTCTGAAGTCACTCATCTGTTGTTGTATCCAAAAAATTTGGGAACAACAACTAGATGCTGAAACGTATTCAGCTTCACAAGTAGAGGGAGAGGCCGCGGTCTGTTTCTTGCATTGCCACGTTACCAAACAAGTTCCGAAGAATTGGAAACCAGCAGTTGTAGATTTAGCATTCAGCTTGCAGCAACCAAAATCAGAGTCAGAGTAACCCGCGAGGCTGATGTCGTCATGTCGTGGATACCACAAGCCTGTGCATGGGCATCCTTTTAGGTATCTCATGATTCTTTTGACAATCAGCATATGTAATTCCTTAGGGTTTGACTGATATCTGGCGCAAAGGCATGTTGGATACATGATATCTGGTCTCGAAGCTGTAAGATACATCAAGGATCCGATCATGGAGCGGTATAATGTTTCATCGACTTTTTCTACATGTTCATCGGGACAATGTCGTGGTTTGTGGCTAAAGGGGTAGAAGCGGGTTTAGTTCCTGTCATGTCAAATCTCTCCAACACGTCATGAACATAGTTCGTCTGCTGAGTGAAAATACCGTCTGGCAGTTGTTCAACCTGAAACCCCAAAAAGAATTTCATTTCTCCCATAGTGCTCATTTCAAATTTCTCTTTCATGACCTTCTCAAAGTCCTTACACAGCTGTTCATTTGTCGACCCAAAGATGATATCATCCACATAGATTTGCACAATAATCAGATGTCCATCCACTTCCTTGGTAAAGATGGTACTGTCTACTATTCCTCTAGGGAAACGGTTACCCAGAAGATGTTTGGAAAGCATCTCGTACCAGGCTCTCGAGGCCTGGTGTAAACCGTACAACACTTTGTTCTGTAGGTAAACCTTATCCTTGTGTATCGATCGACAAACCCAGGTGGTTGGCCGATGTACACCTCCTCTTTTACCTTACCGTACAACAAAGCAGACTTCACATCCAACTGGTACACTTTAAAACCTTTCCATGAGGCGAATGCTAGGAAAATGCGGATAGCTTCAAGACGAGCAACTGGGGCATAAACTTCGTTGTAGTCTATCCCTTCTTGCTGATGAAAACCTTGGTCTACGAGCCGAACTTTGGTTTGCGCAACTACTCCTCTATCATCTCTTTTGCACTTGAAGACCCAACGAGTGTTTATCTTTTTCTGATTGTGTGGTAGATCAACAAGTTCCCAGACTCCAAGCTTCTAGAATTGCAATAATTCTTCCGGCATTGCTTCCACCCAACTTTCATCTTTAAGAGCATCTCTGTAGTTACCTGGTTCTACTTGAGAAACAAAACAAGTATGAGAAAATCTAGTTTGGAGTGGAGCAACATTAGAATAAAAACAACTAAGATCCTTATTGATCTGATTTCGCGTTTCCACTCTAGCTTGTAGTTCTCCGATGATGTTATCTGACGGATGGTAGGAGACTAATCTCGGCATTACTTCGCCTGGAACGTATACTGTGCTATCCAAATTCGTGACATTTTGATCAGCAACCTGTTCTGAGGAAGTAGCCTCATTTCTTGCACTAGTTCTACAGCCTAAGTGTTTAGATAACTTGTAATCTCTCCTGATCCTTCATCGGAACTAGATCCTCCATCATCAAATGTAGGTGCTCTTTCAGGATCTACATTTATTGGCTGAGCGGAAGATGGTTCTGCATTGTTCTGAATTGGTGCGACTACTGGTTCTGCTGAGTGTTGCTCGGACCTGCTTCAGAAGAATTTGTTGTTGGTTGAGAAGAAGAAATTACCAACGGTCGAGTAACGTTCTCTTGATTAGATATTTGATGTTGTTGAAATAACAAGAGAAGTTCTTCCTCTGACGGTTCTTCCGGCAGGTCGAATGAATTCCACAACCCTTTGTAATGGAACAACCATGGATCCCCAGGTTTCTGCATAGGCGTTGTGTATCTTTGGCAATCAACATGTTGAGCTATGATAACCTGATTCATGCTTGGTAGATAAAATCTCTTTTGCGGACTTGCATATCCTACGAAGAATCCTTCCAAAGATCTGGCTCCAAATTTACCCTCCGGGTCCAGTACGGTACACGGTGATCCAAATGGTTCCAAAAACTTTAGATTAAGTTTTCGCTGGTTAAGAAGTTCGAAGCATGTCTTGTTATGAGGCTTGACAGTTATTACGCGATTAAGGGTGTAACATGCAAACGCAATGGCTTCACTGCAGAAGCTAATAGGAAGTTTCGAATCACCAAGCATCGTGCGTGCAGTCTCAATAAGCATTTTATTCTTTCGTTCAGCTACTCCATTTTGTTGAGGAGTATAGGGGGCACCGAACTCATGATGAATATCCTTAGCGTTGCAGAATTTGAGCATTTTGTTGTTCTTAAACTCAGTACCATCATCACTTCGGATTCTCTTAATAGGTAAATGGTAAAGATTTTCAATCTTTCGAGACAAGATCATCAAATTTTCAAATGTTTCATTCTTTCTCTCTTGAAAGAAAACCCACGAGAACCTTGAATAGTCATCAGTCACGGCTAGGCAGTAGAGATCTCCCGAGATACTCTTCACATTAACCGGTCCAAAGAGATCCATGTGTAGCCTTTCCAGTGAAAGCTTGGTCGAATTAAGTAACTTTCTGGGGTGTGATTTCTTATGCTGCTTCCCCTTTTTGTAGCTAAGACAATCATCTGATAAATGAAAACTTTTGAGATTCACCGCTTCCACTAGGTCGTTGTGCACCAAATAGTTCATCTTCCTTAAGTGAAAGTAACCCATCTTTCTGTGCCATAGAATTGATTCCTTTTCAGTGGCTTTGGATACGAAAAACTAACCTTCCTTTGAAGTAGTGGATGCGACGCTCATGTCCAAGACATATAAATCGTTTTCTCGTGGAACGCGCATGCGGATCCACTCCTCAGGAATTACGAAACCCAGTTTAAGGATAAGACACTCCTTATCATTGAAATGAGTTGTGAACTTCTTGTCACAAATCTGTGATATGCTCAGTAAGTTGTTCTCCAGCTCAGCAATGTAGTTCACCTTGTCGAATGACACCACTCCGTTTGTAAGAATACCTTCTCCCATGATCCTTCCGCCTTCTGTTCAGGCAAACCCAACATAACCTCCCCTGATAGCTTTTCCATTATATAGCAAAGCTAACATCCCCGTCATGTGCCTAGAAGCTCCACTGTCCATAATCCACTTTGAAATGATAGACCTCGGAAGCCCCTTCACATATGAAAAACCTATTACTTAAAAATAGAGACCCAAGCCCTTTCGGTCTTCGGTGGGATGGCAATGTCGACCTTTGGAACATTGGCAATTTTGATTTCTTTCTTAATTCCAACCCACTGTTCAGTCTTTGATTATGTGCTACCTTTTGGTTTGACTGGGACATTGGTTGATTTTGTTATCACAGGAGATTTTTTTGTTTTGGCCACCCAGGTTTGTGCCTTAGAAAATGCCTTTTTGATGTAAAGATTTGATTCCTTCTTTTCATTTTTCTTTGATGTTTCACCAACTTCATAGTTTGAAAAGTTTGCAGATGTTGGTTTCTCACTGAGGTTGGAATCATTATTTCTTTTCAAAATCTTTGTTGGCACAAACTCTGGACCCTTTTTCTTCTCATTTTCTGTGAATCTCCTTTGTCCATGAAAAGGTTTTGGACGACTTTGAGAACATTGTCGTGCAATATTCCTAACATTGTTACATCTGTAGCATGTCCTACTGTTGTTTCCGACAGATTGTTCCAAAGCCTGTTCACGGAGTTCCTTTTCCTTTTTAAACTCATCGTTGGTTTGTTTGTTAATGATTTTTTTCTCATCTACTGTGTTTGTACCAAAAACAAACTCAACTTTCTTTGTAAAATTTTGTTTATGACGCTTGTTGTTAGTTTCTTCTTTTCAAACCCTAACCCATCCTTTTGTTCTCAGGATAGCTTCTTCCTCTTGGATGAATTGGTTTGTTAGACATTCTTGGTTTTGAGTAAAAACCAACAACTTGTTTCTCAAGATCAGATGTGTTGACTTCAACGAGTTTAAAGAATTTGTCAACACGGTATAAGTTAGCATTCTGGATTGGAAAATCTTCATCACTATATAGTTTATCTGATCCTTTCAGTTTGTATATTACTACATTAGGATCATCATCTAAACTATTGTCTGATGTTGTGATAAAATTTTCATGAAAACTTTTCTCACTTCCAGAAGGTGAACTTGACTCAGACTTCTCATTGTTCGACTCAACACTTTCATAAACTGTGCTGTCAGACTCATTTTCAAAAATATTTTCAACCACTTTGGTTACCACATCGGATTCACAATCCTTTTCAGCTTTGGAATAAGTTACGTCAAGATTTTCAGGCAGCTCGTTACTCTTTTCAGTGAGCAAATTTAGGTTCAACGCCTTTTCCACCCCATCAGGTCGTTTCTTAGCATAGCTATTCCACATGGGTGGTGGAACATGATCGTAACATTTACCTTGGTTATCACCATTCTTCTTACCTTCTTTGTTGTTCTCAGATTTCGGAAGAATGTGACCAATGACATACATACTGGTAGAATAACTTATTAACAACTTCTTAACCTGTTCAGCTTCAATTCTTGTTTTCTCCAGTTCACTTTTTAGCTCAGAAATTGTGTTAATGTGAATAATAATTGCCATTTGTTTGTCCATCACAGTTGCTTTGAGCATTGAAAGTGTTTTGTCATCTTCTTTGATCACTTTCTCATACTGTCGAATGGTCCTACTAAGTTTATCATATGATTCTTTCACTGTGTTATAATCATATGACAACTTATCATTATATATTTTAAGTTCATTAAAATCTTTTTCTTTTTCAGCACATTCTTCACATGTTTTGTTACATTTTAAGCATGAACTGACCATTTCGACAGTCTGAGATTGGGTTGTTTCTTTTACAGTTTCAACCTTTTCTACCTGTTCTCCCTCACTGACTACCTCTTTTGTGTTAGTCATAAGAGCTTTGTTGGCAATGTCAGTTAAGCTCTCTATTGTCACAGGCTTGGTTACAATGATTACTTCAACACATTTTGTCTTTGTCTCATCACTGTTTTCTTCTTGGTGGCTTGAATCAAAGCTACCTGCAAAAGTTTTAAGAATTGTATCAAACAAACAAGATTTAGGAGTACCTCTCAGACATTCTTCTTCTGATGATGATGATATAAAATAGTCTGCAAGAACTTCTTCCATTTCCTCTTCTGAGACTTCCTCTGATGATTCAGGTTCGTCCATGATTTTGGCTATTAGAGCAAGACTTTCTTTCTTTGTAATGAAGTTGTTATAGTTGAACCCCTCATCTTCTTGCGTGACTACGAGAGCTTTATCTTTTGTGTTCGAAGGTCCGTCTTCGATTTGCACCATTCTTTTCTCAGGCTGCGGTCAGTGGTAAATTGCCTTCTTATAGTAATCATCCCCAAACGGATTATGATTTCCTTTGACTTCGCGATTTGTGCACTCACATTTGAAGTGTTCTTTTTCACGACATTTGAAGCATGTATCTTTGGATTTATCAAATCCGAGTTTTCCACAAGACCTCTCAAATCGTCTCTCCCCGTGATTTCCATGAAGCGCTGAGCTCTACGAACCACTGATGCCATACACCACATGATATCTATCAACTCCATCTCTTCCGGATCAATCTGATCATAATCTTCTTTTGTCATTTCCGGATTTCTGATTCTCCCAGCTACCAAGCTTTCATAAGATTCCAGAACTTCTGCAAGTAATACCATGTGTTGCTTTGCGGTTTGTTCGTTAAAGTCTTGAGCATTCTGGAGGTTTACTGCAATCTTACATTGTAATACTCGCTTGTTGAAATTAGATTGATTCTGATGGTTGTTTTGTGGTTGGTTGAAGCTTTGAGACGATTTTTTCCCCTGGTGAATATTTGGATTGAAGGAAGCAAATGACTGAAATCCACTCGACTGATTGGAAGGTGGACTTTTGTTAGAACTGGCACTAAAAGCTGTTTGAATCTTTGGGCTCTGAACAGGTGTATTTGGATTTCCTTTGTAGTACAGATTCACATCCTGTTGCAAGTTCGTCCTCTTACTTTTTGACGACTTCTGCATCTCTAATTCATGCCCTTCTAATTTCTCAATAAACCTTGACAAATTGAGACTGTCATATTCTGCTCCATTCTTCAGGATGGTTAGATACGTAGTCCATTTTCCTTCAGGTAGCGAATCTGCCAATTTATCGACTAACTCTTCATTTGTATTTACAATTCCCATTCGCTTCATTTGAACTACCAGGTGGCAGTATCTTTCTATTAGCTGCTTCATTGTTTCGCCTTGAATGAGATTGAAAACTTTAAATTCTTTCTTCAACAATGCTTTCTTTCCATTTCTCAGTTGCGTACTTCCTTGTGCTCTTGATCGTAAGGCAAGCCATAAAGACTGAGCATCATCGTCATATTGTAATGGAATCAGAATATCTTCCTTAATTGCTTGCTTAAGAAGGTTCATCATCTTTTTCTCATTGACACACTTTTCTCGTTCTGTGTCAGTCAACCTTGCCAAAGTCTTTTCAAGACCATGTTCATTGAGCGATGCTTGATATTTGCTTTCAATCGCAAACCAGCAAATCAAAATGGTTTGCCTGAACCCAGTTCTTGAACCTTTCACTCCAACTTTCGTAATCCTCTATGTTCATAAGCTTCAGAGGTTTTGTAGTTGTTTCCATTTCATTTTCGAGGTTCATATTCTAAGCTGCTGCAGAGATCGTGAGTGCTTGCATGGCAAACGCGTTGTGAAAATCTTCCTCACTTGACGTCTTAAAAACACTTTGAACAGAAAAACAGATTAGTTCTGATTAGCCTGATGCAAACGGAGTAACAAAGACAGAGATTTATCATAATTTTCGCACGAAAAATTTAAATCTGGTTTTCGTACGAAAAATTTATTTCATATGAAAACTGTTTTCGCACGAAATGTCATACAAAATTTTGATCTTTAGAGAAACTGACTAAATTCCAACTTACACTCTAATTTTGTACGAAATTTCTCTCGTAATTTCGTACGGGAAATTTCAATCTGGTTGAACACTTGTTCACAATTTTACGTTTTTAGCAATTTCAAGCGTTACTTTGATGGATTTTAGATCTGTATGTTTCGGGAATTCGTTAGAGATGATTTTAACACATCATACTAGAAACCTAGTCCAATTTGTCCATGAATTTGCCAGATCTAGATGATGTTTCAAGGAGGAGTAGAAATAGAGTTCTTCAATGGATGAATCTTGATCTTTGAAGGTTGAATCCAACTGAAACTTGGTTGTTTGTTCTCAAGGCTCTGGTACCACTTGTGAGTGTAGGATCGGACCCAACTCGTGAGCTACCGGACTGATTTGCTTAGCTAACGGAGACGGAATTCATTGTTAACCAAGTGAACAAACAAACGACAAGATCGATGATACTGTTTAACACGTCTGAATCTTTTATATCAAATGACTTGTAATGATTATAGACACAAACGAGCAGGGCTTCGCCTCTGGTCTCCAAAAAAAGCATGCTAACACAAACACCCAAGACACCTATTTATACATGACATATTTCGCACCAAAGTGTCTAGGGTGAGATTTCTTACGAAAATCACTTACATTATACAAAAACATCATATTTTACATTACAAAGCCCTATTTACATAACCGACTCATCCTAGATGAAGGCAATAGACATTAGTGCACCAACTGTTGGGGTTTTGACATGTTTATTAAAGTTATTTTATCCGTATAAAATAAAAAAGCAGCAGAATAATTATTTAAAACATGTTACTTACAAGTTATAAAACCCATTTTATATGTAAAACCAAAACCTGGATCCGTATATGAATATGCATGCTATCAAAACACAACCATAGGGTGTTATATGAATACTACCTTCCAAATAGCAAGAGATATGAAGAAGATGATGTTTCTTGAATGATAGCCTCCAAACAAGAAAGCCACAAGCTAGTATACCCCAAGCTTCCAACAAACACTATGATTATGCTAGAATTTCTATACTTAAATTGAAACTTGAACTCTCTTGGACAAAACCCTTTTGGCCGAAAATTTGAGAGTATTTTGGGTGTTCTTGCACTTTGATCTCTTGTGTTGTGTTAGAGAGTGTGAGAGAGTGTAAGAGAATGTAAGAGAATATATCAAATCATCATATGATCTTGTGGGATATTGTAGAAGATTGTATGAAGATTGCATGCAAAACCATTGGTGGAAATCCACCTTGGGAAGACCCACACATGGTGGACGGCCCTAAAGGGTTTTTTATAATTTTTTTAAATTATATCTTGTATTTATATTTTATAACTTTTATAAAATATAACATAACATGATACAAGATTTTATGCAATATCTCATAAAAGTTTATTAAGTTATTTAACCCATTAAGTAACAATATAAAATATTCGCTCAAAATAAATTATCCATATAATTTATTAGTTTCTCAAGTGAAATTATTTAGAAAACCAATTTCTAAATATTCTAAGTGTTAATATTTATTTGTTTGATCATATCATAAATAAATATTATAAATGTTTGTCTAGCTTGTTATTGGGTATGACCCGACTTGGATCATATCGTACTCGCCACATCAATTTAATATGTGCCTTGGGCATACCGATTCCAATACCAACATCCGCTCCAGGATCCCCGCCAGCCTTGCTACCTGCATCTGCTACCACCTCAGCCCTCTTGGATATCTCTTCGACCTCTGGCTTAGCAGGATACTCCACGAGCTTGCCACCAAGATCCTTCAATTTCGCCTCCCAGGCTTCAATGGTCCAGGTTGGGCATTCAAAGCCCGCAACTCTAGCTTCATAAGCTATCTTTAACCTGACCTGAAGGAGGGAAATCACGACGGAACTTTTAAGGCCTTCCCGATAGGAGATCCAATCCTGCTCGTGATGGGTCTGAGCATCATCCAGCTGGATCTGGGCCTCTTGAGTAGCCTTCTTCGCGTCAGCTTAAGCATCCTGGGTGACCTTTTTCAACTTGTCTTCGTAGATTCAGGTCCTGGTAGTTGCGGTTGTCCTCAGCTCCTCGACGATTGTCTCTGCCTTTTTCGTCCTAGCCTCATGGAAAATTGCAGTTCCACAAGCTTCATCGTACACGGCCAGCAGATGTTCAGACCCTACAATGCAAGGTATGAATATTAGTATATCTAATCAGAATATCGGTTCAGTATATACCTGCAGGATATAGGATAAGGATATTTATCTGGTTAAGGAAGGAAGTCATGAGACTGTTGGATTCTTCGAACCCAAGGTTCTCATAAGGAGAGGCTTCTACGGAAGTGGCAGGAGAGTCGGTCCCTTTTCTCTTACGGGAACTGGAGGCACAAGGCTTTGAGGCTGAAGAAGGCTTAGGGACAACCGTGGGTTTAGAACTGGCTGGAGGCTTAGATGCGGTGGAAGGCTTAGAGCTTGGTTCTTTCTTCACCGGAGCAGGTCCGGAATAGCTGTCTAACTCGTCAAGGTCAATGACTTCGGGGATCTTGTATGGGTCTGTGCAAAAGGAAGAATTCTTAACTCTTTTATACCCTAATATCTTAACTAAACAAGTAAATGCAGGAATATATAAGATAGGTATCCTCACCAGACATGTTGAACGAGGAAAATTGGCTCGAACTTGGGTGAGTAAACAAGAAGCTTCTCTCGCTCTCTGGTAGCTGGTAGATGGCCTTGCTCCTTCCTTCTGACTTTGCGGATGGGGGAGTTAGTTCCTTAAAGTTTGCTGCATAAAAGGACAAAGATATTAGTTCAGCATGTAATTTCAGGATACGTTTGGGGATATGCTTAAAACCCTAAATCCTACTAGTGGTCAACCTTTCCATTGGAAAGTCAACACCCTTGTCAATGGAGTCCCTCTTAACAAAAAAGAACTTTCATTTCCATTCATCCTCGTTTTTGGTCGCTTTGAGGATGAGGGGGTTTTTAGAAGTGGAGAAAAGTGAGAACCAACTGGAGCCATGAGATCTTAAATGATAAGCAATGGGTATATCCTCAACACAAAGATCAGGAATGTGATGGGTTTTGATCCGATCAAGGACCACCAACACTCTCCAAACCATGGGCATGGTCTGAGCGAAAATGAGGCCAGTAAGATGGAAAAATTGCATGATAAAGTCAGAAAAAGGATATCGAAGTCCTATAGAAAAGGAATAAAACAAGAAACAAACCCACTCCTTAGAAGACACGTCTGATCGGAGGCTCCGATCAAACGGCCGGATAATTGCTCCATCGGGAAAGGCGTCGGAGGCTCCCAGAGCGGCAATATCGGCATTATCAAAAGAACAAACTTCTTTCTCAGTGGTCTTTGAGGAGATTTTGTTCTATGATGGTCGGAATGGAGTTGCCGGTGTGTGATCGTGTTCGATTGGCCATGATAGAACAAAGTATGAAAAACGGAGAAAATAGAGAACGAAGGAAAAAGACGGACCTTATACTTCTGAGATATGATGATAAGTATCTGGAGAAAAGAAGATATAGGCAAGAGATAGATAGCAATGAGTAAAGTTCGCATTGGAAGTTATAGCTTGTCATGTAAACTTCTGCATCTCATTAAGAGCATCGAGAAGCACAAAGAAAAATATACCCGTTTGGATTTCAGGATCCCAACAGTTATATTTTTTGGGACAATTGTTATGGGTGGATTTTCTGACCCATATCCTAAAGACATATCCTGATAATTATATGTTTGATATTGCGACCAGGATACTGAACCAGGATATTGGTAACATCATGCGGGGGTACCCTACTCGCTACTAACGTTTATCTTTGGTTGCAAGGTACCAACGAATACATGGACTTGGTCTTCCTGAAGACTCGCTCAATATGGTTAGAAGACGAACGTTGGGAGCTGGAAAAGAAGTCCACAACGGTCATGGGGAAATATTTGCAGCATCCCTGATTAATAGGATAGTTAGTTATTTTCTGTTACAATATAAAGGGGTGATGGATCAGTAGTAAGACACATCTAATCTCGCACACTTTCACATTGATTGCAGCTGATCCAAGAAATATCCCGAAGTTGTATCCTGCTGTTGCAATCAATAAGAAGAACAAGGCAACTGGCGATTGTCAGCTCCTGAGGTTTTGTGCTGGCGATCTAGATTGATAAAGGGCTTTCCTCGTATATGTTTTCTCAGCATTTACATTATTGCATTTATTTGTCATTTTGATATAGTTCACTATCATGAAACTATATCCTGACATTGTTTTCATAATCAACCAACTTAACATATTTTTGCAAACCACAATAGCATGCTACCTCACATACTAAGTTTGATCACTTAATTGCTTCGGTCATTTTTGACCAAAACAATAACGATAAAAGGAATTAATGGAGGTGATGGCAAATTCGGAGATATGGATCATGAGACATACACAACATCCGAGGCACAAATGGAATCTTGAAAAGGAATTAATATACATCACAAAGCTAGGGAGTTTGGGCCGTTGAAGTCATGAAGGCCAGCCCATTGTCTTTGTATGGTCCCAAAAACCTTGCACCAATCAAGGAAACCATACCCATTAATAACTTCTAAGAAAACTGCGCACAGACTTCTTTGCCAAAATAAGATTTATTAGAACTTTGCGCCAAATATCCAAGAGAGGAAAGGATCATATAACTACCTTGCGCGGGCTTGCGCAAGGTTCAAAGTTAAAAGCCTAAACATTCTCTTTGGATAAATGCTTTATTTAACTACCTTGCGCGGGCTCGCGCAAGGTTCAAAGTTAACCTTGAACATTCTCGTTTGATAATGCTTCATTTAACTACCTTGCGCGGGCTCGCGTAAGGTTCAAAGTTAACCTTGAACATTCTCGTTTGATAATGCTTCATTTAACTACCTTGCGCGGGCTCGCGTAAGGTTCAAAGTTAACCTTGAACATTCTCGTTTGATAATGCTTCATGCACAAACCTTGCGCAGATATTTATATCAAAGCAAGTATCCACCAAATGTTGCGCTAAGCAGCAAGGAGAAGAAGGAAGATCAGTTAACTAACTTGCACTTCTCGCGCAAGGAAACAGTAAATCCTGAGAAACCGTCCCTTAGCAAAATCCTTGACTTGGTGCAGAAGCAAAGGGAATCTTTTTTGTTGTAACAGAATGTACATGTGGCGAATAATAGATTGGTAACAGCTGTGAAACCTTCTAGAAGCCATTAACACCCAATCGTGCAAGCATCTTTTCGGTTATAACCAATTGCCACATGGCAACATCTGGACGGCTGAGGAAGATCACGGTGATGGCATGCTCACATTTATAAGATGTAGTGATCTCATGTTGACACGTGGCACCTCCCTAACCGCTGATGAGCTCTCGATCCATATACAGTAACGGATTGCCAAAAAACATTAACGGAATAGAAGAAGATTCCGTTAAAATTAACAATCTCTCCTTTTGGCGCCAAACACCGGCTATAAATAAGTAACTTGAAGTTCAAGGAAATGTATTCACTCTCATTACTCTCTCTCTCTTACAATACTTACTTCCGACTACCTATACTTATTCTCATGCCGGAGGGTGGTCACGGAGAGAACCCCCCTTCTCCCCGTGGCGAGCTAACGGTGTTCTGTTTTGAAGGCTCAGCCGGAGTACTGTTTTATTCATCATCCATCATAAAACCAAACGAAGGGTTAACCCTTTTATGCAGAGCCCATTCCATAGATCTACTGAGATTCCGGTCTAGTTGATCTAGGGTTTCTTCATTGGAGCCCACCGATTTCAATTCTTTCTCATCTTTCGTTTCGTTTCACTTAGATCTGCAGCATCATGGCTGACAGATCATCTTTTCAAGGTCCTCGATCAGGGATTCGACGCGTTGTTGTTAGACCTCAGGTCGACGGACAAATAGTTGAGGATTCTTCCGGCGAAGCTAATGCTCAGTATGATCCTAATCATGCGAATATTCCTATAATGCCGGCGGCTCCTCAGGTTGATGTTACGTCGATTTTACCACCTGGAGAGACTCCATTATCATGGTTAATCAAATCTCAAGGGACTCTAAACGCTCTGTATGCTCAGTTATGTGCCCAAACCGGAACTCCAGCTTTTCAAGCTCCGGTTAACGCTCCTCAGGTCCATGCTTCGCCGGCACCTCGAGTTTTGAGTTATAATACTCAAAGTCATGCTCGTTTCCTTTCGCACATGCCTGAAGATGGAACAGAAATGTATTCTAAAACCAGGAATGATCCTGTTCATTCTGGTAATAGAAGGCAAGAAGACAACGTTCAGCGTCGCGCATCTGTCCACTCTCGTTTGGGCCCGCGGTCTTCCATAAACGGGACACCCAACACGATGAGCTCAATAGAACTTATGAGGAAGGGGATAGTGCAAGTATTTTCAATCAAATATCTGCAGATCATGCTAGTTATAGGCCAAAATTACGTGCAGTATACAATCCAGAAGCTGAGCATGATTACAATTTGGTGTATCGCCCAACCGAAGCAGCTGAACAATCAAAGTTTACTAGAGATAGCACCGCCTCCATTGGCGCAAGTGAAATTATCATCCAATGTTGGAAAGTTTAACGGTTTGACCGATCCTGATGATCACATGCGCCTCTTTACCGGTGCGGGGTTACTTGGGTGCCGGACATTGCCAATGTGGTATCACCTATTTGTACAGACCCTTACCGGCGCTGCGCGCCTTTGGTTTGATAATTTGCCGGCAGGTAAACTTTCCTCTTGGAATGACTTAAAAGAAAAATTCCTTACACACTTAGTCAGCAACGGCGATACGTGCGCGATTCCTCAGATGTAATGAACATCTGGCGGAGGGACGGTGAAAGCCTCGAAGATTTTATAACGTGTTACAATAAAGAGGTGTTGGAGATTGGAGATGTCCATGAAGACCTTATACGCGCGCAGTTCAAGTATGCGGTAAGGTGTGACGAAATGATTAAAGTGTTATCCGGTACAACTGGCCTTCCAAAAAACTGGGATAAACTCATGGCGGCAGCCAAGGTCTACGCCCAGACTGAGCGCAACTTAAATTCTAACAGGCCACCTCTACCTCAGAATCGTCCGCAAGACCTGAGTAGAGGTAGTCGCAAGTATAAGAGAAATTGGAAAGAGTCAAGTCAAAATTCATACTCTCCTTATTCACCAATTGATGCGCGCGCACAATCAACAAAATAACAACTCAAAAAGCGATTAAGCAGGAGAATAGGGAACGTCATTGGACTCCCTTAACAGAAATCTCCGGCTGAGGTTCTCAGCACCGAGAATTATCAATACAAACAGCCGCAAGCAATAAAAAACAGAAAAGGGCAAGACCCAAATTTGTTATGTGACTATCATAGAGACACAGGCCACACAACAGATAACTGCATCAGTCTGTGCATGGAGATTGAAAAAGCATTAAAGAGTGGGAAGCTTACACATCTACTCCAGAATGTGCGCAAAGAGATTAAACAGATTACGCTCGAGAACGAAGGGCCTAGCAACAAGAAAATGAAACACATGTTTCCATGATTCAAGGTGGATCATCGCGCAAGCGTAGCCTTCAACATTTTCAAAACAACACTTGGCACGAACAGCAAGTCATTTTTCCTATCGTTCCAGGATGTCCTCAAGAAGACCGGCCCGTAGTCACCACCGGTATCTTTGGGCACTACCAAACAGACTATATGTTTATAGATCCTAGTAGTTCCATGGATATTATGTATGAGCAGTGCTTCAAGCAGCTAGATCCTGAGGATAAGGCACGGTTGGAACCAGTTGATTTTCCATTAACTGGGTTCTGCAATGAGGCTGTCTTTCCTCTAGGACAAATCCTTTTTCCTATTACTTTATCTGATGGGAGGTGTTCTCGAACGAGTAACGTCAACTTCATGGTGATGCCGGCAAATTCCCGTCACGATGTACTATTGGGACGCCGCGCGCAACGTGATTTTAGTATGATTACTTCCGCTCCGCATGCTGCTTGTGGTTTTCCGACACCGAATGGTATAGCTATACTTTACACGCGGAAAGAAATCATGTCAATTGAAGAACCAGTTATGAACGCTGTCAAGACATTGCCAAGTAACGAACCAGAAAAGTGGGCACTCAACAATAAATATCCTGAGCAAACAATCTTATTAGGGCCTGCAGTCAGTATTGAAATTCGCGCAAAGCTTAAACTACTGTTGTTCGCAACAAAGACATTTTCGCCTGGATACCTGCCGACATGGTCGGTGTCCCGCGCAACGTTGCAGAACATTGTCTGAATGTATTTCCGTCAGCAGAACCAGTGTGCAGAAAAAGCGCAGCCTCGGGTCAGAAAAGACAGAGGCGATGAATGAACAAGTCACCGAGTTATTAAATGCTGGTATTCTGCGCGAAGTCAAATACCAGACCTGGGTGGCGAACCCAGTCATGGTAAAGAAACATAGTGGCGGATGGCGGATGTGCGTAGATTTTAAAGATCTAAACAAGGCGTGTCCGAAAGATTTTTATTCTCTTCCTGAGATTGACAAAAAGGTTGACTCATTAGCTTCCTTTCGCTGGAAATGTTTTCTAGATTGTTATAAAGGTTATCTCAAGTCTTGATGAAAAAATAGGAAGGAGATAAAACCGCTTTTCGCACGGAGAAGGGCATTTTTTGTTATACCAAGATGCCTTTTGGTCTCTGCAATGCGGGAGATACTTATCAAAGATTGATGGATACAGTGTTTGGAGATGATATCGGGAAAACTGTGGAAGTCTACATTGATGATTTGGTCATTATGAGTAATTCAGAAGACACTATGTTAGACAACATCCAACGAACTTTTGATTCTCTACGAGAGGTAAAACTAAAGTTAAATCCCAGCAAATGCTCTTTCGGCATGGAGGAGAGCCAATTTTTGGGTTTCATCGTCACCAAAGACGGTTTCAAGTTAATCCTGAGAAGGTCGAGGCAATACAAAAAATGTCTTCTCCTACTACCATCAAAGAGATGCAACATTTGGCTGGAAGGTTAGCTGCGCTAAACCGCTTCCTCGCCATTTATTCGAACCTTGCGCAATTGTACGAAGAGCAAAGAGTTTGCATGGACTCCTGAAGCTGATCAAGCTTTCCAGCAGATGAAAGATTGTTTAGTTCAACTTCCCACACTTACTTCTCCTCGTGAAAAAGAACCCATGGTCTTATATCTTGCTGCATCTGAGGTAGCAGTAGGAGCTATCTTGTTGGTAGAACGCGAAGGGGTCCAGTCTCCAATTTATTATATTAGCAAGATGTTGAACGATCCAGAGACAAGGTATTCAATTATGAAGAAATTAGTTTTAGCATTGGTCCACGCTTCGCGCATGCTGCGAAGATACTTTTCAGGACATGTTATTACAGTTTTAACAAGTTTTCACATTGGCCAAGTCCTGACCAAACCAGACGTTTCTGGACGACTTGCGAAGTGGGCAATATAATTTGGAGGCTATAACATCTGTTATAAACCTAGACCAACTATCAAAGGCCAAGTTTTGGCAGATTTCATCGCTGAAATTCATGCTGATAAGCTTGAAGAATGCCAAGAAATTCAAAACCCAGTCCCAGTCATAGACAATCGAGCATAGACACTGTTTACAGATGGCGCATCAAACAGTGATGGGGCTGGAGCAGGTCTTCGATTAATGAGTCCAGAGGGAGCAGAATTCACATATGCAATTCGGTTGGATTTTAAAAGCACCAACAACGAGGCCGAATATGAAGCTTTCCTAGCAGGCTTACGCCTCGCTATCAAGATGGGTGCAACAAATTTAGAAGCCCATGTTGATTCATTACTAGTTGCTGAGCAAGTAATTGGAACGTATGATGCAAAGGGAGATATCATGGCTTTATATTTGGCGCAAGCCAAAACTCTTATAGCACAGTTCCAACAATTTAAAATCACACACGTCAAGCGAAGCGAAAACAAACATGCTGACGCTCTAAGCAAACTCGCTGCAACTAGTTTCAAGAATTTGGCAAAAGAAGTTCGCATCGAGGTTTTAAATAATCCATCAGTCCCTCTCTGACAAGTGACAATGGTCGAAGTAGGAGATCCATCATGGATGTCTCCATGAGGTATTTGTTACATGGTTCTTTACCAGAAGATAAAGCGCAAGCACGTAAGTTACGATGCAAAGCCCTCAATTACGAAATGATTGATGGTATTCTGTACCGACGCTCTTACATGGGTCCTTCGCTCCGCTATGTTAACAAACATGATGCGCAATACCTGATCAGGGAGGTTCACGAGGGGCTATGTGGTATACATTCCGAGCCGCGCATGGTAGTAGCCAAAATGAAAAGCGCAAAGTATTATTGGCCTGGAATGTACGTTGACGCTGTAGAGATCTTGCGCAAATGCATGTCCTGCCAAAGACATGCCCCTAAAACATTGCGCCCAAAGAATCCTTTGATACCCGTCACAACAGCTTGGCCATTTCAACAATGGGCCATTGATTTAGTGGGACCATTTCCGGATGCGCCCGGCACAGTAAAGTTTATCATTGGTGTGGCCGATTACTTCACCAAATGTGTTGAAGCCAAACCTTTAGCTTCTACTACAGCGATGGCAATTCGCAAATTCATCTGGGAATACATTATTTGCCGTTTTGGTCTGCCCATGCGCAATATTACAGACAACGGTCCAAATTTAATGGCTGAAGAGTTGCAAACATGGATGACCGAAATGGGATTCCAGCATGTTTTCGCTTCTGTTGCGCACCCACAAGCAAATGGTCAAGTTGAAAGCATAAACAATCAGTTGGTCGACGGTATCAAGGCCCGCCTTGGCACGGCAAGGCGGGGGTGGGTTGACGAATTGCCTAGCATCTTGTGGGCACACCGAACTATGCCCAAGACTAGCACTGGAGAAACTCCTTTTAGCCTTGTGTACGGCACGGAGGATGTGATTCCTGCCGAAATTGGGTTGCCATCTCCAAGAATGCTAGCTTTGGAAAAACAAGATAACGAAGAACAAAGGCGCATCGACCTAAACTTATTGGAAGAACGACGAGAAAATGCAGCGATTCGCGAAGCTAAGTACAAGTCTCAGCTTGAAAGGTATTACAATAAAAGGGTGTGCATCTGTTCCTTTTTGCCTGGGGACTTTGTTCTTCGCGATAATGAAGCGTCGAACGCCGAAAAACCGGGGAAGTTAGCCCCGTAATAGGAAGGTCCGTACGTGATAAATGAAGTATTGGGAAAAGGTGCGTACACTCTGAAGCCTATGGACGGATCCAGCGTTCCTCGAACCTGGAACGCCCAACAACTACGCCGATGTTATATGTAATCTCAGTCCTCTAAGCAACTTCTGAGCGCTGTGAGACTGCTTACTTTATTTTGTTATGTAATCTTAGTGGAAGCCATAACTTTGCGCTTTATCAGTATGAATAAAATACTCGGCCACTACTTACAGTCTTGTATATGTTCATTTAAAAATGCATGCAATTCCTTTGGATAAACAAAAACACAAACTCATGAGCCACAAGCTAACTTAATACTTACGCTCACACATGAGAAAAGAAATTGTTCATTTGTTTATCCTACACAAGTAATTGGTCCCATGCAAACATTGTAAAGCAGAAATATATTATATTCACATCAACAGTACTTGCGTCGCAGTGCAACGTTACAAGTAATTACAAAAATAAAATAAAAAAAAATTTACAAATTTCCTATTCTATGGATTTCGCTCCCGCCTGCTTCTCTGATGTAGTGAAGATCTCCTTTAGTTTATCAACAAAGTCATCTTGCTGCAGCGTGGCATCCACAAGGTCGATAACCAGAATCTGCAACTGATCATATTTTTCTTTAGTAGCAGAATAAATGGCAGCAGTATTTAGCCCATGTGTGGCAGCCCGGCTTGTATCCCATTCGGTCTTCAGCGCATGTGCCACGTGCAAAGTGCACTCTTTATAGCCCTCGGCATGCCCGTCATTGCGCGCAGCCAACATCAATTCTGCTACTCTCTCATCCAACTCCGTAGAGTTAAGGATGGCATTTGTGATCTGTATACAAATACAATCAGTATATGTTGCGACAATTAAACTAGACATGTATAAAGAAAAGGGAATATTACCTCCACAGTCTTGTACTCCCGCAACCAGGTAAGCTGGTTCATGAGGGATTCGGTCAGGCTTTCTGCTGTAGCGCGAGCGACCTCCGTGTCGTTAAGTTTTTATCACCTTCAGTTAAACAGTGGATCAACTCGGCTTTCTCTGTTCGGTGAAGGTTGATATCTTTTTTCAAACTATCAACCTCATCTTGCAGCCGCGCCTGGTCAAATAGCATAGCAGTTAGATCATCAATTTCTTTATTCTTAAGAAGGAGAGTCATTTTGGTTGATACCTCATTCTGCTCGCTCCTTTCTCTGTGTGAGCGCGCCTCTTCTGCTGACGCAACAGCATCAGCTTTCTCTTTCTTGAGTTTCTCAATTTCATTGCACAGAGATACTTTTTCTTTGTTATCACGATCACAAGCCTCCACAAAGCGCTTGCGGTCGTCCGCATATTGCGCAGCAGAGGCCTCACACTTGCGCTTCCACGATAGCGCAGACCACTCTTCGGTCTTCTTCTCCTCCTCCTCAAACTGGGCCTTTTTAGCCTCAAAATCGACGAGCATCTTTAACGTCTTCTCTTTCTCGAGTTTGGCCTTCTCCTTATCAATCTCAACCTCATCCCACGCCTTGTTCATGCTGCGCCATTCGCGCACAATCCTGTTTATTGTGGAAGAGGCAAGGGCAGACTCTTGCAAATATGACTCGTAAGTAGCCTCGTGGTCTTTTTCTTCCTGGCGCTTCACATCAGCCGGCGGGAAGATGCCCTTATACCACTCCCTGCAGGAGTGCCAATCCGTAAAAACGTCACCCTGTTTAACCTTCCACACGGGCTGATGAATCGCAGAGGCCCGCCTCTCAGAATAAGAATGATAATAATAGTCCCCAGGCGTCTCCTCTGGGCGAATGGGCGACTCCTCATCTGAATCCTCAACAAACACAAAGCCTTCATGTTGTGTTGAAGGGCCAGCTCCCTTGGATATCAACTTTGACGGCTCCGGCATAGGGGAAGATATTTTTTCTTGTTCTACGGAAGCAGTATCTCTCACGCTAACATCTGTAGCTGTATCGTTAACCTGCTCGCCAGCAGGATTTTCAGCATCAAAATTTTTGGGCTCTTCTTCCGAAGCCACCTTCTCAATATTTTCCGGGACGATGGGGTCGGCATAAAAACAGGAGTTTCTTGCCCCGCATCTCCCTCCTCAACGTTCTCAGGCCTGCGTGGCGATGGTATAGCAGATGAAGTGCCTGGCGCAGCCTTCACCATTTTCTCTGCAAAGCATATTAACAAATACCTAATTTAAGATTCTTCACAACTTTTTTGACAGAAATGCGCAACAAACACCAGGTGAGAACTTCTTTGCAAAGGCATCCAGATTGCCCTTCTTGCTAATGCGTGGGCATGCAACTTTTGTTGGCGCATGAGTTTTAGTTTCCGCCTCCTTCCTCTTCTTGGAAATGTGCTTCAACGCCTCTTCCGGGCTAGAGGGTATTTCCAAGGGATCATCTGGGTTCGCAGCTTGAAGAGAGGAGGTGTCAATGGGTTCTGGCTTTGGTTTCTTCAAACCGACAGGCGCAAGACCCTCCAGTGAGTCCGACACCACCACATAATTGCACGAAGAGTCAGATACGAGACGTGTGCCATTCTTACCCTCAACTTTCACAGCAACTGAAGGCTTGCTTTTTTGATCTGGGATGGAAGGGGGAGGCGCAGCAGCTGCAGCAGCAGTTGGTTTCTTCTTTTTCTTCGAGTCAGGGCTTACGCCCAAGTTTAGCAAATCACCTACATAATCAATCATATTGAGCAAAGGTTGAGCCATTAGTTATATTAAAATATTACTTAGAAAATATGTTCAAGAGTAATATTGCAATATCAACTTAGGCTTTGTAAGAATTTAAGGTTGCGCCTCCAGATCCTCCTTCTTGGGCAGCTCAAAGTTCCCCAAATTTGTGACAACCAAGTTTCCTCACCCTCAGCAATCGGCACGACGGCCATTTTCCCTTTCTCTCTCTTAAAAGAAACCAAGTAGAGCGGCGCAGCTACATAACAAGCATTTTTGCATCAGTACATATCTATTAAAGGATATTACTAGGAAGTTAAAAGGTTACGTACCAGTTCCATCTTCAGTATACACCGGTTTTTCCCGGCGTTCTTTCTTCCAAAAAATACTCATCCCGGCAGCGATGAGGGCCCTCTCTGGCAAAACAATGTTGGGCACATCTTTAATATCATGATACCACACCTCGTCGGCAGGTATGGGAAGGGTCTCCAGCTCGATCTCATCACCGGCTCGGAACGTCATCTTCATCGGGATCACCGTCGCCTTTATGAAGAAGAACTTATGTTTCCAGTCGTGGTAAGATTTGGGCGGCACCAACAACAATCGTTTGGCTTGCACACATTGTTGGAACGAATAAAAACCCAACAAGCAGTGCAACTGATAGAAGACTCTAAACTTCTCAACCGTCGTTACAATCTGCTTCGACCGACAAACAAACTCGAAATGCCGGATCCTAACCATTCCCATCGGGCTCAATTGAGAAATATGAAGCTTATAAAAACCAAGAATTTCCAGCAGGAAATGGGTCACCGGAAGCCTGAAGTTCCCTTCGGCAAAATAATCATAAAATAACGTAATGTAGCCTGGCGGCGCATCAGCCGCCGTGGCATTCGCCACCAGAAAGAACGCTTTCCAGGACGGAGCAAAAAGAAAGTTGGTAGCAAGATTATTGAAATCTTTCTTCAACCACTTTAACGTTGGCAAACTTGACGTCGACGGTATCTCAGCAGAGCTTGCACCGGTGGCCATAACTCAAACTTTGAAGAATACTTAGAAAACTTTGAAGGTCGCCGGAATATATGAACACAAGTTTCTCTCAAGATTTAATTTTGTGAGGAAGCAAATGGATCATTGATCCCTTTATATACTAATCGCAATTAATGCACAATTTGACTGCAACGACTTTTGCGACAGTAACCCCAAGTAACCGCAGGGGCGAGTGGGGAACAGTAACCGCCCCACGCGCGCGAGTGTCGCCGAAATAGCATTAAATACCGTAAGACATATACTGTTGACACCACCACGTCTCAAGAACGTGCGTCGTCACCAACTACACCATCGGATAAGTGACGCGTGTCTAATTATATTTGAAATTCAAATACTTTTTCAAAATTCACTTGCGACACGTCACCAAGATGCATAAAGCAACAAAAAGCTAGTACTTACCTAGCGCAGCACATTTATCTTAAGTCCAGTGCTCTACCTACTTCTTATTCTTACATAGGAGCAACACTTTACTGGGGGGCTTGAAGGGGTATGGTCCCAAAAACCTTGTGCCAATCAAAGAAACCATACCCATTAATAACTTCTAAGAAAACTGCGCGCAGACTTCTTTGCCAAAATAAGATTTATTAGAACTCTGCGCCAAATATCCAAGAGAGGAAAGGATCATATAACTACCTTGCGCGGGCTCGCGCAAGGTTCAAAGTTAAAAGCCTAAACATTCTCTTTGGATAAATGCTTCATTTAACTACCTTGCGCGGGCTCGCGCAAAGTTCAAAGTTAACCTTGAACATTCTCGTTTGATAATGCTTCATTTAACTACCTTGCGCGGGCTCGCGCAAGGTTCAAAGTTAACCTTGAACATTCTCGTTTGATAATGCTTCATGCACAAACCTTGAGCAGATATTTATATCAAAGCAAGTATCCACCAAATGTTGCGCTAAGCAGCAAGGAGAAGAAGGAAGATCAGTTAAATAACTTGCGCTTCTCGCGCAAGGAAACAGTAAATCTTGAGAAACTGTCCCTTAGCAAAATCCTTGACTTGGTGCAGAAGCAAAGGGAATCTTTTCTTTTGTAACAGATTGTACACGTGGCGAATAATAGATGGGTAACAGCTGTGAAACCTTCTAGAAGCCATTAACACCCAATCGTGCAAGCATTTTTCGGTTATAACCAATTGCCACATGGCAGCATCTGGACGGCTGAGGAAGATCACAGTGATAGCATGCTCACGTTTATAAGATGTAGTGATCTCATGTTGACACGTGGCACCTCCCTAACCGCTGATGAGCTCACGATCCGTGTGCACTAACGGATTGTAACAAACATTAACAGAATAGCAGAAGATTCCGTTAAAATTAACAATCTCTCCTTTTGGCGCCAAACACCGGCTATAAATAAGTAACTTGGAGTTCAAGGAAAGGTATTCACTCTCAATTACTCTCTCTCTTACAATACTTACTTCCGACTACCTGTACTTATTCTCACGCCAGAGGGTGGTCACGGAGAGAACCCCCTTCTCTCCATGGCGAGCTAACGGTGTTCTGTTTTGCAGGCTCAGCCGGAGTACTGTTTTATTCATGATCCATCGTGAAACCAAACGAAGGGTTAACCCTTTTATGCAGAGCCCATTCCATAGATCTACTGAGATTCCGGTCTAGTTGATCTAGGGTTTCTTCAGTCTTGAAGTTGGAATGGAAGTCCAATTATGTTACCACGTATTGCAGAGGATTCGGCCAGATATATATATATATATATATATACATACATACATACTTAAAAAACCCTACGGTGACCGAAAGAAAGCATACTACAGAAGATCGAAAGAAAAAAAGAAGCATAGTGTTGGACGCAAGGAGAAAAAGAAAAGAAGCTAGCAGGCAATGGTTGTTCTACTAGAGTGTTCGGGTTTAACGGATACGCATTCTAACATTGTTTTCTGGTTCGATTTTATTTTTTTCATTATGAATTCAGTTTATAAACCGGTTAGTTTGTTTTCTTTCTTGAATATCATGAGTAGCTAAACTTCTAAACTGCTTAGGTTGAGATCATCTAGACATTGTGATGTTACTTTGTGTTGGTGCACATGTCTATTGTCTACGTCTTAGGTCGAGTCGTGTATGTAATAGGGCGTTAAATGTTAGATTTTGTTTATGTATGGTTACCTTCGCACGAGGGTAGAAGCTATATAAAGGGGTATTGGGTCTTCATTGTATAGAACTTTTGCAACATCGACGACGAAACTCTGCCGGATTTCAGACTGATTGAAAACATTGAACTATTAATCAAACCAATCTTTAAACAGTAAAACTCGTGTTATTGTCACTATATCATGTAAATTCCCATATATGACATAGATACAAATTAGGAACCTTTGCTAAGGGAGATTGTGATCCTACAAGTGGTATCAGAGCTTAGGGAGCCTGATTTGTGGACATCTACATAAGAAGACTTCTATTTCTACTCCATTCTTCTTCTTTTTCACTTTTGAAACGAATTAAAGGCTAAAATGAACTAATTCTCATATATGTCTTGTAAAATCATGTTTAGATAAACCCTTGAAAGTTTCAGAGCGAAAGTTAAACGAATTCATGTCGAAAATTGCAAAAATCATCAAATTTTGAACTATCCTCGCACGAACATAGAGTTACCTTCGCATGAAGATAATTCTATCCTCACACGAAGATAAAGTTTGTTCTTTGATCTATCTTCGCACAAAGATAATCTATCTTCACACGAAGATAAACCAAACTTACTTAATTTGTCATTCTTCCTTCACACTAAGATACATCCATCTTCACACGAAGGTAAATCTAATCTTCGTCAAAGTTTCGTGTGATTTCAAAAATTTGTACGAGAACGATGGAGAACGAATTCGTCAACGTATTTGCCACAACTGCGGTGAACAATTAAGCAGAAGCAGCACAAAACATCAAGATGGAAAATGAGATGGGCACGATGGTGAAAGCACCAAAGTTGATGAGCTTAGATGAATATGACGGTTGGAGCGAAAGATTCAAGAATTGGGTGCAAGCAAATCACTCTGCATGTTGGTGTGCGATCGAAGAAAAGTATATAGCACCAGTTGGAGAAAATGGCTTGGAAAAGACTTTGTCACAACTTTCAGTACTTGAAAAGGATAAATTCGTGTACGAAAATAAGATGATGAGCATCCTATAACAATCAGTCAAGGAAGATATCTTGATACTTCTACAACACGATGACGATGCGCAATCCTTATGGAATGCTTTAAGAGTAAAATATGAAGGACACGCAGAGTTGAGGAAAAGCAAAAAGGCACAACTTCGGAAAGAATTTGATATCTTTGGATTACTAAAAGGTGAAACTACGAAGCAGCTTATTGAATGCTATTGACATCTGGTTGTGCAAATGAAGAGAATGAGAATTCTGAAGACAGACGAGGAACTTGTTGATAAGCTTGCAGATGCATTACATGTGACATTTGTGTCTCTCAATCTTTGTACAACTCTGAACAATTTCATAATCAATGATATCTTGTGTTTTAATTTCCGAGATTTTTTTAAACATTTGACATTTGCGCATTTTCAGTTTTTGTTCAATTTCGATCTTTCAAACCTTTTCTGGAAGTAAAATCATAAACCGATACGTAAACATAATCACTTAATGCGACATACACTTTGGAACAAGGAAATAAGCTAAACATACCCTAAATATCCTTTACATAACTTAGAAATAAGTTTTGAAGGATTCGGTATGGCAAAAAACATGCTTATTCAAGTTTAGGGACTTTTGCGACAAACTGCGAAAGTCTGCCAATTCTATTATTTTTAATACAAACCATATTTAAACATCCAAAAGTTATAGTAATCAATAAAATCTATTATTTTATTGATAAGAATGCAAAAATATCAATTGTTGCGCAATTTCGCTCATTTTCGTGTTCGTTATAGCGTTCGTCGTAAATAAGCGAAAAATGCAACCGTACAACGGAACAAACCGACATCCATGACATTTTTGGACATAATTCAAGTCACATATGCCTTAACACCTTTATAGAGCCTAAAAATTAGGTTAAAAGGGGTTAAAAGTGATGAAACGTGACGAAACAAGTCTGGGGCCAAATCTGCCAAATTTCAAAGTTTCCGCCCCTGCCAGGGCCTTACGAACCGTAAGAGGTGCCCCCATACGGTCCGTAAGGGGTGCCCAGTAACAAAAATTTTGCTTGGCCTCCAACTTCTGCCATCTAACCTCATTTTTCGACGCCTAGCACCTAAATTGCCACCTTTTCTCTGGTTCAAACACCTCAATGGACATGTGTTAACATCTAAAGACCATTTCTAACACTTGGCATGATCTTGTTAGCATGATGCAAGTATAAATAGAGGTGCATTCACCTCATTTCAACTTGCACCTTCATTTCATTCTTTCTCTCTTCTATTGGAGCTTGCTTCTGCTTATAAAGGCCTCCTACTGAAGTTCTAATCATTCCTAGAACACAAGTAAGTGTTCTTTCTTAGTCTTGTTCATTTATTTTGGCTATTTTGAGCCAAAAGTCAAACAGCTTGACTTTGGGTTCTGACCATATTTGGTCAAGTCAAAGTTCAATTGAACTTTTCCACGTGATCGTAATCCCGAAGGTTATAATCCCTAGCGATTGCACCTCTGATTACCACGTTTACAAGTCGAAGTGACGAGTCAAAGTTTTGGTACCAAATTAGTTTTGCGACATAGTTTGACATGTTTTTACATGTCTAACTCGTCACTTCTAGTTTAGTGCTTATTTAGGGTCGTAAGTCGAACAGTCTTGACCAACGCTTTAACTTTCGAATCCGACCCGTTTGGTCAATCTTAGGAACCGACCAAACACATATTTGTGACCATAGTTGTATAGGGAATAACCTACTGAGGTTATACCTTATGATCACATTGTTTGGTTAGTGTTATGATAAGGCGCTTATTATGCCCTTAAAAATGACAAAAATGCCTTTTTTACACATAAATTCATTTTAAGCATATGTAATCAAACTTTTGGCATATAAACTGATGTTATAACATTTTCTGCCATGTTTGGGAATTTAGAACATATCATAGTACATGTTTAACCATCCGAACACGCGTTCACGCAAATGACACGTTAAAGTAGCACAAACTACCTTAACAAGTCATATCGGGTCAAAAGCACTTAGGATCCTTTCCAAATCAGAATGTTAAGTTTATTAAATCATCCCATATGAGTTCCAACACTCAAGATTTATAAGACTCCATTCTATCCAAATCTTCTGATTAAAGTCCGATATTAACATAGTTATTCGATATTAGGAACCACTTGAATCCTTGATACTCCAAGCGTTGTTAGATCTTATCTACAAGACTTATACGCAATCCCAAGTGAGTACATAGTCCCCTCTTTTACATTTTCAAATGCTTTGGGGTGATTCATATGTGCCTATCACTACTTTCTTGTTTCATGACATTATACATGGTTTGTTTATCTAGTACATATAGTACATGTTTTCAAAAACATTTTACATGGTATATTGACTTAGTACACCTACACATGGTTTCAAAGACATTGTACATGGTATATAAGTATATCTACACATGGTTTCAAAGACATTTTACATGGTATATTGACTTAGTATATACCTACACATGGTTTCAAAAACATTTTACATGGTATATTGACTTAGTATACCTACACATGGTTTCAAAGACATTTTACATGGTATATTGACTTACTATACCTACATATGATTTCAAATACATTTTGCTTTGTATGTTGACTTAGCATACCTAGTACACAATTTCAAGACATTTTTACTTCGTATGTTGACTTAGCATACCTAGTACACGATTTCAAAGACATTTTGCTTGGTATATTGACTTAGTATGCCAAATACATTGTTTCAAAATATTTTCATGACATGCTTACATTGTTCAAGACATATTGGTGCGTTGAATATGCAATGATACATTCATTAACATTGATCACACCGACCGGTAGTATGTAATGGTACCATAGGATTGACAATCCCGTTCCCGCTTCCTAGGTTTGTCTGTAAGTGACCTTAGGGAATGACAGAATCCGATGAACAATGATAGACGTTTGTCTTTATAAGGGTCTATCTGACAGCCAACAAGGCTTGAATGTATTCGCCAACAATCCTAATATATGTTTTTACAATAAAAGCGATGGTTTCTAAAACATAACTTTTGGTTTAAACAAAACCTTTGTTTATTCAAAGACATTGTTATATACAAGACATTTTGGTTACACAAAGACATTGGTTTACACAAGACATTGTTTTGTACATGACATTGGTTATTACAAGACATCACATTGGTTTAAACATGACAGTTTCATTGGTTGGTTTATGGTGAGTGATTTAAATAACGAGACGTGTGTAATATGATAAAAGCATGGTGGATACGTCATTGGTACTTCCTATATATAAGTGCTTTTATTATATTACATATTGTAGCGTTATCTAAACAACTTCAAACAAAATACATGACACGACATCTTTTATACAAGACATGACATTTTTACACAAGACAAGACATATTTTAGTTATTAAGTTAACCTTGCATCATTCCTTTTAAATCATTTGATTTTCATATGATTTTATAAAGGAAACATTTTATAACGATTCATGGCTATTTTTGTATAGTTAAACATTTATTTTAAACAATCAAAGCCATGATTCATCATCACAAAACCTATGTTACTCACAGGAATTTTTATGCTAACGTATTTATTTTCCCATATGTTTCAGGAGCGAATGTTTGATGTTGAGTTTGCTACACTTAGGGCTAAACTTATGAAGGAAAATAATTTACGTTATGTTTTCCATTTTAGTCAAGACAATGTAAACAATTTAATTCAATAATACAAAACTTTAATTACCATGGTTGTGAAACAATAGCTCTCTTACGTGACTCCTTGACATTTCTGCCGTGGTTTGTTGTTTTACGTGGTCGGGGTATGACAGAAAGATTGGTATCAGAGCCAATGGTTATAGGGAATTAGGTTATTGGTAATGCTTTGACCTAGACTATAACCTTTCTAGGACCGTAACGCAATTTATCTTGCGTTTAGATTTTTAAAATATAATACCATCACCTATCCTTAGGTTATTACCAAAAACAAAACATAATTGAAGGCGTAAAGTCCAAAACGAATCATCGATCTTCTTATGCCTTCAAAAGGTTTCAAAATCTCGTCAAAGTTTGGGTTTTAATAATGTGTACACATGCAATCTTGAAGCGTGGGTGCCTGTACCTCGAGTTTTCTGTCTAAGGCTAGAGTGTTCGTACAAATCCACTTAATCAGACAAGTCACTCTTACCTGGGAACTCTTGGGATGAGTGTCCACTTATAGGCTAAAGCATGTCTTCGCGATACATTATAAAGACCCATTTACTTTGATTAGTCATTGTGTGTCGTTTGTTTGTTTTGAGTAACGAACAAATGACCACCATCCTTACATTTTGTCAATGTTTATACTGTTTCATTTTGACTATCCAACATTCATCTCACTCGTTTTCTCTCATGTTTTTCCTCTCTTTTAGAATGCCTCCTCGTCGAAACACAAACACAAATCCGGACACCGCCATGGTAGCCATGATAGCTTAGCAGATTGCTATTGTGCTACCCAATCTCGTAACTCAAATAACTCAAGCCAACAATAATGCACCTGCTCCGTGCAATTTCAAACAGTTTAATTCAGCTAAACCACTCAAGTTTAGCGGTTCTGAGGGAGCAACTGACCTCCTACAGTGGTTTGAGAGTTTTGAGAGTACACTCCGCCATGTCCAATGTCTGAATGAGCGCAAAGTCAAGTTTGCTTCGAGCGTATTCCAACAGAGGGCGCTGACGTGGTGGAATGGAGTGGTGAGAGATCGAGGTGCCGATGTTGCTATGGGTCAAACATGGAGGAACTCAGAGCTCTTATGATGAAAGAGTTCTGCCCTCGTCACGAGTAGAGGGCGCTAGAAAATGAGTTCCACAACGTGGAGAACACCGTGCCTATACCGATCGGTATGAGGAATTGAGCTTGTTGTGCCCTACCATAGTTACGCCTTTGGACAAGGCAATTGAAAAGTAGATAGATAGTCTTCCTGGTCCAGTTCAGGACAGTCACCGGCAGCAACCCTACTACTGTTAGACAAGCCATTGAGCTAGCTGCAACCCTGACTGAATCTCAAGTCAAAAAGGGTAAACTATACACCGCGAGGGTGACAAGAAACCGTCTGTCAAGTCTGAGAAACACAAGGAACCAAGGCTAAACCTCCAAGAAGTCTAGGAAGCGTAAGGCTTCCAAGAACTTCGTTGTTGTTACACAGCCCAATCAAGCTGCTCTTAATCAGCCTGTACAACCTCCCGCCAAGAGGCAATATGCCGGTACTGCACCTTTGTGCAACAAGTGTAATAGTCATCACCAACCCCATCTACAGTGTCGACATTGTACTAACTGTGGACGATCTGATCATTTGGCCAACACTTGTTGCTCTGCTCCTACCACGAATCATGTTGTTCAAAACCCTGTTCAATAGCCAGCCAATCCTGTACGACCTCACTATCCACCTGGTTCTTTCTACAATTATGGGGATCTTAACCAATACAGGAACAACTACCGAAGTTGGCAAATGCAAACCCGGCTCGTGGACGAGCATTCAATATTAAAGCAAACAAGGCGCGTGCAGACAACGAAGTGGCGAATGGCACGCTCTTCATTAACAACCATCCTGCTTCTATTCTTTTCGATTCTGGTGCTGATAGAAGTTTCGTATCCTTAGCTTTTGAACCTTTGCTTTCAATGCCTAGAACCAAACTAGGAAAGCCCTTGACAGTAGAGGTAGCTAGTGGCAAACCTATTGTACTCGATTATGTCATTCGCAGTTGCCAATTGAACCTTAATAACCATCTTTTACCCATTGACCTCATGCCAATGCAACTCGGGAGCTTTGACATAGTAGGAATGACTGGTTAACTAAACACCATGCTGAGGTGATCTATTTTAATAAGATCGTTCGTATACCTCTCTCTTTTAGTGAAATCTTAGAGGTTCGTGGAGAAAAACCTGTTAGTAGCCTTAAACTAATGACCTATACCCAAGCCTAAAAATACCTACGAAAGAATTATATAGCCTTCTTGGCACATATCGTAGAGGAGAAAGGCAAAGGGCATAACTATTCAGGACATCCCCGTTGTTTGGGATTATCCTGAGGTGTTTCCTGAAGAGCAACCTGGTTTCCCCCAGCACGTCAAGTTGAGTTTCATATAGACCTTGTACCTGGTGCCAACCCTATAGCCAAATCCCCTTACCGTCTTGCACCGTCTGAGATGCAAGAATTATCGAAACAACTCCAAGAACTATCTGCCAAAGGATTCATTCATCCGAGCTTTTCACTTTGGGGTGCTCCTGTCCTATTCATGAAAAAGAAGGATGGATCCTTCCGAATGTGTATCGATTATCGTGAGCTCAACAAACTCATAACCAAACATCGATATCCCCTAGCTCGCATTGATGATCTCTTTGATCAGCTACAAGGTGCTACCTGCTTTTCAAAGATTGATCTACATTCTGGGTATCATCAGCTTCGTGTACTCGAAGAAGATATTCTCAAGACTGCTTTCCACACTCGATACGGCCATTACGAGTTCACTTTCATGCCTGTTGGTTTGACAAATACTCCTGCCGTCTTCATGGACTTGATGAATAGGGTTTGTAAACCTTATCTGGACAAGTTCATCATTGTTTTCATTGATGCCATTTTGATCTTATCAAAGTCTCGAGTCGATCACGAGCAACATCTTCGTCTAACAATGGAACTCCTAAAGAAGGAACAACTCTATGCCAAATTCTCCAAGTGTGAATTTTGGCTCAAGAAAGTTCAATTCTTGGGACACATTGTCAACGGACAAGGTATACATGTAAATCCCGCCAAAATCAGTGCGATTAAGGAATGGGATACACCTACTACTCCTACCGAAGTTCGTTCATTTCTGGGTCTCGCGGGCTCTTATTGTCGCTTTATTGCAAACTTCTCAAAGATTGTGGTTCCCCTCACTGCTTTGACTCAAAAGAATAAACCTTTTGGGTGGGGACCCAAACAAGAAGAAGCGTTCCAGACCCGAAACAAAAGTTCTGCGATGCTCCTATTATGTCCTTACCCGAGGGCAACAATGACTTTGTCGTATACTATGATGCATCGAACTTAGGCCTTGGTTGTGTTCTCATGCAAAGAGACAAAGTTATAGCCTATGCATCAAGACAGCTGAAGATTCACAAAAAGAACTACACCACTCATGATCTTGAGTTGGGTGCTGTTGTTTTCGCTCTCAAAATTTCGAGACATTACCTAGACTGTACAAAATGCGTGGTTTTCACGGACCACAAAAGTCTCCAGCACATTTTCAATCGGAAAGAACTAAACATGAGACAACGACGAATGGTCGAACTTCTGAATGGCTATGACTACGAGATTCGCTACCATCCTGGTAAGGAACGTATCAAGCTACATTGTGTTCAAGTTCGATCTGACATCCAGACACGCATTCTTGAAGCTCAACGTACTTGTGTTGCACAAGGCGTGATGGGTGATGAACTACCATATCATCTTGAGCTTCAACTTGAAACAAAAGACAATGGGTTATTTTATTATCTGAACTACTTATGGGTTCCAAGCCAAGACACTCTCCGCACTTTGATAATGAACGAGGCTCACAAGTCTCGTTATTCAATCCATCTTGGTGCAGAAAAAATGTACAAGGATCTTCGTACCCAGTATTGGTGGCCAGGTATGAAGAAAGACATTGCCTTGTATGTATCCAAATGCCTAAACTGTCTTAAGGTAAAGGCAGAACATCTATGCCCTTTTCGTTTGCTTGAATAACCATAAATTCCGGTTTGGAAATGGGAAAACATTGCAATGAATCTCATTACCAAACTACCACGTACATATGGAGGTCACGATGCCATTGGGTAGTCGTTGATCGTCTAACAAAGTCAGCACACTTTTTGCCAATTCGTGAGGATATCTCTGCTGACAAACTTGCTAAGATCTATGTTGATGAGATTGTATCTCGTTATGGTGTTCCTTTGGACATCATATGTAACATCTGTGCCTTTTGAACCATCATGCAATTCCGAACAATTTCGAATCCAACGAGATCTTTTTTTTCATTCCCGAGAATTGTATAATTACATGTGACATTCGCACATTTCAGTCCTTGTACAATTTCGATCTTTTAAATCGCTTCTGGAAGTGAAATCGCAAATTGTTACGCAAATGTAATCAGTTTAACGTGACGTACACTCTGGAACGATGACAGAAGCTAAACATACCCTAAATACCCTTTACATAACTTAGAAGTAAGTTTTGAGGGCTTCGGTATGGCAAAAACAAGTTTATTCAAGCTCAGGGGCTATTTTGCAAATTCTACAAACTATGCCGATTCGCGTATATCGTTATCCGGAACGTATAAATTTTTGTAATCATTAAAATCTTGCATTTTAGTGATTTGAATGCAAAAATGTCAATCGTTAAGCGTTTACGATCATTTGCGCGTTCGTTACGATTTCCGTCGTAATTAACCGAAACCACAACCGTACGACCGAACGAACCGACATCCAAAAAGTTTCCGAGCATTTTTCAAGTTCCCTATGCTCTATCTTCCTTATAAAGCTTAAAAGGGGGTTAACGGGCGTTAAAAGTGCCAAAACGGGTCGAAAAACAAGTTTTAGGCGGCAATGACCTGTTCTACCAATTCTGAAACTAAGAAATCCCAGACACCACGCGAAAGACCCCCTAAGATCTCCCGCAATGTGCGGGGGATGCCCAGTTACAGCAGAAAATGGCAGACAGCTATTTTACAGCTTTGAAACCCAAGATTCGTGATCTCCAAGCTTTAGCATGGTCTTGACATGTCTTTGAGCATGTGGAGTGATCCTAGAATGGTCCTTGACACTTGTGATCATCAAATTCATCCTCCACAACTATAAATAGGTCCTTGATCTCACATTACAACTTGCTCATTCTTTCCCTTTCTCTCTATAACTCTAAGAGGAGAACTCCCACTTTGTTGGAGGTCTCCCAACTGAGTTTTCTAAGTCTTTTCTTCATCCTTGGCTGCCTTGAGCACAAGTAAGTGTTCTAACTTAGCCTTGTTCACTCATTTTAGCTATTTCAAGCTAAAAGTCAAACAATATTTGACTTTCAGCTTTGACCATTAATTGGTCAAAGCAAAGTCCAATTGGACTTTGCAACGTGATCGTAATAACGATGGTTATGATCCATAGCGATCATGCCTACTGATTACCACGTGTTCCTAGTCAAAGTGACGAGTCAAGTTTTGGTCAATGATGCGCAAAATGCGCATTATACGACGGAACTATTTTCGGGTATCAAAACCCTTTGTTTTGATACCGAATCAGTTTTATAAACCTTGTTAGACATGTTTAACATGTTTAACTCGTCACTTTTAGTTTAGTGCTTATTTAGGGTCGTAAGTCGAGCGGTCTTGACCACCGCTTTGACTTTCGAATCCGCCCCGTTTGGTCGATCTTAGGATCTGACCAAATACATATATGTGACCATAGTTGTATAGGGAATAACCTTTTGAGGTTATACCTTATGGTAACGACGTTGGTTATTGTTATGTTAAGCCGTCTATTATGCCTTATAAATAACCAAAATGCCCTTTTTGTGCATAAATCAAATTTAAGCATATGTGACCAATGTTTTGACATATAAATTGATGTTTCAACTATATTAAACTTATTTTGGCATATTAGACTTATCATAACACATATCTAACCATCCGTACACGTTTTACGTAAATGATCCGTTAAAGTAGCGTAAACTACCTTAACGAGTCATAACGGGTCAAAAGAATTTAGGAATCTTTTCAAATCAGTATGTAGACTTTGTTAAACCGTTTCACATGAGTACCAATACTCATTTGGTTTACAAGACCTCATTCTATCCGATCTGCCGATTAATGTCCCGATATTTACATAGTTATCCGATTCTAGGACACGTTTTACTTCTCGGACATTTGAGCTTGTTTAATCTTTGATTCAAGGATATTTTGCAACCCCAAGTGAGTACATAGTCCCCTCTTTTACATTTTTCAAATGTTTTGGAGTGATTCATATGTGCGTATTCACTATTTTCACGTTTTTAAAGCTATATGATTTCATATACATAGTACAATATCCATTAACGATTTGAAACTGTTACCTATGACTCGAATAACGATTTTCAAAGTTTGTGAGACTATTGTTGGTTTTTGTTTCTTTTATACATTCATTAACAATGATCAAGCCGATTGGTAGTACGATATAGCACTATAGGATTTGACACCCCATTCCTGTTGTATGGAATGTCAGAAACCAAGTTTAAACCAAATAGATTTTGCCTTCGTGGTAAATCTATAGTCACCAAAGTATAGTAGATATACTCAGGTTTGAATGTATTACCAAACGATCACAATGTATGTTTTACAAAGGTTTTCTAACTAAGCCATAAAAACTTATCTTTTATTGATTTCCCTAAACCAAAGTATATTTTGATATACTATCAAATCACAACTAAGTATATTTCGATATACTTCCAAAGCATAGTTTGATATGCTATCAATGTGATATTATTTACCAAAGTATAGTTGATATACTACCGAAGCTCTTGTTCTTAAGCAAAAGTATATTTTGATATACTATCGATACTCCTATTGTTTACCAAAGTATATTTTGATATACTACCGATTCACTTGTTCTCAAACCAAAGTATATTTTATATACTACCAAATCTAGCTTTTCAAAAGTATATATTTTATATATAGTAATTCAACTAATTTCAAAACTAAGGTATATAGTTTGATAAACTGCCTATATTGTTATTTCAAAACCAAAAGTATGTTCCGTACATATATTACAAACACTCTTTATCAAAAAGCAAAGTATTTAGATATTAACTTTTGCAAGGATTCATGGCTACTTTTGAAAACATATGTTCTTTTCTTAAAACATCTAAAGCCATGAATCATCATCACAAAACCTATGTTACTCACAGGCATTTTTATGCTGACGTACCTATTTTCACATATGTTTCAGGTTTACATATATGATGATTGTCGCTGCTTACTACACATAGGGTGGACGCGTGCCTTAGTGACACTAAAATTTAGAAGACAATTTGATTGTATTTTAATTCCATTATTCCAAGACAATTGTAAATTTGATATATCGATAAAAACAAAACTTTAAAACCATGTGTGGCGAAACAATTTGTAACGTGACTCCCCAAGTGTTTCCGCTGCGTGTTGCTTTACGCAATTTGGGGTGTTACAGATTGGTATCAGAGCACTGGTTATAGGGAATTAGGTTATTAGTAATGCTTCGACCTAGTCTATAACCTTCCTAGGAACTCAACACGAGTTTACTTACGTTTAGATTCTTAATACACTACTATCACCTATCCTTAGGTGATTACCAAAAAAACAAAGCATAATACATCTTTTGAAAGTAAAAAATTTTCCAAAACTTCACAAGAAATCATTTATCCTTAGATGTTTTGTTTTTAGGCTTTAAGCCTTCAAATTTTTCAAATCTCGTCAAAGTTTGGGCTTTAATAATGTGAAAACATGCAATCCGGAAGGGTAGATGCCTGTACCTTGAGTTTTCTGTCTAAGGTTAGAGTGTTCGTACAAATCCGCATTATCAGACCAGACATTCTTACCCGGGGACTCTTGGGGTGAGTATTCACTTATAGGCTAAAGCATGTCTTCGCGATACACTATAAAGACCCATTTACTTTGATTTGTCACTGTGTCATTTGTTTGTTTTAAGTAACGAACAAATGATCATAATCCTTATACTTCGTCGATATTTTTAAATCCATTTTCACTATCCAACATCAATCTCACTCGATTTCTCTTATGATTCCCTTTCTCTTTTAGAATGCCCCCTCGTCGCAATGCTACTCAAAACACCGAAATGACAACCTTAATCGCTCAGCAAATGGCTGCTGTACTCCCAAACCTTGTGACCCAACTCAATCAAGCTTATCAAAACAATAACAACAACAATGCCCCTACTCCGTGCAACCTTAAACAATTCAACTCGGCCAAACCACTCAACTTCACTGGGTCTGAGGGAGCTACTGGGCTCCTACAATGGTTTGAGAGTATCGAAAGCACTTTCCGCCATGTTCAGTGTCCGAACGAGCGAAAAGTAGAGTTTGCTTCAAGTCTTTTTCAAAAGAGAGCACTTACGTGGTGGAACGGGATCATGAGGGATAGAGGTGCTGATGTAGCACTAGCTCAGACATGGGAAGAACTTCGAGTTCTTATGATGAAAGATTTCTGCCCACGTCACGAGCAAAGGGCAGTTGAGAATGAGTTCCACGATCTTAAGCAAGATAGTGGTGAACATCGAGCCTACACTGATCGTTATGAGGAACTAAGTCTGTTATGTCCTGCCATGGTTACGCTTTTGGATAAGGCAATTGAAAAGTACATTGATGGCCTCCCTGACCCAATTCAAGACATAGTCATTGGTAGCAATCCCGCTACAGTTAGACAGGCCATTGAACTATCCACTACCCTGACTGAATCTCAAGTCAAGAAGGGTAAACTTTTCCGCAAAAGCGATAAGAAACCCTCGGACAATTCTACCCAATAAAAACTAAAGGAAAACCAGACTGAATCCTCTAAGAAGTCAAAGAAGCGTAAGGCTTCACAAAACTTTGCTATAGTTGCTCATAACGATCAAGTTGCTCCAACCCAACCAGCACAACCTCGTGCTAGGAGGACATATGCCAGTACTGCACCTTTGTGCAACAAATGCAATCCTCATCATCTAAACCAAACACCATGTCTTAAATGTACCCACTGTGGACGATTGGGACATCTGGTCAATGCATGTCGTCTTGCTACCAACACCCAAAATCAAGCAAATGCAAACCCTGCTATTGCTCAAGCACCATATCCACCTGGATTGTGGTACAACTGTGGTGATCTTACTCACTATTGAAACAATTGCCCGAAGCTTGTTAATGCAAATCCAGCCCGTGGATGAGCATTTAACATAAATGCTAACGAGACTCGTGCTAATGATGATGCACCTGGGAACGTTTGACATTTTCACTTTGTGATATCCAAAATCTTGAATCATTTCGGTGGTTTATAAATAATATTGTTATTTCAATTTTATTTACAAAACCAATATGATTACATGCTTGTGTGGCATACCTCTATAATACGACACCAAGGATATGGTTCCTTGTAAATCAAACTACTCTCGTACTTTCTTCTATTTTGGGATCACTCGCGATCTCCACAAAAACCTATGACCTTGTTTCTTATAAGAAACAAAGTACAAGGTACAAATCATAACTCTTAACAAATACTCAAAGTACCACTTTAAATCCTTGCTTGGATACCTAAGGGTACTTTTCATATGTCCTTAATTGGTCTTATGCAATATGTCGATGTGCCTATGACTAATTTCGTATTTTCATGACATTACACATACTTTAATTTCGTAGTACATCTAGTGCATGATTTTCAAAACATTTTCGTTATACAAATTCCAAATCCTTATACGATCTTCTTATATTCATAGTTAGATCCTTGTGGATGATTAAAGTGCAATCTGGCGTTCTTGATTGGATTCCTTGTGTGCTTTAATACGTATGTACAAGTTAATGGTTATTTGATTCAAAATAATTACTATTCAAATCCTTATAGAACCTTCCATATCTTCATATGTTAGGTCCTTAGAAGGATATCCAAAGTGCTACCTTAAATCCTTAAGGGCTTTTCTATGCAATAATTAGACCCTTGGATTCCAAAGTACTATTCTAATTAAAGAGATCATGTGATGATCTAGTTAAAAGACTCTTTAGTGTCTATTTAAAAAGATTATTCGTTGATCTAGTTACAAAGGCACTTTTGTGGTCTAAGACGAGTCATCATATGTTTATTTGTTTGATTTTTCCCCTACACATCACAAAATGAACCGTGCGGACTATGCAAGGAATTGTGTAATTATGGATGGATACATAATTACAAAATTCAGTGCGTAGAAACCACAGCTAGTTTTGTCATTGTAAGAACCTATAGTAATAAGAATAACAAAACGGGAACAATATAATAAGGCATGGTAGATACGCCACTGATACTTCCTATATATAAGTGTTCCTTATTACATTGCAAGCGTGGCGTTATTTAAGTTACTAGAAGTTCTAGACCCTGACCAATGTTGTTTTAATCTTTCACTCTCCAACTCCAATTTCGAGCACACACAAGTTTCCTATACTAGTCTTCATGGGAAACCTCTACAAACATTCTCCCTTTCATTTTGCGAAAATCTGACTCAAGATCACGCTCTCTTTTGTTCTTCTACATACAAAAAATGTCACTTTGACATTTACATAGCCCCCTTCGGTGGCTCGGTAAAATCAAAGGTGTCGTACACCTACTCATTGGACTGAAGTTTAAGAGTTTTGAATCTGAACTCATTCCTACAAACAATAGAAGAATCCAATAAAAAAAATTTACTGAGGATCCAAACGTTGCCCAGAACTTTACTCCGGGAACGAAGGATCATTTGAAAGTGATACCCTCATCTGTTTTCACAAGTTTCCACTAATTTAAATTCCGGGACGAAATTTCCTAAAGTAGGGGAGACTATAACATCTGTGCCTTTTCAACCATCGTGCAATTCCGAACAATTTTGAATCCAATGAGATCTTGTGTTTCATTCTCAAGAATTGTATAATTACATGTGACATTCACACATTTCAATCCTTGTACAATTTCGATCTTTTAAATCGCTTCTGGAAGTGAAATCGCAAACTGTTACGCAAACGTAATCAGTTTAACACGACGTACACTCCAGAACGATGAAATAAGCTAAACATACCCTAAATACCCTTTACATAACTTAGAAATAAGTTTTGAGGGCTTCGGTATGGCAAAAACAAGTTTATTCAAGCTCAGGGGCTATTTTGCAAATTCTGCGAAACTATGCCGATTCGCGTATATCGTTATCCGGAATGTCTACGCACATCTAAAAATTTTTGTAATCATTAAAATCTTGCATTTTAGTGATTTAAATGCAAAAATGTCATTCGTTAAGCGTTTACGGTCATTTGCGCGTTCGTTATGATTTCCGTCGTAATTAATCGAAACCGTAACCATACGACCGAAGGAACCGACATCCGAAAAGTTTCCGAGCATTTTTTAAGTTCCCTATGCTTTATCTTCCTTATAAAGCTTAAAAATGGGTTAACGAGTGTTAAAAGTGCCAAAACGCGTCGAAAAACAAGTTTTAGGCTGCATGGACCTGTTCTGCCAATTCTAAAACTTAGGAATCCCAGGCGCCACGCGAGAGACTCCCTAAGATCTCCCGCAATGTGCGGGGGATGCCCAGTTACAGCAGAAAATGGCAGACAGCTATTTTACAACTTTGAAACCCAAGATTCGTGATCTCCAAGCTCTAGCCTGGTCTTGACACGTCTTTGAGCATATGGAATGATCCTAGAATGGTCCTTGACACTTGTGATCATCAAATTCATCCTCCACAATTATAAATAGGTCCTTGATCTCACATTACAACTTGCTCATTCTTTCCCTTTCTCTCTATAACTCTAAGAGGAGAACTCCCACTTTGTTGGAGGTCTCCCAACTGAGTTTTCTAAGTCTTTTCTTCATCCATGGCTGCCATGAGCACAAGTAAGTGTTCTAACTTAGCCTTGTTCACTCATTTTAGCTATTTCAAGCTAAAAGACAAACAGTGTTTGACTTTCAGCTTTGACCATTAATTGGTCAAAGCAAAGTCCAATTGGACTTTGCAACGTGATCGTAATCACGATGGTTATAATCCATAGCGATCATGCCTACTGATTACCACGTTTTCCTAGTCAAAGTGACGAGTCAAGTTTCGGTCAATGATGCGCAAAATGCGCATTATACGATTCGGGTATCAAAACCCTTTGTTTTGATACCAAATCAATTTTATAAACCTTGTTAGACATGTTTAACATGTTTAACTCGTCACTTTTAGTTTAGTGCTTATTTAGGGTCGTAAGTCGAGCGATCTTGACCACCGCTTTGACTTTCGAATCCGAACCGTTTGGTCGATCTTAGGATCCGACCAAACACATATATGTGACCATAGTTGTATAGGGAATAACCTTCTGAGGTTATACCTTATGGTCACGACGTTTGGTTAGTGTTATGTTAAGCCGTCTATTATGTGCTATAAATTACCAAAATGCCCTTTTTGCGCATAAATCAAATTTAAGCATATGCGGCCAATGTTTTGACATATAAACTGATGTTGAAACTATATTAAACTTATTTTTGCATATTATACTTATCATAACACATATCTAACCATCCGAACACGTTTTTACGTAAATGATCCGTTAAAGTAGCGTAAACTACCTTAACGAGTCATAACGGGTCAAAAGCACTTAGGAATCTTTTCAAATCAGTATGTAGACTTTGTTAAACCATTTCACATGAGTACCAACACTCATTTGGTTTACAAGAACTCATTCTATCCGATCCGCCGATTAATGTCCCGATATTTATCCGATTCTAGGACACGCTTCACTTCTCGGACATTTGAGCTTGTTTAATCTTTGATTCAAGGATATTTTGCAACCCCAAGTGAGTACATAGTCCCCTCTTTTACGTTTTTCAAATGTTTTGGGGTGATTCATAAGTGCTTATTCACTATTTTCACGTTTTCAAAGCTATATGATTTCATATACATAGTACTATATCCATTAATGATTTGAAACTGTTACCTATGACTCGAATAACGATTTTCAAAGTTTGTGAGACTATTGTTGGTTCATATTTCTTTTATACATTCATTAACAATGATCAAGCCGATTGGTAGTACGATATAGCGCTATAGGATTTGACACCCCATTCCTGTTGTTTTACAAAGGTTTTCTAACTAAGCCATAAAAACTTATCTTTTATTGATTTCCCTAAACCAAAGTATATTTTGATATACTACCAAATCACAATTAAGTATATTTCGATATACTTCCAAAGCATAGTTTGATATGCTATCAGTGTGATATTATTTACCAAAGTATAGTTGATATACTACCGAAGCTCTTGTTCTTAAGCAAAAGTATATTTTGATATACTAACGATACTCCTATTGTTTACCAAAGTATATTTTGATATACTACCGATTCACTTGTTCTCAAACCAAAGTATATTTTATATACTACCAAATCTAGCTTTTCAAAAGTATATATTTTATATACTAGTAATTCAACTAACTTCAAAACTAAGGTATATAGATATACTACCTATATTGTTATTTCAAAACCAAAAGTATGTTCCGTACATATATTACAAACACTCTTTATCAAAAAGCAAAGTATTTAGATACGAAAGTTTTGCAAGGATTCATAGCTACTTTTGAAAACATATGTTCTTTTCTTAAAACATCTAAAGCCATGAATCATCATCACAAAACCTATATTACTCACAGGCATTTTTATGCTGACGTACCTATTTTCACATATGTTTCAGGTTTACATATATGATGATTGTCGCTGCTTACTACACATAGGGTGGACGCGTGCCTTAGTGACACTAAAATTTAGAAGACAATTTGATATTATTTTAATTCCATTATTCCAAGACAATTGTAAATTTGATATATCGACAAAAACAAAACTTTAAAACAATGTGTGCGAAACAATTTGTAACGTGACTCCCCAAGTGTTTCCACCGCGTGTTGCTTTACGCGATTTGGGGTGTTACATCATATCAGATCGTGATGCTTGATTTCTCATCTCACTTTTAGAGGACCATGCAATCTGCCATTGGAACCAAACTCAATCTAAGCACTGCTTATCATCCTCAAATAGATGGGCAATCTAAAAAGACAATCCAAACATTGGAAGATATGCTTAGAGCCTATGTGATCGACTTTGGTGGTAGTTGGGATTCGCATCTACCTTTGATCGAATTCTCCTACAACAATAGTTATCACTCCAGCATTAACATGGCTCCTTTCGAACCTCTTTATGGTCGAAAATGTTGTTCACCTGTCTGTTGGAATGAAGTTGGTGAATCTCAATTCACCGGACCTGAACTCGTTCAAGACACAAAAGACAAAGTCAAGAAAATTGTGATAACCTTTTGACAATTAGAAGTTGTTAAAAGAGTTACGCGGACAAATGACGCAAGCCCTTGGAATTCCAAGTTGGTGGTCACGTCCTACTCAAGGTATCCCCTTGGAAAGGTGTGGTCAGATTTGGGAAGAAAGAAAAACTTGCCCCACGATATGTGGACCATTCAAGATCATTGAGAAACTTAGAAAGGTGGCCTACAAACTTGAGCTACCTCCTGAACTTGGTAATGTTCATCCAACTTTCCACGTGTCCAATTTGAAAAAAGTGTTTGGCTGATGAAAACCTCCACATTCCTCTTGATGAAATTTGTGTTGATAACACGATGCACTTTGTCGAGAAACCTGTGGAAATATTGGACCGTGAAGTCAAAAAGCTCAAGCGTTGACGAATACCAATTGTTAAAGTTCGCTGGGAATCCAAACGTGTTCCAAAATTTACTTGGGAACGAGAGGATCAAATGAAGGCGAAATATCCACATCTATTCTTACAAGTTTCCTTCTAATTAAATTTCGGGACAAAATTTCCTAAAGTAGGAGAGTCTGTGACATTTGTGTCTTTCAATCTTTGTACAACTCTGAACAATTTCATAATCAATGAAATCTTGTGTTTTAATTTCTGAGTTTTGTTTAAACATTTGACATATGTGCATTTTCAATTTTTGTTCAATTTCGATCTTTCAAACCTTTTCTGGAAGTAACATAGTAAACCGGTACACAAACGTAATCAGTTTAACGCGGAATACACTCCAGAACAAGGACATAAGCTAAACATACCCTAAATATCCTCTACTTAACTTAGAAATAAGTTTTGAAGGGTTCGGTATGGCAAAAACATGCTTATTCAAGTTCAGGGACTATTTGCGACAAACTACGAAAGTCTGTCAATTCTCGTATTTTTTAATACGAACCATATTTACGCATCCAAAAAAAATTTTAATCAGTAAAATCATGTATTTTATTGATAAGAATGCAAAAATATCAATTGTTGCGCAATTTCGCTCATTTTCGTGTTCGTTATAGCGTTGGTCGTAAATAAGCGAAAAACGCAACCGTACAACGGAACAAACCGACATCCATGACATTTTTGGACATAATTCAAGTCACATATTCCTTAACACCTTTATAGAGCCTAAAAATTACGTTAAAAGGGGTTGAAAGTGATAAAACACGACGAAACAAGTCAAGGGGCCAAATCTGCCAAATTTCAAAGTTTCCACCCCTGCCAGGACCTTACGGAGCGTAAGAGGTGCCCCCATACGGTCCGTAAGGGGTGCCCAGTAACAGAAATTTTGCTTGGCCTCCAAGTTCTGCCATCTATCCTCATTTTTTGACACCTAGCACCTAAATTGCCACCTTTTCTCTAGTTCAAACACCTCAATGGACATGTGTTAACATTAAAGACCATTTCCAACACCTGGCATGATCTTGTTAACATGATGCAAGTATAAATAGAGGTGCATTCACCTCATTTCAATTTGCACCATCATTTCATTGTTTCTCTCTTCTATTGGAGCTTGCTTCTGCTTATAGAGGCCTCCTACTAAAGTTCTAATCATTCCTAGAACACAAGTAAGTGTTCTTCCTTGTCTTGTTCATTTATTTTGGCTATTTTGAGCCAAAAGTCAAACAGTTTGACTTTCTGTTTAACTTTCGGTTCTAACCTTATTTGGTCAAGTCAAAGTTCAATTGAACTTTACAACGTGATCGTAATCACGAAGGTTATATTCCCTAGCGATCGCACCTTCTGTTTGACTTTCGGTTCTAACCATAAAGTGCATTTTACGACGAAACCCTTTTTGGGTATCAAAACTCCAAGTTTTGGTACCAAATCAGCTTTGCAACTTAGTTAGACATGTTTTGACATGTCTAACTCGTCACTTCTAGTTTAGTGCTTATTTCGGGTCGTAAGTCGAGCGGTCTTGACCACCGCTTTGACTTTCGAATCCGACCCGTTTGGTCGATCTTAGGATCCGACCAAACACATATTTGTAACCGTAGTTGTATAGGGAATAACCTACTGAGGTTATACGTTACGGTCACGTCGTTTGGTTAGTGTTATGATAAGTCGCTTATTATGCCCTTAAAAATGACTAAAATGCCCTTTTGCGCATAAATTCATTTTAAGCATATGTAATCAAACTTTTGGCATATAAACTGATGTTATATACATTTTCTAACATGTTTGCGTATTTAGGACTTATCATAGGACATGTTTAACCATCCGAACACGCGTTTATGCAAATGACACGTTAAAATAGCACAAACTACCTTAACAAGTCGTATCGGGCCAAAAGCACTTAGGATCATTTCCAAATCAGAATGTTAAGTTTATTAAATCATGCCATATGTGTTCCAATACTCATTTTATTTATAAGACTTCATTCTATCCGAATCTTCCGATTAAAGTCCCGATATTAACATAGTTATCCGATATTAGGAACCACTTGAATCCTTGATACTGCAAGCGTTGTTTGATCTTATCTACAAGACTTATACGTAATCCCAAGTAAGTACATAGTCCCCTCTGTTACATTTTCAAATGTTTTGGGGTGATTCATATGTGCCTATCACTAGTTTCTTGTTTTCATGACATTATACATCGTTTGTTTATCTAGTACATATAGTACATGTTTTCAAAGACATTTTACATGGTATATTGACTTAGTATACCTACACATGGTTTCAAAGACATTTTACATGGTACATTGACTTAGTATACCTACACATGGTTTCAAAGACATTTTACATGGTATATTGACTTAGTATACCTACACATGGTTCAAAGACATTTTACATGGTATATTGACTTAGTATACCTACACATGATTTTAAAGACATTTTGCTTCGTATGTTGACTTAGCATACCTAGTATACGATTTCAATAGATTTTTACTTCGTATGTTGACTTAGCATACCTAGTACACGATTTCAAAGACATTTTGCTTGGATATTGACTTAGTATGCCAAGTACATGGTTTCAAAACATTTTCATGACATGCTTACATTGTTCAAGACATATTGGTGGGGGTTGAATATACAATGATACATTCATTAACATTGATCACACCGACCGGTAGTATGTAATAGTACCATAGGATTGACAATCCTGTTCCCGCTTCCTAGGTTTGTTTGGAAGTGACCTTAGGGAATGACAGAATCCGATGAACGTTGATAGACCTTTGTCTTTATAAGGGTCTCTCCGACAGTCAACAAGGCTTGAATGTATTCGCCAACAATCCTGATATATGTTTTTACAATAAAAGCGATGGTTAATAAAACATAACTTTTGGTTTAAACAAAACCTTTGTTTATTAAAGACATTGTTTTATACAAGACATTTTGGTTACACAAAGATTTGTACATGGCATTGGTTATTATAAGACATCACATTGGTTTAAACATGACAGTTACATTGGTTGGTTTATGATGAGTGATTTAAATAACGAGATGTGTGTAATATGATAAAAACATGGTGGATACGCCGTTGGTACTTTCTATATATAAGTGCTTTTATTATATTACATATTGTAGCATTATCTAAACCACTTCAAACAAAATACAAGACACAACATCTTTTATACAAGACATAACATTTTTACACAAGACATGACATATTTTGGTTGTTCAGTTAATCTTGCATCATTCCTTTTAAATCATTTGATTTTCATATGATTTTATAAAAGAAACATTCTATAACGGTTCATGGCTATTTTTGTATAGTTAAACATTTCTATTAAACATTCAAAGCCATGAATCATCATCACAAAACCTATGTTACTCACAGGTATTTTTATGCTGACGTATTTATTTTCACATGTGTTTCAGGAGCGAATGTTTGATGTTGAGCATGCTACACTTAGGGTAGACTTGGGCCTTAGTGACTTAAAACTTATGAAAGACAATTTAATTTATGTTATGTTTTCCGTTTTACATAAGACAATGTAAACAATTTAATTCAATAATACAAACTTTAATTACCATGGTTGTGAAACAATAGTTATGTTACGTGACTCCCCGACGTTTCCGGCGTGGTTTGTTGTTTTACGCGGTCTGGGTGTGACATTACCCGACGGAGAATGGTCCACTTATCTAACCATATTGAAGAATAACAATGAGTATAGTGGATATTATCTCTCAAGATTCATCGAGAAATTGGAGAGTCATGAGTTGGAAATGCAGAAAACAGCAAAAAAGAAGAGTGTTCAAGTGCAACAAGACGTTGGGTTGTATTACAAGAGCGGTACCACTGGAACTCAAAGTCTGAAAGTACAAATAACATTCAGTGCCAATACATCTGCTAGTTCCTTATCAACACCATCTGGTTTTCAGACATTCCCAAACTATGAACCAAACACTCCACAGACACCAAACTCATCTCAAGGATCAAGCTTCCAAAACACTCAATCGAGCCAAGCTAATCCGGACCAGAGAATCTTACAGTGCAATATAACGGTGAACTTAGAGAACGCTCAAGATTTCAACGAGCACACTGCAAAGCAACATATGGTACTCTTAGCTTCGGTCCTAGAATCATACGAGAGTTTAGTAGCAGGGAAGATCGGTAATCCTAATATGACGTAAGAAGATTACGATCAAAATGATCCAGAAGAGCTTGCACTGATCGACATCAAATGGTGTATGGCATCGATTGTTCGTCGGGCACAAAGATTCATGGAGATCACTGGGAGAGAAAGTCTTGTAGGGTTAGACGGAAAACTTGGTTTTGACAAGTCAAAGGTCACATGCTTTCAATGCAAAGAGAAAGGTCATTTCAAGCGTGTATGCACAAATGGACCGGTCAACTCCAACCAAAACCCGTTTAAAGATGACTATTACAAGAAGGCTGTCTATCATCGTTGTCATCGCTGCAACCTAATACAAGAATGGTTCAAATCGAAGATGGTCCATCTAAAACGACAAAAGATAAAGCACTCATGGTAGCACAAGAAGATGAGGGGTTTAATTGGAGTAAGTACATCTCAAAAGATGAAAGTCGCTGCTAGCAGAGATCATTAAAGAGCCCGAACCAGAATCTGAAGAGTATTCAGAGGCTGTGTTTGATGATGGATTAGACGAAGCAGTGCTCGCACAATGCTTGGAGAATCGAGCTGAGGAAGAAAACATCTTACACAATGCGTTTAGGAATTTGATTCCTGTTGATATGTTTCCGTCTTTTGAAGGATATTTTGATTCAAGCTATCAAACAAAACCCGAAGAAAACATTAAACCCGAGATGATTGAAATGATCGATGTAACGAAAGAGATGACTGCCAAGACTCTAAAAGAGATTGCTGACAAAGCTTTAACGGAAAATCTTAAAGAGGTAGTCTCTGAAGATGTCCAGAAAAGTGACGGGTCAGTAAATGATGATCGAGTCAGGGAAGTGGTAAAGGAGGTCATAGTTGAGATTGAAAAACCTTGCAAGAAGTGTGCGGAATCTTGCAAGGAATGTGCTGAAAAAGACCTAAAATTTGATGAATTTAAAAAGGCTTCTTATCATGTATCATATGAATATCACAAAATAAAAGAGGCATATGATAAACTATCTAGAACAATCAAACAATATGAAAAAATAACAAGAGAAGATGCTTCCACACTTTCGATGCTCAAGGAAACACTAATGGATAAACAAATGGCCATCAACATCCATTTGAATTCTATTGCCGAGCTAAAAAGTGAGTTGGGAAAAATGAAAATTGAAACTGAAAGAGTTAATAACCTATTAATTAGCTACTCAACCCGTTCATATGTCATCGATCACATACTTCCGAAAATTGAAAAGGAAGAAGGTGATCAAAAAGGTAAATCAAAAAGTGGTAGTTACAACCGTGTTCCTCCTCCCATGTGAGATAGTTATGGTTGACGAAAACCATCTGGGGTGGAGAAGACGCTCAATTTAAAATCAAAAATTGTTAAGACAAACGAGCTGCCTGAGAAGATTGATGTGACTTTCACTAAAACTGATGATGACTGTGAATCAGATGTGGTGAAACAGTTGTTGGAAATGTTTTAAATAGTGAGAGTGATAGCACTGAATTTGAAAGTGCAGAGTCAAATGAATCTAATTTGAAAACAAGTTCAAATTCTAAAAATGAGTATAGCTTTCACAAGAAGTATCTTGAGAAATAAGAATATAATTCGGAGGATGATCTATCATTGGTTGCATATACAATGAAAGGATCGGACAAATTATATTCTGGTCAAGAATTTTCAATTCAGAATGTGAACTTTGAGAAAACTGATCAAATGTTTAAAATGGCAGAAATGAGTGAATAAGAAATTGAAAGCCTAAGTGAGTCTTAGTACTCTAAACCCAAACGACAAGAATGCTTGATTTTGAAACCAGGATTTCAGATTCCGGAGGAGTGGATCCTCATGCGCGCTCTTAGAGAAAATGATCTTTATGTTCTACATATGAGCGTTGCATCCACTACTTCAAAGACGGCACAATGTTTTGTAACCAAAGCAACAGAAAAAGAATCAGTTTTGTGCCATAGAAAGATGGGGCACATTCACCTGAGAAAAATGAATTATCTGGTTCACAACAATCTAGTGGAGGGTGTTAATCTGAAAAGTTTTCATCTAAACGACGACTGTCTAAGCTGCAAGAAAGGGAAGCAGCATAAGAAGTCACACCCGAAGAAGCTTTTAAATTCCATCAAATTACCTCTAGAGAGGCTACACACGGATCTCTTCAGACCGGTTAATGTGAAAAGCATATCCGGGGATCTCTACTGCCTGGTTGTAACTGAGGATTATTCGCTATTCTCGTGGGTATTCTTTCAAGAGAGCAAAGATGAGACGTTTGATAATATAATGATTCTCTTCAGAAAGCTTGAAAATCTTTATCATCTACCCATCAGAAGAATCAGGAGCGATAACGGAACAGAGTTCAAGAACAGTTGTATGCTCGAGTTCTGTAATGAAAAAGGTGTTCTTCACAAATTCAGCACTCCCTACACTCTGCAACAAAATGGAGTGGTTGAATGGAAGAATCGCACTCTCATAGAGATGGCCCGAACAATGCTCGCAGATTCCAAGTTACCAGTTAGCTTTTTGAGCGAAGCGGTCGCCTCAGCATGTTATACGTTGAATAGGGTTTTAACCGTAAAGAAACACAAGAAGACGTGCTTCGAGTTGTTAAATCGACGAAAGCCAAATTTAGAGTATCTAGAACCTTTTGGATCGATGATGTGCTGAATGCGGTCTATAAAAACTAATCTAATCTAGACACCCTAGTTTTAAATTTATAAACAAAGACTCTCTAAATGCTAGACCACTGACAGGCAAGTGTACCTATCGTACGTAGTAAAGCCTAATGAAGTCCGAGTATCAAACCCACAAGACACTAGTGACGCTAACTAGACTCTGACTTAACTAATTACTTAATTGGTTTTAATCGAATTGTTTTAAGGTTTTGGGGTTTTTCTAATTCTACTAAAGCATGTAAACAAGAGAACAAAGCAAGCGAGCAAGATGGTGAAGTGACGGGAAGCAGACAATGATGAGAAAGAACTACCCAGGCTTCGAATCCCTATGACCAACCTATGACCTCTAGTCCTGACTAATGGTTAAAGCTCCTAATCTACCCAGAAAACCTCCCGTCGATGGATGATCAACCAAAATAGAAGATGGAACAGAGCGATGAAGTGCTAAAATGAAAACGACTCGACCTATCGATACCGAATCCCATGACCATCAGACTAATAACAACTTGCTAAAATCCTCTGATCATGAAGCTAAACTTGCAAAGTAACTGAAAACCTAGAAACCCTAAACGCGAGTAAGTAGCCGGATCCGAGCTATCGATCACCCAAACTACCAAACAACGCCTAGTTAATAACCTAGCAATCCTTACTCGTCCCTAGAGTTGCCAGAAAACAATGCACACTATACTCAATTGATTTTAATTAATTTAGTTAAACTTGAATTATTTCTAATCTCAAGCTCTAGACCGGAAACCTAATAGATTAACGGACCTAGAATGATCTAAATAGTTCCAGACCAAACTAACAAGATCACCTAACCAAACAACCAATCACAACCAAGACAAGCACACAAATTCATAAACAATCACAAAGCAAGAATATGTAAATCATCACAATTTAATCATTAGTCAAAACCGAATAGTCAAAACATTAAATCATAGTTCATCTAGACCTAGGTAGAAAAACGAACTAACCAAAAATCATAGTCAAGAACAAGAAACAAGTCTGAACCGGATGATAAATCATGTTTATAATTTTGTAAAACACAAAGTCTAACAAAACTAAAAATAATAAATTGCAAACCAAACCCAAATCTTGAATTGTGGCTTTGAAGCTGAACCAATTCTTTTTTCTCTTTCTTTTCTCTTCATCGAACTCAACTCCAACCTCCTCCCCCTTTTTTTATTGTCTCTCAGCCGTAGGTTATATATTTCCTCCTCTGTTCATAGCCAACAATCCTCCATATAATATGGCCGCCTTCTGCTATGTATAGCTGTCCAACCCAATAGAATTATATTTAACCCAACATCCGATTTAATAGCTAGCCCAGTTAATTAATGATATATGATACTGATCCGTAGCCTCGGGTCACCGTCCAATCTATGATACTCCCAACTATTGTGGGCTGCATGTTCTCTATGATGGCCCATGTGCATCAGGAGTTAGTTAACTCCTTTTTTCGAATTCCTCCAACAATAATAAATTGGCGTCAGCCAATTCTCCTCCCTTTACTTAATTCGTCCACCAAAGAACCCCACAAAATAATAAATCATAATTCTCATCTTCAAAAATAATATATGTTTGGTGGCTACCTAGCTTCTAAAATAGAGATAGTAGCTTTGACCCACTCAATGAAAATAACTGCAATTTTACTCCGGTCATTGACGTCCTATTCTGTCCAACTGGCGGGTCATTCCTTATAACTCGTTTTTGCTCCCTTTGTATCAGGACCTGGCAAAACACAAAATAATATAATATACACTACAAACTAAATAAAGACAAATAAAAACTATACAACAATTACACACTTTACACGAGACAAAATATGTATATTTTACCACACATCAAATATCCCCACACTTAAACTTTTTTCGTCCTCGAAAAAGACTTATGCAAACGGAATCAGAATTAGATAAATATCCAGGTTCAAAGATCTAGATTACTTATTAAAATTAAAACTTTTGTTAACCGCGATTGCAAGTATATGTGTCCACCTAAACCCTCGCCCGGTTCCAAGCCCTTATCATGCAAATTTAGTTCGAGTATGGTCAATCTATCTAAGGTCACACACCAGAAGCCGCTTTTCACCTAAACCCGCCTCAAGCTTATAAAACAAAATGAACGAATCATTCGACCCATTTCCTAACCGTTTTATACCAAAATCAAAAGAATTTAAAATCAATTTTTCCACTTCTTTTCTCTTTTCTTTTTTTTTTATTTTTTTTTAGCACTAGACTTTGCTTTACCTAACCCAAAGGTTGTCTCAACCAGAGTCACCATCTCCGAGAGCGACAACATGAGCGTCAGTAATTTTTAGCAATTTTGTTTTCGACACATCCCAGAGGCATTCTACGTCAGAGTCACCATCCCCAACGAAGATTACATAGGTCTGCGTTACTTTTTTTTCTGTCTAGCTCAATTATTCCATTTTTTTCATGATAAAAAAAATTATAACAGTTTTAGCTTATAACGGCATTCCTTATACTATTATTGGCGGTTTCAGCTATATACTTTTTCTAGATGAGAACCCACTAGCAAACTAACATTTAAGTATATTAATATCAAAGGAACCTAGAAACCGAATCGGGCCTACCCACACATCCCAAGCTAGACACAAATTTAACTTTATTCTCTTATTGTCATTATTTGAAACCCGAACATAACCCGACTTTTCTATCATTTTCCGTATTTAGTTGCAAACCTTCTAAATCAAGGACATTTTCTATTTTTTTTCAACTTTTTTGGATTTTTTTATTTTCTAATTTTTTTATTTTTCAATTTTTTCTGACTCAAATGATATGTATACAGACTCAAATGATAGTTTCCCATCCCCACACTTAAATCACACATTGCCCTCAATGTGGATGGAAAACCAACTAAAAAAATAAAAATACACAACAATAACATGGAACAAACTCGCCTGGTGGAAGCGGGTAGTCTTCGAATGTCACGTTCCATGCCCACGACCGTATAGCATTTCATTCGCGGCCGTCTGAATAGCTGGGGTTGCGAAGCTCAAAATCACCGTACGAATGGAGATTGAGTATGAGCGGTTCAGTCCAAACCTGCACAAGACAAAACAAACAAATCCCAAGCATAATATCAACTAAAAAAATTGACTCAAGACTGACTAAAAAAAATAATACAAACTCTATAACTCGGGTGATATCCCGGGTAGCCTCCCCACACTTAAACTCAATCAGGAGGCTTCTCCTTTATCCAACACCGGTCCAAACCGTTCAATTCCACCCGTTCCTTTTTATTAACTGAAAATTTAAAGGTGAAATTTGTAAACATTTTATTATTTTTAAACGGGTCAGACCACCAACACTTAAACTTACCTGGACCAAACCTGATTCATGGCATGTAACGAGAAGGATGGTGTTGTGCAAACTTCAGGGGTTCCTTGAACTTCCTTTTGCACCATCTTAGTATCCTCAAACTTTGTCGATCCAAGTTCCTTCGTGCCTTCTCCCGTGTTTTTAATTGTGGTGGCGATCCAACTTCTGGCTTCTCCACGGGCCAGCTATCAAACTCCTCAGCCACTTCATCTTCTTCTTCGTTTGGTGTATATTTGATCTCCATGGTCGGCGTCACTACAAGTAATGTATCTAGATAGGCGAGATCACTATCCGGGTCAAATTCTTCATCTTCAAGAGTTGGTAAACCTACCAACTCATCACCAAACTCCTCCTCCCAAGATGGTACATGCTCCTCAATTTTCGCATCTTCCAACTTGTCTAGTGGCTCACTAGCTTCTTCGTCTCTAGGGGACGTGGTGTAGTCAAGTATCTCTAATTCCATCTCTTCTACCACTCCCTCATCATCTTCATTCCATAAGTCATCATCAATGGCTTCAGACCGTAATACCATGGCGTGGAATACCAATGGGGTTTCACGTCCTGTTGAACCGAATGTGGGACTGATTCGTCCATTGTTGTCTCCAATTCTATATCTGATAACTCTAGATCACTGGTAGGATCCTCTTGAACCTCTTCTACCTCAACTGCATCTTCTTCTGTATCTACCTCATCATCTTCACCAATACCCTCAGCATCTTCCAATGGTGTCTCCATATTTGTAAGCTCGGTGGCATCTACCGGCTCGTCATTCATGCATCGATTTAAATCCCAATCATCATCGTCCCAGAGTATAACCTGTGTAACTGAAGGTATTAACCATTGAAAAGCGACCGGACAATCTTCATACCTATGTGGTCCACTACAGCCCTGACACAATGGATCCACGTGCTGATTCATGCTTTTCTTCATCATTTGATGTAATAACTTGTGCATTTGCTCAAGAACAGCAAGCATTTTGGGAAACCTCGGATCCCCTTCGTCCAGTGCTGTTTGCGTTATCTGAGTGAAGATTTGACATGATTCCACAAATGCCGGAACATAAGGTGGGTACTCGATTTCATCGCATGATTGATATGGTAAAGGATAGGAATTCTGTTATAGCTGTGGCTGCGAATATGAGTTAGAAGAGTAATCTGTGGAATACCCTGATGAATTTGGACAATATTTGGTGTAATGGGGTCCCTCACAGATCAAGCACATGATATATATATATATATATATATTTATATATTTACAGAAACAACTAGACACACTACTACTAGACACAAAACCTAAGACTCAAACTACAAATAAGACCAATTAAACAATTAAGATCAGTCACAGCAACGCAATCGCCTAAGTGTTCCCGGCAACGGCGCCAAAAACTTGATGTGCGTAAATGCGGTCTATAAAAACTAATCTAATCTAGACACCCTAGTTGTAAATTTATAAACTAAGACTCTCTAAATACTAGACCACTGAAGGCAAGTGTACCTATCGTACGTAGTAAAGCCTAATGAAGTCCGAGTATCGAACCCACAAGACACTAGCGACTCTAACTAGAGTCTGACTCAACTAATTACTTAATTCGTTTTTATCGGATTGTTTTAAGGTTTTGGGGTTTTTCTAATTCTCCTAAAGCATGTAAACAAGAGAACAAAGCAAGCGAGCAAGATGGTGAAGTGACGGGAATCAGACAATGATGAGAAAGAACTACCCAGGCTTCGAATCCCTAGGACCAACCTATGACCTCTAGTCCTGACTAATGGTTAAAGCTCCTAATCTACCCAGAAAACCTCCTGTCTATGGATGATCAACCAACATAGAAGATGGAACAGAGCGATGAAGTGCTAAAATGAAAACGACTCGACCTATCGATACCGAATCCCACGACCATCAGACTAATAACAACTTGCTAAAATCCTCTGATCATGAAGCTAAACTTGCTAAGTAACGGAAAACCTAGGAAACCCTAAACGCGAGTAAGTAGCCGGATCCGAGCTATCGGTCACCCAAACTACCAAACAACGCCTAGCTAATAACCTAGCAATCCTTACTCGTCCGTAGAGTTGCCAAAAAAGGATGCACATTTACTCAATTGTTTTTAATTAATTTAGTTAAACTTGAATTATTTCTAATCTCAAGCTCTAGACCGGAAACCTAATAGATTAACGAACCTATAATGATCTAAATAGTTTCAGACCAAACTAACAAGATCACCTATAGGGGCGGACCTAGTGTATAACAAGGGGCAACCCCCGCTACGGCTTGGCGCTCCGGCGGTAGTGTAAAATTAGTGTAAATTTTGGAAAAATTGATGTTTTTTCGATTTCGTTACCGCTATTTTATAAAACGTTACCGCTTGGCGGATTTTCTAGATCCGCCACTGATCACCTAACCAAACAACCAATCACAACCAAGACAAGCACACAAATTCATAAACAATCATGAAGCAATAATATGTAAATAAACACAATTTAATCATTAGTCAAAACCGAATAGTTAAAACATTAAATCATAGTTCATATAGACCTAGGTAGAAAAACGAACTAACCAAAAATCATAGTCAAGAACAAGAAACAAGTCTGAACCTGATGATAAATCATGTTTATTATTTTGTAAAACACAAAGTCTAACAAAACTAAAAATAATAAATTGCAAAACAAACCCGAATCTTGAATCGCGACTTTGAAGCTGAACCAATTCTTTTTTCTCTTTCTTTTCTCTTCGTCGAACTCAACTCCAACCCTCCCCCCTTTTTTTATTGTCTCTCAGCCGTAGGTTATATATTTCCTCCTCTGTTCATAGCCAACAATCCTCCATATAATATGGCCGCCTTCTGCTACGTATAGCTGTCCAACCCAATAGAATTATATTTAGCCCAACATCCAATTTAATAGCTAGCCCAGTTAATTAATGATATATGATACTGATCCGTAGCCTCGGGTCACCGTCCAATCTATGATACTCCCAACTATTGTGGGCTGCATGTTCTCTATGATGGCCCATGTGCATCAGGAGTTAGTTAACTCCTTTTTTCGAATTCCTCCAACAATAATAAATTGGCACCAGCCAATTCTCCTCCCTTTACTTAATTCGTCCACCAAAGAACCCCACAAAATAATAAATCATAATTCTCATCTTCAAAAATAATATATGTTTGGTGGCTCCCTAGCTTGTAAAATAGAGATAGTAGCTTTGGCACACTCAATGAAAATAGCTGCAATTTTACTTCGGTCACTGGCGCCCTACTCTGCCTAACTGGCGGGTCATTTCCTTATAACTCGTTTTTGCTCCATTTGCACCACGACCTGACAAAACACAAATTAATATAATATACACTAAAAACTAAATAAAAACAAATAAAAACTATATAATTATACACTTTACACGAGACAAATATGTATATTTTACCACACATCAATCGCCATGTACAGTTATTGATCTGGACGGGAAATTTGATGCTAGATCTTTAGAAGGTTTCTTCGTTGGATATGCAAGTCCGCTAAGAAGAATATTTCTGCCAAGTCTGAAGAGAGTAATTCTTGCACAACATGTTGACTGTCAGAGGTACACTATTCCAACTCAGAAGCCCAGTGAGCCCTGGATGTTTAATTATGAGAGTCTGTGGAATTCATTCGACCTCCCAGATGAGCCAAGCAAAGAGGAACTTGTGATGCTATATCAACAACAACAAGCTTCAAGTCAAGAGCAAGTTTCTAGACCAACAGTGGTGACTGAACCACAAGTTGGCACACACGATTCTGAGGCAGGTCCGAGCAATACAGTTCAAGAACCAGTTGTTGATTCTATCGTTGAACCAGTGGTAAATGAAACACAACCCGCAACAGAACAACAAAATGATCTGGATTCAGATGCTGAGCCGACAGATGATGAAAGAGGATCAAGTTCTGATGATGAATCTGAGTAGATAACAAGTCTTCTAAATCAATCTGCAGTTCCTGGAAATCAGAATGAAGCTTCGACAAGCACGATATTTGCTGAACTGGCGGTTGCTCAACAAAATATTACTAATTTGGATAGCGAAGTAAATATTCCAAGTGAAGTAATACCGAGGACTATGTCTTATCACCCGTCTGATAACATAATAGGAGAAATACAAGCTGGAGTAAAAATGAGATTAGATCAACAAGGATCTCAATTGTTTTTATACCAAAATTGCTCCGATTCAAGATATCTGCTTATATCGTTGTTTTATTTCGCAGATTCGACCTAAAACCTAAAAGAAAGCTTGCCGATGAGAGCTGGGTAAACGCAATGAAGGAAGAGCTACAACAATTCGAAAAGCTCAGAGTTTGGGAACTTGTGGACCTACCAGCCAACCAAAAAGCTATCGCGACTAAGTGAGTTTTCAAGTGCAAAAGGGATGACCGAAGGGTAATTGTGCACAACAAAGATCGGCTGAATGTTAAAGGATTTCATCAGCAAGAAGGTATTGATTACACTGAAGTGTACGCTCCGGCCGCTCGCTTAGAAGCAATCCGCATCTTCCTAGCTTTTGCTTCATGGAAGGGATTCAAAGTGTACCAACTTGACTTCAAATCTACTTTCCTTTACGGAAAGGTGAAGGAGCTTGTGTATGTCGGCCAACCACCAGGGTTTGTCGATCCGGTGCACAAGGATAAAGCATATCTACTAAACAAAGCTTTATACGGGTTGCATCAGGCCCCGAGAGCCTAGTATGAGACACTCTCTCAGCACCTGTTATTAAATGGCTTCATCCGCAGCACTGTTGATAGCACAATCTTCACTAAGGAAGTAGGAGGACACTTGTTGATAGTACAGATCAAAGTGGACGACATTAAATTTGGGTCAACGAACGATGCGCTTTGCAAAGAGTTCGAGTTTGTCATGAAAACGAAATTTGAAATGAGTTCAATGGGGGAAATGAAGTTCTTTCTAGGACTTCAGGTCGATCAACTTCCTGATGGAATCTTCATCCACCAGACGAAGTATGTTCATGATATTCTAGAGAATTTTGGAATGTCAGGAGCTTCACCAATTTCCACTCCATTGGCAATCAATCATGGCATTTGCCCAGATGAAACATAAGTAAAAGTTGACGAAATAGTGTACAGATCGATGATTGGGTCATTAATGTACCTAACAGCATCTAGGCCGGATATTATGTATCCAACATGCCTTTGCGCCCGGTATCAGTCCAGTCCAAGAGTATCACATATGATGATAGTCAAGCGGATTTTCAAATATCTGAAGGGTTGCCCAAGCACCGGCTTGTGGTATCCGTGAAATGAGAACTTCGATCTTACTGGATTTTCGGATTCAGATTACGGGTGCTGCAAGATCAACGCAAAATCTGCGACGGCTGGTTTCCAGTTCTTTGGAACGTGATTAGTAACATGGCAGTGCAAGAAACGAACCACGGTCGCTCTCTCTACTTGTGAAGTTGAATACGTTTTAGCGTCCAGTTGTTGTTCGCAGATTTTGTGGATACAACAACAGAATAGAGACTATGTTTTGCGATTTCTTGAGACTCCTATATATGTAGATAACAAGGCTGCCATAGATATAACTAAAAATCCGGTTCAACACTAAAAAACTAAACATATTGAGATTCGACATCACTTTATCCGTGATGCCACGAGAAAAAGTTGATTCAAATAGAAAAAAATCCACATTGATGAACAAAAGGCAGATTTCATACCAAAGCTTTTGACAGAACAAGATTTAAATATCTTTTAAGAATTACGAGTATGAAAATCTAACATCAGATGGGGAAATTGAGGTTGAATACGGATCGGATGATGAGTTTTCGTGATCCTCATCGGTTTGTCACTTTTATAGTTTTTAGAATTTATTTCTTTAAAAACAAAAATAAAAAAATATGTTTTTGATTTTAGGGGGAGAAATATTGTGGAAAATACAAAACCATTATAAAATCAAAAAGTACAAAAACATGAAATCAAAAAGTACAAAAAATGAAAAGACAAAAAAGAGTTTTCATGTGAAAAGAGGAAATGATAGTACATTAGTGGACTATCACAATATGCTAAAGATTTGGAAAGTTTAAAAAGTTAAAAACAAATCTCACCGATGATGTGCCAGTAGGCTTTGCACATTCAATAGATTGTTTCTGGGATATAAACATAAAGAAATAACTTCTTAAGTTGTGGCTTAACATCGACTTGGTACTCCGAAATTTCGTTTGAGAGATTGCCTGATTTTGAGATACTAGGTCTTTATAGCGAATTGATATCTGGGGTATTATACAAGTTCTTCTGACTTTGCGAAAGCAATAACCTAGAACTTGTAGAATACTTTTGCACTTAAACCCTAAAACTGCTAAAAATTATTGAAGGTATCGAAAGATATAACAATAAGTAGTCAAAAGAATCCTAAGTGGAAGACACCTTTAAGTCAAGTCTTCATCTCTTTGTCGGTACGGTGGTACTAACCCGAGCTCTCAAGGTCTCGCATTACCTAGATTACATATATCAGTTAACTATATTCACCTGTAAGATGAAATCTAGAAAATCTTGATACCGGAGTATATTCTAAGGTGGGAAACACAGTTAAGTAAAGTTCCTAAGAATACCTAACGTATCTCAGAACAATTGAGAAATGTGTTGAAGTTTAAGTGGATTAGTATACTGACAATCTAAGAGAATTTGTTTGAAACTTAAAGTTAATATAAAAAGGTCAATGGTACTAGTGATATGTCTCAAAAACTGATATAATCCTCTAACATAAACTCACAAAAATATGTCTGTAAATATGTTTGTACATAGTGCACTACAGTTCATTTCAGAAAACCCAAAAAGATTTTCAGTGTGTTTAAGCATAAACTTTGGAAAAATCAAAAAGATTTTATTTCTGTCTTAGTTTCGACTACCGATGATGGAAAGCGGATATTCAAAATCCAGGGATGTTGTATGTTGATGAAAATCATGAGACAATGGGTTGGGAGCTAATCTGAAATGATAAAATGCTTTATGAATGTTTAAAAGTTCATTATGTTGAAACTTTACATTACCGAAAATATCAGTTTGTCCACAAAATGGTTAACCGAGGTCATTAACTTGGACTTGGTAGGCAAATCAGTTAACTAGGGTCATTATTTTGGACTTCGTTAACTGAGTGGGTTGTTAAAACTGGTTAAAATGGTAAAATCTGAAAAATAAATGCTACATTCGTTCCAAAAGGCTATCCTCGCACGAGGATAAGCTATCTTCGTACGAAGATAACTTATCTTCGCACGAAGATAGCTTGACCTATAAAAGGATTATCTTCGTTCAAAGCAGTCATTCTACTGTTGATACTCTCGGGACGAAGATAAAATTACAAAGCTTGTAACGAAGTGCTGCCCAAATCTAGACTATTGAAGTGGTTGATTGGCACACCACGAACAATGGCTAAGGTAGCTAGACTTGATTTGGACTTTAATTGAACGTGAAATTGAATTTTTAGTAATCCAGACCTTATAACTTAGATCTTGGGCATTTGAATGGACAAAACTTAAAATTGAACTTAGATCTAAGTAAATCGGCGATAGTAGAACAAGTATGAACCATCAATTTCATCAAAATGATAAGAAAAATTTAAAGTGTTCATAGTTCTATCTTCTCACGAAGATAGGTCATCTTCGTACGAAGATAAACTATCTTCGCACGAAGCTAGACAAAATGTTGATAAAAATGGTTGTTTATCTTCGTACGAAGATGAATCATCTTCGCACAAAGATAGTGTGTGTACATTGTTATAAGTTGAAATTCATCTTCGCACGAGGGTAGAATCTACCCTCGCACGAACTTAAAATATTTGTTTGAAAAATCGTTAAGTGTTTGCTGTTTTTAAGTGTTTGTCATTTCTAAATGTTCGTATAATGTTGTATTTTTGCAGGATAAGAAATCTAACTTCGCGCCATTTAAATATATATTGAAGTTTATGAAGGAGCTGCCGATCGTTAAAGCACTGATTGATCAACATCCAACATATTTATATCAAATGTTGATCGATTCTGGTCCAGTGCAAAGTACGTACCTGAGCTGAAGGTTATACGATCATTTGTACGCATAATTAATGATGATAAAGAAGTTTTGACACTGAGGATTTGATTCGACGTGTCCCGGATTTTAAAGACAAAGATAGTGATCCGGTTATGTACACTGAACGGATGTGCAAAGGATGCTTTTACCGGATGGGATATAAAGGTCATGTCAACACGCAGTTCAATACAGCTTATCTTGGAAGGCCATACAAATTCTTCGTTCATTCGGTTATATCTGCGTTAAGTCACATGAAGGGTGGAGGCGATGCCATCGTTAATTATCAAATGTGCATGATTGCAGCACTTGCCCTAAACAAGCCATACAACTTCACGAAAGACTTATCAGCATCCGAATAAAAAAGAACTCTAGCAAAGATGTCGTTGATTAGAAACGCACCCGTTATGACATTGTTGTCATTGACAGCCTCCCCTGCATTCATTTGGAAGGCTCGGGTGTTTCCCTTCTTTGACCCACCATATTTCACAGTACCATCCTTGGTAGCTTTGGGGCAGTTTGTTTTAATGTGGCCCTTTTCGATCTTGATTAAACATTTTGACACTAAACTGATGCATTTATTCAAATTTAAGTTTCAACTTAATGAACTTTTAAACTTTTCAGATCAATTTTCAAAAATTTTTAGATTTTGTTCAGCAACTCTAGATTTTGAAAATTAGCTTTTCATCATTAGTGGTCAAAACTAAAGGATAATATAATCTTTTTGTTTTTATGAAATGAATATCAAACACTAAATATGTACAAACATTTTTACAAATATATTTTTGTTGAGTTTGTGTTAAAGGATCATATCAGTTTTTGCGACATATCACTAGTACCATTGACCTTTTGAGACTTTAAGCTTTAAACTTGTTTACCTAGATTGTCGATATATTTGTCCACTTAAACTTAGACACATTTCTCAATTGTTCCAAGATATCTTAGTTAGAATTATGAAACTTGACTTAACTATGGTTCCCATCTCAGAATATACTCCCGTACAAGATTCCCTAGATTTCATCTTACAGGTGAGTATAGCGTAATTGATATCTGTATCTGGGTTGTGCGAGACCTTGAGAGCTCAGGTTAGTACCATCGTATCGACAAAGAGATGAAGGCTCGACTTTAAGGTGTGTTCCACTAAAGGAATCTTTTAAGCACTGCAAATGATTCGATCTTTCGATACTTTTTAGTTTTGCAAGCAGTTTAGGGGTTTTTTTTAGCAAAAGCATTATAGAAGTTCTAGGCTATTGCTTCTGCAAAATCAGAAGAACTTGTATAATACCCCAGATATCAACTATCTATAAAGACCTCGTATCTCAGAATCAGGCAATCTCTCAAACGAAATTTCAGAGTACTAAGTCCATATATCTGAGAGATGTTAATCCACAAGTTTAAGCAGTTGTAAAATTTAGTTTATATCTCAGAAACAATTTACTGAACGCGTAAAGCCTATCGACACATCCACAGTAAGACTTGTTTATCACTTTTTAAACTTTACATTTCTTTAGCATACTGTGATAGTCCACTGATGTACTATCATTTCCTTTGTGACACAAAATTCTTTTTGTCTTTTTCAATGTTTTTGTACTTTTTGATTTTTCAAATGTTTTTGAATTTTCAACTTTTTCATATGTTTTTGTATTTTCTCAAATATTTCTCCCCCTAAAATCAAAAACATATTTTTGTATTTCAGTTTTTAAGAAATACTAATCTAAAAGATATACAAACCAATATGGATCATGTGAACTCGCCGTCCGATCCATATTCAACCTCTACTTCCACACCTGTCAACAAATTTTTAATACTGTTAAGTATGAGATAATTAAATCTTGTTAAAGGAAAAGCTTTGGTATAAAAATCAGCTTTTTGTTCATCGGTGTGATTTTTTTCTATTCGCACCAACTTCTTTTCGTAGCAGTCACGAATGAAATGATAACGAATTTCTATGTGTTTAGTTCATAAGTGATGAATAGGATTTTTAGTGATGTCGATTGTTGCCTTGTTATCCACATATAAAGGCGTATCAAGAAATTACAATCCAAAGTCCCTCACCTGTTGTTGAATCCAAAGGATTTGAGAACAACAGCTGGAAGCAGAAATGTATTTTTCCTCACAGGTAGAAAGAGAGACCGTGGTTTGTTTCTTGCATTGCCACGTTACTAAGCGTAATTCAACTTGTCCACCCCGAAGTCTGAATCAGCGTATCTCGTCAGATCAAAATTATCGTTCTTTGGATACCACAAGTCGGTGCTTGGACATCCCTTCAAGTAACAGAAAATTCGCTTGACTATCTGCATGTGTGACACGTAGGGAGTGGACTGATATCTCGCGCAAAGGCAGGTAGGATACATGATACCTGGGCGAGATGCCGTCAGATACATCAGAGATCCTATCATCGTCCGACAGAGTGTATCATCCACTTTGGTTCCTGTTTCGTCGATGCAAATTCCATGATTCAGCGCCAGAGGAGTCAAAAGCGGCTTCGAGCTATCCATTTCAAACTTCTTCAGAATATCGTGAACATATTTCGTTTGATGAATGAATATGCCGTCTGGTAACTGATCGACCTGTAATCCGAGGAAGAATTTCATTTCGCCCATAGAAAGACATCTCGAATTTCTTCTTCATGATCTTTTCGAAATCTTTGCAAAGACTATCATCCGTTGAACCAAAGATGATATCATCCACATAGATTTGTACGATGATTAGATGGTTTCCGACTTCTTTGGTAAACAATGTACTATCCATTGTGCCTCTTGTAAAGTCGTTTCCAACGAGATGTTGAGATAACGTCTCGTACCAAGCTCTTGGGGCTTGATGTAATCCGTATAAGGCTTTGTCTAGGAGATAAGCTTTATTCTTGTTCAGCGGATCGACGAACCCCGGTGGTTGGCCGACATATACTTGTTCGCGTAGCTTACCATAGAGAAATGCGGATTTCACATCTAACCGGTACACCTTAAAACCTTTCCAAGCTGCGAACGCAAGGAAAATGCGGATTGACTCTAAACGTGCAACCGGTGCATAGCCTTCCGTATAGTCAATACCTTCTTGCTGCTGGAAACCTTTGACAACCAACCGAGCTTTGTTTCTAACAATCACACCTCGATCATCCCTTTTACACTTGAAGACCCACTTCGTGTCTATAGCTTTCTGCTTCGGTGGTAAATCGACAAGCATCCAGACTCCCAGTTTCTCAAACTGTAACAGTTCCTCTTGCATTGCTATCACCCAGTTCTCATCACCCAGAGCTTCATTCACAGTCTTTGGCTCTATTTAAGATATGAAACATGAATCGTAGCAGTAGTCTTGAGTAGGAGCAACTCGGGCATAGAAACAACTTAGTGCTTTGTTGATTTGGCTTCTAGTTCGCACACCAGTTTGTAATTCACCAATAATATTCGTTGAAGGATGATATGAGTAAGATCGTGGCATTTCTTCGCTAGGAACATCAACCCAGCTTTGCTGATTTGTAATATTCAGATCAACAATCAATTCCACATTAGAAGCACTAGATGTAGCTTCATTTTGATTTCTCGGGCTAGCAGATTGATTCAACATGTTGGATATCTACTCGGATTCTTCATCGGAAGAAGATTCTCCATCATCATCGAAAGCCAGAGCTTCATCGGAGTCAGAATTCTGATTCTGAGAAATAATGAGCTCTATAGTTGCATTTCCTGGTTCAGTGGAAACATTTGCTGGAGTTGTAGTAGGTTCTGCTTCAGATACTTGTTCAACCAGAACACCACTATTACTCGGACCTACACAAGAAGACGAAGTACCCAACATGGGTTGATTAACCACAACTGGCCTTAGAATCTGTTCTTGGTTTGCCGACTGTTGAAGATAATAAAGCGCTGCGAGTTCTTCATCAGACGGTTCTTCCGGCAAGTCGAATGACTTCCACAAATCTTGGTAATTGAACAACCACGTATCACCTTTTTTCTGAATAGGAGTTGTGTACCGAAAGAAATCTACGTGGTGTGCTTCGATCACTTTTCTCAATACGGGAACATAGACTCTCCTAAGCGGACTAGCATACCCGAAAAAGAAACCTTCAAGCGATTTGGCATCAAATTTGCCATCTTGATCAATCACTGTACATGGTGCACCAAATGGCTCTAGATATTTCAGATTTGGTTTCCTTCGGTTGATCATTTCAAAACATGTCTTTTTAGTCGGTTTGACAGTTAAGACCCTGTTTAGTGTGTAGCATGCCGCTGCAACCGTCTCACTCCGGAAGCTAACAGGAAGTTTTGAGTCTGCAAGCATGGTTCTTGCTGTTTCGATCAGAGTTCTATTCTTCCTCTCAGCTACGCCATTTTGTTGTGGAGTAAACGATGCACTGAATTCGTGCAGAATCCCTTTGGCGTTGCAAAACTCTTTCATCTTGTTGTTCTTGAATTCCGTGCCATTATCGCTTTGAATCCGTCTGACAGGCAAATGATATAGATTTTCGAGCTTCTTGAAAAGAACCACCAGATTATCAAACATTTCATCCTTTGATTCTTGAAAGAAAACCCAAGAATATCGAGAGTAGTCATCCGTCACGACCAAGCAATATAGATTTCCAGAAATACTTCGTACATTTACCGGTCCAAAAAGATCCATATGCAGACGTTCAAGCGGCAGCTTAATAGAATTCAGAATCTTCTTTGGATGAGATTTCTTCTTCTGCTTCCCTTTCTTGCATTCCAGACAGTGCTCTGTCATGTGGAAGCTTCGAAGATTCATCCCTCGACTAACTCGTTATGAACCAGAAAATTCATTTTTCTCAGATGTATGTGTCCCATTTTTCTATGCCATAATATTGAATCTTTCTCCGTGGCTTTAGTGACAAAACATTGTGCTGATTTCGATGATGTTGTAGCAGTGCCCATATCTAAAACATAAAGATCGTTTTCGCGCGGAGCACGCATGAGAATCTAATCATCCGGAATTTTGAAACCCGGCTTTAATATCATGCACTCTTTGTTGTTGAATTGCTTGTCGCAAATCTGCGAGATACTTAGAAGATTGTTCTCTAGCTTAGCAATGTAATTCACACGATCAAACGATACAATGCCACTTGAGAGTTTTCCTTCGGCGACGATCCTTCCTCCTTGATTACCGGCATAGCCAACATATCCACCATTTATAGCTTTGATGTCGAACAGAAGAGCTTTCATCCCTGTCATGTGTCTTGATGCTCCACTATCTAGAATCCACTTTGAAAAAACGGATCTCTGGAGCCCTTGCACATATTAGCATTCAGTTGAAAAGCACGACCCAAGCCTTCTTGGTCTTGGGTTTGGGATAAAAAGCTTCGTAATCATCCTCATAATCTTCATCTGAGCCTCCACTGTCATTTTCTTTTTCAAAGTTAACTTTCTTTTTACCTTTTGATGATTTGATACCAATTGAGGATTTAACAGTTTCAGTTTTGGTCTCAGATTTTGACTCTTTGTTGTTACCAGTCTTAACAAGCTTTAACTTAGTAACTTCAGATGTTGATGACTTCTTTTTAGCAATCCAGGCTTGTGATTTTACTTGTGCCTTTTTTATGTAAAACCTTGATTCATTTGACTTAGAAGTTTCACCTTTTTTGAAAGTTGAGTTTTAAAATTTAGTTTTAGGTTTAACTTCAAGTTTAGATTCATTTCTTTTCAGAATTGTGACAGGTTTTACAAACTCTCGTTGCTTAGGCTTTTCAACATCTGAACTTGTTTTTCTTCGAGGATAGACCGGCTCAGATTTCAGACACTTGCGTGCAATGTGACCAACTTCATTACATTTGAAGCAAGTCCGATCATCATGAGAATGTCCACTAGTGGGTTTTACACCACTACGGCTTTGGCCTTATCTCGAAGTTCCTTTTCTTTCTTAAACTCATCGTTTTATTGCTTTCCAATCAAACTTTCTTCTTGAACCGTGCTTGTCCCATAAATGAATGTCATGTTTTTATCTTTGTATTCGCGAAATGGTGACATTTTCTTATTTGGTTCTTTTTCAACATCTAAACCCAGCCCTGCTCTCCTATGTTCCGGAAAGTCACCACCATTCCTTCGGTAGTTGTTTCTTTTAGGTTTAGAGTAAAATTTCTTTTCATTGATTTCCAAATCTTCTGATGAAACCTCAACGAGTTTGAAGAATTTATCAAGTTGATCTTCCTTCATATTCCGAATCGGAAAGCTATCGTCAAAGTATAGTCTATCAGAATCCTTAACTTTGTACATGACAACGTTAGGATCATCAGTTAGGCTATCTTCCGATGATTTATCGTCATCTTCGGATTGTGAATCAGAATTGTTCGAACTCGACATAGCTGCCATCATCAGATTCATTCAAAACATTATCAACAACTTGCTTAACCACTGCTTCGCCATCATCACTCGTGTAAGTTATATCAATGTTCTCAGGCAGCTCATTTTTCTTTCTTCAGTTAAAAGTTCAATGTTGAGCGCCTTTTCCATCCCCTCAGCCTTTTTGCGACAATACTTTCCGCATAGGGGTGGTGGAACATTGGTATAGTCTCCACATTTCTTACCTTTGGCTTTCTGAACATTTTCTTCCGATTGAATCGTTGGAAGAATGTGATCGATGACATAGGCATTCGTGGTATAGCTCTTTAGAAGCTGTCGAACCCTTTCGGTTTTGATTTTCATGTCTTGTAGCTCTTGTTTTACTTCAGCAACGTTGTTTACATAAACGTTAATAGCTTTTTGTTTTTCCATTAAAGTAGCTTTTAACATTCTGATAGTATCATCTTGTTCAAAGTTATTTCTATCAAGCCTACCATAATCATCTTTCATTTTGTTATAGGCCTCCTTCATTGTGCGATAATCGTATTTGAAATTATTATTATGCACATTGTTCGGTTATGATCTCATCACATTGAACACATGGTTCAGTACATTTCGTACATGGTTTCTCAACCTTGACGACTTGTACTTTAACTTCCTTTTCTACAACCTTTACCTCTGGACCTACCTTTGTAAGATTTGCCATCATAGCCTTGTTGGCAATATCTGTGAGGTTTTCTTCATTCATCTCTTTGATTATGTTGATCACTTCTTCGATCTCGGGCTTTTCCTCAGCAACACTCTCTGAAGATGTCGTTTCATCAAAACAACCTGCAAAACTAGTAGATATGTTAGGGGAAAGGATATCCTGCATCTTTGTTTGCTGATAAATTTCCTCCATTTCTGCTTGTTGCATATATTCTTCTAGTAATGCACTCTCCATGGCTGCATCCTCAGCAGATGTATCTTCTACGATCTCGGCCATAAGAGCAACATCGATCTTCTTGGCAATATAAGAGTTCCAATCAAAACCGTCATGTTCATTTGAAGCGACCATTGCCTTTTCAGTGTTGTTGTTGTTTGGTTTCTCTTGGATTTTGACTTGAGTCTTCTTTGGGAATGGCTTGTACTGAAGTGATTTCTTATAGTATTCGTTGCCACCTCCAAGTGGACTTTGGTTGCCCGTTGCCTCTGGGTTCTTGCATTCTCTCTTGAAATGCCCTTTCTGTCGGCATCTGAAACAAGTGACTTTCGTTTTGTGAATCCCAATTTGTTGCTTGAGTTCCCAATATCTCTGCTGGTTAGTGCAACAAACTTAGTAACCCTCCGAATGATCGATGCTAAGGACCATTTGATGTCCATCAGCTCAAGTTCTTCTTCATCTAAGACTAAGACATAGACATTATGCACTAACACCATGTGTAGCCTTTCTAGTGGAAGCTTAATCGAGTTAAGTAACTTTCTTGGGTGTGATTTCTTATGTTGTTTCCCCTTTTTGCAGCTAACACAATCATCTGATAAATGAAAACTTTTGAGATTCACCTCTTCCACTAAGTCGTTGTGCACCAAATAGTTCATCTTCCTTAAGTAAATGTGACCCATCTTTTTGTGCCATAAAATTGATTCCTTTTCAGTGGCTTTGGATATGAAACACTATCCTTCCTTTGAAGTAGTGGATGCGATGCTCATGTCCAAGACATATAAATCGTTTTCTCGTGGAGGGCGCATGAGGATCCACTCCTCAGGAATTACAAAACCCGGTTTAAGAATAAGACACTCCTTGTCATTGAAATGGGTTGTGAACTTCTTGTCACCGATTTGCGAAATGCTCAGTAAGTTGTTCTCGAGCTCAGCAATGTAGTTCACTTTGTCGAATGATACCACTCCGTTTGTAAGAATACCTTCTCCCACGATCCTGCCGCCTTGTGTTCCGGCAAACCCAACATAACCTCCCCTGATAGCTTTTACATTGTATAGCAAACTAACATCCCCGTCATGTGCCTAGAAGCTCCACTGTCCATAATCCACTTTGAAATGTTAGACCTCGGAATCCCTTGCACATATGAAAAACATATTACTCAAAAAGAGAGACCCAAGCCTTTTCGGTCTTGGGTGGGATGGCAATGTCGACCTTTAGAACATTTGCAGTTTTGATTTCCTTTTTAACTTCAACCCACTGTTCAGTCTTTGCTTCTATTTTATCTTTTGCTTTGACTGGAACATTGGTTGATTTTGTGATCACAGGAGATGGTTTTGTTTTTTGCTACCCAGGTATGTACCTTAGAAAATGCCTTGTTGATGTAAAGATTAGATTCCATCTTTTCATTTTGCTTTGATGGTTCACCAACTTCATAGTTTGAAAAGATTTCAGTTATTGGTTTGATATTAGGATTGGAATCATCATTTCTTTTCAAAATCTTTGTGGGTACAAACTCTGGACCCTTTTCTTCTCATCTACTGTGAATCTCCTTTTTCCATGAACAGGTTTTGGACGACTTTGAGAACATTGCCGAGCAATATCTCCAACATTGTTACATCTATAGCACGTCCTGCTGTTGTTTCCGACAGATTGTTCTAAAGCCTTTTCACGGAGCACGAACGAGCAGGGCTTCGCCGCTGGTCTCCAAAAACAGCATCCTAACACAAACACCTAAGACACCTATTTATACTAGACACAACTCGCACCAAAGTGACCTGGGTGGATTTCGTACGAAATCTATCATTTTCGTACGAAATCACTACTAAACAACTAAAACATCATATTTGACACTTGCAAAGCCCTAATTACATAACTGACACATCCTAGACGTAGGCAATAGACATTAGTGCACCAACAGGGTTAGAATTTAGTACAATGGCGAAAAGCGTAAAAAGCGTTGGTGTCGTAAAAACTTTTATTTTTGTGACATTTATTTGAACGAAATACTTTCAAACAAGATTTTTGGAGAACTTGTTTAGTTATTTCAAGAACTATGTTTTATTTCTTTTTTTTTTTTCATTCGTCACAAGTTTGAAGATAACCGAGCTTATTACTAAAACAATAGGGTTTGAATGAAAAAGGTCTTTGGTGGGTGACAGGTGATTGTTTTGTGGGTTTGGAAATGAAAAGGTTTAGGCTCCAAAGGGTTAACTAGAGGAGTTTTCTGGTGGGGGAATAAAATGAGAGAAAATAATGGTTATCAATAAAAATGGGTTAGTCTTAATGCCTCCATCATTTACTTACTTGGTTTAAGTTGGTAAGGACCGGGAATGTATTGTCTTGGCAAGTTCTAGAGTCATAAGAACCAAGCGAGCTTTTCACACAAAAAACAAAAAGTGAGCATTTAGTTAAAGATGTATGCAGCTGTGCTCGGTAAAAGCTCAAAACTCACTTATTGTGGAAAATAGATTTATAGTGCAAAAATGCATATATAATCAAATTTTAAAAGGATTTGTGATGCCTTTTTATAATTTTCTTATATAGTTCTTTTTATCACGACGCTAGCGGTTGTAAATTTTTAAAAACATAACTTTTTATAACTTGTTATTCCCAAATTAAACCAAGATAAGTAAAAAAATGAAATATTTTGAAAAGATTTGGGGTGATTAGCGGTTCCATTGTGAGTTTTGTGTAAGGCCTGTTATTAGGACTTACAAGATTCAAGGTTTTAGCACCCTCCCATACTTAAATTACACATTGTCCTCAATGTGTCCAAAAATAAGTTTTTCGGTTGATTCGAATGTGTAAAAGCGGGTTAAAAACTTTACACGACCCCGGGTTAAAAATTACACATGTCCAAAAATAAGTTTTTATGTTACTGGGCATCTGGCCACAGTCTCGTGGTCAGATTGCTAGTATCAAAACTTTACAGAAGGTCGACCATGGGGCGTGTCCAGTGCCACGACCCGTGGTCAATTACCTATAGAAATACCTTTCTGCAGATCTCTTGGGCACGGGGGCGTGTGGGGTGGGCACAACCATGTGCTGCACATGCTGAAATGTTGGAAAATTTGTCGGGAGGCCCTGTTTACGTGCATGGGGTGCTGATTTTACGTCCATTTGGAAATTTTCATCTTTTGAGCATGATTTATCCCTGAAATGTAAAAACTAAACTAGAAAACATGAAAGTTAAACTAAATATATACTACGGATAGTTCCGCGGAATGCCTCCGTGGTGCGCCAGGCTTACAAGGGTCCTTGGCTAGACCCAAAGCCAGTCATATGTTACCCGAGCGGGGTGTCTCACATCCCGTGTTGCACCGTCAGATAGCATCATCCAGGCTTGAGTCTATGACTTTCATGTAGTTGATCGGGTCGTCCTCTAACCTTTGTCCTACCCCAAACTTTATTTCCTTGTCTCCTACCCTCAATGTTAGTTTTCCCTCGCTCATATCTACCATGGCTCGAGCGGTAGCAAGGAATGGTCGACCAATATGAGGGGGACTTCGGTATCTTCATCCATGTCAGTATAACAAAGTCGGCCGGAAAGACAAATTCTTCGACTTTTACTAAGCGATTTTCGATGACACCTTAGGGGTATTTAACCGATCTATCTGTAACACCCTGACCGCGTAAAAACAACAAACCGCGGTGGAAATGTCAGGGAGTCACGTTAACAGATTGTTTCAACAACACGTGGTAATTAAAGTTATGTTTTATTGAATATTGAAATTCCATAGTTACATTATCTTGTAAATTAAAACAACTAAATAAACTATTGTCTTTCATATTTTAAGGCACTAAGTTCACGTCCGATCCTAAGTGAGCATGCATCAACATCAAGCATTGTTCCCTAAAACATATGTGAAAACGAGTCAGCAAAAATATGCCGGCGAGTACATAGGTTTTGTGAGTGTGTCAAATTCATGGCCTTGAATATGTATTTGCAATACCTCGTCAGACTACTAGAGTCGTTAGTTGAAAATTGTGTTATCAAAAGGTATTTGGTATTGCAATAATAAGTAACCAACTAAAACAAGTTAGTTATAGTTTATAAAAGACTTGTAGCCATGAATCTTGACCAAAACATTTGTTTTGTAAATTCGAGTAGTAAATCGTCTTGAAGAAACTTTGTATGGTTTATATCTTTAATTGAAAATCGTTGCGTGTCATTGTTGAAAACCTTTGTTCCAAGTGATGCAAATAACGCCACGAATGTAATACGATAAAAGCACTTATATATAGGAAGTACCAGCGGCGTATCCATCATGCTTTTATCACATTACACACGTACCGTTATCTAAACCACTTACCATTGTCCATTGTTCGTGTCATAAATCATTCGCCATTGTTCGTGTCATAAACCAATTGTTCATAGTCCGTGTATACAAATCGTCCTTGTTTTTAATTGTGAAAACTTTTGGTCGTTTTGGTGAATACATTCAAACCTGTGTTGACTCGTCTATACCACCAAAGGGTATCTTTAAATTGCAATAACAAACCACCAAAGGGTTTGTTAAAGTAAACAGTTTTGGTCGTTCCCCAAACTTCCCCACAAACACCGGGAACCTTGGTAACGTGATTGTCAGTCCTATGGTACCATAACTTACTACTGGTTGGCTTGGCCAAAGCTAATGAATGTTATTCGTGTCATGTGTATAACGCACCAACAAGTTCGTTCACATTATTGAAATCGTCGTGTTTATATAAACCATAGTTTTTGAAATTTGAAAACTTGAAAACAATTTAGCACATATGAATCACCCCAAAATATTTGAAAAAACATAAAAGAGGGGAGCTATGTACTCACTTGGGGTTGCAAAATAACCTTGAATCAAAGATTAAACAAGCTCAAATGTCCGAGAAATCAAGCGTTTCCTAAAATTGGGTAACTATGTAAATGTCGGGACTTTAATTGGCGGATCGGATAGAATGAGGTCTTGTAAACAAAATGAGTGTTGGAACTCATATGAAATGGTTTAACAAAGTTAACATTCTGATTTCGAATGATTCCTAAGTCCTTTTGACCCGTCATGACTCGTTAAGGTAGTTTACGCTACTTTAACGGACCATTTACGTAAAAACGTGCTCGGATGGTTAGATATGTGTTATGATAAGTCTAATATGCCAAAACATGTTTAATAATGTTGTAACATCAGATTATATGTCAAAACATTGGTTACATAGGCTTAAAATCGATTTATGCGCAAAATGGGCGTTTTGGTTATTTATAAAGGCATAACTAGCGACTTAACATAGTACTAACCAAGCGACGTGACCATAAGGTATAACCTCAGAGGGTTATTCCCTATACAACTATGGTCACAAATATGTGTTTGGTCAGATCCTAAGATTGACCAAACGGATCGGATTCAAAAGTCAAAGCGGTGGTCAAGACCGCTCAACTAACGAACCTAAACAAGCACTAAACTAAAAGTGACGAGTTAGACATGTCAAACATGTCTAATTAAGTTTATAAAACTGATTTGGTATCAAAACAAAGTGTTTTGATACCCGAAAATAGTTCCGTCGTATAATGCGCATTTTGCGCCATATTGACCGAAACTTTGACTCGTCACTACAACTAGTAACGTGGTAAGTCAGTAGGTATGATCACTAAGGATCATAACCATCGTGATTACGATCACGTTGAAAAGTTCAATTAAACTTGGATTTGACCAATTAATGGTCAAAGCCGAAAGTTAGACAATGTTTGACTTTTAGCTTGAAATAGCTAAAAGCAATGAAAAAGACAAAGGATGAGATCTTACTTGTGTTTAGGAACACCCAAGATCTCAGAGAACTCAGTAGGAGGCCTCCAAAAGGATGGAAGCAAGCTCCAAGAGTATGGGAGGAAGAAGATGGAAATGAGCAAGGAGAAATGGTGAAGATCAAGACTATTTATACTAATCTTGGAGCTCCCAAATCATGTCAAGTGTTGATCCAGGTGTTAAGGCACGGATTAGTGTCCCTCCAGGTGTCTAATGCAGGTTAAAGGTGGCATAGATCGCGACTTGGTGGCCAAGGAAGTTAACAAGAAGCTGCGACCTTGATTTTATGAAGGTTCTGAGCTGGGGAACCCTTATGGACCGTATGGGGTTAGGCCTTACGGTCCATAAGGCCCTTGCAGGGGTAGACGTTTAAAAAATTGGCAGAAATGGCCCCTGAACTTGTTTTCGTCGTGTTTTGGCACTTTTAACACCCGTTAACCCCATTTTTAAGCTCCATAAGGATGAATAAACATAGGGAACTTGAAATATGTTAAAAAATGTCCCGGGTGTTGGTTCGTTCAGTCGTACGGTTGCGGTTTTTGGTTAATTACGTCGGAAATCGTAACAAACGCGCAAATGACTGTAAACGCGTAACGAATGATATTTTTGCATTCCAATCATTAAAATACTAGATTTTAATGATTACAAAAATTTTTGGATGTGCGTACATGTTCCCGATAACGATATACGCGAATCGGCATAGTTTCGCAGAATTTGCAAAATAGCCCCTGAAGTTGCAAAAGCATGTTTTTGCCATACCGAAGCCCTTGAAACTTATTTCTAAGTTATTTACAGGGTATTTAGTGTATGTTTAGCTTATTTCATTGTTCCGGAGTGTACGACGCATTAAACTGATTACGTTTGCGTAATAGTTTGCGATTTCACTTCTAGAAGTTGTTTAATAGTTCGGAATCGTGCAAGAATTGAATACGTGCAATTGTCATGATAAAAATACAATCTCGGAAATAAAACACAAAATTTTCATTGATTGATAATTCGTTCGGAATCGTTACACAATCGGATCACCAAAAATGTTACAGTCTCCCCTACTTTAGGAAATTTCGTCCTGAAATTTAATTAGAGGAAACTTGCGGAAACAGATGTGGGTATTTCGCTTTCATTTGATCCTCTCATTCCCAAGTAAATTCTGGGCCACGTTTGGATTCCCAACAAACTTTGACTATTGGAATTCGTCTGCGCTTGAGTTTCTTGACTTCACGGTCCAAAATCTCCACGAGTTTCTCGACAAAGTGCATAGTGTCATCAACGTGAATTTCGTCAAGAGGGACATGAAGATTTGTGTTGGCTAAACACTTCCTTAGATTGGACACGTGGAATGTTAGGTGAACGTTCCCAAGTTTAGGAGGTAGCACAAGTCGGTAGGCCACCTTTCCGATTCTTTCAACGATCTTGAATGGTCCAACGTATTGTGGTGCAAGTTTTCCTTTCTTTCCAAATCTGACCACTCCTTTCCAAGGGGTTACCTTGAGTAGGACATGATCACCGACTTGGAATTCCAAGGGCTTGCGTCGTTTGTCCGCATAACTCTTTTGACGGCTTCGAGCTGTCAGAAGGTTATCGCGTATTTTCTTGATTTTGTCTGTTGTGTCATGAATAAGTTCAGGCCCAGTAAACTGAGACTCTCCAACTTCATTCCAACAGACAGGTGAACGACATTTTCGACCGTATAAAGCTTCGAAAGGCGCCATGTTAATGCTGGTGTGATAACTATTGTTGTAGGAGAATTCGATCAACGACATATGCGAATCCCAACCACCAAAGTCGATCACACACGCTCTAAGCATATCCTCCAACGTTTGAATTGTTCTCTCGGGTTGTCCATCCGTTTGAGGATGATAAGCAGTGCTCAGATTTAGTTTGGTTCCCATAGCAGTTTGCATGGTCTTCCAAAAGTGAGATGAGAACCGAGCATCTCTGTCAGATATGATGTCCAAAGGAACACCATGACGAGATACAATCTCATCGACATAGATCTTGGCGAGTTTGTCAGCAGAGTAATCCTCACGAATTGCCAAAAAGTGTGCTGACTTTGTTAGACGATCAATGATTACTCAATAGCATCATGACCTCTAGATGTACGCGGTAGTTTATGATGAGATCCATCGCAATGTTCTCCCACTTCCAGACAGGAATTTCTGGTTGTTTGAGCAATCCAGATGGGCGTTGGTGGTCAGCCTTGATTTTAAGACAAGTTAGGCATTTTGATACATACAAGGCAATGTCTTTCTTCATACCCGGCCACCAATACTGGGTACGAAGATCCTTGTACATTTTGTCTGCACCAGGATGGATTGAATAACGAGACTTATAAGCTTCGTCCATCAATAAGGTGCGGAGGTTGTCTTGATTTGGAACCCACAAATGGTTCAAATAATAGAATAATCCTCGTTTCAATTTGAAGCTCAAGTTGATGTGGTAATTCACTACCCATCATGCCTTGTGTGGCACAAGTACGCTGAGCTTGAAGGATATGTGTCTGGATATCGGATTGAATTCGAACACAATGAAGCTTGACACGTTCCTTACGACTAAGCGCATCAGCCACGACATTCGCCTTACAAGAATGGTAGCGAATCTCGCAATCGTAGTCGTTTAAAAGTTCGACCCAGCGTCATTGTCTCATGTTCAGCTCCTTTTGATTGAATATATGCTGGAGACTTTTGTGGTTCGTGAAAACCACGCATTTCGTACCATAAAGGTAGTGTCTCCAAATTTGGAGGGCAAAAACTACAACACCTAACTCAAGATCATGAGTCGTGTAGTTCTTCTTGTGGACTTTCAATTGTCTTGAAGCATAGGCTATGACTTTATCTCGTTGCATGAGAACACAACCAAGGCCTAGGTTCGATGCGTCACAATAAACAACAAAATCATCGTTGCCATTGGGTAAGGATAGAATAGGAACATCGCAGAGCTTTTGTTTCAGAGTTTGGAAGGCTTCCTCTTGTTTGGGTCCCCACTCAAAAGACTTATTCTTTTGAGTCAAAGCGGTGAGGGGAACCGCGATCTTTGAGAAGTTCGCGATGAATCGACGGTAATATCCAGCAAGACCAAGAAACGGGCGAACTTCTGTGGGAGTAGTGGGTGTGTTCCAATCCTTAATCGCAGCGATTTTGAACGGATCCACATGTATACCTTGCTCGTTGACTATGTGTCCCAAGAATTGAACTTGTTTTAACCAAAACTCACACTTTGAGAATTTGGCATAAAGTTGTTCTTTCTTTAGTAGTTCCATAGTTAATCGAAGGTGTTGTTCGTGTTCGGATTGAGACTTGGAATAAATAAGAATGTCGTCGATGAAAACAATGATGAACTTGGTTAAATAAGGTTTACAAACCCGATTCATCAAGTCCATGAAAATAGCTGGTGCATTTGTTAAACCGAAAGGCATGACAGTAAACTCGTAATGACCATATCGAGTGCGAAAAGCAGTCTTGGGAATATCTTCTTCGAGCACACGAAGTTGATGATACCCAGAACGCAGATCAATCTTTGAAAAGTAACTAGCACCTTGTAGCTGATCAAAGAGATCATCAATGCGACGTCGGGGATATCGATTTTTGATCGTGAGTTTGTTGAGCTCACGATAATCGATACACATATGGAAAGATCTGTCCTTCTTTTTCACAAATAGGACAGGAGCGCCCCAAGGTGGATTGCTCGGACGAATGAATCCGTTATCAGATAGTTCTTGAAGCTGTTTCGATAACTCTTGCATCTCAGATGGTGCAAGATGGTAAGGAGATTTAGCAATAGGGTTAGTACCAGGTACTAGATCAATACGGAACTCGACTTGACGTACAGGAGGTAAACCAGGTAATTCTTCAGGGAACACCTCAGGATAATCACGAACAATGGGGATATCCTGAACAGTTTTGCTTTTGCCTTTCTCCTCTATGATATGTGCCAGGAAGGCAACATAGTTCTTTCGTAGGTATTTTCGGGCTTGGTTACAGGTCATGAGTTTAAGATTACTAGTGGGTTTCTCTCCACGAACTTCTAAGATTTTACCAGAGGGAAGAGGTATTCGAACTATCCTGTCAAAACAAATAACTTCGGCATGATGTTTGGTTAGCCAATCCATTCCAATGATGATGTCGAAGCTCCCGAGTTGCATTGGTGTGAGGTTAATGGCGAAAAGGTGGTTATTGAGGTTCAATTGGCAATCACGAATGACAGAATCTAGTTTAAGAGGTTCGCCACTAGTGATTTCGACTGTCAAGGGCTTTCCTAGTTTAGTTCTTGGCATTGAAAGCAATGGTTCAAAGGCTAAGGACACGAAACTCCTATCGACACCCGAATCGAAAAAAATCGAAGCATGATGATTCTTGACAAGGAACGTACCGTTAACGACTTCGTTATCAGCACGGGCCTCGTTGGCGTTAATGTTGAATGCTCGTCCACGAGCTTGATTGGCATTGGCTAATTTCGGGCAATTGTTCTTGTAGTGGCCCATCTAGCCGCAGTTAAAACAGGACCTAGGTGGAAAGTGAGGTCGAACGGGATTTGCTTGGGGCAGGGTTCTATGCAGCTTGGTTTGGAACAGATCGACAAACGTTGGCCAAGTGACCAAATCTTTCACAGGTCGTACATTGACGACATGGTTGATGAACTTGGTGGTGACCGTTGCACCAATTGCATAACGGTGCAGTACCAGCATAAGGTTTCCTCACAGGAGGTTGAGCTGGTTGGTTTTGAGGAGCTTGATTGGGTTGAGCGGCTGGAGCGGGTTGTGTAGTAACAGCGAAGTTCTGAGAAGCCTTACGCTTCTTTGATCGTTTGGAAGGCTCGGCTTTGTTTCCCTTTTGTTTCTCTTGAGTGGTTTTGGTGGATGATTTCTTATCGCCTTTGCGATGAAGGTTACCCTTTTTGACCTGAGACTCGGTCAAAGTTGCAGCTAGCTCAATGGCCTGTCGGACAGTGGTTGGGTTACTTCCAATAACAATGTCCTGAACAGGATCAGGCAAACCATCGATATATTTCTCAATCGCCTTAGCCAAAGGCGTCACCATCGATGGATAGAGTAAACTCAACTCCTCGTACCGGTCAGTATAAGCACGATGCTCACCACTATCCTGTTTGAGGTCATGGAATTCGTTTTCGAGCGCCCTCTGCTCATTAAGAGGACATAATTATTTCATCATCAGAGCCCTAAGCTCTTCCCATGTTTGAGCTAAGGCTACATTAGCACCTCTGTCTTTCATAATACCATTCCACAATGTAAGAGCTCTCTTTTTGAATACGCTCGACGCAAACTCAACTTTTCGCTCGTTTGGGCATTGCACATGACGGAAAGTACTTTCGAGGCTCTCAAACCATTGCAATAGCCAAGAGCTCCCTCAGACCCAGAAAACGAGAGTGGTTTAGCCGAACAAAATTGTTTATAGTTGCACGAAGCTGGTGCATTGTTATTGTTATTGTTGTTCGCTTGATTAAGTTGGGTCACGAGATTTGGGAGTACAGCAGCAATTTGCTGAGCGATAATGGCTGCCATTTTCGCATTTTGAGTTGTATCACGTCTAGGAGGCATTCTAAAAGAAAATATGAAGGAAGATATGTGAGATTGAAATAAATCAAGAGAGGTGTTGAAAATATTGACGGAATAAGGATGGTGGTCATTCGTTCGTTTCTCAAAACAAACAAATGACACACGTTGACTAATCAAAGTAAATGGGTCTTTATAATGCTTCGCGACGACATGATTTAGCCTATAAGTGGATATTCACCCCAGGAGTTCCCAGGTAAGAGTGACTGGTCCGATTAAGTGGATTTGTACAACACTCTAACCTTGGACAGAAAACTCGGGGTACAGGCACCCACCCTTCCAGATTGCATGTGTTCACATTAATAAAACCTAAACTTTGACGAGATTTTGAAAACTTAGAAGGCTTGAAGCCAAAAACAAATCATTTAAGGATAGATGATTGATTTTCAAAATGAGTTTGTAATTTGTGAATTTGTTTTGGTAACCACCTAAGGATAGGTGATAGTATTGTATTTCATGAATCTAAACGCAAGTAAACTCGCGTTAGGGTCCTAGGAACGTTATAGTCTAGGTCAAAGCATTACTAATAACCTAATTCCCTATAACCAGTGCTCTGATACCAATCTGTAACACCCCGACCGCGTAAAAACAACAAACCGCGGCGGAAACGTCGGGGAGTCACGTTAACAGATTGTTTCAACAACACGTGGTAATTAAAGTTATGTTTTATTGAATATTAAAATTCCATAGTTACATTGTCTTGGAAATTAAAACAACTAAATAAACTATTGTCTTTCATATTTTAAGGCACTAAGTTCACGTCCTATCCTAAGTGAGCATGCATCAACATCAACCATTGTTCCCTAAAACATATGTGAAAACGAGTCAGCAAAAATATGTCAGCGAGTACATAGGTTTTGTGAGTGTGTCAAATTCATGGCCTTGAATATGTATTTGCAATACCTCGTCAGACTACTAGAGTCGTTAGTTGAAAACTGTGTTATCAAAAGGTATTTGGTATTGCAATAATAGCTAACCAACTAAAACAAGTTAGTTATAGTTTATAAAAGACTTGTAGCCATGAATCTTGACCAAAACATTTGTTATGTAAATTCGAGTAGTAAATCATCTTGAAGAAACTTTGTATGGTTTATATCTTTAATTGAAAATCGTTGCGTGTCATTGTTTGAAAACCTTTGTTCCAAGTGATGCAAATAACGCCACGAATATAATACGATAAAAACACTTATATATAGGAAGTACCAGCGGCGTCTCCACCATGCTTTTATCACATTACACACGTACCGTTATCTAAATCACTTACCATAAACCAATCGTCCATTGTTCGTGTCATAAATCATTCGTCCATTGTTCGTGCCATAAACCAATTGTTCATAGTCTATGTAAACAAACCGTCCTTGTTTTTAATTGTGAAAACTTTTGGTCGTTTTGGGGAATACATTCAAACCTGTGTTGACTCGTCTATACCACCAAAGGGTATCTTTAAATTGCAATAACAAACCACCAAAGGGTTTGTTAAAATAAACAGTTTTGGTCGTTCCCCAAACTTCCCCACAAACACCGGGAACCTTGGTAACAGGATTGTCAGTCCTATGGTACCATAACTTACTACTGGTCGGCTTGGCCAAAGCTAATTATGTTATTCGTGTCATGTGTATAACGCACCAACAAGTTCGTTCACATTATTGAAATCGTTGTGTTTATATAAACCATAGCTTTTGAAATTTGAAAACTTGAAAACAATTTAGCACATATGAATCACCCCAAAATATTTGAAAAAACATAAAAGAGGGGAGCTATGTACTCACTTGGGGTTGCAAAATAACCTTGAATCAAAGATTAAACAAGCTCAAATGTCCGAGAAATCAAGCGTGTCCTAAAATTGGGTAACTATGTAAATGTCGGGACTTTAATCGGCGGATCGGATACAATGAGGTCTTGTAAACCAAATGAGTGTTGGAACTAATATGAAATGGTTTAACAAAGTTAACATTCTGATTTCGAATGATTCCTAAGTGCTTTTGACCCGTCATGACTCGTTAAGGTAGTTTACGCTACTTTAACGGACCATTTACGTAAAAACGTGTTCGGATGGTTAGATATGTGTTATGATAAGTCTAATATGCCAAAACATGTTTAATAATGTTGTAACATCAGATTATATGTCAAAACATTGGTTACATAGGCTTAAAATTGATTTATGCGCAAAATGGGCGTTTTGGTCATTTATAAAGGCATAACTAGCGACTTCACATAGTACTATCCAAGCGACGTGACCATAAGGTATAACCTCAGAGGGTTATTCCCTATACAACTATGTCAATAATATGTGTTTGGTCAGATCCTAATATTGACCAAACAGGTCGGATGCGAAAGTCAAAGCGGTGGTCAAGACCGCTCGACTAACGAACCTAAACAAGCACTAAACTAAAAGTGACGAGTTAGACATGTCAAATATGTCTAATTAAGTTTATAAAACTGATTTGGTATCAAAGCAAAGTGTTTTGATACCCGAAAATTTTTTCCGTCATATAATGCGCATTTTGCATTGACTGAAACTTTGACTCGTCACTACAACTAGTAACGTGGTAAGTCAGTAGGTATGATCACTAAGGATCATAACCATCGTGATTACGATCACGTTGCAAAGTTCAATTGAACTTGGATTTGACCAATTAATGGTCAAAGCCGAACGTCAAACAATGTTTGACTTTTAGCTTGAAATAGCTAAAAGCAATGAAAAAGACAAAGGATGAGATCTTACTTGTGTTTAGGAACACCAAAGATCTCAGAGAACTCAGTAGGAGGCCTCCAAAAGGATGGAAGCAAGCTCCAAGAGTATGGGAGGAAGAAGATGGAAATGAGCAAGGAGAATTGGTGAAGATCAAGCCTATTTATACTAATCTTGGAGCTCCCAAATCATGTCAAGTGTTGATCCAGGTGTTAAGGCATGGATTAGTGTCCCTCCAGGTGTCTATTGCAGGTTAAAGGTGGCATAGATCGCGACTTGGTGGCCAAGGAAGTTAACAATAAGCTTCCACCTTGATTTAAGAAGGTTCTGAGCTGGGACCCCTTACGGACTGTATGGGGTTAGGCCTTACGGTCCGTAAGGCCCTTGCAGGGGCAGAAGTTTCAAAAATTGGTAGAAATGGCCCCTGAACTTGTTTTCGTCACGTTTTGGCACTTTTAACACCCGTTAACCCCATTTTTAAGCTCCGTAAGGATGAATAAACATAGGGAACTTGAAATATGTTAAAAAATGTCCCGGGTGTTGGTTCGTTCGGTCGTACGGTTGCGGTTTTCGGTAAATTACGATGGAAATCGTAACGAACGCGCAAATGACCGTTAACGCGTAACGAATGATATTTTTGCATTCCAATCATTAAAATACTAGATTTTAATGATTACTCAAATTATTGGATGTACTTACATGATCCGGATAACGATAGACGCGAATCGGCATAGTTTCGCAGAATTTGCAAAATAGTCCCTAAAGTTGCAAAAGCATGTTTTTGCCATACCGAAGCCTTCGAAACTTATTTCTAAGTTATGTAAAGGGTATTTAGGGTATGTTTAGCTTATGTCATCATTCCGGAGTGTACGTCGTGTTAAACTGATTAGTTTGCATAATAGTTTGCGATTTCACTTCTAGAAGTTGTTTTATGAGTTCAGAATCGTGCAAGAATTGAATACGTGCAATTGTCATGATAAAAATACAATCTCGGAAATAAAACACAAAAATTTCATTGATTGATAATTCGTTCGGAATCGGATCACCACAAATGTTACACTATCGGCAAGTTGTATGCTCATTTTTGTGGGGCTTGGCTTTCCTAGCCCAAGTCGGTTAAACATGGATGCGGGCATCAAATTAATGCTACCCCCAAGAGCAACTAATGCATTTCGTATGGGTCGATGGAGCAAGGGATTGTGAAGCTCTCGGAGTCGATTTTCTTTTGGGGGAGTTTGTTGAGGAGTATTGCTGAGCATTCTTCACTTAAGTTGACCTGTTGTATTGTTTGAATCTTTCTTTTGTGGGTGAGGAAGTCTCTCATGAATTTAGAGTATTTTGGCATTTGAGTAACGACTTCAACAAATGGAAGATTGATATGAAATTGTTTTAGTAGGTTTATGAACTTGGTGAATTACTCATCGGTCTTTTGGCGAAGTAAGCCACCGGGATAGGGTACCTGGGGGGTTTTGGTTGGTTCGGAGTTTTGTGGGGTGGTTGTTTCTTGATGGGTTGAAGGTGGGTTTGATGGTTGTTCGGGTGGAAGATGTTGTGAGGGGGTGGTGGTGTTTCCACGGGACCTACTTTCCGGTTTCTTAATGTTATGAAGTTCACTTGCGCCTTCGTGTTGGGTTTGGTTCTGCTAGGTAATGTGCCTTGTGGTCTCTCGGAGAAACTTTGGGCTAGTTGACTTGTTTGTTTTCAAGGTTTTGTAGACTAGCCGTTGGTTTATGTCGGATTCCGTTTGTAGGAACCAATCGGAGTACCTGTTGTCGGTTTCGGAGATGAGGCGTGTTATGAGGTCTTCAAGCCTCTCCCGGCTCCCTTGTTATTGAGGGAAATTTTGTGACTTGTTTCTTGGTGGTTGTTGAAAGTTAGGTCTTTGATTTGGATTTTGTTGGTTACTACTATTTCCCAGTTCCCTCCAACCAAGGTTGGGATGATTTCGCCATCCCGGGTTGTAGGTGTTTGTTGGGGGACCCGATGGTCTAGGTCGATTATCTAAGTAGTTTACCATTTCCGTTTGATTTTCCATTTCTTTCATACAACTCCAATTTTCATGTGGCCCACCACACCCTTCACAAGCCATAACCGAGGCAGTTTTTGATATTTCTAGTTTTTTTTATTTTTGAGGATGAGGCCTTGATTTGGGCTTGTAAAGAGGTGTTTTCGTCTACTTTGTGGGCACCCGGAGCAATAGACTTTGAACCTCGGGGGCTTTGCCATTGAAATTGTTTTGAGCAATTTCCTCAATTTGATTATAGATTTCGGTTGGGCGTCTATTACCTAGGGGACCCTGGAGCTTGAGTCAAGTGTTTGTCTTGTGTGTGGCAACTATCCATTATAGAAAGTGGATACTTGTTGCCACACTTCTAGACCATGATGGGAGCATTTCCTTAATCGCTCCTTGAACCATTCCCAAGTTTCATATAAAGATTCCCCGTCCTCTTGCGAATAAGTATTCATCTCAGTCATTAATTTAGCGATTTTAGAGGGCGGAAAATATTTATATAGAAACTTTTGGGCAAGTTCATCCTAAGTGTTTACCAATCCACTTGCGAGGGTGTTTGGCCAAGCCTTAGCTCGGTATTTTAGCGAAAATGGGTACATTCGGAGTCGGATGGTGTCGTTTGATGCTCCGTTGATCCGGAAAGTGTCACATATTTCAAAGAAGTTGGTAATATGTAAATGGGGATCTTTATCGGGTAGGTCGTGAAAGGTGGCAGAATTTTGGAGCATTTGTATCAAGTGCGGCCGAAGCTCGAAGTTATTAGCGTCGACGTTCGGTGGGTTGATGGCGGCTCCAAGATTACCGACCGTAAGCCGTAGGTAATCCATTAAGGTACGTTGATCCGCCATTGGGATTTGCTGCCCGGAAGTATTCTTCTGATTCTTAGCTTTTAGTCTTTTTCTTAGAAAGCGTTTGGGTTCGTCTAGAGGTTCTTTTATGTCTTTATCGGAACTGGAGCTCATGCAGCGCGTAGAGATTTCAGGCCCTTCGATTGAGTTCTAACTCCTGAGATCAAAACGAAAAAAAACTGTTGATCAGATAATTTACCACGGCCCCGTGGTCAGTGGCCACGGCCCCATGGTCAAGGTTAAAGTTTTATGTTTTCTGGATCCTAGTTACTGGGGAGATGGGCACGGCCCCGTGTTGCACCTCCACAGCCCGTGGTCACTCTTCTATAACTCAGAAAACAAAACTACCAGTAAGAAAGATGGGCACGGCCCCATGTCTAACGAGGCACGGCCCGTGCTCAAATCTGCAGAAAGCGCAGAATTTGCTGAAAACAGAAAAGATGACAGTTAAAAGGTTAAAAATGATTAGGCCGTCGATTTTAAACTTTCTTAAAATCCTTGTGTCCCCAGCATCGGCCCCAAAAACTTGGTGCGTGTCGAGCGTGATATGATTTTATTAATATTTTAAGTCCGTTTTACGCATTTGTCAAGTTTTAAATTTATAAAACACGATATTGTACTAACACTAAACACACACACTAGGGCAAGTACACCCATCGCGAGCGTAGTATAGCGTTGATAAGATACCGAGGTCGCCCAAGGACACAAGAGCTTTTAATACCGGTTTATCGTCAGCGTCTAATCGATACAAATTTTTTTGATAAAAGTTTTGAAAGATAAAAGTAAATATAAAAATGAAAAGATAAATAAAAATTAAATACAAATAGACAAGATAGAATCACTTGGATCCAACCCCACTTTTATGTACCCTTTGATGATTTTCACCTTTTCAGACTTTTTAAGATATTATCTTAGTTATAGTAGTAGACCCCTCTTTTGAAGAAGACGTTACCCTCGACCTAGTGGTCTGAGTCAGCAGGGATACAATCCCAAAATATCGGATTATTGGAAGATAATTAAGTAAGTTATTAATGCGAAAAGTGGTAGGCCCCTCTTTTGAAGGCGACGTTACCTCCGGCCAAGTGGTTTGAGTCAGCAAAGATACAATCCCAAAGGCCGATTTAATGTTTTAATAGTAGTTTACATATGAGGGGTTCAAGCTATTCACACCCCCTCCATTTAATACCATGGGGTATTGAAGGAGGTCCTAGTAAACTTGAACCAAGGCCTTGCAGGATATATACACTGAACGAGACAAGAACTTTACCCAACCAGCCTTCTAACCCCCTTCCAAGTAGTTAACCCGTTCTTTATATAGACTGTAAAGACACGAATGAGCAAATCAATGACATCATGAAGAAATGGTTAAGAAAATTCACTTTCAACATAAGAAAATAGTTATTAAAGTCATTAATATATACCCAATTCAAAAAGTGCCGAAAGATTAAAAATCAAAAGTAATACATAAAAAAGTTGTCTTCACCAAGTGATGTAAGAGATTAGCCAAGCATGGCCTTTGTTTGACATGCACTCTTACGGTCAATCTTGGATCCCGAGACTACTATACACTCTAAAGATGGAACATGGATGATGGTGGTGGGTGTTGGTGTTGGTGTTGTAGTGGTGGTGGAATGGTTGCAAAGTGAGAGAGGAGTGGTTTGCCAAAGGATGCCTTTGTTGGGAACCAAGCACCCCTATTTATAGTTAGAATAGTGCCCGGCGACGGCCCCGTGTCCATTGGACACAGCCCGTGGCTACCCCTTTCTTTTCCTTCACTTATTGCAGCTGTCAGCAGAGGGCCCCACACGACCCCATGTCTCCTGGGCCCGACCCCGTAGTCAACTCTTTACTATACTATCAAGATTCTGCAAATCTAAGAGTTGACCATGCCCCATGTCTGTGTGAGCACGGCCCCGTGGTGGGCGTGGAAGCTTCTGTTTCTCTTGTCTGCAGGTATCAAGACTAACCACGGCCCATGTCTGGCTGGGCACGGCCCCATGGTCAGCTTCTATTTTGCTTGTTTTTGCTTTTGGGATGCTGCCTAGGGGTCGGGCGTGTTACTTATTCCTCCTTCTTTTATTTTATGTTAGTTTTAGCTGCTACTTTGCTTCTTTTGTTCTTTTAAGCTTATTTTGTCCTGTAAATTCAAAAGGAACAAAGAAACGTGCTTTTTCCAACATTAGTACTGAAAAAGGTTTTGTTTTATGCCTCGTTTGATGTAATTTATATGTTGCATTTTGTACACATCAGTGTTAATGGTTGGTTTAGACCTATGATTACCGAAAACGACTCGCCTATTGCTCCACCACCTCAAGAAAGATGATCCTTTGATTGTAAACCGAACTACATCAACATTCTACCTCATTTCAATGGTAGAACCCACAATGATCTGTATACACACTTAGCAGAATTTTCTGCTTTGGGTAGTACCATCGGGGGTCATGATTTCACTCAAGATGAAGTGAGGTTGAGGTTATTTCAGTTCTCGTTAAAGGACAAGGCCAAACAATGGTTTCTCACACTTCCAGCGAATAGTATTCACACTTGGGCATAAAAGTAACAAGTGTTTCTTGAAGAGTACTATTCTATAGCGAAGATCAATGTCGCGAGAGATGAGATTCGGTCGTTTCAGCAATTACCGGGTGAGTTATTGCATGAAGCTCTCACACGTTTTAAAGAGTTAGTTCGGACGTGTCCTCATCATCAAATTCAGAGATGGGAATTGCTTAAATGCTTCGTGAGGGGGTTGGATGCCGAAGAGCACAAATACTTGCAATCGGCAAGTAATGGGACACTACTGAATAATCATGAGGAGGATGACTAGGCAATATTGGAGAGGATTAGTAAGAACTCCAAGGTTGTAACACCCCAATCCCGTAATACAATAATACGCGGCGGAAATATCGGAGAGTCACGTTATAAAATTGCTCAGCCACAACTGGTACTAAAAGGTTTCATGATTGTTAATAATTTCAATACAAAGAATGCATATAACTTTCTTTTGTTTAAGGAAGTCTAAAGCCCGTATGCATTCCTATGTGTAGCATGCTTGAATAGTCGAAACCTTAATCATATGTGAAAACGAGAGTCAGCATAAAAATGCCGGCGAATACATAGGTTTTGTTAGCCAAGTAAATGGCAAAAAGTTTGGTATTTGCGATACGTTATCTTGGTTAAAATTTGTTTCAAAAGTGTTTTGTATATGGCAATATGATTATTACTAGGTAATTTTTATGCCATTGAAAATGTACTTCGATCTTTGTAAATTTGAAATCAGTCGTAAAACTTGTGAGTCTGTTGTTAGAAATCCATTTAAGGATTAATAATAACAACATTTAAATTGGTCATAACTCGCGTGAGTACTATTAGAAATCAAATCAATGATTTATAATGATACTTGGATATCCTTTGTAAGAATCTATCATATGAATATATAGAAGATTCTACAAGGATTTGGATAATCGTTCATTGAATCAACTAAACATAAAATCCTAAAGGGATTCGGATAACGCTACAAGAGTGATAAAATAAGAACACTTATATATAGGAAGTACCGGCGGCGTATCCACCATGTTCTTATTTTATTACACCTGTTTCTTTATCTAAATCACAACTACCACATAAACTTGTCACCAACTTGTAAACACGTATTAAAGTACACAATGAATCCAAACAAGGACTCCAATATTAGTACTTTAAACATCCAACTAGAATCTACTGTAAAGATAGATAGATGCAATAGGGATTTTGTAGCATATCAAACTATGCTTTGGAAAACATTACCACATCGGTAGCATATCAGACTATGCTTTGGTTAGCATTATCACATTGGTAGCATATCAAACTATGCTTTGGAAAACAATATCACATTGGCAGCATATCAAAATATGCCTTGGAAGTATATCGAAATATACTTCAAATGTGATTTAGTAGTATATCATACTATACTTTGGTACATAATATCACATTGTATCACAAAAATCCTAATTCCTAATGGTGATTCGGATAAGGCTACGAAGGATAATACAATAAGCACACTTATATATAGGAAGTACCAGCAGCGTATCCACCATGTCCTTATTGTATTACTCTAGTTTCGTTATCTAAATCACCAACAATCTACACATAAACCATAACCATCATCTTGTAAAGTATTTCTTAAAAATCTCACTATGAAGATAGGAAGATAGGAAGATCTAAGACTGTACTTCAAATATCCTATAAGAATCTAACTATGAAGATAGTTAGATCTTTTAAGGATTTGGATAATTATCGTGTTTTCATAATCAGAATAATACACATAAAAGCACTTAGTAAACACATATGTGCCATACATCGGAAAACAAATTGGTTACACATATGAATCACCCCAAAACATTTAAAAACAAAAAGAGGGGATCTATGTACTCGCCTGGGATTGCGTATAGATCTTGTTCAAATGGCAGAACAAAGCTCAAGGATCAAGAGTTCAAGTGTTGAAGTGGTTCCTAGTGTATCGGATACTATGTTAGCGTAACGGGACATTAATCAAGGAATCAGATAGAATGAGGTATTGTAAACCAAATGAGTGTTGGAACTCATATGATATGGTTTAACAAATTCTACATTCTGATTTGGAACCTATCATAAGTGCTTCTGACACGTTATGACCCGTTAAGGTAGTTTACGCTACTTTAACGCGTCATTTGCGCAAATGCGCATTCGGACGGTCTAAATAGCCCTATAATAAGTATTATATGCCCTAACATGTTTAATTATGTTGCCTAATCAGTTTAGGTGTCAAAACTTTGATTACATATGCTTAAAATGAAATTATGCGCAAAAGGGGCATTTTGGTCATTTTCCTAAGGCATATAAACTACCTATCATACAACTAACTAAACGAAGTGACCATAAGGTATAACCTCGGAAGGTTATCCCCTATACAACTATGGTCACCTAATATGTTTGGTCGGATCCTAATGATCGACCAAACGGGTCGGGTTTGAAAGTCTAAGCGGTTGTTTAGACTGCTTGACTTACGACCCTAAGTAAGCACTAAACTAGAAGTGATGAATTAAACATGTTAAAACATGTTTAACAAAGTTAGAAACTGTTTTGATATAAAAAAAAAGTGTTTTGATACCTGAAAATAGTTTCGACGCAAAATGCACATAAACGTGCATTTTGACAGAAGCTTTGACTCGTCACTTCGACTAGTCAACGTGGTAATCAGTAGGTATAGTCTCAAGGGGACTATAACTATCGTGATTACGCTCACGTTGCAAAGTTCAAACGAACTTTGATTTGACCAATTCATGGTCAAAGCTGAAAGTCAAACACTGTTTGGCTTTATTACTTGAAATAAATAAACAAGCATGAAAGAACGCTTACAAGTGTTCTAGGCTGGAAAAGGACTAAGAATGCTCAAGTATGAAGTCTCCAACTTAATGTGGTAGCCTCAATTCAGAGCAAGAGTGAAAAAGAATGAAGATGAGCAAGTTGGGATGAAGAAATTGGTGGCTATTTATAGGAGTTCTTGAATTGCAGGATTATTACATGTGGATTATGTGTTCTCCAAGGAATGATCTCCACCACACAAGTGTTAGGGACTGATTTGAGGACTTGTTGAACACTTAACTTGGTCCCCAAAACAGAGAAACAATCAAACAAAACAAGTTGCTACAGCTGGAAGCTGGCTGGAGAGTTTCAGTGAGCTGGGCATGCCTTACGGACCGTAAGGGTCTAGGGCATACGGTCCGTAGCCTTGTGCAGGGCTGAAGTTTCAAAAATTATAGTTTTGGCCCCTAAACTTGTATTTGACACGTTTTGGCACTTTTAACACCCGTTAACATCATTTTCAAGCTCCATGATAAAGTTAAAGTATATTTAACTTGAATTAAGCTCAAGAAAATGTCACGGATGTCGGTTCGTTTGGCTGGACGGTTGCGTTTTTCGGTTAATTACGACGAAAATCGCAACGAACGCGAAAACGACCCAAATTGCGAAACAAAGGGTATTTTTGTATTCCTATCACTAAAATACAATATTCTAGTGATTACAAGATATGCACGAAATCGAATACTTTCGCAGTTTTAACGCTTTTAGTCCCTGTGATCAAATAAGCGCATTTTCGCATACCGAACCCCTCAAAACTTATTTCTAAGCTTATGTTAAGGGTATTTAGGGTATATTTGGCTTATGATCTTGTTCCGGAGTGTACGTTGCTGTGCGAATCGGCAGACTTTTTCAGTTTTCCGCAAATAGTCCTTGTACTTGTATAAACATGTTTTCGTCGTCCCTAATCCCTTCGAAGCTTATTTCTAAGTCATGTGAAAGGTATTTTGGGTATGTGTAGTTCGTGTCCTCATCCTGGTGTGTATGTTAAATGGATTATGTTTAAGCATCGGTTATCGAATTACTTTTAAAGAAAAAGTTTTTGAAAGCCCGAAATTTTGCACAAGGGTTACAGTCTCCCCTACTTCAGGAAATTTCGTCCCGAAATTTATTCGAAGGAGACCGTAGAGTAATTGAAATGTCTGAAAGATAAGAAAATTGCTAGATCCCAAAGTTGCGGAGCATCATCTGGTGTTGGAAATTTTGGGGGATTTAAAATGTGATTTGAGATATTCAAAGTATCTTACGGTATTCAACCCTTTGAAACTTGTGAATCTTTAAAAGTGTAAATCAGTGTACAAAATTTTTTGGCATGGCACTATGTTATACTAAGCTCTTAGTGTAAATCCAAGCAAACAGAAGGGGGTGTACATTCAAGCCTTGTCCATACGTACACGGTTTCTAACGTCCCACGAAGTATATCCCATGTACCATGAGCATCTCATGCATAGGAGACGGGTCAACATACCTATGGCATCAAGATCGTCACCTTTAACACCATGATATACTCCCGGTCGGCTCGATTAGAGTTAATGAATATACTCGTCATCTTCCGTTGCAAATAATCACACAATTAACACATAATCACATAATGGTCCAAGATAACATAAAACCCTCAAGTGACTCTTGTAAGTTTCGAAGAATAACACAATAAGAACACTTATATATTGGAAGTGTTGGTGTAGAATGTCTATGTCTTAGTCTTATATCGAGTCTTTATAGATTAGAGTTGAATAGGCTAGAAAAATGATGTATTTATGTTAGATGGAGTCAAGTTCGCTCAAGATGAACATGTAAAGTCAAGTTCGGCCGAACTTCACTACCCACTAGCGAACTTGCATCCTTATAAATAGCTAGCATGTTGCTCTCATTTGTAACTTTGGCATTTCTGAGGCGAAGCTCTGTCAATTTGATGACTTGATGTTATATCAATAAATTGACGTTTAATTGACTAGTTCTTGTTATTTGGTAAACTTGTCATAATATTTCCGCTATTATGGACAATAGAGATCAAATCTAGGTTCCTATGCGTTGAGGATCGGTCCTACAAGTGGTATCAGAGCTAGAATAGCCTGATTTGATTGATATCAAGACAAGAAAACTTCTATTTGTACTCCATTCTTCTATTTTTCTTAAATGTTACACAAAAATGAAGAATTCACGGTCAAATTCTGTCCAATTTTGAATATGACATGTTAAATACAACATAGATAAACCCCTGAGAGTTTGGAGTCCAAAATCAAATGAATTGTTGTCAAAATTGTGCAAAAACCATGTTTTTCAAACACATCAGGATCGAACTTGTTAGCCAAGTTCGACCGAACTTGACGTAAAAAGTCACTTTTTGAGTGAGTTTTTATCAAGTTCGACCGAACTTGAGTGATTTTTGAAGAAATATAAGATAAGTTCGTCGGAAGTTGCAAAAATTTCATTGATATTTTATCAAGTTCGACCGAACTTGATAAAATTCAAGAAATTTAGCTAAGTTCGCCCGAACTTGCTAGTTTCCTATAAAATCTAATATACAAGTTCGCTCGAGGTTGTCTCAGTGTTATTTCAAATCATAATCAATAAGTTCGACCGAACTTGTGATAAATCCGAGAATTCTTCATTCTAACTACAAGTTCGACCGAAGTTGTAGTAAAACTAACTTTTCAAAAGTTTTAACGTGTTTTCAGTGTACGTGTCTTGATATTCGCAATGGATGATATTCAGAGAACGTATATGTCCGGACATCCAATGCTAATGTCATACAACAAGTTAATCTAGACAACGAGATGGCACGTCTGTTAAACCGCCAAAGTTAATGAGCATGGACGAGTATGAAGGATGGAAGGAGAAATTTACTTATTGGTTTCAAGCCATGCATTTCCAAGGCTGGGTGTCGATCGAGAGAGGCTATACTGTTCCGTTGGACGAACATCAGCAAGTACTAGAGAAGTACAAGTACACCACAATACAGAAAGATGAGTACATTGCTAAGAAAAAGATGATAAGCCTCATTCAACAATCTGTTAAAGAAGATATTCTGGTCTTATTGCCCGAGTATACTACTGCGAGAGATCTCTCGCTATCACTACAAAAGAAATACCAAAGCAGCGCAGAGATGATCATGAGTAAGAAAGCTCTCATCATGAAGGAGTTCGATATTTTCAACATGTTGAAGGGCGAGGCAATGAAGCTGATGATTGAGCGCTTCTATCATCTGAAAGTCCAAATGAGAAGACACGGTCTCGAGAAGACTGAACCAAAATACATCGATAAGCTTGCAGATGCGTTACCTGACGGAGAGTGGACTACTTATTTGATGGTTCTGAAAGAAAGTCCGAATTGGGAATTCTTTAAGTTGCCAACATTCATCGATAAACTTGAAGGTCATGAAATGGAACTGCTGAAGATTCCAAAGTCGAAGAATGATAACATTGTTCAAGATGTTGGTCTGTATTACAAGAACGGAATGCAAGATAGTATTTCAAGTCCAAAGATACATACAGTGTTCATTGCAAACATGAATTCTTCTCCACAGAATCAGAACCAATCATATCCACAATATGATCAAAGTCCACAAAGCTCTTCGTTCTCAAGCACAGGGTCAAATGCTTCTTATCAGATTCAAGCAAATCAGAATCAACAAACAAATTCTGATCCAAATGTGTACAAGTGTAACATTGCTATAAATCTAAACAATGTTGTTTCTGAGCAAGTTGCAAAACAACACATGTCACTTCTTGCTACTGTTCTAGAATCATACGAAAGTCTTGTAGCTGGAAAGATCGGCAATCCTAAAATTAACGCTGAAGACTACGATCAGGTGGACGAAGAAGAGCTTGAACTTATGGATATCAAGTGGTCTCTAACTTCTATCATTCGAAGGGTCACAAAGTTTGTTGCACTCACTGGCCGAGATACAAGAAATTCAAGCAACAAGCTAGGGTTCGACAAATCGAAGGTCACTTGTTTCAGATGCAGACAGAAAGGGCATTTTAAGAGAGAATGCAAAAATCCTGAAGCCACGGGCAATCAAAGTCCATTCGGTGGAGGCAACGAGTATTACAAGAAATCTCTTCAATACAAGCCTTTCCCAAAGAAGACACAAGTTGAGATCCAGGAAAAGCCAAACAGTAGTAACACTGATAAAGCAATGGTTGCTTCGAACGAGGATGATGGTTTCGATTGGAATTCTTATATTGGTAAGAAGACCGGAGTTGTATTGATGGCTGAGATCGTTGAAAATACTTCTGCCGAAGAAGCAGCAGCTCTAGAGAATATTCTACTGGAACAGTATCTGCAACAACAGGAGGAAGAGGAGTATCTTCACATGAAGAACAAAGGAATATTATCTCCTAACTCGTGTGATAGTTTTGCAGGACACTTTGATGGAAGTTCTCAGGAGCATGTGATCGAGGAGAAGTCGAATGAAGAAAGTACTGATGTTGTTCGAGAAGTAACTGCTGAAAACCTCAAGGACTTTGCAGATAAAGCTATCATGGCGAATCTAACCAAGGTAGGTCCAGAGGTAAAGGAAGTTGTTAAAGTGCAAGTTGTGGAGGTTGAAAAACCTTGCACAAAATGTACCGAGCCATGTGCTGAATGTGCCGAAAAATCACAAATCATCGCTGAACTCAATGTACATAATGAACATTTCAAATATGATTATCGTACAATGAAGGAAGCGTATGCCAAAATGAAAGATGATTATGGCAGGCTCGATAGAAACAATATTGAACAACATGATACCATAAGGATGTTGAAAGGTACAGGAATGGATAAACAAAAGGCAATAAACATCTATATTAACACCATTGCTGAAACCAAACAACAACTCCAGGACATGAAAATTGAAACAGAACGTGTTCAACAACTTTTAAGAAGTTATTCAACTAACGCGTATGTCATTGATCACATTCTTCCTACAATTTCATCGGAAGAAAAACCTAAAAAGAAAATTAGTAAAGAATACAGCAATGTTCCTCCACCCCTATGCGAGAAGTATTGTCGCAAAACTATTGATGGGATGGATAAGGCACTCAACATGGAGTTGTTATCTGAAAAGAAAAATGAGTTGCCGGAGAACATTGATGTAGTCTATACTAAATTAAATGATGACAATGCGGTAGTAAAAAAGGTGGTTGAAAATGTTCTGAACGATTCTGATGATGGCAGCTTCGATAGCGCCACCTCGAATTTGAACAGTTCTGACACAAATTCTGAAAATGACAAGACATCATCGGAAGATGATCTTTGTGATGATCCTAATGTTGTCATGTACAAGGTTAAGGAATCTGATAGATTATACTTTGATGACAGTTTTCCGATTCGGAACGTCAAAGAATATCAATTGGATAAACTGTTTAAACTAGTTGAAGTCACATCAGATGACATGGAGAAAAATGAAAAGAAATTCTATTCTAAACCCAAAAGAAATTACAATAACTACCGGAGAAAGGGTGGTGATCATCCGGAAAACCGGAGAGCTGGGTTGGGTCTAGAAGAGGAAGAAGAACCGGTTAAGAAAAAGTCACCATTTCACGAGTACAAAGATAAAAACATGAAATTCGTTTATGGGACAAACACGCTTCATGAGGAGAGTTTGATTGGGAAGCAATCAAACGACGAGTTTAAGAAACAGAAGGAACTTCGAGATAAGGCGAAAGCCACAAGTGGTGTAAAACCACTAGTGGACATTCACATGATAATCGAATTTGCTTCAAGTGCAACGAAGTTGGTCATATTGCACGGAAGTGTCCGAAATCTAAACCAGCTTATCTTCGAAGGAAAGAAAGTTCAGATGTTGAAAAACCAAAGCAACCAGAGATTGGGCAAATAAGAATCTTAAAAAGAAATGTTAACAAAGAATAAATGAAACAAATTTTTGAAAAGAGATTTGAAAATTCAACTTTCAAAAAAGGAGAATCTTCAAAAACAAATGAAACAAAGTTTTATATCAAAAAGGCTAATATCAAATCACAAGTCTGGGTTTCTAAGAAAAGGTTAACAACATCCGAGGTCACTAAGTCTGAGCCTGTTAAAACTAGTGATAACATGAAAGAATTAAAATCTGAAATCAAGTCTGAAACTGTCAAAATTACAAGTGGTAATAGTTTGAAAGATAAAAAGAAAGTGAAGTTTTCAAACATAAACATCGAAGAAAATCTTGATGATGAATATGAATTTGATTATGCTCACGAATGTCAATTTGATTACGATGATGGTTATCCAATTCAACCAAGACCAAGAAGGCTTGGGTCGTGTTGTTTAACTAATTGTTGAAATGTGCAGGGGCTCCAGAGATCCGTACTTTCTAAGTGGATTCTGGATAGTGGAGCTTCCAGACATATGACAGGAATGAAAGCGCTCCTGTTCGACATAAAAGCTATCAATGGCGGATATGTTGGATTTGCTGGAAACCAAGGTGGAAGGATTGTCGCCGAGGGAAAGCTCTCAAACGGAGTTGTTTCATTTGATCAAGTGAACTACATTGCGGAGCTTAAAACAACCTTCTGAGTATTTCTCAAATTTGTGATAAGAAATTAACCGTCCACTTCAACGATAAAGAATGCATGATCATCAAACCGAGTTTCAAAATACCAGACGAGTGGATACTCATGCGTGCACCAAGAGAGAATGATTTGTATGTTCTTGACATGGGAAATGCTACTACTTCTTCAAAAACAGCACAGTGTTTTGTCTCGCTACTGAGAAGGAGTCAATCTTATGGCATAGAAAGATGGGCCGCATTCACCTGAGAAAGATGAATCATTTGGTGCATAACGATTTGGTGGAAGGTGTGAATCTGAAAAGTTTTCATATGTCAGATAATTGCCTCGAGTGTAAAAAGGGAAAGCAGATCAAGAAATCTCATCCAAGAAAGATTCTCAATTCGATAAAGTTGCCACTCGAAAGACTTCATATGGATCTCTTCGGTCCAGTGAATGTCCGAAGCATCTCTAGAGATCTCTACTGCTTGGTAGTTACAGACGATTATTCCCGATACTCATGGGTATTCTTCCAAGAATCAAAAGATGAGACGTTTGAAAATTTGGTGATTCTTTTCAAGGAACTTGAGAACATTTACCATCTTCCAGTGAGACGCATTAGAAGTGACAACGGTACCGAGTTCAAAAACACCAAAATGAGGGAATTCTGCAATGCTAAAGGGATTTTGCACGAGTTTAGTGCACCCTAGACTCCGCAGCAAAATGGTGTCGCTGAACAGAATAATAGGATGCTTATAGAAACTGCAAAAACCATGCTTGCAGACTCAAAGCTTCTAGTCAGCTTCTGGAGTGAAGCAGTTGCAACGGCTTGTTACACACTTAACAGAGTCTTAACAGTCAAACCAACGAAGAAGACCCGTTTTGAAATGATCAACCGACGGAAACCGAATTTGAAGTTCTTAGAACCATTTGGAGCGTCATGTACTGTAATCGATCAAGATGGCAAATTTGGAGCTAAATCACTTGAAGGTTTCTTTGTCGGATATGCAAGTCCATTGCGAAGAGTTTGTCTTCCCTCATTGAGAAGAGTCATTGAAGCGCAGCATGTTAATTGTTTTAACTATACGAATCCTGTTTAGAGAAAAGGTGATGCATGGTTATTCAACTATCAAGACTTGTGGAAATCATTTGATTTGCCTAAAGAACCATCCGATGAAGAAATTGCAGCATTATATTATCTTCATCAATCAGCAAATCAAGAGCAAATCGTTAGACCAATTGTGGTTAATCAACCCACGTTGGGATCATCTTCTTCTGGTGCTAGTTCAAGTAATAGCGGTGGTCAAGAAATTCAAACAGAACAAATGTCACAGACTATAGAACCAGTCAATACGACAGTGATTCCTAATCTTTCTGAAGCACAGAGTTCAGATTCGGACGAGGCTCCAACATTCGATGCCGATGGAGAATCTTCTTCAGATGAAGAAGCAGAGCAGATTACAAGTTTGTTGAATGAATCTACAAGCCCGAGTAGTGCTCCTGATGTTGAAGTAATGGTAGATCAACATATCACAAATCAAGAGAATACTGTGGTTGTTCCAGGTGAAGTGATGCCAAGATCATATTCTTATCATCCGTCAAATTCTATAATAGGCGAATTACAAGCTGGTGTGAGAACACGGAGTCAAATAAACAAAGCTTTGAGTTGTTTCTATACTCGTGTTGCTCCAATTCAAGAGTATTGCTACTATTCATGTTTCATATCCCAGATGGAGCCAAAAAGTGTTTCTGAAGCTTTAGGCGATGAAAACTGGGTACAAGAAATACAAGAGGAACTGTTACAGTTCGAGAAGTTAGGAGTGTGGAAGCTTGTAGACTTACCTGAAAATCAGAAAGCAATTGATACTAAATGGGTCTTTAAATGCAAGCGAGACGATCGAGGGGTTATAGTTCGAAACAAAGCTCGGCTTGTTGTCAAGGGATTTCACCAGCAGGAAGGGATAGACTACACGGAAGTCTACGCACTAGTAGCTCGCTTAGAATCTATTCGAATATTCCTTGCTTGCATGGAAAGGATTTAAAGTCTATCAGTTGGATGTCAAATCAGCTTTTCTGTACGGAAAATTGCGCGAGAAGGTGTACGTCGGACAACCACCAGGGTTTGTCGATCCGCTCAATGAAAAGAAAGCATATCTTCCTGATAAAGCTCTTTACGGTTTACACCAAGCCCCGAGAGCTTGGTACGAGACGTTATCGCAACATCTTGTGGGAAACGGCTTTGTCAGAGGAACTGTGGATAGTACTCTCTTCACCAGAGAAGTTGGTAGTCATCTGATTATAGTTCAAATCTATGTGGACGACATCATCTTTGGATCAACAAATGATAGTCTTTGCAAGGAGTTTGAGGGCATCATGAAGAAGAAGTTCGAAATGTATTCGATGGGCGAAATGAAATTCTTCCTTAAATTGCAAGTAGATCAACTTCCAGACGGTATTACGACATCTTGAAGAAGTTTGATATGGAAAGCTCGAAGCCGTTATCTACTCCTCTTGCTCTTAATCACGGGATTTGCATTGATGAAACTGGAACCAAAGTTGATGAGACGCTCTACAGATCAATGATAGGATCATTGATGTATCTGACGGTATCGCGCCTAGATATCATGTATCCTACCTGCCTTTGCGCCAGATATCAGTCAAGCCCGAGAATTTCATACATGCAGATTGTGAAGCGAATCTTCAGATACTTGAAGGGATGCCCACGCACCGGCTTGTGGTACCCGAAGAATGATAATTTCGATCTTGCAGGATATGCTGATTCTGATTTTGGTGTAGATAAGTTGAATTCAAAATCGACTACAGCGGGATGCCAGTTCTTCGGAACAAGAATGGTAACCTGGCAGTGTAAGAAACAAACTACGGTCGCTCTCTCTACCTGTGAAGCTGAGTATATCTCGGCCTCCAGCTATTGTTCACAGATTCTGTGGATACAACAGCAGATGAGAGACTATGGTCTGCAATTTCTTGACACTCCGTTGTATGTTGATAATAAGGCAGCCATTGATATAACCAAAAATCCGGTTCATCACTCACGCACAAAACACATTGAAATTCGTTATCACTTCATTCGTGACTTCTACGAAAAGAAGTTGGTGCGAATAGAAAAAATCCACACCTACGAACAAAAGGCTGATTTTAATACCAAACCATTTTCTTTATCATGATTTAAATACTTGTTAAGAATTAATGGTATGAAAAATTTGCTGACAGGTGCGGACGCTGAGGTTGAATACGGATCGGATGACGAGTTCGCGTGATCCACATTGGTTTGTCTATATCTTTCTAGTTTAGAATTTTATTAAAAACTAAAATACAAAAAGATGTTTTTGATTTTAGGGGGAGAAATGTTAGAGAAAATACAAAAACATTTGAAAATTTTAAAATTCAAAAAGATATGAAAAATGCAAAAAGTACAAAAACATTGAAAAAGACAAAAAGAATTTGGTGTCACAAAAAGGAAATGATAGTACATCAGTGGACTATCACAGTATGCTAAAGAAATGTAAAGTTTAAAAGTGATAAACAAGTCTTACTGTGGATGTGCCGATAGGCTTAACACGTTCAGTAAACTGTTTTCGAGATATAAACTAAATTTTACAACTGCTTAATTTTGTGGATTAACATATCTTGGATATACGGACTTAGTACTCCGAAATTTCGTTTGAGAGATTGCCTGATTCTGGGATACGAGGTCTTTATAGATAGTTCATATCTGGGGTATTATTCAAGTTTTTCTGATTTTGCGGAAGCAATAGCCTAGAATTTCTATAATACTTTCGCAATAAACCCTTAAACTGCATGCAATCTTGAAAAGTATCGAAAGATCTAATCATTTGCAGTGCTGAAAAGATTCCTTAAGTGGAACACACCTAAAGTCGAGCCTTCATCTCTTTCTCTGTACGGAAGTACTAACCTGAGCTCTCAAGGTCTCACATAACCCAAATACAGATATCAATTACGCTATATTCACCTGTAAGATGAAATCTAGGGAATCTTGATGCGGGAGTATATTCAAGAAGTGGGAACCACAGATAAGTCAAGTTTCATAATTAATACCTTAACATATCCTGAAACAGTTGAAAAAAGTGGTAAAGTTTAAGTGGACAAACATATCGACAATCTAGGTAAACGAGTTTAAAACATAAAGTCATCTAAAGGTCAACGGTACTGGTGATATGTCTCATTTAACTGATATGATCCTTAGACACGAATTCACAAAAATATGTCTGTAAATATGTTTGTACATAGTATACAATGTTCTGTACATAGTTTATCAGTTTTATAGATTAAAACCAAAAAGATTTTCAGTGTGTTTTAGCATAAACTTACAAAAATACAAAAAGATTTTGTTTCTACATTGTCTTCAGCAAACCAATGATGGAGAACAGATCTTCGAAGTCTGGTAAGGTGCTATAATCTGGAGGGAATCTCTTTGACAACGGGCTGGGAGCTAATTTGTAAAATCCGAAAAGTAAAAAACGTTGTAAAGTTCATTAATTTGAAATTTTGATTTTGAAAATATCAACAATTTGTTCGTAACGGGTCAAACCGGGGTCATTAACTTGGACTCGGCAGACAAATCGGTTAACCAAGGTCATTAACTTGGACTTGGTCAACTGAGTGGATTTTCATAACTGGTAAAAAGTGGAAAGTTCAGGGACTTAATTGCAAAATTTGAAAAAGTTTGAATTTGGGTTTGGCAAGTTCGGCCGAACTTGTCAAACTGATTAAGGTTTAACATTAAAACAAGTTCGACTGAACTAGTGAATGATGGTTGATTGTTATATGTTAAGTTCGCCCGGACTTGATTGGGTTTATACTTGGGCTTTGCAAGTTCGCCCGAACTTGCAGGTGTATTTATATCCAGCAAGTTTGGCCGAACTCATTTACCTAATCCCAAAACTCTCTGAAGCGAACTTAAGCATAGTTTAGCGATTGTGTGATTTTGGCAAAATCTTACCATTATACTCTCCAAATTTCGATTGATCTTGGTGATTTGCACACCATTATCAATGGAAGAGGTGAGAAATTGTTGATTGAACCATGTATTGAACCATGTCGATGGACATTAGATCTATATTGCTAAAATCTGTTAGAGATAGGGTTCGAATGGACAAATTAAAGATAAAATCATGTTAATCATCATAAATCGACCATGAATAACTGTTAAATACGATCAGATGAACACAAATTGAAGATTACAAGTGAAATGTTGAAGATGACAACAAGTTCGGCCGAACTTGTTAACCTATCAGAATAAAACTGACGAAAACATAAGTTCGACCGAACTTCTATAAAAACTGAATTAAGAATGATCTGGAAGTTCGCCCGAACTTAGTGTTTAAGTTTTTGAACTTGTGATGAGTATAAGTTCGCCCGAACTTATGTTTGGATGCTTGAACATGTTTGTAATACATGTTCGGGCGAACTTGACTAAAATCAGTTGGTTATAAACTTATCAAGTTCGCCCTAACTTGATGAAAGTGTTGAAAATTTTTTGTAACTTTTTCTCGTAAAGCGTGCTAATTGTTTTGCGTCGTTTTTCAGGCTCAAATACCAGCAAAGGTGATTTCTATGGATTTTTCTAAATTCCATAATACGTGTATCACGCTTGATAAAGCGATATGTCCATCGCTGAAGGAGTATGAAAGTATTCTGAAGTTTCTGAAGGAATGTCCTATCCATCGAGATGTTACAGAGCGCACTATATCTTATCGTTCGCACACGTATCACTTTTGGATGAAGGTGAAGCTCAGCGAAGATAAGAAGACTATTATTTCATCTATGCAAGTTGGGAATGAAGAAAAAGAGATTACCGTCATAGAGGATGATATTCGAAGGATCTTGCAATTCAATGATGACAAAGACGATCCGATATTCTTAGATGAGAAGATGGTTCGAGGTTGTTTTTACAGGATGGGTTATAAGGGGAGTGTTAATAAGCCAACTCTGAAGAAAGGGGAAGTTCCTAATCCCTACAAGCTACTCATGCATGCCATCATACACACTTTCAGTCACCGCAAAGCAGGCCTTGACGATGTTCAAGATTATATGGCCTGTATGGCAACGACGTTAATTCTGAAAAAGTCGTTCAATTATTCAAAACTTGGGTTTACACATATGTCAAAGAATATGGATGATTCGAGATTGTGTTTATATCCAAGGTTCGTGCAGATATTAATCGACGAAAAGTTCACAAACATTGCACGTGATCTGAATGATGTCTTATATCTGAGTCACCTTGATGATACAACAGTGAAGAAGTTGTTAAAATTTCAAAAGCAAGACTCAGCACCGGTGGCTAAACCAGTTTTTGGGGCTATAAAAGATGAAAATTATATAGCGCCGGCTGACAACAAGTGGAGAAAAGACGAAAGTGGTGACGAGAAAGAGTTAAACACTGAGAAAGAGTGGTTTAAAGCTTTTAAGCCGAAAGCTCGCAGTGAATAGTTTCTTAAGGCCGAAATTGAAAAGCCTAAAAAGAAGCGTGCAGCAAAGAAAGTTGAGACAATGCTTGTGGATGAAGATGAACAAGAAAATATTCAAGCTGAAGCTGGTTCTAGTGCAGCAATTATCACAGAGAGTCAAGAAGTAGAGAAAACGACTCAGGAAGATGATGTTATTTTAGCTACCTCAGAGAATGATAAAGATTCTGATGAAACACTTGTGAAAGAGCCAGAAAAGTCATAAGCTGAAAAGAGAGCTGAAAAGGAAAAAGAATTTGATGTTGATTTCGATCCGAATCAAGAAAAAGAGTCTGATGAGGAAAGACCCAAGAAAAAGGCTAAACGCGTGAAGTCTGCTACAGTGTCAACGACAAAGACTACAGGGTCTCCTCAGACAAAAGGCAGGAAGAAATCAAAGAAATCTCAGAAACCTGCTAGTCGTAGATACAAAGGAAAGCTGAAAAGCGCAGAAGTTACACAAGAACCTTCTGGTGCACAGGAGAGAGGAGTCACACAATAACCTCCTACACAAGAACCTCCTGTTGTTATTCCATCAGAACCTGAACATCCAGGAGTTACACAAGAACCTCCTGTGATCATTTCATCTGAAACAGAACGTCCAGGAGTTACACAAGAACCTTCTGTGACTGGATTACTTGAAGTTCCTATTATTCAATCTCCGGTTGCTCCAACGACTTCTCATTTTGAAAGTTCTACAACAAGGAAGTCTACACCAAAGGCTGCTACTCCAAAGTCAACACCAAAAACTCCAGGGCCTAATCTGTTTGCTGATATGCAGAATGATCCAATAAGTCATCAAGATCTGAATGATTTCTTTCCAGAAACGAATGTTGAACTTCTTGAAAAACCTGTGAAGGTATTAGAAGAAAAAGTTCAACAAAATGAAGCTGAGAAAGCAGAACTGATAAAGAAAGTGAATCAAAGCTCTGTTGAGAAAGAAATGTTGGATGACAAGGTCAAAGTGTTGGAAAATGAACGAGAATACTTCAAAGCCTTAATTGAAAGTTTGCAAGATGCAAACGAGAAGCTGCAAACAGAGATTGCTGATCTGAAGTCAATCCAAGCCCTAAATGATCGAAGATTCACGAGAATGCAGAAAGTGTTATCTAATACACTTGGAATTGATTTCATTGTTGAATATGATCGTCTTGATCGACAAGAGGCGAAAGAAAAATCTGAGAAAGAGTTGGCTGCTAGTGGCAAAGGAAAAGAGGTTGAAGGTGAAACTCCTAAATCATCTGAAGCTGCAGAGAAGTCTGTTGATGATGTTGTTATAGCTTCTGAGTCTGATATTCCAAAGGTTGACGAATCTGTCAAGCCTTCTGATCCTATCGTTTCTTCTGAAGATAAGGACGATGAAGAAGCAGAGAAAGAGGATAAAGATGAGGACGATAAGAAAGACGATTCTGATTATGAAGATTGAAATGTTGCTGATGATGATGATTATGATGATTAGGGAGGACTTGGTATGAGAATTAATGAACGAAAAGTATCTGATGATGTTGATTTTTCTTCTCTGATGGATGATGAATCGAACAAGATGGATGATCAGATTCAGGGGGAGTCAGGGCAGACAGGGCCAACTGATGATGTTGATATGATTGATATTGATAGGTTTGCAAAGCCTGTTGCTGCTGTACCATCAAAGCCTTTAATGCTTATGCTGGAACATAATGTTGAGGAAGGCGAGTACATTCACAACTATATGAAAGAAGATTTGGCAAAGTTAATCGAAGTTGATGCTGAAACTCTTAAATTTGACTTTGAAGAGGATGTGTTGAATGTTAACACGTTTGAGCCAAATGATTATCAGTATATAGGAAGATTTGAAGTTGATGAGTACAACAGAGTTATCGTAGAAGATTGGTCTTCGGATGATGAGACAGATCAAACTGCAAAGTACGTCGGTCCTAATACTGATAGTTTTTGTAACATCCGTAAAAAAAAACTGGATTTACCAAACCCGCTCCGTTTATCAACCGAACAATCAGTTAAAAATTTCGTTGCGTATTTAATGCCCAAATAAATTTTAAACGATACATAATTAATAAGTATATTGGAATATATAATTTATATTTGAAAAATTATTAAAAATAGTGGTTTAAAAATAAAACAAGGCTGTCGGGTTTCGAACCCGGGTCAACCTGGTCAACAATGATTTAACTTCCAACCATCCAACCACTGCGCCACTTGTGTTCTTTAGTAACATATCAAAACAATTAATTCAAATATCAAACTCGAATTCAAAAACTGACGCGCCCAATCGCAGTCGTCGGAAATCCCGACGATTTCGCCGAGATTGGACGGTTTCTTCTGTTTTAACCGAAGCCTTAACTATTACATCGGTTATAACCGACGTCTGAACCCGCGACGCAAGTCATAACCACCGGAAAACTTATTGACCGACGAATCAAGACGGAAAACGGACCAAATTCGTCGATGTTCTGCCCTATAAATACACCCTCTAACTTCTGCTAGCTTTTTCGCTCACAATCACACTCTTTCCCGACGTAATTTCACTCGCCGGAAAACTTCTGCAACTCGCCGGAAAACCGAGCCCTTCACCTCTGTGCCTTACTCTAAAAACTGAACACCCAGAGCTCATACCGAAGCCACCCACACTCATCTCAAGCTCCCTGAAGACCCTCTGCCGCAGGACACACGTCGCCGGAATAATCTGCTGTCATCGGAGTTTCGCCGGCGAAACAGAGGAGCCATGTTCGGTATATCTTACACTTAATCTCTCATTCTTTTTATTAATCTTACATGTAATTAATCACAACACCCTAAAGAAACTTGATTAAATCGTCGAACCAGTCGGACATTGGTTCTGGCTGAAGCTTAACGAAGAAGATGAAGTTTTCAGTATTATATAAGTTTAATTTAAATCAAGATATATCTCGGGTTAGACACACAGTCCAGCGGTGGACTGTGTGCAAATAAACACGCATACGTCCCGAGTTCGATTCTTGTCCCACGCACACTCGCCTTAATAAAAATGTTCCTTTTTTTAAACTGAACCGGATTCATTGCAAATAGATGTTAAGTTTAATAAAAACCGGAATAATAACCAAGATAGACACACAGTCCAGTGGTGGACTGTGTGAACGTTTAAATCACACGTCACGAGTTCGAGTCCAGACTACCGCACCGGTCCTGACAATTATCAAACTTTTTATATAAGGCAGAAATGAAATTATTTAGTTTGTATATAAGTATAATAAAAATCAGATTATTTACCAAGTTAGACACACAGTCCAGCGGTGGACTGTGTGTCAACCTAAGCCACAGGTCCCGGGTTCGAGACCTGTGGAGAGCACCGAGCGAGACATTAAAATCGTTTTTGAAATAAAGGATTTTCGGATTAATTCAATTAGTATATAAATATAATTAAAAACAGAAATATTTCAGGTTAGACACGTAGCCCAGTTGGTAGAGCTGCGTGCACGCGAACGGGAGGTCTCGGGTTCGAGCCTCACCCGGCGCACACAATTACACAATCAAACCGGTCAACAGGTCAACGGTCAACAAGTCAACGGTCAAAAAGTCAACATTTTTTTTTATTATTTTATTTATTTATTTTATTTAAAAATCAATTAAAAATACTCAAAAATAACATTTTTTAAAGTTAGAAAATAGCCTTAAACTCACAAAAATATATCCAATAATCCTACTAAAAATTGATCAATAAAATCCGCTTATTTACCAAACCATTATGTTTATCTAGGTTAGTTTCACTCGTGGTTAAATCCAACTTCGTGCGCATTCAACATCATCAACCGAACGCACCCACTGTGAGTGAATCTTACAACTCCCCTTTTTAATTACACGTTTTGGGGTGTGTCATGTGTCACTAAAATTAACTCGTTTATTTAAACTTGTGCCATACCATATTGTGATCTAAACTTAGAATGTATTTATTGTTTGTAGTCATGTATTTCATATTGTCAAGTTGTATGCAAATCATTCATTAGGCCCATCAGTTCCTCGTGAGAGACGGTTTGAGCAACGCGTGCCTCAAAACAATTTATTATTGTATGTGTGTGCATTATCTGATATTAAGTGTTTTATGAATATGTTTACATCTATAGTTAATCATATGTGGTTGTGCACTTTATTTTATAATCAATTCAATAAACTTGTTCAAATGCTTTTCATAGGATTCACTCGCCAACTTTTTGTTGATCCAAAAACCATTTTTACACATGATACGGGTGAACAGGATGAAGCAAGAAAAACATAGGAAATGCCTTAGAAGAAAGCAATGAAATCTAGAATGATGTTTAGGACATGATGTAATTATGATTGTATATTTCCCATTAAATTGTAATAATGAATATGAAACGTTATAATAAATGTCATGAGCTTTGATGATAACCCAATCATGCCCCGATCACCTTTTCCGCTGCGGGTCGGGGTGTGGACAGTTTTCCTACTTATGAGGAGATGTACAAGCAACTTGATGAAGACATGTTGAAGGAAAAGATTGAAGAATCTTTACGAGAATGGAAAGTTCCGAAACCAATGACAAAAGATGAAATAGCTAAAGCTAAGAAGTCCTGGTTTAAAGATAAGCCACGCGAACGTAAGTTTCGACGTCCTCTAGCATTCTTTACCAGAGATAAAGACGTGTCATTGGGAGATATTCTCAGTTGGGGTTGGTTTAAGGAGTTGAATGTATATGTAATCAAAAGGGAATTTGGAGTACAATACTTCAAATATCTGGCTGATTTCAAGACTTTGTCGTACTGGGATGTTGAGGAGCTGGTTCAAACTGTGAATGTTACTTATCATATGAAGTATATTGATTAGTTACTGTGGAAAATGATCAAGTTTGAAGCGACAAAGGGATTCAAGTATTGGAAGTCGTTTATTCCAGGTCGTCGCATCAAAACGAATAAGAAACAGGGGAAAAATGTATAACGTTGATTATGAAACGATCGAGAGCGATGAGAAACATGCCACTGATGCCTATTGAACAGAATTTCTATCCAGTGTTCAAGTGGTGGTAGATAGATCCCACTACATGTGAAGCCGTTATTGTTTTACGATTTGAAGAACATTTGGATATCACGAAGGAACAGGTTGAGATATTGGGGCTTCAGGGTATGAGAGGATTGTGGAGAACAATCAGGATACTAGACCCGATGTGGCTAGTGAATTGTTCAAGAGAAGACATCAAGTGTTTATTCTACAACAAGATAGTGTTTGAAGAACGAGAGAAAGAACAAGCCATGCAATATCAAAGGATCGTTAATGTATGTTATGCTCGTGAAGTGAACTCTGGGAAGATGTGGAATACAAGATGGAGGGATCTTGAGCGAGTTGAATTTCTAAAGGAAGAAAAGCGTCTAGAAGCTGTACATGAGAAAGGCAAGGCGGCAAGGCTTAGAAGATTTCATTATATGAACAAAGTGCCTCCTACAGATCAGACGCCAGATCCTAAGCAAGAACGACGAAAGAAGCCTTACAAGAACTTCTTCGGTCGTGTTCGTTAAGGTTTATTTGAAGATAGAGTTTTTGAAGATTGATACAAGACGAAGACGATATCCAAGGGGGAGTTTGTTGGTGCAGAATGTCTATGTCTTAGTCTTATATCAAGTCTGTATAGATTAGAGTTGAATAGGCTAGCAAAATGATATATTTATGTTAGATGGAGTCAAGTTCGCTCAAGATGAACATGTAAAGTCAAGTTATCCCGAACTTCACTACCCACCAGCGAACTTGCATCCTTATAAATAGCTAGCATGTGGCTCTCATTTGTAACTTTGGCATTTCTGAGGCGAAGCTCTGTCAATTTGGAGACTTGATGTTATATCAATAAAATTGACGTTTAATTGACTAATTCTTGTTATTTGGTAAACTTGTCATAATATTTCCGCTATTATGGACAATAGAGATCAAATCTAGGTTCCTATGCATTGAGGATCGGTCCTACAGGAAGTACCATCGGCGTATCCACTGTGGTCTTATTGCGTCATACCCTTCCCGTTACCTAATCACTTTAGATTTTATGCCACCATCTTAACAAAGCTTAGTAGTATGTATCATATACTAAACGAAAAATGTACTTGTAAATGGTGTACTAGGTATGTTAGGTCAACATATGAAGCAAATTGTATTCATGTACTATTCCTAATAGGTAAACAAACCATGTATGTACTGTCATGAAAGCAAAAGTAGTAGTGATAGGCACAAAGTATTTGTTGTGTTTTTACAGGGATTGTATGAATGCACTAGTGTGAAATCATAATACGTTACACTACGAGATTTAGTTCCTAATAATAAAGAACAGGATCCTCGAAGCTGATATGAAGTTGTAAATTACACACAGTGTAATTACACAGGAATTTGTAATTGGAATACGAATAACAAGAATGAAGAAAAACTTCTTGAAATTTATATTGTTATTACTAATATAGTTGAAACATGTTCATAGTTTTTGGATGATAAATAGAAAACATAAGAGTTTATGCATTGAAATTAGTGCCAGCCTGACCAGCATTTATGTTATGTGCTCATCCACTGGCGGGATTAGCATTAACACTCTTCGGGCAATTTTTATTGAAATGACCCACTTCGCCACAGTTGTAGCAAGATTCATGTGGGTAATGAGTTTGCGTGGGATTTGATTGAGGTTGAACAAGATTTAGATTAGCTTGGTTTAGGGCAGGAGCAAAATAATAGACTTTGGCCGCATGACCAAAACGTCCCCAGTAGGTGCAATGGTGACATGGTATGTAGTGATGATGATGATAGTTGCATTGATTGCACAAGGGTGCAGTACCAGCATACGGTTTCCTCACAGGAAGTCGAGTTGGTTGATTGCGGGTAGCCTGATTGAGTTTGTCACTCCCCGATAAATCGTTTACATCAGAGCCAGGCGTGATCGACTGGTATCTTCATTTGCACAGCGGAAGATAATATTTGCTAAGACCTCTATAAAATGAACGCCCGCTAAGTACACGGATCCCCATGGGTTTTCCTATTCCAACCGTGCCATAATTTGAAAATATAACCTGAGAAAGAAACATGCGAAAAATCAACATAAAGTTGAGAGAGTTCATAGTTTGTTTGAAAAAGATTTAAAATAAATCTTTTGATAACCGGTTCGTGAGATCATAGTATCTCAACACATTTGAAATGTCGTATCGCGTATATTGGTATCAAAATGTTCTCTGTTAAGTTCGTAAACCAATGCATGTAATTGTTGTATTTGTAAACCAGTAACAAAATGTTTTCTGTCATAATTGTCATCAACATTGAAACCCGGTATGTTATTGGTATTCCTACGGTTTAAGGATCTATCAGCGGGTAGCTAGTCCCTTATATTATGTGTCATAAGTAAATAACCAACCCGAGACAACATTAACCTCTGAACGGACATGTTTTATTCAGAATTTCACACTCCGAAAGGACTTTGTGTTATTCGGAGTCTTAGGGATCACAAAGCACTCTGAAAGGACTTGTTTTATTCAGAGTGGAGCGTGTCTCACAACTCAGTAGATCTACACCTTTGCACCTTTGGTCACAACGTGATTAATGGTTATTATAAAGCCATCCCTACTTACACACATTGATCATAGTTCTTTCTCTAAACCCGTAGCAAACATACCCTTTTGTCATAAAATGACATAAAATGTATTTCACCCCCGATTGTTAGAAAACTGGAAAATGTTTAAAAGGGAAAAGGGGGAACATGAACTCACTGTGTCTTTGTGCCCCGCACAAGTGAAAATGAGCCTAGCCCGTTTAAGTCTAAAATCAGAACCAACCAGTCCTCTTGTTTGTATGTAGGACAATCATGTCCCGTTGTAACTAGGGCAATCCCGTCTCTATCCATGAAACATCATGCACGCTTCGAAAATACGCGAGTGTTTTGTAAAACCGGTACGTTGAGCATAAACCTTTCGTAAACCATTTAAGTTAATTGAAATCCATTCGCAACATGGTTTAGAAATATAGATCTTTTTGTTCCTTTAAATATTATGTGTACTTTTGCAAAACTTGCATGTCTTTCCACCCCCGAAAACATTTATAAAAAAAATGTAAAACCGTAAAAAGTGGGAGTTATTAACTCACTTTGTCATCCTCGTGCATAGCTAGCTTAACGTGATTTCCATAGCGTCGTTCCAAGAACGTGAGCTCGCTAGCGTGCAACTATATCATTCCTAATCAAGGAATAATTTATAAGTCTAATTAACAGCGTAGCTAAACTACACGTCCGAGCTCTACCAAAACGTTAACCAACGGTCCTAAAAGGGTGTTGTTGTCTTGACTTAGAATAACCGATCAACGGTTATTTGATTTCATTAGTAGTCGGAATACAACTAAGTCGTGAAAACGACTTAGTTTTCGAGTGGATCATAATATATACTTATATACACAAATATAAATATACTTATGAACTTGCGTTAGTCGTAGTGAATAGAAATACGCCGATGGATAAAGATACGACTCGTAGTAGTTTTTGTAGACGTAAACAAATATATGTATATATATAGGTACATATACACATATGTAAACCATTTCGTATCCGAATAATAGTCTCACGTTTCGTTTATAATTAATAAAGATTTTAGAATTGACTCTAGTTATATTCTTGTAAGGAAGTACCGTTCTTGTTTTAGTCTTTCGAAATATAATAATTATATTTATTTGATGAACTATTCGAATTGTCGTCGTTCGAAATAAATATAAAACATAATATTTATGTAAATAAAAATATTCGAACACTAGACTTTTGAAATATAGTTGCAATTCTTGACCTTTGTTAGTTTGTTCTAGACATATACCAATAACTTTTGTCTCATCAAAGTTTCCGAATCCTAATCTTTTGAAATAAGTATAATGATTATATTTATTTTATATAACTTTCGTGTCGTAAGCGTTGCAACAACTTCAACGGTAACCATATTCATTTTCAAAAATCGTCGTTCAGTAGACGTTTGGTTTTAACACAAGGAATCATGTTTATACAAAGTAAATTTCCGTGTCTCGTTATCTCGTAATCATCCTTTTCGAATCGTTATAAACTTGTTTTCGTAAACTCTATCTTGTAGCAAAAATAATTATTCGTTTATATTTATTTTTATCAGAGTATTTGAACCTCGCTAAGTATAAAATATAAACTTTTCGGATTACGGATTTTTATGAAATTCGGACAAAGTTTCCTCTGTTTTTGGACGATCCCGACAATACAAGTTGTCGATTTAATATCAAAACGCAACAATTTATATAGCAATATATATGATTTTCATTAATTCCGCTAACAATGTAACAAGTAACTAAACGTATGAACTACGACACGATGGTTAGAGCACGGTTTCGCGTTAAAGAAATACGTAAACTACGTAACTAAAACTTGTTTCGTTTAAAGTTTACCGGGTCTCGGGTTGACTGAGTTTGACATCAGTTGACCAAATGTTGACCGAAGCTGACCGTTTGACCACGGTTGACCGGGTTGACCATATTGACCACCTTTGACTTGTTGACCTGAACCCGAATTCTGACCCGAACCGAATCTGACTTTGCGGACAATCACTGACCAGTTGACCGTTTGACCGGACATGAACCAACCTTGAACCGATCCCAAAAACTGAACCGTTGACTACCGTTAACCAAACCCAAGCCGAACCAAGTTGAACCGAGTGACCCGAGACAAAGCTGAATCGAACTTGAAACCAAAACACCTGAATCAAGTCTGAATCTTCTCAAACCCGAACCAAATCCGACCCCAACATCACCACCGTCGCGGCTCCGCCACCACAGTCGTCACATCACCTGAAACGTCAAGCAACGAGCCGGAGACGAGCGGATCTAGTAAGATTCTAAGAGAAAGAGAAGAAAATGGGGGTTTACCGGGAAACCGTCGCTTCTGTGAACCACCGTCACCGCGCCTCGCCGGAAAAATGGCGCAACGCCGTCACTCTTTCTCTCGTCGCTTCTCTCTCTCTTGCCGCCATCTCTCTCCCTGGTCGATCTCTCTACCTCTCACAGTTCTCTCTCTCTAGTAACGGGATGGATGTGGAAGGTAAACAATGCAATGAGGACGGGGTTTCTTGGGTTGCGTTAGCCGGAGATGAAGACCGCCGGAAACCGGCCGGAATTACCGGTCGCCGGATGTTCGTAGAAAGTGAGAGATCAGATGGAGTGTGTGGGTGTGTGTAACGGGGCTAGGGTTTCACAAATGAAGAAGAAAGAAGGAGGTGCTTAAATACTAGGGTTTGGTAGTGGGCCGGGCCCAAGGCCCGTTAATGTGTCTTGAACTTTCGTGCGGCGCCTATAGAAATTTTAAGTCCTGATCTCACCCCCGAGCCTCGTGAAATATCAAAACGTATGCATTTAAAGTCAAAACACGTAAAATGTATGTCGGAAATTTGTTTTAACGCGTTTGTTCGTCGGTCACGTTTAAATTGCGTAAAATGTGTCGTTTGTCGTTTGAATTCGTTTTTTTCGATCCGATTTCAACCGTGATTATAAAAATTCAAAAACGAAGCTAAATATATCATAGTATATTAACATCGGGGCGTAAATCGTGTCCGGTGCTTCCATTTCGTTGTTGATTGCCGGCGCGTTATGGTTCTCGCATAACTTTCGCGCTTGTGCTCTGTAACGTCCGACAGTCCGACTAACACGCGTTATTAATAAATATATGATAAATATGAGCATGAAATTTGTATTTTTATGCGTTGTCAGTATTTATCCGTTGTCAGTTCGTTTAAAGTTCAAATGCGCGCTAAAATTTTCAATATCGCCAAATCGCGTAACGTGAATCAAGTAGCCGTTCATAGGCTTTCCAAGGGCCTAATTAAGTTGATTTATGTCTAATTGCGCCATGTACTATTATATTGATGTTTGTTAAGCGCGTAATTACAACCGGAAATTGCCGGTTGTCACCGAGTTAAGCATTTACAACAGTGTTTCGCGTATCCTTACGCTTCCTTGACTTTTTAGAAGGCTTGGTCTTTGTTTTCTTTGGTACCCGAGAAGTAGTCCTATCATTAAGATTAGCTATGGCTACTGCTAACTCAATGGTTCCATTGAGTATCGTGCCCACCTGTTGGGCGACTAGAGCTGCTATTTTAGCATCTTTTGTAGTGTCGCGATGGGGAGGCATCTTGAAGAAATAGCTATAGTAAAATCAAATAAGTGAGTCCTCATAGAATTTGTCAAAAGTTTAAGACATCATAGTGAATTGAAAATCTTGACTTGGTATTAGTTTAAAAATCGTGTTCTTGTACTTAGGAAAAGAGTGTTGTGGACTTTTGTTTCGAAATTTGTTTGAAAATGAACTTTTATTATACTTTTAGATGAGAAAATACAAACCAAGTTAATGGTTTGTGTTGAAAATTCTTTACCTTTTAAAATTAATTTTTAAGAATAAAATATCTTTAATCGAATTTTATTTAAAAAATAAACAAACTTCGTGTAAAATTTGAAAACTCTCATCCAAGTAAATAAAAATTTTGAAAATCTGAAAGGCGAAAAATAGTATTTGAAAATGAAGTTGGAATATAAAGTATCGTGAAATGAACTAGAATTAGTTTCAAATGCATTGGATATAGTCGTAACATAACCGAAGGTAACATGTCGTAGTAGCGTCACAAAAAGAGAAATTTGTTTCGATTGTTTTGAAATAAAAACACATTACCAAAGGTAACATGATGAAATAGTGTCACAAAGGTTGTAGTGTTTAGAAATTGTTCGACTGTTCAAGGTAGATGGGTTTTCATAGTCGTTCAAGAAGACATGATTTAGCCTATAGATGAACACTCACCCTAAGAGTTCCCAGGTAAGAGTGACTCGTCCGATAATGCGGATTTGTACGAACACTCTAGCCTTAGACAGAAAACTCAAGGTACAGGCATTCACCCTTCCAGATTGCATGTGTTCACATTATTAAAACCTAAGGTTTCGATGAAAATGTTTGAGAGTAAAACATCTTGAGAAATCTTTTGATAAAATGTTTGAGATAAATAAGTTGAGAAACATTTTGATGAAAACGTTTGAGAAAACATTTTGAGAAGTATTCTCATGAAAACGTTTTAAGAAAAATATTTTGAGGAATACTTTAAGGCATAAAGCCCCTAAGGATTTAGGATAAATCATCTAAGGATAGATGTTTGTAACTCATAGAATAGTTGTGGCACGAGTAAGGATGAGGATTAGGATAGAGATCCTAAGTCTATTCATGTTCGGGCCACTAGGAAGGTTATAGACTAGGTTAAAGGCATTCTAATAACCTAATTCCATATAACCAGTGCTCTGATACCAATCTGTAACACCCCAATCGAGTAATACAACAACACGCGGCAGAAATATCGGGGAGTCACGTTACAAATTGCTCACAACTACTGGTACTAAATTGTTTCGTTATAGTTAACATTGTTTTACAATACAAAAATAATCGAAACCGGAAACATAGGTGAAAAAGAAAGACATCAACAAACAATGTTGGCGAGTACATAGTTTTGTTGGCCAAGTAAATATGTAACACCCCAATCGCGTATTACAACAATACGCGGCGGAAATATCGAAGAGTCACGTTACAAAATTGCTCAGCCACAACTGATACTAAAAGGTTTTATTATTGTTAACAATGTTTTCAATACAAAGAATGCATATAAGTTTCTTTTGTTTAAGGAAGTCTAAAGCCCGTATGCATTCCTATGTGTAGCATGCTTGAATAGTCGAAACCTGAATCATATGTGAAAACGAGAGTCATCATAAAAATGCCGGCGAATACATAGGTTTTATTAGCCAAGTAAATGGAAAAAAGTTTGGTATTTATGATACGTTATCTTGGTTATAAAATTTGTTTCAAAAGTGTTTTGTATATGGCAATATGATTATTACTAGGTAATTTTTATGCCATTGAAAATGTACTTCGATCTTTGTGAAATCAGTCGTAAAACTTGTGAGTGTGTTGTTAGAAATCCATTTAAGGATTAATAATAACAACACTTAAATTGGTCATAACTCGCGTGAGTACAATTAGAAATCAAATCAATGATTTATAATAATACTTGGATATCCTTTGTAAGAATCTATCATATGAACATATGGAAGATTCTACAAGGATTTGGATAATCGTTCATTGAATCAACTAAACATAAAATCCTAAAGTGATTCGGATAACGCTACAAGAGTGATAAAATAAGAACAATTATATATAGGAAGTACCGGCGGCGTATCCACCATTTTCTTATTTTATTACACCTGTTTCTTTATCTAAATCACAACTATCACATAAACTTGTCACCAACTTGTAAACACGCATTAAAGTACACAATGAATCCAAACAAGGACTTCAATATTAGTACTTTAAACATCCCACTAGAATCTACTTTAAAGATAGATAGATGCATTTGTGATTTTGTAGCATATCAAACTATGCTTTGGAAAACATTACCACATCGGTAGCATATCAGACTATGCTTTGGTTAACATTATCACATTGGTAGCATATCAAACTATGCTTTGGAAAACAATATCACATTGGCAGCATATCAAAATATGCCTTGGAAGTATATCGAAATATACTTCAATTGTGATTTGGTAGTATATCAAACTATACTTTGGTACATAATATCACAATGTATCACAAAAATCCTAATTCCTAATGGTGATTCGGATAAGGCTACGAAGGATAATACAATAAGCACACTTATATATATGAAGTACCAGCGGCGTATCCACCATGTCCTTATTGTATTACTCTAGTTTCGTTATCTAAATCACCAACAATTTACACATAAACCATAACCATCATCTTGTAAAGTATTTCTTAAAAATCTCACTATAAAGATAGGAAGATCTAAGACTGTACTTCAAATATCCTATAAGAATCTAACTATGAAGATAGTTAGATCTTTTAAGGATTTGGATAATCATCGTGTTTGCATAATTGGAATAATACACATAAAAGCACTTAGTAAATACATATGTGCCATATATCGGAAAACAAATTGGTTACACATATGAATCACCCCAAAACATTTAAAAACGAAAAGAGGGGATCTATGTACTCGCCTGGGATTGTGTATAGCTCTTGTTCAAATGGCAGAACAAATCTCAAGGATCAAGAATTCAAGTGTTGAAGTGGTTCCTAGTGTATCGGATACTATGTTAGCGTAACGGGACATAAATCGAGGAATCTGATAGAATGAGGTATTGTAAACCAAATGAGTGTTGGAACTCATATGATATGGTTTAACTAAGCCTACATTCTGATTTGGAACCTATCCTAAGTGCTTATGACCCGTTATGACCCGTTAAGGTAGTTTACGCTACTTTAACGCGTTATTTGCGCAAATGCGCATTCGGACGATCTAACTAGCCCTATGATAAGTATTATATGCCCTAACATGTTTAATTATGTTGCATAATCAGTTTAGGTGTCAAAACTTTGGTTACATATGCTTAAAATGAAATTATGCGCAAAAGGGGCATTTTGGTCATTTTCCTAATGCATATAAACTACCTATCATACAACTAACTAAACGAAGTGACCATAAGGTATAACCTTGGAAGGTTATCCCCTATACAACTATGGTCACCTAATGTGTTTGGTCGGATCCTAATGCTCGACCAAACAGGTCGGGTTTGAAAGTCTAAGCGGTTGTTTAGACCGCTTGACTTATGACCCTAAATAAGCACTAAACTAGAAGTGACGAATTAAACATGTTAAAACATGTTTAACCAAGTTAGAAAACTGTTTTGATATCAAAACAAAGTGTTTTGATACCCGAAAATAGTTTCGATGCAAAATGCACATAACGTGCATTTTGACCGATGTTTTGACTCGTCACTTCGACTAGTCAACGTGGTAATCAGTAGGTATAGTCGCAAGGGGACTCTAACCATCGTGATTACGCTCACGTTGTAAAGTTCAAACGAACTTTGATTTGACCAATTCATGGTCAAAGCTGAAAGTCAAACAATGTTTGACTTTCTTACTTGAAATAAATAAACAAGCATGAAAGAACACTTACAAGTGTTCTAGGCTGGAAAAGGACTAAGAATACTCAAGTACGAAGTCTCCAACTTAATGTGGTAGCCTCAATTCAGAGCAAGAGTGAAAAAGAATAAAGATGAGCAAGTTGGGATGAAGAAATTGGTGGCTATTTATAGGAGTTCTCGGATTGTAGGATTATTACATGTGGATTATGTGTTCTCCAAGGAATGATCTACACCACACAAGTGTTAGGGACTGATTTGAGGACTTGTTGAACACTTAACTTGGTCCCCAAAACAGAGAAACAATCAAACAAAACAAGTTGCAACCGCTGGAAGCTGGCTGGAAAGTTTCTGTGAGCTGGGCATACCTTACGGACCGTAAGGGTCTAGGGCATACGGTTCGTAAGCTTTGTGCAGGGCTGAAGTTTCAAAAATTACAGTTTTGGCCCCTGAACTTGTACTTGACACGTTTTGGCACTTTTAACACCGTTAACCTCATTTTCAAGCTCCATGTAAAGTTAAAGTATATTTAACTTGAATTATGCTCAGAAATGTCACGGATGTCGGTTCATTTGGCTGGACGGTTGCGTTTTTCGGTTCATTACGACGAAAATTGCAACGAACGCGAAGACGACCCAAATTGCGAAACGAAGGGTATTTTTGTATTCCTATCACTAAAATACAATATTCTAGTGATTACAAAAATATTTGGATGTCCGGATATGGTCAGAACGCAAGATATGCATGAAATCGCATACTTTAGCAGTTTTAACGCTTTTAGTCCATGTGATCAAATAAGCGCATTTTCGCATACCGAACCCCACAAAACTTATTTCTAAGCTTATGTTAAGGGTATTTAGGGTATGTTTAGCTTATGATCTTGTTCCGGAGTGTACGTTGCTGTAACACCCCAAATCGCGCAAAACAACACGCGGCGGAAACACTTGGGGAGTCACGTTAACAGATTGTTTCAACAACACATGGTATTTGAAGTTTTGTTTTAACTAGATATTAAACATAGGTTATATTGTCATAATTGTCTAGAAAAGTTTTAAAACAACCAAACAAATAAAATATGCATAATTATTGTCTTTCTTGTTTTATAGTCACTAAGGCCCGTCCAAATCCTATATGAGCATGCATCAGTATCATCAAGCATTGTTCCCTGAAACATATGTGAAAACGAGTTAGCAAAAATATTCCGGCGAGTACATAGGTTTTGTGAGTGTGTCAAGTTCATAGCTTTGTATATATTGCAATGTAATCTGACTACTAGAGTCGTAAGTGAAAACCTTGTTTTGAAAGCATTTGATATTGCAACAACTATTCGTCTAAAACAAAAGGGTAAAAGTTTATAAAATCTCATAGCCATGAATCTTGACTCGAAAACATTTGTTCATAAATCCAAGTTGTAAGTCGTCTTGAAATAACTCGTAGGGTTTATATCTTTAATCGAAAATCGTTGCGTGTCATTGTTTGAAATCATTTGTCCAAGTAATGTAAATAACAACACGTATGTAATGTGATAAAAGCACTTATATATAGGAAGTACCAGCGGCGTATCCACCATGCTTTTATTACATTATACCCGTTCCGTTATCTAAATCACTTATCATAAACCAATTGTCATAAATCAATTGTTCATTGTTCCTTGTTATAAATCATTGTTCATTCGTTCATCGTTCATTGTTCATCGTTCATCGTTTTAATTGTGAAAACTTTTGGTCGTTTCGTGAATACATTCAAACCTTTGTTGACTTGTTCAAGACCACCCACGGTGTCCCTTAATCGTATAACATACCACCAAATGGTATGTTACAATTACAGTTTCAGTCGCTTCCCAAACTTCCCCACAAACCCCGGGAAATTTGGTAACGGGATTGTCAGTCCTAGGCGCTGTAACTTACTACTGGTTGGCTTGGCCATTGTTAATGAATGTCATTCTTGTTATGAATATAACACACCAACAAGTTCGTTCACATTATTGAAATCATATTGTTTAATATAAACCATCGCATTTGTACTTTGAAAGCTTGAAAACCTTTAGCACATATGAATCACCCCAAAATATTTGAAAGCATAAAATAGGGGAACTATGTACTCACATGTGATAGCAAAGTAACTCTTGGATCAATAAGAAAACCGAAGCTCAAAGATCCGAGAAATCACGCGTGTCCTAAAAATGAATAATAGTGTAAATATCTGGGCTTGAATTCGGAAGATTCGGATAGAATGAGATCTTACAAACCAAGTGAGTGTCGGAACTCATATAATATGGTTTAATAAGCTTACATTCTGAGTTGGAAAGATTTTTAAGTGCTTTTGACCCGTTACCTCTTAAGGTAGTTTAAGCCACTTTCATGTGTCATTTGCATAACAACGCATTCAGATGGTTAGATATGTGTCATAATAAGTTTTAAATGCTTAAACATGTTTAAAAATGTTTTTGATCAGATTGTATGTCAAATCTGGTGTTACATATGCTTAACGTTGATTTGTTTGCGAAAAGGGCAGTTTGGTCGTTTTTAAGTAATATTACAATCAATCATCATAACACAATCCAAACATCATGACCATAAGGTATAACCTCAAAGGGTTATTCCCTATATATTTATGGTCACAATTATGTATTTGGTCGGGTCCAAAGATCCACCAAATGGGTCAGATTTGAAAGTCAAAGCGGTAGTCAAACCGTTCAACTTTTCAACTCTAAACAAGCACTACAATGAGAGTGATGATTTAGACATGTTTTGACATGTCTAATTAAGTTTATCAAAGTACTTTGGCATCCAAACAACCTGTTTTGACACCCGAAAATAGATCCGTTGCAAAATGCGCAAAAATCGCATTTTGACCGAAACTTTGACTTGTCAAAATGACTAAAAATGGTGGAAATCAGTAAGCATGATCACTAAGGATCATAACCACCTTGATTACCATCATATTGCAAGTTTCAGTTAAGCTTTATTTTGATCAATTCATGATTAAAACTAAAAGTCAAACAGAAAGTCAAACTGTTTGATTTTTAGTCCATTTAAGCTATGATAACTGAATAGGACATGATTAGAACATTTACAAACACCAAAGGAATGATCAAAGACCAGAGAAATAGCCCCAAGATAGTTGCAAATTCGGATTTGTAGCTGATTAGTGCAAGAAGGTGACTAAAAGCTCAAAATTGATCATGAACATGGTATTTATAATGTTCCAAAGATGATCAAGATCATGCCAAGTGTTATGACAATGATCTAGGATGTTAACAAGTGTTAGGGAGGTGTTAGAAGCAGGTTAAAGGGTGGAAAATTCGGGCTAGGTGGCAAATTTGGCGAATTGGTAGCAAGGGAATGCAGCTGGAAGTTGCCAGTTATGTTTCTGTCAAAACAGGGGCCTCGCCGTACGCGACGAGTACCCCCTGGGGCGTCGCGCTACGCCACGGTCCCCCTGACTGAATTTTCAAAAATTGCAAATAGGTCCCTGCACATGTTTTTGATGGTTTTTGACGTTTTTAACATCCGTTAACCCAATACTTAGGCTCTATAAAGATGTTAAAGCATAGGGAACTTAAAATATGCCGAAAAATATTCCAGAGGTCGGTTCGTTTGGTCATACGGTCGCGGTTTTCGGTTAATTACGACGAAAATCATAACGAACGCGTGTGTGACCGTAAACGTGAAACGAACGGATTTTTCGCATTCCAATCACTAACATATAATATATTGATGATTAGAAAAATTTTTGAATGTCCGTACGTGTTTCGGATATCAATATAGGCAAAAAGACATAGTTTCGCAAAATTTGCAAGATAGTCCCTAATGTTACAAAAGTGTGATTTTGCCATACCGAAGCCTTCAAAACTTATTTCTAAGTTATGTAAAGGATATTTAAGGTATGTTAGTCTTGTTTTCTTGTTCCAGAGCGTACGTCGCTGCGAGAATCGACAGATTTTCGCAGTTTGTCGTAATTAGTCCCTATGACCAAATAAACTTGTTTTTGACATACCAAACCCTCCAAAACTTATTTCTAAGTTATGCAAAGGTTATTTAAGCTATGTTAGCTTGTGTCACTATTCCGGAACATACGTTACGTTAAATTGGTTTCGTTTGCGAATTGGTTTACGGTTTCGCTTATAGAAGCGATTCCAGAGTTCGAAATTGTGCAAGAATGTGCAATAATCATAATAAGTAGAAAAAATTCACAAATAAAACATCTAATTTCATTCATTGATGACTTGTTTGATATTGGTACATGCTCGGATCGCCATAGATATCACAGTCTCCCTACTTCAGGAAATTTCATCCCGAAATTTAATTAGAGGAAACTCGTGAGAACAAATATGGGTACTTCGCTTTCATCTGATCCTCTCGTTCCCAAGTAAATTCTGGGCCACGTTTGGATTCCCAGCAAACTTTGACTAACGGGATTCGTCTTCGTTTCAGTGTCTTAACTTCACGGTCCATAATCTCAACCGGTTTCTCAACAAAATGCATAGTATCATCAACGTGAATCTCATCGAGTGGAATATGGAGATTTGTATCGGCTAAACACCTTTTCAAGTTGGAAACGTGGAATGTTGGGTGAATATTCCCGAGTTTAGGAGGTAGCTCAAGTCGGTAGGCCACCTTTTCGATTCTTTCGACGATCTTGAATGGTCCAACGTATCGTGGTGCAAGTTTTCCTTTATTTCCAAATCTAACCACTCCTTTCCAAAGGGAAACCTTGAGTAGACGTAGTCACCGACTTGGAATTTTAAGGGCTTGCGTCGCTTGTCCGCAAAACTCTTTTGACGGCTTCTAGCTGTCAGAAGGTTATCGCGTATTTTCTTGACTTTCTCGGTTGTGTCGTGGATGAGTTCAGGTCCAGTAAACTGAGACTCTCCAACTTCATTCCAACAGACAGGTGAATGACATTTTCGACCGTATAAAGCTTTGAAAGGTGCCATGTTAATGCTGGTGTGATAACTATTGTTATAGGAGAATTCGACCAACGGTAGGTGTGAATCCCAATTACCACCAAAATCGATCACGCAAGCTCGGAGCATATCCTCTAGAGTTTGAATCGTCCTCTCAGATTGTCCATCCGTTTGAGGATGATAAGCAGTACTCAGATTGAGTTTGGTTCCCATTGCGGATTGCAAGGTCTTCCAAAAACAAGATGAGAATCGAGCATCTCTATTAGATATGATGTTCAAAGGAACACCATGACGAGACACAATCTCATCAACATAGATCTTTACGAGTTTGTCAGCAGAGAAATCTTCACGAATCGCTATAAAATGTGCTGACTTTGTTAGACGATCAATGATTACCTAAATGGCATCATGACCTCTAGATGTGCGCGGTAGTTTTGTGATGAGATCCATCGCAATGTTCTCCCACTTCCATACCGGAATTTCTGGTTATTCGAGCAATCCAGATGGGCGTTGGTGTTCAGCCTTGACTTTAAGACAAGTTAGGCATTTTGATACATACAAGGCAATGTCTTTCTTCATACCCGGCCACCAATACTGGGTACGGAGATCCTTGTACATTTTTGTAGCACCAGGATGAATTGAATAACGAGACTTATGTGATTCATCCATCAATAGAGTACGAAGATCGTGTTGATTCGGAACCCACAACCGGTTCATGTAGTATAGCAATCCATCGTCTTTTGTTTCGAGTTGAAGTTCGAGTTGGTGAGGTAATTCGTCTTTCAACAAACCTTGTGTTACACAAGTGCGTTGGGCTTCAAGAATACGTGTTTGGACATCGGATCGAACTCGAACACAATGAAGCTTGACACATTCTTTGCGACTAAGTGCACCAGCCACAACGTTCGCCTTACTAGGATGGTAGCGAATTTCGCAGTCGTAATCATTTAGAAGTTCGATCCAACGTCGCTACCTCATGTTTAACTCCTTCTGATTGAATATGTGTTGGAGACTTTTGTGGTCGGTGAAAACCACACACTTCGTTCCATAAAGATAATGTCTCCAAATTTTGAGAGCAAAGACAACAGCTCCTAACTCAAGATCATGAGTTGTATAATTTTTCTCGTGGGTTTTCAATTGTCTTGACGCGTAGGCGATGACCTTATCCCGTTGCATGAGAACGCAACCAAGGCCTAAATTTGACGCGTCACAATAAACCACAAAATCATCGTTGCCATCGGTAAAGATAGAATAGGAGCATCACAGAGTTTCTGTTTCAAGGTTTGGAAAGCTTCCTCTTGTTTGGATCCCCACTCAAATGGCTTATTCTTCTAAGTCAAAGCAGTGAGGGGAACCGTGATTTTCGAAAAGTTCGTAATGAATCGTCGATAGTATCCAATAAGACCAAGAAATGAACGAACTTCCGTGGGAGTAGTGGGTGTTTTCCAATCCTTAATCGTAGCGATTTTAGAAGGATCCACATGAATACCTTGCTCATTGACAATGTGACCCAAAAACTGAACTTCTATCAGCCAAAATTCACACTTGGAGAATTTGGCATAAAGTTGCTCTTTCTTTAGAAGTTCCATTGTCAGACAAAGATGTTGCTCGTGCTCGGCTCGAGACTTTGAATAAATAAGAATGTCGTCGATGAAAACAATGATGAACTTATCCAAATAAGGCTTACAAACCCTATTCATTAAGTCCATGAATACGGCTGGAGCATTTGTCAAACCGAAATGCATAACTGTGAACTCATAGTGACCGTATCGTGTGCGAAAAGCAGGCTTAGGAATATCTTCCTCGTGAACACGAAGCTGGTGATACCCAGAACGCAGATCGATCTTTGAAAAACATGTGGCACCTTGTAATTGATCAAACAGATCATCAATGCGAGGTAGGGGATATCGATTCTTGATCGTGAGTTTGTTGAGCTCACGATAATCGATACACATACGGAAGGATCCATCCTTCTTTTTCACAAATAAGACAGGAGCACCCCAAGGAGAATAACTTGGACGAATGAAACCTTTATCAGATAACTCTTGTAATTGTTTCAACAATTCTTGCATCTCAGAAGGTGCAAGGCGATAAGGAGATTTGGCTATTGGGTTGGCACCTGGTACAAGGTCGATACGAAACTCAACTTGTCATGCCGGAGGTAAGCCAGGTAGATCTTCGGGAAATACCTTAGGGTAATCTCGAATAACAGGAATGTCTCGAATATTCTTGCTCTTGCCTGTGTGCTCCACAATATGTGCCAAGAAGGCGACACAATTCTTTTGTAGGTACTTACGGGCTTGTGTACATAACGTGAGTTTAAGGCTACTAACGGGTTTCTCTCCATGAACTTCTAGAATTTCACTAGACGGAATGGGTATACGAACTATCTTATCAAAACAAATAACTTGGCATGATGTTTGGTTAACCAATCCATCCCAATAATGATGTCGAAACTTCCAAGTTGTAAGGTCGATAGGGAAAAGATGGTTATTGAGGTTTAATTGGCAGCTACAAATGATGGGATCAAGTATGAGGGGTTCATCATTGGCTATTTCGACAGACAAGGGCCTTACTAGTTTAGTTCTAGGCATCAAAAGCAAGGGCTCAAAAGTAAGTGACAGAAAGCTTCTATCGGCACCCGAATCAAAAAGAACAGAAGCAGGATGATTGTTGACAAGGAGCGTACCGTTAACAACTTCATTATCAACACGAGCCTCGTTGGCGTTCATGTTAAAAGCTCGTCCACGAGCCGGATTGACATTTGCTATCCTCGGACAGTTGTTCTTGTAGTGACCCATTTCACCGCAGTTAAAACATGATCCAGGCGGAAAATGAGGTCGAGCAGGATTTGCTTATGCTTGAGCTTGGTTTTGTGTAGCTTGGTTCGGGTTAAAACGACAAATATTCGCCAAGTGACCAAGTTTTCCACAGGTAGTACACTGTCGACATGGAATCTGAACTTGATGATGACCATTACAACGGTTGCAAAGTGGTGCAGTTCCTGCATATGGTTTCTTTGCCGGAGGTTGAGCTGGTTGGTTTTAGGGAGCAGTTGGAGCGAGTGGTGTGGTCACAACAAAGTTTTGAGAAGCCTTACGCTTCTTCCACCTCTTGGATGATCCGGCTTTGTCTTTCTTCGGTTTCTCTTGGGTGCTTTTGTCAGTCTGTTTCTTGTCACCCTTGCGGTGAAGTTTACCCTTTCTGACTTGAGAATCAGTTAGAGTTGCAGCCAATTCAATGGCTTGAGGAACGGTAGTAGGGTGGCTTCCCGTAACAATGTCCTGAACAGGATCAGGTAGACCATCGATATATTTCTCAATCGCCTTATCCAAAGGTGCCACCATTGAAGGACAAAGTAAGCTCAATTCCTCATACCAGTCGGTGTAAGCACGACTCTCACCACATCATCAAATTCCCTTTCCAAACCCCTGAGTTCATGACGAGGACAGAACTCCCTCATCATCAGAGCTCGAATCTCTCCCCAGGAGTTCCCAGGTAAGAGTGACGGGTCTGATTAAGTGGATTTGTACGAACACTCTAGCCTAGACAGAAAACTCAGGGTACAGGCACCCACCCTTCCAGATTGCACGTGTTCACATTATTAAAACCCAAACTTTGACGAGATTTTGAAAACTTAAAGACTTGCGCCAAAAAAATCATCTAAGGGTAGATGATTGATTTTCAAAACGGATTTGTAATTTGTGGATTTGTTTTGGTAATCACCTAAGGATAGGTGTTTGTATTGTGTTTTAAATCTAAACGCGAGTAGACTCGCGTTAGGGTCCTAGGAAGGTTATAGTCTACGTCAAAGCACTACGAATAACCGAATTCCCTATAACCAGTGCTCTGATACCAACCTGTAACACCCCAAATCACGTAAAACAACACGCGGCGAAAACACTTGGGGAGTCACGTTAACAGATTGTTTCAACAACACATGGTATTTGAAGTTTTGTTTTAATTAGATATTAAACATAGATTATATTGTCATAATTGTCTAGAAACGTTTTAAAACAACCAAACAAACAAAACATGCATAATTATTGTCCTTCTTGTTTTATAGTCGCTAAGGCCCATCCAAATCCTATATGAGCATGCATCAGTATCATCAAGCATTGTTCCCTGAAACATATGTGAAAACGAGTCAGCAAAATATGCCGGCGAGTACATAGGTTTTGTGAGTGTGTCAAGTTCATGGCTTTGTATATATTGCAATGTAATCTGACTACTAGAGTCGTAAGTGAAAACCTTGTTTTGAAAGCATTTGATATTGCAACAACTATTCGTCTAAAACAAAAAGGTAATATAAAATCTCGTAGCCATGAACCTTGACTCGAAAACATTTGTTCATAAATCCAAGTTGTAAATCGTCTTGAAATAACTCGTAGGGTTTAATCGTTGTGTGTCATTGTTTGAAATCATTTGTCCAAGTAATGTAAATAACAACACGTATGTAATGTGATAAAAGCACTTATATATAGGAAGTACCAGCGGCGTATCCACCATGCTTTTATTACATTACACCCGTTCCGTTATCTAAATCACTTATCATAAACCAATTGTCATAAATCAATTGTTCATTGTTCCTTGTTATAAACCATTGTTCATTCGTTCATCGTTCATCGTTTTAATTGTGAAAACTTTTGGTCGTTTCGTGAATACATTCAAACCTTTGTTGACTTGTTCGAGACAACCCACGGTGTCCCTTAATCGTATAACATACCACCAAAGGGTATGTTACAATTACAGTTTTAGTTGCTTCCCAAACTTCCCCACACACGTTTACGGTCACTCACGCGTTCGTTAGGCAAAAATACATAGTTTCGCAAAATTTGCAAAATAGTCCCTAATGTTACAAAAGTGTAATTTTGCCATACTGAAGCCTTCAAAACTTATTTCTAAGTTATGTAAAGGATATTTAAGGTATGTTAGGCTTGTGTTCTTGTTCCAGAGCGTACGTCGCTGCGAAATCGGCAGACTTTCGCAGTTTGTCGTAATTAGTCCCTATGACCAAATAAACTTGTTTTTGACATACCAAACCCTCCAAAACTTATTTCTAAGTTATGAAAAGGTTATTTAAGGTATGTTTAGCTTGTGTCACTATTCTGGAACATACGTTGCGTTAAATTGGTTTCGTTTGCGAATCAGTTTACGGTTTCGCTTATAGAAGCGATTCCAGAGTTCGAAATTGTGCAAGAATAAAATGTGTGCAATAATCATAATAAGTAGACAAAATTCACAAATAAAACATATAATTTCATTCATTGATGACTTGTTTGATATTGTTACATGCTCGGATCGCCACAGATATCACAGTTGCTGTGCGAATCGGCAGACTTTTGCAGTTTGTCGCAAATAGTCCCTGTACTTGTATAAACATGTTTTTGTCGTCCCTAATCCTCTCGAAGCTTATTTCTAAGTCATGTAAAAGGTATTTTGGGTACGTGTAGTTCTTGTCCTCATCCGAGTGTGTATGTTAAACGGATTATGTTTAAGCATCGGTTATCGAATTACTTTAAAAGAAAAAGTTCTTGAAAGCCCGAAATTTTGCACAAGGTTACAGTCTCTCCTTCTTTAGGAAATTTCATCCTGAAATTTATTCGAATGAGATCGTAGAGTGTAATTGAAATGTCTGAAAGATAAGCAAACTGCTAGATCCCAAAGATGCGGAGCATCATCTGGTGTTGGAAATTTTGGGGGATTTAAAATGTGATTTGAGATATTCAAAGTATCTCACGGTATTCTACCCTTTGAAACTTGTGAATCTTTAAAAGTGTAAATCAGTGTACAAAAATTGTTTGGCATGGAACTATGTTATACTAAGCTCTTAGTGTAAATCCTAGCAAACAGAAGGGGGTGTACATTCAAGCCTTGTCCATACGTACACGGTTTCTAACGTCCCACGAGGTACATCCCATATACCATGAGCATCTCATGCATAGGAGACGGGTCAACATACCTATGGCATCAAGATCGTCACCTTTAACACCATAATATACTCCCGGTCGGCTCAATTAGAGTTAATGAATGTACTCGTCATCTTCCATTGCAAATAATCACAGAATTAACAAATAATCACATAATCACATAATGGTCCAAGATAACATAAAACCCTCAAGTAACTCTGGTAACGTTCCGAAGAATAACACAATAAGAACACTTATATATAGGAAGTACCATCGGCGTATCCACCGTGGTCTATTGCGTCATACCCTTCCCGTTACCTAATCACTCTAGATTTTATGCCACCATTTTAACAAAGCTTACTGTGATTCTCATATGTCGAACCCCGTGATTAAGTGTGCACCCATAATTACGTGTTTCGTCACATGGTCCACATAGCTCCTCTTGTTAATTGAAGGTAACAGATAATGAGGTCGAAGTATCATCTAAATCAAACAAGCATCGACATAACACAGCATTTATCGGATCAGATCATGTATTATACCAGCAATGATAACACTACTTGTTTTGCATCTAACAAAATTAGTAGCATGCATTTCACTCTAGTACAAATGTTAATATAAGTTTCACACTAACCATACTGGTAGTATGTATCATATACTAAACGAAAAATGTACTTGTAAATCGTGTACTAAGTATGTTAGGTCAACATACGAAGCAAATTGTATTCATGTACTATTCATAATAGGTAAACAAACCATGTATGTACTGTCATGAAAGCAAAAGTGGTAGTGATAGGCACAAAGTATTTGTAGTGTTTGTTTTACAGCGATTGTATGAATGCACAAGTGTGAAATCATAATATGTTACACTACGAGATTTAGTTCCTAATAATAAAGAACAGAATCCTCGAAGCTGATATGAAGTTGTAAATTACACACATTGTAATCACATAGGAATTTGTAATTGGAATACGAATAACAAGAATAGGGCTGTCCAAACTGCTCGACGATCGAGGATCGCTCGACGATCGCTTTAAAAATGCCCGAAAAATACTCGTTCGATTCCCGCTCAATTTGTAAATGAGCCGCTCGGCTTGGTTCGATTTGAAAATGAGCCAAGCATGAGCAAAGGTCTGCTCGCTCGTAGATTGCTCGGTTTCGCTTGAATTATTTTATTAAATAATTAATATATATATTATAGATTTTAAAGATTTATATATATATATATATAGAGAGAGAGAGAGTTATACATTAAGCTTTTATTACATTTAAAATTCACTTATACTTTTGTAGTTTATGCATTAACATTTGCATTTTGTTTTTTTTAATGTGCAGCAAGCTGCAAGAGATGAAGAAAAATTAGAAATTGATGTGTTGACTCCAGACGGGTTCGATAATAAATGAAAGGTATTTTAATAATTAACAAACCATAAAAGTTGTTATGTAATGTGTAGAACTTAATGGTTTTGTTTAATGCTTGTGTTTATAGGTTATACATGTTGATTTGAAATTGAATTTTGTGGATGGAGATGATCAAGATTTAAGAAGAAGTTTATGGCTTTTGAGCTAAATTAGAATTTGTATTTCGAACTTTATTTTATGCTTCTTGATATTGTAAAGAACATTTTTAGAATCATGATTTTCGTTATGTATTGATTTTGTTAGTAAGGTGTTGGACATGTTTTAATTAAGTTAGGATTTGTTTTTGTTGAATTCAGCTTTGTAATAGTCTTGATTTCAGTTTTTTTTTATGTTGCTACACATGTTATAGTTTCGGTGCTGAGAAAAACCGAGTGAAAACGATCCGCTCGGATCGGATCGGTTGTAATTCAATCCGAGCACGAGCATCACTTTTGTGCTCGGTTTTGCAAATTCGATCCGATCCGATAGGTTGTAATTCAATCAGAGCACGAGAAGACTCTCGCTCGGATCGGATCGGCTCATGAACACCCCTAAACAAGAATGAAGAAAAACTTCTTGAAATTTATATTGTTATTACTACTATAGTTGAAACATGTTCAGAGTTTTTGGATGATAAATAGAAAACATAAGAGTTTATGCATTGAAATTAGTGCCAGCCTGGCCAACATTTATGTTATGTGCTTATCCATGGCCGGGGTTAGCATTAACACTTTTTGGGTAATTGTTATTGAAATGACCCACTTCGCCACAATTGTAGAAAGATTCATGTGGGTAATGAGTTTGCGTGGGATTTGCTTGAGGTTGAACAAGATTTAGATTAGCTTGGTTTAGGTAGGAGCAAAATAACAGACTTTGGCCGCATGACCAAAATGTCCCCAGTAGGTGCAATGGTGACATGGTATGTAGTATTGATGATGATAGTTGCATAGATTGCACAAGGATGCAGAAACATACGGTTTCCTCACAGGAAGTCAAGTTGGTTGATTGCAAGTAGCCTGATTGAGTTGAGCATTTACAATAATGTTTCGCATATCCTTACACTTCCTTGACTTTTTAGAAGGCTTGGTCTTTCTTTTCTTTGGTACCCGAGAAGTAGTCCTATCATTAAGATTAGCTATGGCTACTGCTAACTCAATGGTTCCATTGAGTATCATGCTCACCTGTTGGGCGACTAGAGCTGCTATTTTAGCATCTTTGGTAGTGTCGTGATGGGGAGGCATCTTGAAGAAATAGCTATAGTAAAATCAAATAAGTGAGTCCTCATAGAATTTGTCAAAAGTTTAAGACATCATAGTGAATTGAAAATCTTGACTTGGTATTAGTTTAAAAATCGTGTTCTTGTACTTAGGAAAAGAGTGTTGTGGACTTTTGTTTCGAAATTTGTTTGAAAATGAACTTTTATTATACTTTTAGATGAGAAAATACAAACCAAGTTAATGGTTTGTGTTGAAAATTCTTTACCTTTTAAAATTAATTTTTAAGAATAAAATATCTTTAATCGAATTTTATTTAAAAAATAAACAAACTTCGTGTATAAAATTTGAAAACTCTCATCCAAGTAAATAAAAATTTTGAAAATCTGAAAGGCGAAAAATAGTATTTGAAAATGAAGTTGGAATATAAAGTATCATGAAATAAACTAGAATTAGTTTCAAATGCATTGGATATAGCCGTAACATAACCGAAGGTAACATGTCGTAGTAGCGTCACAAAAAGAGAAATTTGTTTCGATTGTTTTGAAATAAAAACACATTACCAAAGGTAACATGATGAAATAGTGTCACAAAGGTTGTAGTGTTTAGAAATTGTTCGACTGTTCAAGGTAGATGGGTTTTCATAGTCGTTCGAGAAGACATGATTTAGCCTATAGATGAACACTCACCCTAAGAGTTCCCAGGTAAGAGTGACTCGTCCGATAATGCGGATTTGTACGAACACTCTAGCCTTAGACAGAAAACTCAAGGTACAGGCATTCACCCTTCCAGTTTGCATGTGTTCACATTATTAAAACCTAAGGTTTCGATGAAAATGTTTGAGAGTAAAACATCTTGAGAAATCTTTTGATAAAATGTTTGAGATAAATAAGTTGAGAAACATTTTGATGAAAACGTTTGAGAAAACATTTTGAGAAGTATTCTCATGAAAACGTATTAAGAAAAATATTTTGAGGAATACTTTAAGGCATAAAGCTTAAGGATTTAGGATAAATCATCTAAGAATAGATGATTTGTAACTCATAGAATAGTTGTCGCACGAGTAAGGATGAGGATTAGGATAGAGATCCTAAGTCTATTCATGTTCGGGCCACTAGGAAGGTTATAAACTAGGTTAAAGGCATTCTAATAACCTAATTCCTTATAACCAGTGCTCTGATACCAATTCTGTAACACCCCAATCGCGTATTTACAACAATACGCGGTGGAAATATCAGAGAGTCACGTTACAAAATTGCTCTGCCACAACTGGTAGTAAAAGGTTTCATTATTGTTAACAATGTTTTCAATACAAAGAATGCATATAAGTTTCTTTTGTTAAGGAAGTCTAAAGCCTGTATGCCTTCCTATTTGTAGCATGCTTGAATAGTCGAAACCTGAATCATATGTGAAAACGAGAGCCAGCATAAAAATGCCGGTGAATACATAGGTTTTATTAGCCAAGTAAATGGCAAAAAGTTTGGTATTTGTGATACGTTATCTTGGTTATAAAATTTGTTTCAAAAGTGTTTTGTATATGGCAATATGATTATTACTAGGTAATTTTTATGCCATTGAAAATGTACTTCGATCTTTGCAAATTTGAAATCAGTCGTAAAACTTGTGAGTGTGTTGTTAGAAATCCATTTAAGGATTAATAATAACAACACTTAAATTGGTCATAACTCGCGTGAGTACTATTAGAAATCAAATCAATGATTTATAATAATACTTGGATATCCTTTGTAAGAATCTATCATATGAACATATGGAAGATTCTACAAGGATTTGGATAATCGTTCATTAAATCAACTAAACATAAAATCCTAAAGTGATTCGGATAACGCTACAAGAGGGATAAAATAAGAACACTTATATATAGGAAGTACCGACGGCGTATCCACCATGTTTTTATTTTATTACACCTGTTTCTTTATCTAAATAAGAACATTTGTCACCAACTTGTAAACATGCATTAAAGTACACAATGAATCCAAACAAGGACTCAAATATTAGTACTTTAAACATCCCACTAGAATCCACTATAAAGATAGATAGATGTATTAGGTATTTTGTAGCATATCAAACTATGCTTTGGAAAACATTACCACATCGGTAGCATATCAGACTATGCTTTGGTTAACATTATCACATTGGTAGCATATCAAACTATGCTTTGGAAAACAATATCACATTGGCAGCACATCAAAATATGCCTTGGAAGTATATCGAAATATACTTCAATTGTGATTTGGTAGTATATCAAACTATACTTTGGTACATAATATCACATTGTATCACAAAAATCCTAATTCCTAATGGTGATTCGGATAAGGCTACGAAGGATAATACAATAAGCACACCAGCGGCGTATCCACTATGTCCTTATTGTATTACTCTAGTTTCTTTATCTAAATCACCAACAATCTATACATAAACCATAACCATCATCTTGTAATGTATTTATTAAAAATCTCACTATGAAGATAGGAAGATCTAAGACTATACTTCAAATATCCTATAAGAATCTAACTATGAAGATAGTTAGATCTTTTAAGGATTTGGATAATCATCGTGTTTGCATAATCGGAATAATACACATAAAAGCACTCAGTAAACACATATGTGCCATACATCGGAAAACAAATTGGTTACACATATGAATCACCCCAAAACATTTAAAAACAAAAAGAGGGGATCTATGTACTCGCCTGGGATTGTGTATAGATCTTGTTCAAATGGCAGAACAAAGCTCAAGGATCAAGAGTTCAAGTGTTGAAGTGGTTCCTAGTGTATTGGATACTATGTTAGCGTAACGGGACATTAATCGAGGAATCGGATAGAATGAGGTATTGTAAACCAAATGAGTGTTGGAACCCATATGATATGGTTTAACAAATCCTACATTCTTATTTGGAACCTATCCTAAGTGCTTATGACCCGTTATGACCCGTTAAGGTAGTTTATATGCCCTAACATGTTTAATTATGTTGCATAATCAGTTTAGGTGTCAAAAGTTTGGTTACATATGCTTAAAATGAAATTATGCGCAAAAGGGGCATTTTGGTCATTTTCCTAAGGCATATTAATGACCTATCATACAACTAACTAAACGAAGTGACCATAAGGTATAACCCTGGAAGGTTATCCCCTATACAACTATGGTCACCTAATATGTTTGGTCGGATCCTAATGATCGACCAAACTGGTCGGGTTTGAAAGTCTAAGCGGTTGTTTAGACCGCTTGACTTACGACCCTAAATAAGAACTAAACTAGAAGTGACGGATTAAACATGTTAAAACGTGTTTAACCAAGTTAGAAAACTGTTTTGATATTAAAACAAAGTGTTTTGATACCCGAAAATAGTTTCGACGCAAAATGCATATAAACATGCATTTTGACAGAAGCTTTGACTCGTCACTTCGACTAATCAACGTGGTAATCAGTAAGTATAGTCGCAAGGGGACTATAACCATCGTGATTACACTCACGTTACAAAGTTCAAATGAACTTTGATTTGACCAATTCATGGTCAAAGATGAAAGTCAAACACTGTTTGACTTTCTTACTTGAAATAAATAAACAAGCATGAAAGAACACTTACAAGTGTTCTATGCTGGAAAAGGACTAAGAATGCTCAAGTATGAAGTCTCCAACTTAATGTGGTAGCCTCAATTCAGAGCAAGAGTGAAAAAGAATAAAGATGAGCAAGTTGGGATGAAGAAATTGGTGGCTATTTATAGGAGTTCTTGGATTGTAGGATTATTACATGTGGATTATGTGTTCTCCAGGGAATGATCTACACCACACAAGTATTAGGGACTGATTTGAGGACTTGTTGAACACTTAACTTGGTCCCCAAAACAGAGAAACAATCAAACAAAACAAGTTGCAACAGCTGGAAGCTGGCTGGAAAGTTTCTGTGAGCTGGGCATGCCTTACGGACCGTAAGGGTCTAGGGCATACGGTCCGTAAGCCTTGTGCAGGGCTGAAGTTTCAAAAATTACAGTTTTGGCCCCTGAACTTGTACTTGACACGTTTTGGCACCGTTAACCTCATTTTCAAGCTCCATGTAAAGTTAAAGTATATTTAACTTGAATTATGCTCAGAAATGTCACGGATGTCGGTTCATTTGGCTGGATGGTTGCGTTTTTCGGTTAACTACGACGAAAATCGTAACGAACGCGAAAACGACCCAAATTGCAAAACGAAGGGTATTTTTGTATTCCTATCACTAAAATACAATATTCTAGTAATTACAAAAATATTTGGATGTCCGGATATGGTCAGAACGCAAGATATGCACGAAATCACATATTTTCGTAGTTTTAACGCTTTTAGTCCTTGTGATCAGATAAGCGCATTTTCGCATACCGAACCCCTGAAAACTTATTTCTAAGCTTATGTTAAGGGTATTTAGGGTATGTTTGGCTTATGATCTTGTTCCGGAGTTATGTTGCTGTGCGAATCGGTAGGCTTTTGCAGTTTGTCGCAAATAGTCCCTGTACTTGTATAAACATGTTTTCGTCGTCCCTAATCCCTTCGAAGCTTATTTCTAAGTCATGTAAAAGGTATTTTGGGTACGTGTAGTTCGTGTCCTTATTCTGGTGTGTATGTTAAATGGATTATGTTTAAGCATCGGTTATCAAATTACTTTCAAAGAAAAAGTTTTTGAAAGCCCGAAATTTTGCACAAGGGTTACAAAGGTCGTCGCTACGACGGACAGATCCAAAAAGCATCCGATCTCAAGGTCTTCGCCCGACTGCGATGTAAGTTCCAAAAGTCGAATGAAACATTAGAACGGGAGTTGGCCCGTATGAAGAAGAAAGAGGTGGGTGCGGTACAGTTTTCTGTATGTGAAGAATGTGGCGATATCGGTCATCGAATCGAGAATTGCCAAGTAAACATGACCCGATCCACCGTGGAGGTGAATCAAGTGTATGGAGACTGGAAGCAATAGGATATTAACTCTAACACTTATCACTCGGGTTTGAGGAACCATCCTAATTATATTTATGGTAACGTCTCAAACCAAATGAACCCGAACTTTCAAGGGGCAATCAAGATGGCACATCGTATCAAAACTGACAAGGTGGTAACTAAGGGTATCAAAACCATGATAACAACTACCAAGGGGTAAGAGTTGTGGGTCGGTGAATAATAAAGGTGGCGGTGATGAGTTAGGTGCAAAGATGGACGCCATGTTGAATATGATGAAGGAGACAAGAAAAGAGAATGAGGTGCGGGACAAATCTCATGAGGCTTTGGCGAGGCAAGTGGGTCAGTTGGCGGAAGATGGGCCCAACTCAAAGGAAGTGGAGGAAGACTCCCAAGCAACACTACAGTGAACCCGAAGCATCAAAGCTCAAGCACGAATAATGTGAGGAATGAGCACATTAACGCGATAAGTCTTCTTTCCAATGATGAGGTTTATAGTATTGAGAGCACTCCACCACCACAAGTTGTTGACGGTGTAGTGGAGGATTTTAATGATGAAAGCGAACATGAGCAAGAAATAATTTCAAAACCTAAAATTGAAAAAGATAAGTCATAAAATTCTTTTTAAAGATAAGTTATAAAATTCTTTTTTGTGAAAGTTGTTTAAATGAATTTCATGCTAGGGCCAATGATATGGGTGGGGAGTTTAATATCATCCCATATCCGTTGGCTCTATTAAAACCAATTAAGAATCAACATTGAAAAACAAACCCCACCAAAGGACGAGAGGTGAGAAAATTTTAAACATGCAAAAATCAATTTACCATTACTTGATGCCATAATAATAGTTCCTGCTCATGTTGAATGCTTGAAGGAGTTAAGCACTAAAAAACGACACAACAAACTACCTGAACTGGTTGATTTGATATCTCATGTTAGTGCCGTTTTATCGAGTGCCATCCCCCAAAAAGCTCAATATCTGGGAGACCCTCTTATTCTAGTAAAAACTGGTGAATTTAAAACTGAGAGGGCACTCCTAGATCTTGGAGCTTGTGTGAGCATACTGCCTGGGAGTCTGTATGACCAATATGATTTTGGTCCTTTGAAAAACTTTGACACTCTCGTGGTGTTGGCCGATCAGACTCCCATGCTACCTGGGGGATGGTGGAAGATGTGATTGTAAAGTGGGTGATTGCTACTACCCAGTTGACTTTTTGGTCATAGATTATGTTGGTTGTGTCGAAGACACACAACCGATAGTCATACTGAGTAGACCGTTCCTGGTAACTACTAACGCCATAAGAAATTGTGCAACAGGAACAATAAGCATGAAATTTGGGGATCGTGAATTGATCTTGAATGTATTTCCTAAATTTACTAACCCGCTCGGTGAGGATAAGTGTCCTAAGGAGACATTAGTCCAAACAAAAAGATATGTGCTATGGTTGGTAGGTTTGGAGAAACAGAGAAGAAGTTGGTCAAGAAGAAGAAGGTGGAGAAGTCACCTCAAGAGAAAAAGGAAGAGGAGCGGTTGAGAAGGTTTGGTCCATTTGGGAAGAGTTTGTGGGCGACAAGTACTCCGTTCGACCACCATGAGGTGGTATGTCGTTTATTGTTGTATAATATTTTGGGTACTTTTTAATTCCGCTTTTTAGTTTAGTTTTCCTTTTTGTATATATCTTTCCATACTTTGAGTTCTTAGGTAAATGAAACAAGACCTACTCATCCTCCTGAGCTTATGGGAGGTTTAAAAGGGCTTGTTGCATACGATAATGCAGCCGTGATTCCTACGAAAGTGAGTTAGGTTTGTTGTTGTAAAATACTTTTCCACAAAAATCAAAGTTAACTAAAACATGACTTGGTAAGTTCTTTATTAAAAATGGTAAAAGGTTAACTAATAAGTTTTGATGGTTGTGAGAAGCTTGCTTCTACACGAGAGTTAAGACTTTTAGGTACACTACGTTTATGGGGACGACCGTTTTCATTGAAGAATGAGGAGCACACAAGGAACGAGTGAAAATCAGATGCATACGTTTCTTTTTAGCTTTGATTATTATTTAGTTAAATAAGTGGAATGTATTTTGTATATTATTGACCGGGGTGAAGTTTGGGAGGTTGGTTGTGTAACCTCCCTTGTGCGTTTTAAAAGTTCTCAGTCCTACCCATTGAGGAAAATGTTGACCTCAAGTGTGGGGATGGGGAGAAAAAGTTTCGATTTTGACCCTTCCATTTAAACGCTACACATTAAGGACAACGTTGACCTCAAGTGTGGGGATGGGGGAAATTTCAAAAAAAAAATTCAAAATGTCCTTGTTTGAGCAATCTAAAAATGCACAAGTAACTAAGTCAATGAGGGATGACACAACCCATTTGCTCTTTTGTCATGGTCAAGTTCGAATTAGTAACATAATGGGTATTTTGCGGGTGTTTATTTGGGAATAATCCGCTTAAACTAATATGTCTTGCATATCACATACCATACCCCTTTATGTGAGATTTTGAGCCCCTTTTAAACATCATATATATATATATATAGATATAGGGATAGGATCATGAGAAAACCAAATATAAATGAGAAAACTAGAAAACTAACTCAAAAAGCCAAAAAAAAACATAAAAAACATACAATTTTTTTTATAATTTTTTATAGAAAATCGCTGCATTTTATGTATAAAAAAACTTTTTTTCAAAAAAAAAACTTGTAGTGCACATGTGCACTATATTTGTACTACACATGCGCATTATATGTTTATGTTGCACATGTGCATTGTATGCTTTTTTTATTTTTTTTATTTAAAAGTTTTTTTTATATAATAAATATAGAGAATTGTAATAAGAAAACCAAAAAAAAAATATTTGATTTGTTTTTTTGGCTTTTTAGTTAGTTTTTTTTGTTTTCTCATTTAAACTAGTTTTCTCATTATCCATTGTAACAACCCGCTTCCTCGAAAGCTCGTCACTCTCGTTACGCCTAGCACCAGAGATTCGGATCATAATGTAATCTAAATCGCTTATTACGCTAAATCGCATATTTTCGTACTATATCACATCACAACGCATTACATCGCATTAACACAACGCTTATCTCGCACAAGCTAAAATACCACCGACTTTGCGTGGAGTTTCCAAGGCTATCTGCTCGCTTAAACTGCAACGCGACTCTCGCAAGACTTGGGAACAAAGCCACATGTTTCATCGCTTATTTATCGGACCTTGAGTAATTGTGGAATTTAAGTAAATATGACCATTTAATACGCTTAATACTTCGCTATAACGCTTAATATAACTATATAATACAAACCAGAGCGCCAAACGAACTCTTAACGCGAAATAAACGAAGAAAACCCAACACTTGGACAAGTTCGCTCGAACTTGGGTGACCCCAAGTTCGGCCGAACTTGGCTGACCAAAACTCAAACCTTATCTCCCCTCAAGTTCACCCGAACTTGCATGAAACCATGCAAGTTCGACCAAACTTGACTCATCTCCCTCCAAGAACTCACAAGTTCACTCGAACTTGCATGATTTCATGCAAGTTCGGCCGAACTTGACTCCTCAGATCCCTCATTTCTCACCTTCCTATAAATACTCAACTCCATTTCCTCATTTGAACTTGCTGCAACTCTGCTCTGAGCTCCCGAAACCCGAAACCCTCTGTTTTCTAAGTAAGAATCAAATTGATTTCAACTACAACGATCTTTATCAACGTTTTACAATGATTTTGCAGAAGGCATTGCCTTCGTTTTCATCAAATCTTCTCTTTTACAAAAATCTTCATCTTTTTACATAAAACTGCTCAACCCAAACTTCACTGTTTCAGCTTTTCGGAGACTGATGTACTTCCGTTCGCGTATGCAGGCTGATCCGGCACTCTCCTTAACTCATCTCAGTCATCATCACTAACCTAAACGCACCGACTGTGAGTATACTTGACTTTTTTGCTTTAACGCACTTTTGGGTGTAACATACATTCTTATCAAAATATACACAATGCACGCTAAACTAAATGATCACACGCGAATATCTGTTATACATATCATACGTGATTGTTAGAACATATAAGCTAGGGCTCTTTTCGTTATCTCCACCTTGGTTAGTATAGTACTGTAGAGGGGCTCTCATCTGACGGGGTTTAGCTAAGATGTACGCGCGAGCTCTCTGCAAGTATAGCATGTGAAATTGTCTTGTGAGTTTATGTGTTGTATAAATCATGATTATGTATGAAGAAATTCACTATATTTTTATCTACTATGCTATTATATCAAAACCTGTATGCTCGCCAATACATTTTTTTGTTGACAATTATTTTAACGTATATTGCAGGTTATTGAGATCTACTTGCTGCAAATGGACGTAGGATTTTCTCCTTTATAAACGCATGTAATAGAATCTAGGGAAGATCGAATTATGTTTGTTTGAGAGAAATTTGGATACTTGTAATAATTGTTTATGGATTATATGTTTGTTTGTATGGGATAATGAATGTTTAAATATTGTCACGTAAATAGTTGTTTTGGATTCTCTCGAGCAATCTGATTCGCCTAGTGCCGCGCCCCGATGATTCCGCCATCGGTTGGGGTGTGACAGATTGGTATCAGAGCCATAACTATAGGGAAAATAGGAATAATTGCCATGTTTTGCCTTAGACTATAGTTAGGATACCAAAACAGACCGTTACGCATCGATTAAACGCCGAAAACGAATACGAACAGCAAGTCCGCCCGAACTTGGGGTGACAAGTTCGCTCGAATTGCTCAAGTTCGCCCGAACTTGATCAAGTTCGCCCGGACTTGACCAAGTTCTCTCGAACTTGCATGTCCCCTCAACAATCAAACAAGTTCGTTGGTAATGTGTGAGTTCCCTAGAACTTGACATCAGTTTGATGCCAAGTTCGCCCGAACTTGATCAGGACCTTTCGACACGAACTTTAATCATACGCTTTTCCTAAAACTGCCACAATACATGTAAAGAACGCTCGTGTCACACAAACGAGTCGATTTGTCGGGATTACACGAACTCTCGACGAATCACTCACTCCGCGTATTCTCATCTGCACGAAATTGTCTGTTAAGTTAGGAGTGACATCCACATCTTAATGGAAATTTCCCATTCTATCCGGTGGAAGCCTCCTGATGGGTACGAGAGGTGAAACCACAATCAGGGATTCGAAGTTATCAAGTCAGGGGTGAAACCCGAACCTTGAAAACTCGCCCCACTCCACGATTTTCGATCTCACTAAAGTCTCGATTGTTTCCAACGCTTTAGGACGCGTAGTAACCGGAAGGGCAATGTCGTTAGCCGCGGGGCGGTGACAGCATCCACCTATTAGGCCAAAGCGTGTGCCCAAACTCGGCAGAATAATCGAATCACATTGGGTAGTCGCTGTCTCAAAACCCAGGACTATCCATTGATTTTAAGCCACTATCGTCGATTTTACGCATCATCGCTTTTCAAGAGCTTCGCACACGTTTTAACAAACTTTAAACTTTTATGTTTTCGATTTATCGATTTTCGCTTGCCACTTTATCGCTTTCATCTCATTAAATTAATGCACAACTCCTACAGCCATCGCAATCCAAAACAAGAGCTAATTCTCGCAACAAAACTAAATCATAACAATCCTCTTAACCGCGTCCCCGCATTGTACCGCAACTATATGTACGTATCTATATGGTATATAATCATACGTGCTTATGAGAATACGTGGGAACTTAGGAGACATGTGTTTTTCCTATGTGGCTCCTGTGTTTAATACGTATTACTATAACAAAGTTTTTAACGGGCTAAGTCGCATCGCAGTTACAAATCATTATGATCAAATCTCATTCCCAAATCTCTTTGTTCAGATGTCTTTAAACGCTTCCAACTCTCGACATCAAGCTCGAAGGAACTCCGACAAGAGGATTGCTTCGCTTGTGGCAAAGGAAATGGCCAAGGTCATTCCTCAAATCATCACTCAGGTTCAAGCCCTCAGCAACTCTCTAACCCTCGAAGACTCCAAGTCAAGCGCACCAAAGTCTACTTTCTCCTACAAGCGATTCAAGGCCTGTGACCCGATGGTTTTCACAGGTGAAGGAGGTGTACTCAGATGCTCCAGCGGTTCGATGCCATCGAGGTTACCCTTCGTCAGAGTGGGTGCCCTGAGCATTTCCAAACCACATGTGCTACCGGAGTATTTCAATCCCGAGCCCTCGACTAGTGGACAGCCGAGCGCATCAAGCGTGGAAACGTCGCAGCTTACGCACTATCGTAGGAGGAACTGAAGGAGCTTATGAAAAGAGAGATACTGCCCTCCCCACGAAGTCCAAAAGCTCAAGAATGAATTTTGGAAAATCAAGCAAATCGAAGGTGATAACGCCGGCCCCACGGCAAGGTTCAAACAGCTTAGCGTCATCTGCCCTAGCCAAGTCGACACTCCTGAAAAGGCCATCAGAAAGTACATTCGTGCTTTGCCGAAGTGTGTGGGTGATTTTGTCAAAGCTGCAAGACCGACTACTATCGAAGAAACCTATCGGTTGGCCGCATAAATCAACGACAACCGGGTATTGGAAGGGTACTTCTCCAAAAATCCCGCCAAGAATCTGAATCAAGCTACTATCGAATTGTCCGACGATTCCGACAACGAATCTGAGGACGAATCCGAGGACGATTCTGACGACGGTTCCGACGGCGACGACATGCCACCGCAAGCTGCCGCCGAGCATAGCCGCAAGAGGAAGAGCTCGAGTTTCAACTACTCCGCGGCTGAGCTGCTCAACCCTGAACCTCTTCGAGCAGTTCGATTTTACCCAAGGCGTAACTACACCGGACCTCATCTCCAGTGTCAGATGTTTACCTATCACCACCGAGCCAGAGCCAGCTGCCGTTATTGCACCAACTGCGATCGTTACGGCCACTTCATCGACAAATGTCGCACAGGACCGCGACAGCAAGACGAGTCGAAACCCCCGGAATCACCAACCCAAGCCGCAGCCCCAGCAGAGGAAGACGTTGACATCAACATCGACCAGGCGTAGGACGACGTTAACGAAGGTACGACTTTCGATGTTAGTACTTATGCTTTATAATCATTCTATTATTTGATATCGCTTCAATACACGAACAATGTCTTTCTATCTCTCTCGATTCCTCGCACTTAGTCTAAGCGCACACAATAGCTATTATTACTAATGATATATAGTACATCACGATATAATACATTTTTCTACCCCTACTACGCGCCTTTAAAACAAGTTACGATAAACATGCAAACACCAAACTAATCACGGGTGCACACGGGATTATTTTGGGGTCTGCACGGGGATCGTAATGAGTTCTAATGGTACCCTAACGTTAAAAGCGTGACACCTATCCACGGGACGGAGGAGGTGTGGTTAAAGCATGGTGGATACGCCGCTGGTACTTCCTATATATAAGTGCTTTGCCATGCTAACAAACTTCCATGGAGACGTGCCATGTATAGTTGAACGTTATTAGACCTCCTATATTATGATGATTATTTTCACACGCAAAACTCCTCCGCAAGGGCGTAACATCTCATCGCTTTCTCGATCGCGCAAACGTTAGATGCCCCGCGAATCTACAGCAACGCAATCGCACTATCGCGGGGATCTACCTCGTATCGCTTATCGCTTAACGCTTGTCGCTTCTCGCTTATCGCTCCTCGATTGTCGCATATCCCTACCCATCTCGACGCTCGAAACGCTATCTCTCCTCGTATCATCTTCGCTTCATGTTATTTTAATGCTTATCGCATCTCTCGTTCTTACCGCTTCACTATTCCAATCGCCAATCTATCCATGTCATGTCGGCACACGTGACATCATTCCACGGGACGGAGGCAATATGGCTAAAACATGGTGGATACACCGCCGGCACTTCCTATATATAAGTGTTTTAGCCGTATTTACAAACTTCCGTGAAACGATGCCATGTGGGGTTTCGACGTTATTCAAGCCTCATAATTTCTTGGTTCTCCCCTTTCATCGCATGGACCAAGGATAATCTATCTATATCGTGTCAACACGCCTGACATCGCTCCACGAAACGGAGGCGATATGGCTAAAACATGGTGGATACGCCGCTGGTACTTCCTATATATAAGTGTTTTAGCCATATTACAAACCTTTGTGGAAAGGTGCCATACGGGTTTGACGCAAATTAAACTTTTTGACACCTTTAAAATTAGTTTTACCATTATGTTTTTGTAATTAAATGGAAAAAATTTTTCAAAATATTTTTGAATATTTTTACGAAAATCTTTTAGGCAAGTAAAACCCTTCTCACAATGGGGAATCGCCCGCCTAGCGCCATGTTGTGAGAAGATTTTCATAAACCTAATTTCCTTTAAACGCTCTTAATGGTGGTTAACAAAATTTTCAAAACTTAAAAGCATTTTCTTCATCGCCAGCTCGTGAATTATCGACCACGAGTCAATTAATCTGTTTCAGTCATTGACTCTTTACACCTTCGAGACGCTTCCACTCGCCAGTCATCGATCAACCGCTCGTCCATCCTCGACTTACGTCAAACGTCCTATCGCTATCTATCGTTATCTATTCGTATTAATTCTCAAGTCCCCCTTTCGAATAAATTCGGGACGAAATTTCCTAAAGTAGGGAGATTGTAACAACCCGCTTCCTCGAAAGCTCGTTACTCTCGTTACGCCTAGCACCAGAGATTCGGATCATAATGTAATCTAAATCGCTTATTACGCTATATCGCATATTTTCGCACTACATCACATCACAACGCGTTACATCACATTAACACAACGCTTATCTCGCACAAGCTAAAATACCACCGACTTTGCGTGGAGTTTCCAAGGCTATCTGCTCGCTTAAACTGCAACGCGACTCTCGCAAGACTTGGGAACAAAGCCGCATGCTTCATTGCTTATTTATCGGACCTTGAGTAATTGTGGAATTTAAGTAAATATGACCATTTAATACGCTTAATACTTCGCTATAACGCTTAATATAACTATATAATACAAACCAGAGCCCCAAACAAACTCTTAACGCGAAATAAACGAAGAAAAACCCAACATTTGGACAAGTTCGCTCAAACTTAGGTGACCCCAAGTTCGGCCGAACTTGGCTGACCAAAACTCAAACCCTATCTCCCCTCAAGTTCACCCGAACTTGCATGAAACCATGCAAGTTCGACCGAACTTGACCCACCTCCCTCCAAGAACTCACAAGTTCGCTCGAACTTGCATGATTTTCTGCAAGTTCGGCTGAACTTGACTCCTCAGATCCCTCATTTCTCACCTTCCTATAAATACTCAGCTCCATTTCCTCATTTGAACTTGCTGCAATTTCGCTCCGAGCTCCCGAAACCCGAAACCCTCTGTTTTCTAAGTAAGAATCAAACTGATTTCAACTACAACGATGTTTATCAACGTTTTACAACGATTTTGCACAAGCATTGCCTTCGTTTTCATCAAATCTTCTCTGTTTACGAAAATCTTCATCTTTTTACATAAAACTTCTGTTTTTCACTCAGATCTATGCTTAGATCTGAGCAAAACCTTTTGAACATTGATTTTTACACAAAATACGGACTTTTGATGATGTTTTGTTCATTTTCTGATATGAAACGAAGCATTTATCATTCAGGATCCCAGATCTTGAAGCACAGGAACGTTTATGCTGGTTTACACAAGCCGGACTAACCCGAACGAACCCCGAGTTCGCCCGGATTAGCCCACGCTTTTGTAAAACCGCTCTAAAAGACCTCTCCGACCTAAGTTTGCTCAGTAGCATAGGGTTGGAGGGATGAACACGCGATTTACTCAGCAAACGACGCGAAAACGCAAGATTTTGGACCCGAAAACATCAAGTTTGCTAAAAGAATCACCAACTCCCCAGGTCAAGTTCGACCGAACTTGGGTCAATTCTTACCAAATTCCTTACAAGTTCGACCGAACTTGTCTCGTTTCTTAGGAAACTACACAAGTTCGCCCGAACTTGTCTCTTCTGTAAGGTTTCCTTACAAGTCCGCCCGAACTTTCCTAGTATCTTAGGAAACTATACAAGTTCGCCCGAACTTGCCTCCTCAGTAAGGTTTTCTCACAAGTTCGCCCGAACTTGACAAGTTTCTCAAAGAAACTCATCAAGTTCGACCAAACTTGACACTAAACCACCCAAAACCATACAAGTTCGCTCGAACTTGTGTGTTTACACACAAGTTCGCCGAACTTGGCTACTGCTCAACCCAAACTGCACCGTTTCAGCTTTTCGGAGACTGATGTACTTCTGTTCGCGTATGCAGGCTAATCCGGCACTCTCCTCAACTCATCTCAGTCATCATCACTAACTTAAACGCACCGACTGTGAGTATACTTGACCCATTTTTGCTTTAACGCACTTTTGGGTGTAACATACGTTCTTATCAAAATATACACAACGCACGCTAAACTGAATTATCACACGTGAATATCTGTTATACATATTATACGTGATTGTTAGAACATATAAGCTAGGGTTCTTTTCGTTATCTCCACCTTGGTTAGTAAAGTACTATAGAGGGGCTCTCATCCGACGGGGTTTAGCTAAAATGTACGCGCGAGCTCTCTGCGAGTATAGCATGTGAAATTGTCTTGTGAGTTTATGTGTTGTATAAATCATGATTATGTATGAAGAAATTCGCTATATTTTTATCTACTATGCTATTATATCAAAACCTGTATGCTCGTCAATACATTTTTGTGTTGACAATTATTTTAACGTATGTTGCAAGTTATTGAGATCTACTTGCTGCAAATGGACGTAGGATTTTCTCCTTTAGAAACACATGTAATAGAATCTAGGGAAGATCGAATTATGTTGGTTTGAGAGAAATTTTGATATTTGTAATAATTGTTTATGGATTATATGTTTATTAGTATGGGATAACGAATGTTTAAATATTGTCTCGTAAATAGTTGTTATGGATTCTCTCGAGCAATCTGATTCGCCTAGTGCTGTGCCCCAATGATTCCTCCATCAGTTGGGGTGTGACATCCATCCCCTATATATATATATATATTTCTATATATATAGATATATTTCTTTGTTTGAGTGTGCCATTAGTCTTGTATTGTAGAACTTGCAACTGTTGACGCGTTTGAGACCATAGAACGAATACGAGCACAGGAATGATTAAGGCATTAGGTGAACATTTTTTTTTACATCATTTATCTTATCCTTAACCAAAATCAATCCCTTAGTCACCAACTTTGAGCCTAAACCTTTCGTTTGACCAACCCATTTAGCCGTTTGACCGTTAACCTTTTTTATTTTTAACCGGTGTGATGAAAATTCGATTCTAGGATTACTTTGTCTTGTAAAGTTGTGGTTTATTTAAAAAAAGATCAAAAATACAGAAAATAGCATGAAAAATAAGAGAAAATTGTAGTGAAAAAGCACAAAAATATGTGTTTGTAGTTTATTGAATAAAAGGAGAAAATTCTTGCCCCATAGTTTGATGGTCGTAGTTAGTTTAGTGTAGTTGTTTATGTAATAAAAATAGAATTTTCATCACCTTAGCCACTTTTAAACTATCCTATTCCACACCCTTAGCCTAGCCCCATTACAACCCTTAAAGACCTTTTGACTGGTGCTTAGTATTCGTGTTTAGTGGTGGAGAATGGTTGAGTTGCAAGCATATGCGGGTACGTGTTCTAATCGGTTTGAGTGATTACTTGAAAAGTGCTAATGCATCATTATTAGCTAAATTTTAAACCGAGTGGAGAGAAAACTGTGAGGGATATACTTTATGTGTTAGTGTTGAGGGCGGGTTAATCTTGGGTAACCATTTTTCTGTGTTAATCATTTTACCGTTAAATATTTTGAAAATGATGAGAATTATGAACCGGGTATGGCATTAAACCTTAACTTGAGTTTTAAGAATAGGAAGTATGTCTATTATTCGACCCACGTGAAAGTGAAAGACGGATTTGCTTGAGGGCAAGCAAAAGATAAGTGTGGGGATGTGATACATGGTCGAAAACCGATGATTAATCATATTCAAGTTTGTGTTTTTACATGACTTTTGGTTTCGAATGGACTGCTTTTGATTAGAATTATGTTTTGCAGGTCTAACAGAGTTTAAGGAGCTATTCGGGAGCTTTACGGCATCGGGGAGCGAACGAGATCAACCGGGAACGTGATATGAAGAAAACGGAAACCAAGAGTTGGACATAGCGTCGCTGACGCCCATATGGGCCGTCAGCAACGCCCTTTGGTTGTTCGCGTCGGTCAGAAACTTGCGTAGACGGACAGATAAAGCGTCAACGAAAAATAGGTTTTCCAAGGGGCGTCAGCGACGCCCTGTTAGGCCGACGACGATGCCCTCCAGAAAGTGCTATCGTTGATTTCCCTTGTTTTGCATTTTGAAAGAGTTTAAACCCAATTTTGGGGGTCATTAGAGGGGGTTAAGCATTTTGTGAGTTTTAAACTTGATCTTGGAGCCAAGAACCCTTGCACCTTCATCTTGAATCATTCCCAATCATCTGAATCATCCTACTGATTCTAACACTAATCCACCACCATTATCATCATCATCATCAAACCTTCAATCCATTCACCATCACCACTCACCATAAACCCTAATCCTCACCATCCTCATCATCAAAGCTTCAAGATGTCAATATTCGAGCTCTCAATATCCGTTGATCACGTTCCGTTCACCATGAGCGGCTAATTCTCGCGGGTTTCACCCCGTTGTAGACTTTTGTAAGGATTTCCAAGGTTTGATACTTGTTTAATATTTGGTTTGTGACAATTTGAATTGCATTTGAATCATTAGATAATTGTCTTCGTTTTTGACTTCGTGAAATGAATATGCGTATTTATGCCAGGTCTTTTTATAGGTTTTACTTATCCGATGTCACACCCCAACCGATGGCGGAATTATCGGGGCGTGACACTAAGCGAACAAATTGCACAAGAAAATCCATAACGACTATTAAAATGACAATATTTAACAAGGTTCAATTTCCCATAAAATCAAACAAATATTCATACAATAATCAAACAGGTTACATGGTTCTTGAACAATAAGTCCGACAACTTAGATTTTAGTGGGTTTCTAGAGAGTCCTAATCTTGATTCGAGATAACCTGCGTTTAACCTGCAACATACGTTAAAATAATGTCAATACAAAAATGTATTGGCGAGCATACAGGTTTTGATATAATAGCATAGTAGAGAAAAGTGTCGCAAATACCGTATACACAAACGAGATACAACACAGCATATAGTTAATCTAGTCATATCACATGGTAATGTTCCGAGATGACTACGATGGAGAGGTGTGGTGCGCATAACTAGACCCGTCGGGTGTGAGTCGAACTATAGTACCATGCTAGTTAAGTTGGAAATTAACCAGACAATGTCCTAGCATACATGTTCCTAGCATCACGTGTAAATATGTATAACATATATTCGCGTGTGATAAATCGGTTTAGCGTGTGTTGTGTACTTTTGATATGAACGTATGTTACACCCAAAAAGTGCGTTTAAGCGAAAATGGGTCAAGTATACTCACAGTGAGTGTGTATACAGCAAGACACGAGCAAGATGGAGTGAGGAGAGTATCGGGGTTAGCCTGCGGTTAGAAACAGAAGTGCATCAGTCTTCGTAGCGTTGAAACAGTTAAACGGAGAGTTGTACAGGAAAATATTTCGTGCAAAAATTTTCTTGCAAAAATGCATGTTTCGTGTCCAAAATCGAGTGTTTTTGCATCATTCTTCGGGAAATCAAGTGTTCATCCCTCCAGCCTTAGGCCACTGATCGAACCTTGTGCCGGAGAGGTCTTTAGAGCGAGTGAGTCATTTGTGGAAACTCTGACTGGGTCTTATGAACCCAAAGTGATTCGTGCGAGCTATTCCAGTTTGCACAAGTGACTCTTCTTGCGTCTTTTGTGCAACCGGAACTAGGATTTCGTCTGAAACGGATGTAGTTCGAGTCCATTTCGTGACGGTTTTTACAGCGCCTCGTTCCACTACTTAGTGAAGAGAATATTAGTCCGTTTGATCCGTTTTTGTGTAAAAATCGATTTATAAAACAGTTTTGTTAGAATAAACATTTGGTGAGCTTGAAACAAGAGGGTTTCGGATCTGAGAAGCCAAGGCTAACTCAAACATGCTCGGTTAAGTGTAAATCTAAGTTAAAATACCATTTTTCGTGCCAAAATGCCATTTTTCGTACGAAAATGGTTTTTTTAGGTTAAGTGCGTTAAGTGTCCTAGCGAGGTGTTAAGCGTTTTAAATACGGTAATTAAAATAAAATGCGTTTAAAATAAATAAGCTACGTAATATGTGTATCAAGTGTTATTTCCCCAGTTTTTGAATATTGCGTTGGTGCGTAAGCATGATAAATCACAATTTAGTCCCCAAGTCGTGTGAGTGTCGCGTTGACGTGAGAGCGAGCGAGTAGTCTTGGGAACATCACGTGATTTTCTTTGTATAAGCGAATGCGTTTTTGAGTGAATGTGTAGTGATGTGCGATGTATAATCTTGAAATAAGCGTTGTAGTGCGAAAGTATACGATGTAGCGTAGTAAGTGATATAGTTTAAATTATTATCTGAATCTCTTGTGGTAGGCGTAACGAGAGTAACGAGCTGCGAAAATGCGGGTTGTTACAGTCTCCCATACTTTAGGAAATTTCGTCCTGACATTTATTCGAGAGGAAGACTTGAGAGTTGACACAAATAGATAGCAATAGATAGCGTTAAGGCATTAGGGTAAGTTGAGGATGAATGAGTGATCGATCGAGTATTGACGAGTGAAAACGTATCGGTGGTGTGGGGAAATCGATATGTAAAAGCGACTTAATTGACTCGTGGTTAATAACTCACGAGTTGGTGATCCAAAAATGTTTTTATGTTTTTAAAAAGTTTGTTAAACTATTACGAAAAGGCTTTTAAAGGAAACTCGATTAAAGAAATTTCCTCACAACATGGCGTTAGGCTGAGTCATTTCACATTGTAAGAAGGATTTTACTTGCCCAAAGGTTTTAATAAAAATCAAATATTAAGAAAAATTTACATTTATTTCCAAAACATAACGGTAAAAACAATTTTTTTAATGGTATCAAAAAGTTTAATTAGCGTCCAACCCCACATGGCATCTTTCCACGAAAGTTTGTTAATATGGCTAAAACACTTATATATAGGAAGTACCAGCGGCGTATCCACCATCTTTTAGCCATATCGCCTCCGTCTCGTGGAGCGATGTCAGGTGTGTTGACATGATATGGATAGATTTTGATATCCTTGGTCCATGTGGTGAAGGGTTGGGCCAAGTAATTACAAAGCTTAAATGGTGTCGAACCCCACATGGCATCTTTTAACGGAAGTTTGTTGGTATGGCTAAAACACTTATATTTAGGAAGTACCAGCGGCGTATCCACCATATTTTAGCCATACCGCCTTCGTCCCGTGGAATGATGTCATGTGTGCCAACAGGACATGGATGGATTTTGATCCAAGCGGCGATGGTTAGACCAAGTTTGAATAGTAAGCCAAGTAGCTTGCGCGGAGAAGCTGATTGCACACTTGGTTAGTGATAAGTGTGCGCGAGAATGGTTCGGCGATTGGAATGGTGAAGCGGTAAGAATGAAAGATGCTATAAGCGTTAAAGCGTCGAGAGGGGGTTAGGATAAGCGAAGCGATAACGTTAAGCGTCGAGAGGGGAAATCAATAAGCGAAGCGATAGCGTTAAAGCGTCGAGAGGGGAAAGCGATAAGCGAAACGATAGCGTTAAAGCGTCGAGAGGGGAAAGCGATAAGAAAAGTGATAGCGTTAAAGCGTCGAGAGGGGAAAGCGATAAGCGAAGTGAAGTAGATTCCAGTGGAAGTGAGATTGCGTTGCTGTAGATTTGCGAGAAATCTAGCATTTGTGCGATCGAGAAGTGATGAGATGTTACGCCTTGCGAAGGAGTTTAGCGTGTGAAAATAGTTACCATAATATTAAATGTCTAATAACGTTCAACTACACATGACATTTCTTCACGAGAGTTTGTTAGCATGACAAAAGCACTTATATATAGAAAGTACCAGCGGCGTATCCACCATGCTTCGACCACGCCGTCTCCGTCTCGTGAATAGATGTCAAACTTTGTCGACATGGTCAAAACGCTTATATATAGGAAGTACCAGCGGTATATCCACCACATTTTAACCATGCTTTTAACGTTAGGGTACTATTAGAATTCACCACGATCCCCATGCAGACACCAAGATAATCCCGTGTGCACCCGTGATTACTTTGTTGTTTGCATGTTTATCGTAACTTATTTTAAAGGCGCATAGTAGGGGTAAAAGCATATTATATCGTGATATACTATATAGCGTTAGTAATAAGATTGAGTGTGTGAGCTTAGACTAAGTGCGATGACGAGAGAGAGAGAGAGAGAGAGAAGTCGTCGTATGTTGAAGCGACATCGAACAATAGAACAGTTATAAAGCATAAGTACAAATGCCAAAAATCGTACCATTAACAACGTCGTTCTGCACCTGGTCGGTGTTGATGTTGACGACTTCTGCTGCTGGGGCTGCGGCTGCTGGTGTTACTTGTTGTCATGGCCCTGTGCGGCAGTTGCTGATGAAGTGACCGAAACAGTTGCAATTAATGCAGTAGCGGCAGTTTGCTCCAGCCTGGTGGTGATACGTACATATCGGACACTGGGAATGAGTCCCTGTGTAGTTACACCTTGGGTAAGATGGAACTTCCTGGAGAGGTTCAGGGTTGAGCGGTGCAGTTGCTGGTAGTTGAGGCTCTGCTAGGTTCGACGGTGGCTTGCGGTGGTGCTGCGTTGTTCTGTGGTAGCTAGGTTAAGCTTCTTGATGGCAATCTTGGAGAAGAATCCACCCAAGATTCGCTTGCCGTTGATTTCTGTGGCCAACTGATAGGTTTCTTCGATGGTAGCTGGTCTTGCAGCTTCGACAAAAGTGCTCACACACTCAGGTAAGGCATGTAGGTACTTCTTGATGGCCTTTTTTGGAGTGTCGACTTGGCTCGGAAAAATGATGCTAAGTTGTTTGAACCTAGCTGTGAGGCCGGCGTTGTCACCTTCAACTTGCTTGTTATCCCAAAATTTGTTATTTAGTTTCTGGACTTCGTGGGGAGGGCGGTATTCTTCCTTCATGAGCTCCTTCATCTCATCCTATGATAGCACGTAAGCTGCATCGTTCCCGCGTTTATTACGCTCGGCTGTCCACCAGTCGAGTGCCCTTGATTGAAATACTCCTGTAGCACACGTGGTATGAAGATGCTCGGGGCACCCACTCTGACGGAGGGTAACCTCGATAGCATCAAACCACTGAAGCATCTGAGATACACCTGCTTCGCCTATGAAGACCATCGGTCAACACGCTTTGAACTGCTTGTAGGAGAAAGTAGACTTTGGTGCATCGAACTTAGAGTCTTTCAATGTCTGAGAATTGCTGAGGGCTTGAACTTGGGTGATGTTTTGAGGAATGACCTTGGCCATTTCCTTGGCCACGAGCAAGGCGATCCTCTTATTGGCGTTTCTTCTGGCTTGACATCGCGAGTTGGAAGCGTTCGAAGACATCTAGACAAAGAAATTTGGAATGAGATTCGATCATAATGATTTTGAGATTGCGATGCGATTGAGCGCGTTAAAAACTTGTTATAGTTGATATAGTAACACGTATTTCTAAGATCATATAGGAAAACACATATTTCCTAGATTATCACGTATTCACATAAGCACATGTAACCACATACTATATATGTATATATTTAGATACGTATATACTTGCAGGTATTAGCTCTTGTTTTGGATTCTGATAGCTGTGCGAGTCGTGCATTAACATAGTAAGACGAAAGCGGTAAAAGCAGTAAGCGAAAATCGATAAATCTAAAATGTTAAAAGTTTAAAATTCGTTGAAATGTGTGCGAAACATATAAAATCGATGATGCGTAAAATCGACGATTGCAGGCTTAAAATTAACATAGCGTCCTGGGTTTTGAGACAGCGACTACCCAAAGTGATTCGATCATTCCGTTGTGTTTGGACACACGCTTTGGCCTAATAGGTAAATGCTCTCACCGTCTCGCGGCTAACGACATTCCCCTTCCGGTTACTACGCCCCAAATCCGCGAAATAGTCGAGACTTTGGTGAGATTGAAAATCATTAAGTGGGACGAGTTTTCAAGGTTCGGGTTTCACCCCTAACTTAGTAACTTCGAATCCCTGATCGTGGTTTCCCTCCTGGACCCATCAGGTGGTTCCCACCGGATAGAATGGGAAATTTCCGTTAAGATGTGGATATCACTCCTAACTTAATAGAGAATTTCGTGCTAATCGTAATATGCTGAGTGAGGGATTCATCAAGAGTTCGCGGTTTTCAAACCTAATCTCGACAAATCGACTCGTTAGTGATGTACGAGTATCTTTACGACTTCGTATGTTGTGTCCAAGCCTTAGGAAAGACTTTGTATAGTATTTGATATCCAAAGATAAAAGTTTTAATCGGATAAGCAATGAATAAGCAAATAGTTTCCTATTATAGATTAAGCAATTTACCTAATTCCCTATAGTTATGGCTCTTATACCAATCTGTCACAACCGATGGCGGAATTATCGGGGCGTTGCACTAAGCGAACATATTGCTCAAGAAAATCCATAACGACTATTAAAATGACAATATTTAACAAGGTTCAATTTCCCATAAAATCAAACAAATATTCATACAATAATCAAATAGGTTACATAGTTCTTGAACAATAAGTCCGACAACTTATATTTTAGTGGGTTTCTAGAGAGTCCTAATTATTCGAGATAACCTGCGTTTAAGCTGCAACTACGTTAAATTAATGTCAATACAAAAATTTATTGGCGAGCATAAAGGTTTTGATCTAATAGCATAGTTGAGAAAAGTGTCGTGAAATACCGTATACACAAACGAGATAAAACACAACATATAATTAATCTAGACATATCACATGTTAATGTTCCGAGATGACTGCGATGGAGAGGTGCGGTGCGCATAACTAGACTCCGTCGGGTGTGAGTCGAACTATAGTATCATACTAGTTAAGTTGGAAATTAACCAGACAATGTCCTAGCATACATGTTCCTAGCATCACGTGTAAATATGTATAACAGATATTCGCGTGTGATAAATCAGTTTAGCGTGTGTTGTGTACTTTTAATATGAACGTGTGTTACACCCAAAAAGTGCGTTTAAGCGAAAAGGGGTCAAGTATACTCACAGTGAGTGCGTATACAGCAAGACACGAACGAGATGGAGTGAGGAGAGTGTCGGATCAGCCTGTGGTTAGAAACAGAAGTGCATCAGTCTTCGGTAGCGTTGAAATGGTTGAACGGAGAGTTGTGCATGAAAATATTTCGTGCGAAATTTCCGTGCAAAAATGCCTGTTTGTGTCCAAAATCGAGTGTTTTCGCGTCATTCTTCGGGAAATCGAGTGTTCATCCATCCATCCTTAGGCCACTGATCGAACCTTGTGCCGGAAAGGTCTTTAGAATGAGTGAGTCGTTTGTGGAAACTCGGACTGGGGCGTACGAATCCAAAGTGATTCGTGCGAGCCAGTCCAGTTTGCACAAGTGACTATTCTTGCGCTTTTTGTGCGACCGGAACTGGGATTTCGTCTGAAACGGATGTAGTTCGAGTCCATTTCGTGACGGTTTTGACAGCGCCTCATTCCACTACTTAGTGAACGTAACATTAGTCGGTTTGATCCGCTTTTGTGTAAAAATCGATTTATAAAATAGTTTTGTTAGAATAAACACTTGGTGAGCTTGAAACAACAGGGTTTCAGATCAGAGAAGCCAAGGCTAACTCAAAGATGCTCGGTTAAGTGTAAATCTAAGTTAAAATCAGAAAGTTTGATGAAAAAGATGAAGGTTTTCGTAAACAGAAGAAGTTTAGATGAAATCGGAGATAAACTCGTATAAAATCGTTGTAGAAATCGTTGTGATTCGCGTGGAAAACGTAGTTTTCTTACTTGGATCAAAGAAAACGAGCTAAGAGTGCTTTTTGGTGCGAATGTCAGCAAGCAGAGCATGAATGTATAAGTATTGTATTTATAGGAGACGAGAGTGGGAGTAGTTTGGTGATGATTTTCGTGCGAAAATGCCAATTTTCGTGCGAAAATGCCAATTTTCGTGCCAAAATGCCAATTTTCATGCCAAAATGCCATTTTTCGTATTTCATACAAAAATGGTAATTTCGTATGAATTATTATTATTTTTTGTTTTTTTAAGGTTACGTGCGTTAAGTGTCCTAGCGAGGTGTTAAGCATTTTAAATTCGGCAATAAAAATAAAATGCGTTTAAAATAAATAAGCGACGTAATATGCCAGTTTTAATTCCTGAGTTTGTGAATATTGCGTTGGTGCGTAAGCGTGATAAATCACCCAAAGGTTAAACCGGATTTATAAATATTATCTTTGGCCGAGGCGCGACACTCCGATCACCCAAAGTAGTTAGACTAGTTTCGTTTAACCACATGCGCGACCCAGATAACTTGTGGCCCAAGTTGCAACCCAAAACCGCCCCAAACTCCTTTCCCACTATTTACGTAAGCGTGCAACTTCAAAACCCCTAACCTTAAATCGAACTCTAGCTCTCTCTCTCTCTCTCTCTCTCTCTTCTCCTCTCTAATCAACAAGATCAAGGCTCCAAATCTGTCACACCTCGACCGCGTAAAACAACAAACCGCGACGGAAATGTCGGGGAGTGTCGTAACAGAAATATAGTTTCAACAACCATGGTAATTTAAAGTTTTGTATTATGGAATGAAATTTGATTACAATGTGTTGGAACAAAAGAAAATAAACGAAAATCTAATTGTCTTGTAGATTTTAAGTCACTAAAGCCCAAAGTCCGTCCTACGTGTGGCATAATCAACCTCAAACATTAGCTCCTGAAACACATGTGAAAATAGGTACGTCAGCATAAAAATGCCTGTGGGATACATAGGTTTTGTTGATGAGGATTCATGACTTGAAGTTTAAATAATAGTTTAACGAAAAGTAGTCATGAACCTTATTAAATGTTTTCTTTTAGAAAATCATATGAAAATCAAATGATTTAAAAGAAGGATGTATGATTAAATAATTAACCGGATGAAAATAAATTGTTTAAAATTTGCCATTTGTAAAACAATGTCTTGTGAAAAATATATGTTATTTGTACCAAATGTGTCATGTCTTTGTCTTCGTCGAAGTGGTTTAAATAACGCTACGATATGTAATATCATGAAAGCACTTATATATAAGAAGTACCAGCGGCGTATCCACCAAGCTTTTATCATATTACACACATCTCGTTATTTAAATCACTTATCAAATAACCACCAAAAATGTCTTGTCTAACAAATGTCAAATGTCATATATAAACAATGTATTGTATCACAATGTTAGGTATAAACCATAACTTGTATAACAAATGTCTTGTATAACAAAATGTCATGTACAAAAACAATGTCTTGAATAAACCAAAGTTTAAATCAAAAGTCATGTTTTGCAAAACCAATGCTTTATTCGATATGAATATTTATGTGGTTATGTTTATCGCATACATTCAAGCCTTAAGAGTGTCGGATAAACCCTTATCAAGTCAAAGGATTATCAAAAATGTATTCGGATTCTGTCATTCCCTACTTCCAAACAAACCTAGGAAGCGGGGAACGGGATTTCTCAAGTCCTATGGTACCATTACATACTACCGGGCGGCGGGATCAATGTTAATGAATGTATTATGTCCCGTTAAACAAACCAAATTTCATAGTCAATGTAAGCAATGTCATGAAAAATGTCCTTAAACCATGTACTAAGTATGCTAAGTCAACATACGAAGTAGAAATGTCCATAAAATCGATGTGCTAGCATGCTCAGTCAACATACATAGCAAAATGCAATAAAAATCAATGTGCTCATATGCTAAGTCAACATATGCCGCAAAAGATGTCTTTGAAATCAATGTTCTAGCATGCTCAATCAACATACATAGCAAAACATAATTGAAATCATGTACTATATATGTACTAGATGAACATAGCAAGTATATGTCATGAAAGCGCGAAAACATGAAAGTATCGAGTAGGCACATGTGTTTCACCCCAAAATATTTGAAAAACATAAAAGAGGGGTCTATGTACTCACTTGGGGTTGCAAAAGTATCCGTGTTCAAGAAGAATAATAAAGCTCAAGAGTCCGAGGACTCAAATGGTTCCTAAGATCGGATAACTATGTTAATGTCAGGACCTTAATCAGAAGATTCGGATAGAATGATGTCTTATAAATCAAATGAGTGTTGGAACCCATATGGTATGATTTAATAAACCCAACATTCTGATTTGGAAGTGATCCCAAGTGCTTTTGACCCATAATGACCCGTTAAGGTAGTTTACGCTACTTTAACGTGTCATTTGCGTAAACGCGTGATCGGATGGTTAAACATGTCCTATGATAAGTCTTAAATGCCCAAACATGTTTAACAATACTGTAATATCATTTTATATGTCAAAACTTTAGCCACATTTGCTTAAAATGAATTTATGCGCAAAAAGGGCATTTTGGTCATTTATAAAGGGCATAATAACGACCTTTCATAATACTAACCAAACGAAGTGACCTGAAGGTATAACCTCAGAGGGTTATTCCCTATATAATTATGGTCACAAATATGTGTTTGGTGGGATCCTAATATCGACCAAACGGGTCGGATTCGAAAGTCAAAGCGGTGGTCAAGACCGTTCGACTTACAACACTAAACAAGGACTAAACTAAATGTGACGAGTTAGACAAGTTTAACATGTCTAACTAAGTTTATAAAACTGATTTGGTATCAAAACAAAGTGTTTTGACACCTGAAAATAGTGCTGTCGTATAATGCACTTTTTGCGCATTATTGACCGAAACTTTGACTCGTTACTTCGACTAGGAAACGTGGTAATCAGTAGGCATGATCGCAATGGATCATAACCATCGTGATTACGATCATGTTGCAAAGTCCGATTGGACTTTGACTTGACCAATTGATGGTCAAAGCTGAAAGTCAAACACTGTTTGACTTTTAGCTTGAAATAGCTAAAAGAAATAGAACAAGACTAGGAGAGGGCACTTACTTGTGTTGGAGAACACTTGAAGAGCCCCATAAATAAGAATGCTCAGTTAGGAAGCCTCCAACTAGGTGGTAGCCTCCAAGTAGAGCAAGAGAGAAAGAAAGAGTGAATGAGCAAGGAAATTGGTTGCAATAATGGGGGTATTTATAGATTTCTTGAAGCCACAAGATCATTCCAAGTGTTAGGAGATGTTGTAGGATCATTACAAGTGTTTAGTGAGGTGTTGCAACCAGTAGAAGTGTGGCAAAAACGACTTATAGGTGTCAAGGCAAATGAACAAGAAGCTGCCAAGCAACCTGCTATGCTGGGCATGCTTACGGACCGTATGGTCCTAGGCTTACGGTCCGTAAGGGCCATGTGCAGGCAGCAGTTTGCAAAAGTTGCAGTTTAGTCCCTGCACTTTGTTTTGTTGCATTTTGGCACTTTTAACACCTGTTAACCTCATTTTAAGCTTTATAAAGACGATAAAGCTTAGGAAACTTGAAATGTGTCCAAAAATGTCCACGGTGTCGGTTCATTCAGTTGCACGGTTGCGGTTTTCGGTTAATTACGACGAAAATCGTAACGAATGCGCAAATGACCGTTAATGCGTAAGGAATGATATTTTTGCATTCCAGTCATCAAAATACAAGATTTTAATGGTTACAAAAATTTTGGGTGTATGTACATGTTTCGGATTAGGAAATACGCATAACGACATAGTTTCGCAGAATTTGCCAAATAGCCCCTGAAGTTGAATATGCATATTTTTGCCGTACCGGAGCCCTCAAAACTTATTTCTAAGTTATATAGAGGATATTTAGGGTATGTTTAGCTATGTCATTGTTCCAGAGTGTACGTCGCGTTAAACTGATTATGTTTACGTAACGGTTTGCGATTTCACTTCTAGAAGTGATTTGAAAGGTCGAATTTGAAAGTGGATTGAAAATATGAAATGTCATGAGTATTAAAATAAATATTGGAACAAAACACAATGTTATAAAATTACAAAATTGTTTTGGAATTGCACGATGATTAAAATACACAGACGTCACAGTCTCCCCTACTTTTGGAAATTTCGTCCCGAAATTTAACTAGAGGAAACATGTGAGAATAGATGTGGATATTTCGCTTTCATTTGGTCCTCTCGTTCCCAAGTAAACTCAGGGCCACGTTTGGACTCCCAGCGAACTTTAACAATCGGTATACGTCTACGCTTGAGTTTTTTTAATTCACGGTCCAATATTTCCACAGGTTTCTCGACAAAGTGTAACGTGTCAACAACTCGAATTTCATCAAGAGGGAGGTGGAGGTTTTCATCAGCCAAACACTTTTTTAGATTGGACACGTGGAAAGTTGGATGAACATTTCCAAGTTCAGGAGGTAGCTCAAGTTTGTAGGCCACCTTTCCGATTTTCTCACTGATCTTGAATGGTCCAACATATCTAGGTGCAAGTTTTCCTTTCTTCCCAAATCTAACCACGCCTTTCCAAGGGGATACCTTGAGTAGGACATGATCACCAACTTGGAATTCCAAGGGCTTGCGTCGTTTGTCCGCGTAACTCTTTTGACGGCTTCTAGCTGTCAAAAGATTATCACGGATTATCTTGACTTTGTCTGTCGTGTCTTAGATGAGTGCAGGTCCAATGAATTGAGGTTCACCGATTTCATTCCAACAGATAGGTTAACGACATTTTCAACCATAAAGAGCTTCGAAAGGAGCCATGTCATTGTAGGAGAATTCGATCAAAGGTAGATGTGAATCCCAACTACCACCAAAGTCAATCACACAAGCTCTAAGCATATCCTCCAGTGTCTGGATTGTTCTTTCGGACTGTCCACCCGTTTGAGGATGATAGGCAGTGCTCAGGTTAAGTTCGGTTCCCATGGCAGATTGCATGGTCCTCCAAAAATGAGATAAGAATCGAGCATCACGATCAGAGATGATGTCCAAAGGGACACCATGACGAGATACAATTTCATCCACATAGATCTTAGCAAGTTTGTCAGCGGGGAAATCCTCACAGATTGCTATAAAGTGTGCTGACTTGGTTAGACGATCAACGATTACCCAAATAGCATCATGACCTCTAGATGTATGTGGTAATTTGGTAATGAGATCCATTGCAATGCTTTCCCATTTCCAAACCATAATTTCTAGTTGTTCAAACAAACCAGAAGGACATTGATGCTTTGCCTTAACTTTGAGACAAGTAAGACATTTAGATACGTACAAGGCAATGTCTTTCTTCTTACCCGACCACCAATACTGAGTACGAAGATCCTTATACATTTTGTCTGCTCCTGGATGAATGGAATAACGAGACTTATGAGCTTCATCCATTATCAAGGTGCGGAGATTATCTTGATTTGGAACCCACAAACGGCTTAGATAATATAACAACCCATTGTCTTTCGTTTCAAGTTGAAGCTCAAGATGATGTGGTAATTCATCACCCATCATGCCTTGTGTAACACAAGTTCATTGAGCTTGGGAGATACGGTTTTGAATATCAGATCGAACTTGAACACAATGTAGCTTGACTCGTTCTTTTCGACTAAGAGCATCGGCTACGACATTCGCCTTACCCGGATGGTAGCGAATCTCACAGTCGTAGTCGTTCAGAAGTTCGATCCATCGTCGCTGTCTCATGTTTAGTTCTTTCTGATTGAAAATGTGCTGGAGACTTTTGTGGTCGGTGAAAACCACACATTTTGTACCGTATAGATAATGTCTCCAAATTTTCAGAGCAAAAACGACAGCACCCAACTCAAGATCATGAGTGGTGTAGTTCTTTTCGTGAATCTTTAACTGCTATAACTTTGTTCCTTTGCATGAGAATGCAGCCAAGGCCTAAGTTCGATGCATCAATATATACGACAAAGTCACCGTTACCTTCAGGTAAGGATAACTAGGAGCATTACAAAGCTTCTATTTCAAGGTCTGAAAAGCTTCATCTTGTTTAGGTCCCCACTCAAAACGTTTATTCTTTTGAGTCAAAGCAGTGAGGGGAACCGCAATCTTTGAGAAGTTTGCGATAAAGCGACAGTAGTAACTCGTGAGACCAAGAAATGAACGAACTTCGGTAGGAGTAGTAGGCGTACTCCAATCTCTGATTGCACTGATTTTGGAGGGATCTACATGCATACCTTGTTCATTGACAATATGTCCCAAGAATTGAACTTCCTTAAGCCAAAATTCACACTTGAAGAACTTAGCATAGAGTTGTTCTTTCTTTAGGAGTTCCATCATTAAACGAAGGTGTTGCTCGTGATTGGCTCGAGACTTCGAATAGATCAAAATGTCATCAATGAAAACAATGATGAACTTGTCTAAATAAGGCTTACAAACCCTATTCATCAAGTCCATAAAAAATAGCAGGAGCATTTGTCAGACCAAAAGGCATAACAGTGAACTCGTAATGACCGTATCGAGTGCGGAAAGCAGTTTTGGGAATATCTTCTTCGAGAACTCGAAGCTGATGATACCCAGAACGCAGATCAATTTTTGAAAAACAAGTAGCACCTTGTAGCTGGTCAAAGAGATCATCAATACGGGGTAAGGGATATCGATTTTTGATTGTGAGTTTGTTGAGCTCACGGTAATCGATGCACATACGGAAGGATCCATCTTTCTTTTTCACAAATAGGACTGGAGCGCCCCAAGGTGAAAAGCTCGGACGAATGAATCCATTGTCAGACAACTCCTGAAGCTGTTTAGATAACTCTTGCATCTCAGATGGTGCAAGACGGTATGGGGATTTGGCTATAGGGTTGGCACCAGGTACAAGATCTATACGAAACTAGACTTGGCGTGCTGGGGGTAAACCAGGTAGATCTTCATGGAATACCTCGGGATAATCCCGAACAACGGGAAAATCTTGAATAGTTTTGCTTTTGCCTTTTTCCTCTATGATATGTGCCAAGAAAACAACATAGTTCGTTCATAGGTATTTATGGGCTTGGGTACATGTCATGAGTTTAAGGCTACTAACGGGCTTTTCTCCTCGAACCTCTAGGATTTCACCTGTTGGTGTAGAATGTCTATGTCTTAGTCTTATATTGAGTCTGTATAGATTAGAGTTGAATAGGCTAGCAAAAAGTAGTATTTATATGTTAAAGGGTCAAGTTCGCCCATGATGTGCTTGGAATGTCAAGTTCGGTCGAACTTGCTTAGGCAAGTTCGCCCGAACTCACCTCCTCCATGAGCGAACTTCTATCCGTATAAATAGCTAGCATGTCTCTCTCATTTGTAACTTTGGCATCTTAAGGCGAAGCTCTGTCAATTTGGAGACTTGACGTTATATCAATAAAATTGACGATTAATTGACTAATTCTTGTTGTTTGGTAATCATGTCGTAATATTTTCGCTATTATGGACATTAGATATCAAATCTAGGTTCCTATTGATCCGGAGCGGTCCTACAAGTGGTATCAGAGCTAGAATAGCCTGATTTGATTGATATCAAGACAAGAACACTTCTAATTCTACTCCATTCTTCTATTTTTCTTAACTTTTACACTAAAATGAATAATTCACAGGCAAATTCTGTCCAATTTTGAATATGACATGTTAAATACATCATAGCTAAACCCCTGAGAGTTTGGAGACTAAAATCAAACGAATTGGTGTCAAAATGTTGCAAAAAACATGTTTTTCAAACACACTTGGATCGAACTTGTTAGCCAAGTTCGACCGAACTTGACGTAAAAATCACTTTTTGAGTGAGTTTTTATCAAGTTCGACCGAACTTGATGATTTTTTATAAAAGTTTTGCTAAGTTCGCTCGAACTTACCAAGAATTCATTGATATTTTGTAAAGTTCGACGGAACTTGATAAAAATCAAGAAATCTTAAGCTAAGTTGGCCCGTACTTGAAAGTTTCTTACAAAATTCAAATTGCATGTTCGACCAAGGTTGCTCAGGGATATTTTCAAATCACAATACTTAAGTTCGACCGACCTTAATTAAAAAGTCTGAAATTCTTCATTCAAACTACAAGTTCGACCGAACTTGCAGTAAACCTAATTGTTTTCAAAGTTTGAACGTGTTTTCAGCGTACGTGTCTCGATATTCACGATGGATGATCTACACAGAGCGTATATGACAGCAGTGGGTACATCCAATGCTAACGTGATTCAACAAGTCAATCTTGACAACGAGACGGGTGCGTCCGTTAACCGCCGAAGTTAATGAGCATGGACGAGTATGAAGGATGGAAGGAGAAATTTACTTATTGGGTTCAAGCCATGCATTTCCAAGGCTGGGTGTCGATTGAGAGAGGTTATATTGTTCCGTTAGACGAACATCAGCAAGTCTTAGAGAGGTACAAGTACTCCACAATACTGAAAGATGAGTACATTGCTGAGAAAAAGATGATAAGCCTCATTCAACAATCTGTTAAAGAGGATATTCTAGTCTTATTACCCGAGTATACGACTGCGAGAGATCTCTGGCTATCACTGCAAAAGAAATACCAAGGAAGCGCAGAGATGATCAAGAGTAAAAAAGCTCTCATTCTGAAGGAGTTCGATATCTTTAACATGTTGAAGGGAGAGACAATGAAACAGATGATTGATCGTTTCTATCATCTGAAAGTCCAAATGAGGAGACACGGTCTCGAAAAGACAGAACAAGAGTACATCGATAAGCTTGCAGATGCGTTACCTGACGAAGAGTGGACTACGTACCTCATGGTCTTGAAAGAAAGTCATAACTAGGAATTCTTTAACTTGTCTACATTCATCGACAAACTAGAAGGTCATGAAATGGAACTTCTGAAGATCGCAAAGTCGAAGAATGTTAACATTGTTCAAGATATTGGTCTGTATTACAAGAACAGAATGCAAGACAGCATTTCAAGCCCAAAGATTCAAACAGCATTTAATGCAAACATATGTTCTTCGCCACAGAATCAACCACAATATGATCAAAGTCCACAAAGCTCTTCGTTCTCAAGCACAAGGTCAAATGCTTCTTATCAGAGTCAAGCAAATCAGAATCAACAAACAAATTCTGATCCAAATGTGTACAAGTGTAACATTGCTGTAAATCTAAACAATGTTGTTTCTGAGCAAGTTGCAAAACAACACATGTCACTTCTCGCCACTGTTCTAGAATCATATGAAAGTCTTGTAGCTGGAAAGATCGACAATCCCAAAATGACCGCCAAAGACTACGATCAGGTGGACGAAGAAGAGCTTGAACTGATGGATATCAAGTGGTCACTAGCTTCTATGTCACAAAAAGGAAATGATAGTACATTAGTGGACTATCACAGTATGCTAAAGAAATGTAAAGTTTAAAAAGTAATAAACAAGTATTATTGTGGATGTGTCGATAGGCTTAACACGTTAAGTAAATTGTTTTCGAGATATAAACTAAATTTTACAACTGCTTAATCTTGTGGATTAACACATCTTGAATATATGGACTTAGTACTCTGAAATTTCGTTTGAAAGATTGCCTGATTCTGAAATACGAGGTCTTTATAGATAGTTGATATCTGGGGTATTATTCAAGTTCTTCTGATTTTGCGGAAGCAATATCCTAGAACTTCTATAATACTTTCGCTATAAACCCCTAAACTGCATGCAAACTTGAAAAGTACCGAAAGATCTAATCATTTGCAGTGCTAAAATGATTCCTTAAATGGAACACACCTTAAAGACGAGCCTTCATCTCTTTGTCTGTACGGTAGTACTAACCTGAGCTCTCAAGGTCTCACATTAACCCAGATACAGATATGAATTACGCTATATTCACCTGTAAGATGAAATCTAGGGAATCTTGATACAGGAGTATATTCAAGAAGTGGGAACCGCAGATAAGTCAAGTTTCATAAATCATACCTTAACATATCTTGGAACAGTTGAGAAACGTGGTAAAGTTTAAGTGGACAAACATATCGACAATCTAGGTAAACGAGTTTAAAACTTAAAAGTCATCTAAAGGTCAACGGTAGTGGTGATATGTCTCAATCAACTGATATGATCCTTAGACACGAATTTACAAAAATATGTCTGTAAATGTGTTTGTATATAGTTTATATTGTCCTGTACATAGTTTATCTGCTTTGCAGATTAAATCTAAAAAGATTTTCAGTGTGTTTTAGCATAAACTTACAAAAATACAAAAAGATTTTGTTTCTGTATTGCTTTCAGCAAACCAATGTTGGAGAACGGATCCTCGAAGTCTGGTAAGGTGCTAAACTGGTGGGAATCTCATTGATAACGGGCTGGGAGCTAATCTATAAAATCTGAAAAGCCAAAACGATAAAAAGTTCATTAATTTGAAACTTTGATTTTGAAAATATCAACAGTTTGTTTGTAATAGGTCAAACCGGGGTCATTAATTTGGACTCGGCAGACAAATCGGTTAATCAAGGTCATTAACTTGGACTTGGTCAACTGAGTGAAACTGGTAAAAGTTGAAAAGTTCTGGGACTTAATTGCAAAAGGTTGAAAATTTTGAAAATAGGGTTTGGCAAGTTCAGCCGAACTTGCTAAACTTATTAAGGTTTCACATTGTGGCAAGTTCGACCGAACTTGCGTGGGTGGTTGTTTTTTTTTTTTTTTGTGAAAGCATAAGTTCGCACGGACTTGCTTGGGCCTTATAACTTGGGCTTATCAAGTTCGCCCGAACTTGCCAAGGTATAAATACCTTGCATGTTCGGCCAAACTCATTATCTGCAATCACACTTCTCTGAGCGAACTTAGACTTGTTTGAGCGATTTTGTGAAATTAACATATTAGCACCGTTACTCTGTCGAAATTTTAGTTGATCTTGGTGATTTGCACGCCATTATCAATGGAAGAGGTGAGAACTTGTTGATTGAACCGTTAATTGGACTGAATTGATGAACATAGATCGAAAAATGTTAAAATCTTATAGATCTAGGATGTTTTGATCGAATTGAACTTAAAATTGAAATAAACAATCAAAACCGACCATGAATGAATGATAAATTTGATCAGATGCATAAGGTTTAAATTAGCAGGTTTGTTGAAGGAGATAACAAGTTCGGCCGAACTTGTTATCAAGTTCGACCGAACTTGCTAATAAAAATTGTATAAATCAGATAATAACACATGTTCGACCGAACTTAGGGTTTAACTCAGAACTTATGAATGAAGAGGAAGTTCGCTCGAACTTGAATTTTTGAAAAATTGTTAATCATAAGTTCACCCGAACTTATGTGATTATATTGAACATGGGATTAAGACATGTTCGGGCGAACTTGACTGTTACAAAACTGTTTGCAAAACTCACATCAAGTTCGCCTGAACTTGATGAAAAGTGTTGAAAAATTTTTGTAACTTTTTCTCGAAAAGTGTGCTAAGTGTTTTGCGTCGTTTTTCAGGCTCAAGTACCAGCGAGGGTGATTTCTATGGATTTTTCTAAATTTCATAATACTTGTATCACGCTCGACAAAGCGATATGTCCGTCGCTAAAGGAGTACGAAAGCATTCTGAAGTTTCTAAAGGAGTGTCCTATTCATCGAGCTATCATGGAGCGCACAATGTCGTATCGTTTGCATACTTATCATTTTTGGATGAATGCGAAGCTCAGCGAAGATAAGAAGACCATTATTTCATCTGTTCAAGTTGGAAATGAAGTTAAGGAGATCACCGTTACTGAAGATGATATACGAAGGATTTTGCAATTCAACGATGATAAAGATGATTCGATTTTCTTGGACGAAAAGATGGTGAGAGGTTGTTTCTACCGAATGGGGTACAAGGGGAGCGTTAATAAGCCAACGTTGAAGAAAGGGGAAGTGCCTAACCCCTACAAGCTCCTCATGCACGCTATTATTCATACTTTTAGTCACCGTAAAGCGGGCCTTGACGATGTGCAAGATTATATGGCCTGTATGGCAACGGCGTTAATTCTGAAGAAGCCGTTCAACTATTCAAAGCTTGTATTTACACATATGACGAAGAATATGGATGATGTGAGATTATGCATATATCCGAGGTTTGTGCAGATGCTAATTGATGAGAAATTCACAAACAATGCACGTGATCCAAACGATGTTCTATATCTCAGTCACCTCGATGATACAACAGTAAAGAAGTTGATCAAGTTCCAGAAACAAGACTTGGCACCGGTGGCAAAGCCAATATTCGGGGCGATAAAAGATGAAAATTATATTGCGCCGGCTGATAACAAGTGGAGGAAAGAGGGAAGTGGTGACGAGAAAGAGTTGAATGATGAGATAGAATGGTTTAAAGCTTTCAAGCCGAAAGCTCGAAGTGAATGGTTTCTAAAGGCCGAAGTCGAAAAGCCTAAAAAGAAGCGAGCGGCTAAGAAAGTTGATACAATGCTTGTAGATGAAGACGAACCTGTTAATGTTCAAGCTGAAGCTGGCTCTAGTGCAGCGATTGTTACTGAAAGCCAAGAGGTTGAAAAAACTACTCAGGAAGACGAGGTTATTTCTGCTACTTCCGAGAATGACGATGATTCTGATGATTCTCTCGAGAAGATTACAAAGAAGATAATAGCAGAGACTGAAACTGAAAAGATCAAAGAAAATGATGCTGATTTTGATCCTAATATGGAAAAAGAGTCTGATGAAGAAAGACCTAAGAAAAGAACGAAACGTGCAAAGTCTGCAGTGGTTTCAACAACAAAAACCATAGGGTCTCCTCAGACTAAAGGCATAAAGAAAATGAAGAAAGCTTAGAAACCGGCTAGTCGTCGATACAAAGGAAAGCTAAAAAGCGAAGAAGTTACACAAGAACCTTCTGGCGCACAGGAGATAGGAGTTACACAAGAACCTCCTACACAAGAACCTCATGTTGTCATTACATCTGAAGCTGAACGTCCCGGAGTCACACAAGAACCTCCTGTTATTATTTCATCGGAAGGTGAAAGGCCAAGAGCAACACAAGAACCTCCTGAGTCTGGCTTATTGGAAGTTCCAGTGATTCAATCACCTGATCCAAAATCAGCTCAACCTGAAGGGTCTACACCAAAATCAACTCCAAAGAGATCAACTCTAAGGAAAGCTACTCCTAAATCAACACCGAAAGCGTCACATTCAAATCTATTTGGTGACATTCCAAATGAACCAGTGGATCTTCAGGATTTAGATGAGTTTTTCCTGACACAGATATAGATGTTCTAGAAAAGCGTGTCAAAGAATTGGAAGATAGAGTTGCCAAGAATGAAGAAGAAAAAGCCGAGCTTATCAAGAAAGTAAATCAAAGCTTAGTGGAGAAAGAGATGTTGGATGATAAAGTCAAAGAGTTGGAAAGTGAACATGAGTTTTTCAAGGCTTTGATTGAGAGTTTGCAAGACGCAAATGAAAAGCTGCAGACAGAAATTGCTGAGCTAAAGACGATTCAAGCCTTAAATGATCGTAGATTTACAAGAATGCATAAAGTATTATCTAATACTCTGGCTATTGATTTCAATGCCAAATATGATCGTCTTGATAGACAAGAGGCGATAGAAAGATCTGAAAAGGAGCTTGCAGCTAGTGGTAAAGGTAAAGGTGTTGAAGGTGAAGCACCTAAGTCATCTGAAGCTGCCGAAAAGCATGTTGATGAAGTTGAAAAAGCTTCTGAGTCTGATATTGCTAAGGTTGACGAATCTGTCAAGCCTTCTGATACTATAATTGCATTTGAAGAAAAGGACGATAAAGAAGCAGAAGATGAGGATAAAGATGATGACAACAAGAAAGATGATTCTGATTATGAAGATTGGAATAATGCTGATGATGATGATGATGATGATGATGATGATCAGGGAGGAGTTGGTATGAAAATCAGTGAAGCAAAAGTCTCTGATGACTTTGATTTTTCTTCTCTAATGGATGATGAATCAAACAAGATGACTGATCAAATTGAGGGGGAGTTAGGACAAAAAGGGCCAACTGAAGAGATTGATATGTCTGATGTTGATAGTTTTGCAAAGCCTGTTGCTGCCGTACCCACAAAGCCTTTGATCTTGATGCTTGAACATAATGTAGAGGAAGGTGAGTACGTGCACAATTATACTAAGGAAGATTTGGCCAAGTTGGTCGAAGTTGATGCTGAAACACTTGATTTTGATTTTGAAGAGCAAGTGATGAATGTTAACACATTTGAGCCAAATGATTATCAGTACATACGAAGATTTCAAGCTGATGAGTATAACAGGGTGATAGTAGAGGATTAGTCTTCGGATGATGAAAGAGATGAAACTGCAAAGTATGTCGGTCCTAACACTGAGAGTTTTCCTACGTTCAAGGAGATGTACAAGCAATTAGATGAAGACATGTTGAAAGAAAAAATCAAAGAATCAATTCGAAAAGGCAAACTTCCGAAACCAATGACAAAGGAGGAAATAGCTCAAGCTAAGAAGTCCTGGTTTAAAGAGATGTTGCGCGAACATAAGTTTCGACGTCCTCTAGCATTCTTTACCAGAGATAAAGATGTGTCATTGGGGGATATTCTAAGTTCGGGGTGGTTCAAGGAGTTGAATGTGTATGCTATTAAACATGAGTTTGGAGTGCAATACTTCAAATACTTAGCAGATTTCAAGACACTACCGTACTGGTATGTGGAGGAGCTTGTTCAAACCATGAATGTTACTTATCATATGAAGTATATTGATCAGTTATTATGGAAGATGATCAAGTTTGAAGCAACAAAGGGTTTTTAAGTATTGGAAGCCGTTTATTCCAGGCCGTCGCATCAAGACAAATGAGAAGACAGGGGAAAAAGATATAACATTGATTATGAAATAACCGAGAGTGATGAGGAACATGCCCTTAATGCCAATCGAACAGAATTTCTGTCCGGTATTAAGTGGTAGCAGATTGATCCAACTACGTGTGAAGCTGTTATAGTATTACGATTTGAGGAACACTTGGATATCACGAAGGAAAGGGTTGAAATATTGGGGTTTCAGGGTATGAGAGGGTTGTGGAGAACAATCAGGATACTAGACCCGATGTGGCTAGTGAATTGCACGAGAGAAGACATCAAGTGCTTGTTCTACAGCAAGATAGTGTTCGAAGAACGTGAGAAAGAACAAGCCTTCCAATATCAAAGGGTCGTTAATGTATGTTATGCTCGAGAAGTTAACTCTGGAAGGATGTCGGAAACTAGATGGAGGGATCTAGAACGAGTTGAATTCTTAAAGGAAGAGAAGCGTCTTGAAGCAATACACGAGAAAGGTAGGGTGGCAAGGCTTAGAAGGTTTCAGTACATGAACAAAGTGCCTCCTACAGATCAGATGCTAGATCCGAATCAAGAACGATGAAGGAAGCCTTACAAGAACTTCTTCGGTCGTGTTCGTTAATGTTTAATTGAAGACAGAGTTTTGAAGACTAATACAAGACGAAGACGATATCCAAGGGGGAGTCTGTTGGTGCAGAATGTCTATATCTTAGTCTTATATTGAGTTTGTATAGATTAGAGTTGAATATGCTAGCAAAAAGTAGTATTTATATGTTAAAGGGTCAAGTTCGCCCATGATGTGCTTGGAATGTCAAGTTCGGCCGAACTTGCTTAGGCAAGTTCGCCGAACTCACCTCCTCCATGAGCGAACTTCTATCCCTATAAATAGCTAGCATGTCTCTCTCATTTGTAACTTTGGCATCTTAGAGGCGAAGCTCTGTCAGTTTGGAGACTTGACGTTATACCAATGAAAATTGACGATTAATTGACTAATTCTTGTTGTTTGGTAATCATGTCATTATATTTTCGCTATTATGGACATTAGATATCAAATCTAGGTTCCTATGCTATTAGGACGGGAGAGGTATACGAACAATCTTATAAAAACAGATCACCTCAGCATGATGTTTGGTTAACCAATCCATCCCCACAATGATATCAAAGCTCCCGAGTTGCATTGGCGTGAGGTCAATGGCAAAAAGATGGTTGTTAAGGTTCAATTGGCAATCACGGATGGCAGAATCAAGAACAAGGGGTTCACCACTAGCTATTTTGACTGTCAAGGGCTTTCCTAGTTTGGTTCTAGGCATGGAAAGCAAAGGTTCGAAAGCTACGGATACAAAACTCTTATCGACACCCGAATCGAAAAGAGTTGAAGCAGGATGGTTGTTAACAAAGAACGTACCGTTGACCACTTCATTGTTAGCCCGAGCCTCGTTAGCATTGATGTTAAATGCTCGTCCACGAGCCGGGTTTGCATTTGCCAATTTCGGGCAGTTATTTCTGTAGTGGGTGAGATCCCCACAATTGTAGCAAGACCCAGGTGGATAATGAGGTTGTGCAGGCTGCTGAGTAGGGTTTTCGGCTACTGGATTCTAGGTAGGAGCGAAATGACAAGTGTTGGCAAGATGACCAGATTTCCCACAGTTAGTGCAAATACGGCACTGTAAATGTGGTTGATGGTGACTGTTACACTGTTTCACAAAGGTGCGTTGCTAACATACTGTTTCTTGGCTGGTGGTTGAGCAGGCTGATTAGGAGCAGCTTGGTTAGGTTGTGTAGTGAGAGAGAAGTTCTTGGAAGCCTTACGCTTTCTCGACTTCTTGGAGGTTTCAGCTTTGTTACCCTTTTGCTTCTCAGACTTAACAGACGGTTTCTTGTCACATTTTCGATGAAGCTTACCCTTTTTTACTTATGATTCAGTAAGGGTTGCTGCTAACTCAATGGCTTGACGGACAGATGTAGGGTTACTGCCAGTGACGATGTCCTGGACAGGATCTGGCAGACCATCTATGTACTTTTCAATCGCCTTATCCAAAGGCGTCACCATCTCAGAACACAACAAGCTCAACTCCTCATACCGATTGGTATACGCATGATGCTCACCACTATCTTGCTTTAGGTCATTGAACTCATTCTCAAGCGCCCTCTTTTCATGATGGGGGCAGAACTCTTTCATCATTAGAGCTCTAAGTTCCTCCCAAGTCTGACCCATAGCAACATCTGCACCCCTATCTCTCACCACTCCGTTCCACCACGTGAGCGCCCTCTTTTGGAACACGCTCGAAGCAAACTCGACCTTACGATTATCGGGACACTGAACATGGCGAAAAGTATTCTCAAGACTCTCAACCCACTGTAGGAGCCTAGTTGCTCCTTCAGAACCACTAAACTTGAGTGGTTTAGCCGAGTTAAACTGTTTGAAGTTGCAAGGAGCATTATTAGTTGTTGCCTTGGTTGATTTGAGTAATGAGATTTGGTAGCATAGCAGGCATCTGTTGTGCTATGATAGTTGCCAGTTTGGTGTTAGGTGGTGGTACGTTTTGTCGAGGAGGCATTCTAAAAGAGGAAAACATGAGAGAAAACGAGTGAGATTAATGTTCGGGAAATGAGATGTCATAAAAATCGACGAAATGAAAGGATGGTGGTCATTCGTTCGTTTACTTGCAACAAACAAATGACACACAGTGACTAACCAAAGTAAATGGGTTTTTATAATGTATCGTAAAGACATGCTTTAGCCTATAGGTGGACACTCACCCCAAGAGTTCCCAGGTAAGAGTGACTGGTCCTATTAAGTGGATTTGTATGAACGCTCTAGCCTTAGACAGAAAAATCAGGGTACAGGCACCCACCCTTCCAGATTGCATGTGTTCACATTATTAAAACCCAAACTTTGACGAGATTTTGAAAACTTTGGAAGCTAAAAGAGGTCGATGATTTATTTTTGACTTTATGCCTTTCATTTTGTTTTGTTATTCACCTAAGGATAGGTGATGGTAGTGTTTTAAATTCTAAACACAAGATAACTTGTGTTAGGGTCCTAGAAAAGTTATAGTCTAGGTCAAAGCATTACTAATAACCTAATTCCCTGTAACCATTGGCTCTGATACTAATCTTTCTGTCACACCCCGACCGCGTAAAACAACAAACCGCGACCGAAACGTCAGGGAGTGTCGTAACAGAAGTATTGTTTCAACAACCATGGTAATTTAAAGTTTTGTATTATGGAATGAAATTTGATTACAATGTCTTGGAACAAAAGAAAATAAACGAAAATCTAATTGCCTTGTAGATTTTAAGTCACTAAAGCCCAAAGTCCATCCTACGTGTGGCATAATCAACCTCAAACATTAGCTCCTGAAACACATGTGAAAATAGGTACGTCAGCATAAAAATGCATGTGAGATACATAGGTTTTGTTGATGAGGATTCATGTTGAAGTTTAAATAATAGTTTAACGAAAAGTAGTCATGAACCTTATAAAATGTTTTCTTTTATAAAATCATATGAAAATCAATATGAAAATCAAATGATTTAAAAGAAGGATGTATGGTTAAATAATTAACCGGATGAAAATGAATTGTATAAAATATGCCATTTGTAAAACAATGTCTTGTGAAAAATATATGTTATTTGTACCAAATGTGTCATGTCTTTGTCTTTGTCGAAGTGGTTTAAATAATGCTATGATATGTAATATCATGAAAGCACTTAGATATAGGAAGTACCAGCGGTGTATCCACCATGCTTTTATCATATTACACACATCTCGTTATTTAAATCACTTATCAAATAACCACCAAAAATGTCTTGTCTAACAAATGTCAAATGTCATGTGTAAACAATGTATTGTGTCACAATGTTAGATATAAACCATAACTTGTATAACAAATGTCTTGTATAACAAAATGTCATGTACGAAAACAATGTCTTGAATAAACCAAAGTTTAAATCAAAAGTCATGTTTTGCAAAACCAATTCTTTATTTGATATGAACATTTATGTAGTTATGTTTATCGCATACATTCAAGCCTTGAGACTATCGGATAAACCCTTATCAACTCAAAGGTTTATCAAAAATGTATTCGGATTCTGTCATTCCCTACTTCCAAACAAACCTAGGAAGCGGGGAACGGGATTTGTCAAGTCCTATGGTACCATTACATACTACCGGGCGGCGTGATCAATGTTAATGAATGTATTATGTCATGTTAAACAAACCAAATGTCATAGTCAATGTAAGCAATGTCATGAAAAATGTCCTTAAACCATGTACTAAGTATGCTAAGTCAACATACGAAGTAGAAATGTCCATAAAATCGATGTGCTAGCATGCTCAGTCAACATCCATAGCAAAATGTAATGTAAATCAATGTGCTCATATGCTAAGTCAACATATGCTGCAAAAGATGTCTTTGAAATCAATGTGCTAGCATGCTCAGTCAACATACATAGCAAAACATAATTGAAATCATGTACTATATATGTACTAGATGAACATAGCAAGTATATGTCATGAAAACGCGAAAACATGAAAGTATGGAGTAGGCACATGTGTTTCACCCCAAAATATTTGAAAAACATAAAAGGGGGGTCTATGTACTCACTTGGGGTTGCAAAAGTATCCTTGTTCAAGAAGAATAATAAAGCTCAAGAGTCTGAGAAATCAAATGGTTCCTAAGATCAGATAACTATGTTAATGTCAGGACCTTAATCGGAAGATTCGGATAGAATGATGTCTTATAAATCAAATGAGTGTTGGAACTCATATGGTATGATTTATCATTCTGATTTGGAAGTGATCCTAAGTGCTTTTGACCCGTAATGACCCGTTAAAGTAGTTTACGCTACTTTAACGTGTCATTTGCGTAAACGCGTGATCGGATGGTTAAACATGTCCTATGATAAGTCTTAAATGCCCAAACATGTTTAATAATGTTGAAATATCAGTTTATATGTCAAAACTTTAGCCACATTTGCTTAAAATGAATTTATGCGCAAAAAGGGCATTTTGGTCATTGATAAAGGGCATAATAACGACCTATCATAATACTAACCAAACGACGTGACCATAAGGTATAACCTCAGAGGGTTATTCCTATATAATTATGGTCACAAATATATGTTTGGTCGGATCCTAATATCGACCAAACGGGTCGGATTCGAAAGTCAAAGCAGTGGTCAAGACCGCTCGACTTACGACCCTAAACAAGCACTAAACTAAAAGTGACGAGTTAGACAAGTTTAACATGTCTAACTAAGTTTATAAAACTGATTTGGTATCAAAACAAAGTGTTTTAACACCTGAAAATAGTTCCGTCATATAATGCACATTTTGTGCATTACTGACCGAAACTTTGACTCGTCACTTCGACTAGGAAACGTGGTAATCAGTAGGCATGATCGCTATGGATAATTACCATCGTGATTACGATCACATTGCAAAGTCCGATTGGACTTTGACTTGAACAATTGATGTTCAAAGCTAAAATGTTTGACTTTTAGCTTGAAATAGCTAAAAGAAATGGAACAAGACTAGGATAGGGCACTTACTTGTGTTGGAGAACACTTGAAGAGCCCCAAAAATAAGAATGCTTAGTTAGGAAGCCTCTAACTAAGTGGTAGCCTCCAAGTAGAGCAAGAGAGAAAGAAAGAATGAATGATCAAGGAAATTGGTTGCAAAATGGGGGTATTTATAGATTTCTTGAAGCCACAAGATCATTCCAAGTGTTAGGAGATGTTGTAGGATCATTACAAGTGTTTAGTGAGGTGTTGCAACCAGGAGAAGTGTGGTAAAAACGAGTTACAGGTTTCAAGGCAAATGAAAAGAAGCTGCCAAGCAACCTGCTATGCTGGGCATGGCTTACGGACCGTATGGTCCTAGGCTTAAGGTCCGTAAGGGCCATGTGCAGGCATCATTTTGCAAAAGTTGCAGTTTAGTCCCTGCACTTTGTTTTGTTGCATTTTGGCACTTTTAACACGCGTTAACCTCATTTTTAAGCTTTATAAAGACGATAAAGCTTAGGAAACATGAAATGTGTCCAAAAATGTCCCGGGTGTCTGTTCGTTCGGTTGTACGGTTGCGATTTTCGGTTAATTACGACGAAATCGTAACGAACGCGCAAATGACCGTTAATGCGTAACGAATGATATTTTTGCATTCCAATCATCAAAATACAAGATTTTAATGATTACAAAAATTTTGGGAGTGCGTACATGTTCCGGATTAGGAAATACGCGTAACGGCATAGTTTCGCAGAATTTGCAAAATAGCCCCTGAAGTTGAATAAGCATGTTTTTACCATACCGAAGCCCTCAAAACTTATTTCTAAGTTATATAGAGGATATTTAGGGTATGTTTAGATTATGTCATTGTTCCAGAGTGTACGTCGCATTAAACTGATTACGTTTACGTAACGGTTTGCGATTTCACTTCCAGAAGTGATTTGAAAGGTCGAATTTGAACAAGGATTAAAAATATGAAATGTCGTAAGTATTAAAATAAATCTCAGAACGAAACACAATGTTATAAAATTACAAAATTGTTTTGGAATTGCACGATTATTAAAATACACAGATGTCACAAAATCCGTTCGGTTTCAAGCTATTATCAATCTACATCACTCCTTTGATTCGGTAACACATTTAATTTAATTTTATTCTTGTTAATTGTATAAATCATGGATGCGGTTTCTGATTTTCTTGATGTTCTTGATGTTTATGATGATGCTTGTAGTCGAAGATTGTTAGAAATCATTTTGTTTAGTGTTTGATCGCATATGTGTTCGTTTAGTTGTTAAGGTTTTGATTTTTATAAGATTTTGGTTGATAGCTTTGTTTGATTCTTGATGAATAGGAGATGTATAATATGAATTATATGATGATAACCTGATGTAGATGAAGTATACATGTTGTTTTTATCGAAAAGTATGTGATTAAAACCATAAAAATCATTTTTGAGAAGCTGGGTAACAAAACAGCTTTTGTCAAGAAAGTTACAGCCAACTTGTGTCCATTGTAACCTAGTCAAAATTGAATGAAAATTAGAGTTTCTTGAGTCTATGATCTACATCCAACAAAATATCTTTCAAACCCCACTGGGATTATAGTTTTTCGACGTGATTTGATTTGTTAAATAATTTTTTCCGTAACAAAGGTCGAGGCTGCGTTTTCTGGCAGAATTTGCAGCCAATTATGAATGTCATAACTTAGTGTAGGATTTGAGTTAATACCTGAATAGTTTACTGTAGACGTCCCTAGGTTATTTTGTAATTTTCCCACTAGAATTTTGTTTAAAGAGTTAACAAGGATTTATAAATGAATTTTGCCGTAAACTGTCACTAGAAGTTGGCAAATCAGACCTATGTGTGATAGATGATTTTTATTGAATTTTATGTGAGTAATTAGGTCATGAAAAAAATCCACAAGTATTCGTGGACTAAATTACATGTTTTGTGAAAATATCATATTTTTTGGAGTCGGTTTGGTATTTTAAATAAATTCTGTAAAACTGCTCAAAATCTGATGTAAAACTGAAATGTGCTGAAAGTGATTGTAAATGCTTTGAGTGTACTTATGTGTTACTACAAGGTGTTAGTGGTTGGTTAAAACCTTAACGTCTGCCAATGAACTTATTGCATGTAATGAGATGATCACATGCACCTACTGACGTGTGTGCAGGTGTCTATAATTTTAGGTATATTTTTAAGCACTTTTTACTCGCGAATCAAGCTTTAAATTTATAAAACACGATATAAGACTATCACTCTACACACGTTAGGGTAGTGCACCTATCGTGAATGTAGTACAGTGATGGTAAGATACCGAGGTCGTCCAAAGACCCAAGAACTTTTAATACCGGCTTATCGTCAACGTCAAATCTAACCAAATTTTTGATAAAAGTTTTGAAAGATAAAATAAAGATAACATAAAGATAAAGATAAAGTAAAGATAAAAACAAATAAAAAAGAAGGAATCACTTAGTTCTGACTCCTCTTTTATATTTCTTTTGATGATTTCCGCACTTTGGGCATTTTAAGAGATTATCTTAGTTATAGTAGTAGGCCCCCTTCCAGGCAGCGTTACTCTCAACCTATTGGTTTGAGTCAGTAGGGATACAGTCCCACAAGGTCGGAATATTGAAAGATAATTAAGTAAGCTATTAATGCAAAATATGGTAGGCCCCCTTCCAAGTAGCGTTATCCTCGGCCATATTGGTCTGAGTCAGCAGGGATACAGTCCCGCAAAGCCAGATAAAGTTTTAGTAGTAGTTTACATGTGAGGGGTTCAAGCCGTTCTTACTTCCCCCAATTTGATGCTATCTGCCTCAAGGGAAGTCCTAGTAAGCTTGAACCAAGTCCTCGCAGGATCTATACACTGAACAAGGCAAGAACTTTACCCAAACACCCTTCTAACCCTCTTCTAAGTAGTTAACGTGCTTTATATAGACCTTAAAGACACAAATGAATGAATCAACAAGACATGAAGAAATGTTTAGTTAAAGTTTACTTTCAACATAAGAAACTTTTATTAAAGTCATTAATACATACCCAAATAAAAGGTTGTTAAAGATTGGAAATCAAAAGTAAAATATAAAAGAACTCTTACGATCGATCTTGGATCCCGAGACTACTACACACTCTAAAAGATGAAAGATGGATGATAGTGGTGGGTTGTTGGTGTTGTAGTGGTGGTGGACTGATGGCAAGTGTGAGAGAAGTGGTTTGCCAAGGGATGCCTTTCTCCAAAGCCAAGCACCTCTATTTATAGTTGAAAACAGAAGACGACCACGGCCACGTGCCCTCCTGGCACGGCCCCGGGTCCTTCATTCTCTTTCTTCCTTATTAATTGCAGTGTCAGATCTTGTACTAACACGGCCCCGTGTTTCCATGGCACGACCCATGGCCATTGTACTTGTTGTACTATCTCAAATTCTGTGAATCCTGGAGATGACCACGCCCCGTGTTGCCTTGGCACGGCCTCGTGTTGGTTTTTGCTTTGTTGTTGCCCTTTTCTGCCGAGAGTCTTCCTTAGGCACAGCCCCATGCCTGATGGGTACGGCCCCGTGGCAGGGCTTCTATTTTCTTTATTTTGTTGTTTTGGATGTGTCTTGGGGTTCGGCAAGGAGTGTCAATCCTTCTATTTTGTATCTGTGTTGGTTTTTGCTCCTAATTAGCTTCTTTGTATATTTAACCTCTTTTGATCTTGTAATTAAAAGTAAACAAAGAAACATGTTTTTTTCCAACATTAGTACCGAAAAGGGGTTAATTTTACGCCTTGTTTGATGTAATTTATATGTTGCATTTTGCGCACATCACCTACTCACATAAACGGTTAATTAAATGTCAAACATGATTGCATGCTTATGTGCTAGTATACGTGTAGGAAGACGTAAGCACAAACTAACTGAAATGGTAACCATATCAGGACGAGCTTGACCACTTTTGCTACTTTTAACATATTTTCTAGGCGAGCAAACTAAGCTTAGTTCACAACCTTTTCTAAAAGCATGCATCCCTGGTTTGGGGACAACACACTTACGGTAGCACTGGTTTGGGGTACACGCATTTCCAGTTTGTGGACCACATACATACTATCCACTGGGGTGGAATAGTACACTTGAACTAAACGAAAACTTTATCTAAAAGTCCCTACATATTTACCGGTTAGTATGTCAGGTTGGCAGGCAGGGTATTAGTTGATAGCGCTATTAGGTTTGGCAAACCTCACACCGTTTTGGGAGCTAGGTGTGAACTATTAACCTTTTTCTTTTCATCAATGTAGATAGACATTGATGAGGGTACAAAACTATAACGTCAGCATTCGGTACACAGTTTACTTACCTTGATGAGGGTTAGCTACCCAAGTCATACTTATAATAATTCGCTTGTGAACTTACGCTTACACTTTTCGCTTAACTAAAATTTGTGAACTCGCCAACTTTACGTTGACACATTATTGCATGCTTTACAGGTCGTTAGGTACAGCATGGATGAAGGCTTGCAATGGTTGGGGTGTCGTGGTTTAATGAACTTTACGTTTTACTAATATCTTGAACTTGTGGTTTTTTTCCAAATTTTGTCAGGATTTTAAACTTTGCTTCCGTTGTTCACTTAAAATATGATTTGGACGTTTGAACTTGATCACTAATCGTGTTGTTAGTTATGATTTCAAAACTTTAATATTTGGTTCAACATGATTAATGGCTGGATCATGGTCGGTCGCACGCATCGCGGTAAAACCCCGCATATGGAATTTGAGGGTGTGACAGATTGGTATCAGAGCCATTGGTTATAGTGAACTAGGTTTAAGAACTTTTTAAAACCAGACTATAACTATCCTTTGTTGAAAAACCACAACACCACACTCCAAATTGCAATATTCATCATTATTAGATATGTACATTACACTCATGTTTACTTGACGCATATACATGCACTATGCTAATATCATACAACACCTGCACATATGTGCAAACTAAATGTATAAACATGACAAACCTCAGGCATGTCAACATCTTCTTCGTCAGATCGCTCACACGCACCGTGGAAAGCACCCATGATCACTCATTCCCCTCAGTGACGGAACTAGAAAAAAATTTCAGGGGTATCCCAATTTTTTTTTGCCTAGGGTCGTCCCTAAGAATTCGAGAGCCCTTAGGGGCCCTGCGTGCTAATAAAAGAGGAGCTTAAAATTTTTCTTTTACTTAGGATCATTCCCGAGAATTCAAGAGCCCTTAGGGGCGCTGTGCGGCTAGGGTATACACACACACAATTACTAGGTTACAGATTGGTGTATTACACGAGTTGAATAAAAAAATATTAAACAATTAGTAATAAGATTTAGAAATTATAAATATTAAACAATTAGTAATAAGATTTAAAAATTATAATATGATATTTTACGACAAGATATAATTGAAATTGTGTATTTGTAAAACTATTTTTAAAGACAAATTATTAATAACCTTTCTTAATCTATAATTTATAATATATTTACTCTCTAATAATGGGAGTATCACTTATAGGAGAATTGAAATCTTTAAACGTTATTATTTAGTTTGTAATAAAATTATATTCAATAAGTAGAAGTGAAAACTTATTAGTAAATTAATGATAAATAAACAATGTAGAAATAAATAAAACAGTCAAGATGAATTAAATAACTTAAATAAAGTAAAATAGGACTTTTAACTTTGACAGTAAATGTAGGTGACTTCCTGACAGTCTTGCTTTTTGTCTTTTACTCTTTTTCTTTCATCTTTTCCAATGTTCACATTAATACTTCATCTTCTACAATTTTTAAGAACATGCTGCTGCAACTTTTCATGGCCGGAATTATCGTTTCTGTCGACCTGAAAATTTTTGTTTTATCTTATTCTCACCTATACTGTAACAGTACACGTACGGACTTCAGCCGTAGCCCATGCTACGGCTGACATAATACTGGTTTCGCCCATAATTCCCCTCCACGTCATATGGAGACGCGTGCAATTTGTGTTCATGATGATTCTAAGACTATAAGGTGTGGAGGAGCCTCATTATCTGAGAATGGCCTTGCATCTAAGATGCCATGTCATCAGGGGGTCATCATCACACGTCTGGGCCTAGGGTGGGGAGGATGAGCCTCCCTTTTTTTTTTTTTTATTTTGTTTTTCAAAATTACATAACTTAATAATTAAAACATTAGATAACTTAAAGAACATTACATTACTTGATAATTAAAAACATAAGATAATTTATCTAGTGGAGTGTAGGCCGGTAGCGAGAAAAAGTTTGGATTTTGGTGTTCGATTTAGGGTTGGATTCAGGATGATTTGGTTGTAGGTATCCATGGCTTTATGAAAATGAAGAGGGTTCTAAAAAATGTGGAGATTGTATAAAAGTGAGAGAGAATTGGGTTGAAATTGTGTGAAAAAAGGTATGCGTTGGTTTATTTATATAGAAAATAATTGATTTTTTATTAATCATGTCGTTGCCTGACGGCTATATTTCAAACATTGGGCCCGTTGTTAGTGCATATGTCTGTTGCCTACGTCATTATATTAGAAAGAGTCTGAATGAACAAGAGCTTCTGAAGACTGATCAAGACGAAGACGATATCCAGGGGGGGTCTGTTAGTACAGTATGTCTATGTCTTAGTCTTGTATTGAGTCTGTTTAGAATATGTGAGATCACGTTAGAAAACGTCATATTTATGTGGTTTAGAGACCAAGTTCACCCGGATCATGTTGCGAGAACAAGTTCGCCCGAACTTGTTCACCTCCTAGCGAACTTGATAATCTATAAATAGGTGAGTTGTGATCTCTCATTTGTAACTTTTGCACACTGACGGCGAAGTACTGCCCGATCTGGAACTTGAACGTTTATGAATATTGACCAATAAACAAACATTTAAAGAGTAATTTTGGATATACGATTAACACCTCACATAGTTTCCGCCTATATGAACGTTAGATACAAATCCTAGGTTCCTAAGCTGAGGAGGACGGTCCTATCAAGTGGTATCAGAGCCTGGATACCTAGATTTGGTGAAATCATCACAAGATCTACTCTAATTCTACCTCATTCTACCATTTTTCTTAACTTGTTCACATATTTGAAGAATTCATGTTCAAAAATGGCTTAAAATTGAATATGTCATAGATAATCACATTGTTATAAACCCCTGAAAGTTTCAAGACCTGATTCAAACGAATTGATGTCAAAAAGTTGAAAAAATCATGTTTTGAAAAGCCAGTTTGACCGAACTTGACATCAAGTTCGCTCGAACTTGAGTGAAAAATTCATATTTTTCATCAAGTTCTCACGAACTTGATTGATTTTTCTTTGATTTCAGCCAAGTCCGCTCGAACTTGCTTAATTTTCATCCAAATTTTATCAAGTTCGCCCAAACTTGATTAAATTTGTTGAAAATCTTATACACGTTCGCCCGAACTTGTGAATTCTTTTGAAATGCTTACAAGTTCGCTCGAACTTGCTTCAGGGTGAAAATTTTCAAAGTTTAATTACAAGTCCGACCGAACTTATCATTTTAACAACAAGTTCGCCCGAACTTGTTTGTTTGTGATAAAAAGTTGAAAATTTTATACAAGTTCAACCGAACTTGTTGAAATTGAAATCAAAAGTTGTTTTTACTACAAGTTCGACCGAACTTGTCAGTTGCTAATCTATTTTCGAATATTTTCGAACGTGCTTGCAGATAAATCGCCTGATTTTCAAAATGGAAGATTTCCATAACGCGTTTGCTGCTGGAGTAGCTCAAGCTTCAACGTCTAATGCTAATGCGGTTAACCAGATGAATCTCGACAATGAGATGGGTACTACTACAAAACCGCCGAAGCTAATGAGTATAGACGAATTCGAAGGGTGGATGGAAAAGTTCGTAAACTGGGTACAAGCCAATCAGTTTCACAGCTGGGTTGCGATTAAAAACGGATACAAGTGGCCAAAGGATGAACGCGAACAAGATCTTACTTTGATTAAGTTTACTCCTGCTGAGAAAGATGCATACGTGGCCGAAAAGAAATGATAAGTCTTATTCAACAATCTGTGATGGAAGATATTCTGATATTATTACCAGAATGTGAAACTTCACAGGATTTGTGGCATACTCTTTGTGACAAATTCAAAGGAAGCGATGAGATGATAAAGAGCAAAAAGGCGTTAATCAAGAAAGAATTCAAGATTTTTACCATGATCAAAGGAGAGACTATGAAACAGATGATTGACAGATATTGTCATCTACTGGTCCAGATGCGAAGGCATGATATTAAGAGAACTAACGAAGAGCAAAATAGAAAAGTTGGTTGATGCATTTCCCGAGGGAGAGTGGTCAACTTACATGTTGATATTAAAGAACAGTCCAGGTTGGAGGCATTTAAAGTTGTCATCTTTCATCGACAAATTAGAAGGACACGAAATGGAATTGTTAAAAATTGCAAAATCAAAAAATGCAAACGTTGTTCAAGATGTTGGTGTATATTACAAACGAAATATTCAAGATACTCATACTTAGAGCCCGAAAATTCAGACAGCTTTTAGTGCTAACATGGGTTCCACTCAAAGTACTCCAAACACGGGATATTCAAGTACCGGTTCAAATTCTTCGTTTCAAAATTAGAACAATCAGTCATATCAGACAAACAAATCCAGTTCTGATCCAAATGTTTTCCAATGCAACATAGCAGTGAATCTCAAAAATGTCTTTCCTGAAAAAGTGGCTAAACAACACATAGCACTTCTTGCTACAGTTCTAGAATCTTACGAATGTTTAGTTGCTGGGAAGATCGGAAATCCTAAAATGACTGCTGAGGATTACGATCAGGTGGATGAAGAAGAATTGGAACTAACGGACATAAAGTGGAGTCTGATTTCGATCATCAGAAGAGTTACCAAGTTTGTAGCGTTAACTGGCAGAGATATTGGTAATTCAAGTAACAAGCTTGGATTTGACAAGACAAAAGTCAAATGCTTCAAGTGCAGACAAAAAGGCCATTTCAAACGAGAGTGTCCAAACCAAGAAGTAAGTGGCAATCAAAATCCTTCCGGAGGTGGCAATGATTACTACAAGAAAGCATTACAATACAAGCTATTTCCGAGGAAAGTTGAAATCCAAGATCAAACATCTAACACCGAAGAAAAAGCAATGGTTGCTTCAATGAAAATGAAGGTTTTGATTGGAACAAGTATATTAACAAGAAGACTAGAGTTGCTCTTATGGCTGAGATTGTGGAAGAGCAAGATATGTCTGCTGAGAGTGTAGCTCTGGAGAACGCAATTCTAGAACAATACATGCAACAAAGAGAGGAAGAGGAGATATATCATCACACGATGATGCAAAATGCTACTTCTCCTAACAAAATTTTTAGTTTTGCAGGTTGTTCTGATGCAGCATCTTCTTAGAAAAGAAATCAGAGGATGAAAAGGTAGGTGCTGAGGTAAGAGTGATTGAAAAGGAGGTTGTGAAAGTTGTGGAGGTTGAAAAATCTTGCACAAATTCTTGTGAGCAATGTGCTGAGAAGTCTAAAATCATAAGCGAAATGACTGTGCATAATGAAAACTTTCGATATGATTACAGAACGATAAAAGAAGCTTACGAAAAAATGAAGGGCACTTATTGCAATGTCGAAAAAGCTAATCTTGAATTAAGTGCTAATGTAACAATGTTAAGTGCAACAGTAATTGAAAAACAAAAAAGCAATTAACATGTATATTGATACTATTGCTGAAACAAGGCGAGAGCTTCAAGACATGAAGATTGAAACAGAGAGAGTAAGACAATTGTTAAAAAGTTACACATCAAACGCTTATGTCATTGATCACATTCTTCCTACGATTAAGTCGAGAATGATGATAAACCAAAAGGTACAAAGCGTAAAGAGTACGGAAATGTTCCACCGCCACTACTTGCGAGTTACTGCCGCAAGAAAGAGGAGGTATTGAAAAGGCAAAAAATATAACGCTTTTATCAGAAACAAAAGATCAATTGCCTGAGAACATTGACATAGTCTATACGAAAGTAAACGATGACAGTGAAGAGGTTGTGAAAAATGTGGTAAAGAATGTTTTAGGAAATGATTCTAATGACGGCAGCTTTGAGAGCGCCAACTCAAGTTCGAACAAATCTGAATCACAATCTGAAGATGACGATACATCATCAGAAAATGATCTAAGTGATGATCCTAATGTTGTCATGTACACGGTTAAGGAATCTGATAGATTATATTCGATGATAGCTTTCCGATTCGGAACGTGAAAGAAGATCAAATCGATAAATTGTTCAAACTTGTAGAAGTTTCGTTAGATGATCTTGAGAAAAATGAGAAGAAGTTTTACTCGAAACCCAAAAGGAACTTTAACAACTACCGAAAGAATGGTGGTGATTTTCCTGAGAACAGGAGAGCAGGGTTGTGTAACATCCGTCAAAAACGGATTTACCAAACCCGCTCCGTTAATCAACCGAACAGTCAGTCAAAATTTTCGTTGCGAATTAAATGCCCAAAATATTTTTAAACGATCCGTAATCAATTATTATACGGGAATATATATTTAGTTTTTGAAAAACTGTCAAAAATCGCAAAATAAAAATGAATTGCTTCTGCCGGGTTTCGAACCCGGGTCTGTACCGAACCAGCTAAGCAACTTATCTCACTCACACAAACCACTGCGCCAACTGCTTTATTTGTTATATAATAGAATCATTTAATTGATAAAGGGTCGTTACAAATTCAAAACCGGCGCCCAAACAGTTCAGTCGTCGGAATCCCGGTAAACTCGCGAGTCTTAACTACAATTTACGTTATAACGTAAACCATTAACCAGATATCGGTTATAACCGATGTTTGAAGTCCGCGACCAAAATCAAAACCGCCGGAAAATTTAAATAAACGAACACAGTCCAAAATCAGACCAAATACATCTCGTTTTTCTCCTATAAATTGACCCACAACCGACGACAAACACTTTCGCTCAAAAATCACACCTTTTCTCGGCGTAATTCCACTCGCCGGAATAAACCTGTTCGTCGCCGGAAAACCGGTTTCCCCATTGCCGAGCTTTTCTGAACCTCTGAAGCTTATACCGGAGATACCTATACTCTTTCCAAGCTTTTTGGAGACTTGCTGCTGCAAGACACCTGACGCCGGAGTTGAATCCTGTCGCCGGAGTTCTGCCGGAAAACAGAGGATCCAGTCGGTATACCTCTCCGCCCAGTTTCTTTTCCTTTTCACTTTTATCTTACCTTAATCGACTGTAAAACACTATTAAACCGATAAAAACTTTGAACCATTCGATTTCCGAATTCTGGTTCAACTTTGATGAAGAAGACGATGTACTCGTTATATTATAAGTATAATTAAAATCATGAAATTAATCGGGTTAGACACACAGTCCAGCGGTGGACTGTGTGCACATAAAACGTTAAACAAGCAAAGGTCTCGAGTTCGATTCCCGTCTCACATACGCTGCCTTAATAAAAACCATTTTTTTGTTTAATTGATCCGGAGTCGCCACAGTTATATGTTAAGTATATTGATAACCGGAATAATAACCAAGTTAGACACACAGTCCAGCGGTGGACTGTGTGTTTGTTTATATCACTGGTCACGAGTTCGAGTCCGGTCTTCTGCACCGACTCGGACAATTATCTCCTCTTTTTAATTAAGGCAGAAAAGGAAATAAATAAATAGTATTTAAGTATAATAAAAATCGAATGATATAACATGTTGAACACACAGTCCAGCGGTGGACTGTGTGTTGGATTAAACCACAGGTCCCGGGTTCGAGACCTGTGGAGTGCATGACCGTTTCGTTTAAACTGTTTTTAAAATAAAAAGGATTTCTGTTTAATTCTAATTAATGTATATATGTAATTAAAATCGGATATATAACGGGTTAGACACGTAGCTCAGTTGGTAGAGCTGCGTGCACGCGTACGGGAGGTCTCAGGTTCGAGCCTCACCCAGCGCACAACAATATGCCTCGAACCGGTCAACGCCAGTCAAAGTCAACAGGTCAAAGTCAACTGTAGCAAAAAAATAAAATATTTTTTTATTATTATTTTTATTTAATTATTTTAATTAAAAACCAATTATAAATATTTAAAATTAACATTTTTAAGGTTAGAAAATAGCCTCAAACTCACAAAAATACACCCAACAATCCTACTAAAATAGTTTAATAAAATCCGTTTACTTACCAAACCATAATGCGATTTATCTAGGTTAAATCTCACTCGTGGTTAAAACCACTTCGCGTGCATTCAACGTCATCAACCGAACGGTGAGTGAATCTTACAATTCCCCCTTTTAAATTACACGTTTTGGGGTGTGTCATGTGTTATGAAATTAATTAATTTATTTATTTAAACTTGTGCCATACCACATCATGACTTAAACTTAGATTGTTTTTATTGTTGTGATTTACTTATTGCCATTTGTCAAGTCATATGAAACTCATACATTAAGCCCATCAGTTCCTCGTGGGAGACGAGTAGAACATCGCGTGCTTCACATCAAATTCATTATTATTCATGTGTGTATCATTGAGTTTATATTGTTTGTAGTTGTGTTATTCATATTATCATGTTTATGCAATTCATTCATCAGGCCCCTCAGTTCCTCGTGAGAGACGAGTTGAACATCGCGTGCCTTTAATTGTTCCATTATTATTCATGAGTGTTTCATTTAACATCTTATGATTGCCGATTAAGTTACATCTATTTTTACTCATGTTTGGTTGTGCACATATTTCATAATCAATTTAAATAAATTGTTCAAATGTTTTCCATAGGATTCACTCGCCAACATTATGTTGATCCAAAAACCTTTTTACACATGATACAGGTGAACAGGTTGAAGCAAGGATAACATAGGATATGCCTTAGAAGAGAACAAAGAAGTCAGATTGTTAGTTAGATCATGTTGTAACATTATTGTAATTTTCCATTTAATTTGTATTAATGAATATGAAACGCTTAATAAATGTCATGAGCTTTGATGATAACCCAATCATGCCCCGATCACCTTTTCCGCTGCGGGTCGGGGTGTGAGAGATTGGTATCAGAGCCATGACTATAGGGATATAGGATAGGTTATTAGACCCTTAGAGCCTATACTATAGTCTGCCTAAATTTTAAATTGATTAGGTGGTTACATACAAACTTGTGATATTTATTTGTTTCATATTTGTTTACATTCCAGTCAAACATACATGCTCATATACATATTCATTATACATATATACATATTCATTATACATATATCGATGTTCATGTATTCAATTTATTTTCATACTCTCATTATCCAAAGATTTTGTGCAATTTTCAATTCTCATCAAAGTAAGTTCTGCGACGGGCATGTAGTAACTGGAAGGGTACAAGTACCGGTAGTCGGAACGTCCTGTCTAGGCTGGCATTCGTATAAATCCAATATAACGGACCAGTTTGCCTACCTGGGGACCAACGATGAGAGTACGAAGGACCTATTAGGCCAAAGCATGCCACACCAAACGTCGTTCGAACTAACCCTACTTTGAGGTGTCACCGTGTCTACACCTGGACACATTCCGAATATCACACGTTGTATACATATTTCTCGATTTTCTCCGGGTTTTGTGTACGCAACCAGGCAGAAACCGTGCGAACCATATGAAAAACCGGTATTCATAGGGGCCCACATGATTACACAGGTAAAGTATGGCGGCATGACGGGCCTAACAGCGAGCAAAGCCCAAGACATCCTATGGATGTAGTATTTTTTTCTATAATTATTTTATGAATGTTCATTCTTGAATGCGACCCATGATCTCAAAAGCATCCAACTCATACTCCTGACATGTATTCATTGTAGATGTCTTCTAACCTCGCCCGTAGGAAGACGAGAGCAAGAAAAGCCCGCGAATGCATGGCTGCCTTAATCGCTCAACAAATGGCTGCCGTAATACCCAACATTGTAATCCAAGTTCAACAAGCACTCACCGATAATCCTGTCAATCAAGCAAACCAAAACATTTTCAACTCTTCCCCAAATACCCCTAAATGTACCTACAAGCACTTCAAATCATGCGACCCTCCGAAATACAAAGGGACTGAAGGCGTCACCGCACTCCTCCATTGGTTTGAAGAAATGGAGAATACCTTTCTAAATTGCGATTGCCCTGATGATCGCAAAGTGCGTTATGCTACCGGTCGACCATATGGGATAGCACTTACTTGGTGGAATACGGAGAAGGCAAAACGAGGTGTTGAAGATGCTATGACCTTAACTTGGAACGAATTGAAGGAAATCATGACCAGACGATTTTGCCCAAGGAGCGAAATCAAGAAGTTAGAAGATGAATTTTACTCATTGAAGCAAATGGAAGGAGACCACACCACCTACAACAAAAGGTTCCTCGAATTACATCAAATGGTTCCCAACATGTTTACTCCCCTCTACCGTTTGATCGAGCACTACATTCGTGGTCTTCCGTCAAATATTCAAGACCCTGTGATAAGTACCAAGCCTGCAACTTTAGAAGCAGCAATGGAGCTAGCAACAGAGCTCACCGAGAACCGAATCCGAAACAAAGACTTCAAGGAGGAGAAGAAGAAGGATAAAGAATCGACTGAAACCTCCGACTCCACTCAACCCGAATCACCTTCTCAACCCAATTCTAAGAGAAGAAGAGTCGGGCGACTTTTCGCTGCTACCCAACGTAATCAACCAGTTTTTCACGCTATACCCATCCGAGCTATCCCAATCACCCAAGTGGCACCCAACTCAGCTTACCCAAATAAGAAACCATATCTTGGACCTCACCCTCGATGCAACAACTGTTTTTATCACCATCCCCTTACTTTACCTTGCCGGCTATGTACAACTTGTGGACGCTATGGTCATGTGAACAATGTTTGTCGCACCTTTCAAGACCAAACCTTTTCCCCTACTCAAAACATGGCCCAAACTTATCACCAACCCCAATACCCCATGTTCCCATATGCGCGAGCCTGTTTCAATTGTGGCGACCCTACCCACCTTAGAAACACATGCCCTCAATTGGTTAACGTTATCAACACTCAAGCCCAATCAAACCCAGTTAACCAAGTAAACCAAGAAAACCCAACCACTATGCCACCAGCAAGAGGAAGAGTCTTCAATATCAACGCCAATCCTGTCGAAGATAATGACGGCCCAAACGAAGACACTCAGCTAGTCCTCTTCGCCGAAGATCCAGATTCAACTCCTATTGTTTAGTCTTATGTTTTTCTTTATCACATGTGTAGACTGTTAGAGAAATTATTGGATATTATATATTATATATTGTTTTCAGTATATGCTTTTGCCGAGGCCGTAGCTCCCCATCCATCGAGGTTGAGTTTGATCCCCATTTTATTATGGGTTGATCAGGGCGTGCCCGCACGATCGGTTCCGTTTGTTTGAGCCTTGATCGGTTATTTCATTTTACATTTCAATACATGCAATACGTTCGGCTCCGTTTGATTGAGCCTTGAGCGCATATTTCAATTTACATTTCCAGTTCATGCAATACGTTCGGCTCCGTTTGATTGAGCCTTGAGCGCATATTTCAATTTACATTTCCAGTTCATGCAATACGTTCGGCTCCGTTTGATTGAGCCTTGAGCGCACAGACAATTTCATTATCAGTATCTTGTGGTTGTGGTGTTTGTAGTAGAGTCGCATCGAACTAACCATAACTTGCGGATAAAGTCAATGAAAATTTGACAAGGATATGGTGGATACGCCGATGGTACTTCCTATATATAAGTATTCTTGTCAAATGATCGGAGGCATTATCAGGCAGTTATGAGAGGTTCCATGCATAGGCTGATTGTGTGATGGTTGTTTAGATTAAGTTGTTCAATTTCAGTACATTCAATACGTTCGGCTCCGTTTGATTGAGCCTTGAGCTCACATACAATTTCATTCAATACGTTCGGCTCCGTTTGATTGAGCCTTGAGCGCACATACAATTTCATTATCAGTATCTTGTGGTTGTTGTGTTTGTTGTAGAGTCGTATAGAACTAATCATAACTTACGGATAAAGTCAATGAAAATTTGACAAGGATATGGTGGATACGCCGCTGGTACTTCCTATATATAAGTATTCTTGTCAAATGATCGGAGGCATTATCAGGTGGTTATGAGAGGTTCCATGCATAGGCTGTTTGTGTGGTTAAGTTATTCATATTCAGTACATGCAATACGCTCGGCTCCGTTTGATTGAGCCTTGAGCACACAATTTCAATTTCAGTACATTCAATACGTTCGGCTCCGTTTGATTGAGCCTTGAGCGCACATCCATTTCATTTTCAGTACATGCAATACGATCGGCTCCATTCGATTGAGCCTTGATCGCACAGATATATTTCATTTCAGTAATTTATGTTTGTTGTATTGATTTTAGAGTTATAGGACTAATCATAATTCACTGATAAAACCAATGAAAATTTGACAAGGATATGGTGGATACGCCGATGGTACTTCCTATATATAAGTATTCTTGTCAAATGATCGGAGGCATTATCAGGCAGTTATGAGAGGTTCCATGCATAGGCTGATTGTGTGATGGTTGTTTAGATTAAGTTGTTCAATTTCAGTACATTCAATACGTTCGGCTCCGTTTGATTGAGCCTTGAGCTCACATACAATTTCATTCAATACGTTCGGCTCCGTTTGATTGAGCCTTGAGCGCACATACAATTTCATTATCAGTATCTTGTGGTTGTTGTGTTTGTTGTAGAGTCGTATAGAACTAATCATAACTTACGGATAAAGTCAATGAAAATTTGACAAGGATATGGTGGATACGCCGCTGGTACTTCCTATATATAAGTATTCTTGTCAAATGATCGGAGGCATTATCAGGTGGTTATGAGAGGTTCCATGCATAGGCTGTTTGTGTGGTTAAGTTATTCATATTCAGTACATGCAATACGCTCGGCTCCGTTTGATTGAGCCTTGAGCACACAATTTCAATTTCAGTACATTCAATACGTTCGGCTCCGTTTGATTGAGCCTTGAGCGCACATCCATTTCATTTTCAGTACATGCAATACGATCGGCTCCATTCGATTGAGCCTTGATCGCACAGATATATTTCATTTCAGTAATTTATGTTTGTTGTATTGATTTTAGAGTTATAGGACTAATCATAATTCACTGATAAAACCAATGAAAATTTGACAAGAATATGGTGGATACGCCGCTGGTACTTCCTATATATAAGTATTCTTGTCAAAGGATCAGAGGCATTATCGGACGGTTATGAGAAGTTCTATGTAGGATTTATTAGTTTCTTGGTGACCAATCATAACTTGTGGATAAAACTAATGAAAATTTGGCAAGAATATGGTGGATAAGCCGCTGGTACTTCCTATATATAAGTATTCTTGCCAAAGGATCAAAGGCATTATCAGGCGGTTATGAGAAGTTCCATGTAGGATTTAGTATTGCCTTGGTTGGAATTTGTGTTACATTTATATCATCATGTTATTTAAAGAGATTGGATTGTGTTCCATTTCTACATAAACTAACCTCTCCATCATAACAAACGAGAGAGGAACTTCCATCATTCAAACATATATGCTATCAGAATGTGGATTCAAATATTTGCTGATGTGTTTATTCATGTTCAAATATTTGCTGATGTGTTTATTCATGTTCAAATATTTGCTGATGTGTTTACTTATGTTCAAATATCAGCTGTTGTGTTTTTATTTATGTCCCATATAGGTTGTAGTGTTAGAAGTTTTGCCTTAGGATATAACCATACTTTCCCAAACTTATCTAAACTCTTATGCATGATATCATTTTTAGCAAATCATTCCTGTTTATCAATACTTATACAGTAGGCAACAAAAAGCGATTCCTGAATAGGGTATTTAACCCTTACAAGGAACGTTACCGCCTCGAACAAAAACTTAAACTCTCATTTTTCTGAGCATACAACTGTCAAACAAAACATCATCATCCTTTTAGTCAAAATATATCAATTTAAATTTCGGGACGAAATTTCTAAAAAGCAGGGGATACTGTAACATCCGTCAAAAACGGATTTACCAAACCCGCTCCGTTAATCAACCGAACAGTCAGTCAAAATTTTCGTTGCGAATTAAATGCCCAAAATATTTTTAAACGATCCGTAATCAATTATTATACGGGAATATATATTTAGTTTTTGAAAAACTGTCAAAAATCGCAAAATAAAAATGAATTGCTTCTGCCGGGTTTCGAACCCGGGTCTGTACCGAACCAGCTAAGCAACTTATCTCACTCACACAAACCACTGCGCCAACTGCTTTATTTGTTATATAATAGAATCATTTAATTGATAAAGGGTCGTTACAAATTCAAAACCGGCGCCCAAACAGTTCAGTCGTCGGAATCCCGGTAAACTCGCGAGTCTTAACTACAATTTACGTTATAACGTAAACCATTAACCAGATATCGGTTATAACCGATGTTTGAAGTCCGCGACCAAAATCAAAACCGCCGGAAAATTTAAATAAACGAACACAGTCCGAAATCAGACCAAATACATCTCGTTTTTCTCCTATAAATTGACCCACAACCGACGACAAACACTTTCGCTCAAAAATCACACCTTTTCTCGGCGTAATTCCACTCGCCGGAATAAACCTGTTCGTCGCCGGAAAACCGGTTTCCCCATTGCCGAGCTTTTCTGAACCTCTGAAGCTTATACCGGAGATACCTATACTCTTTCCAAGCTTTTCGGAGACTTGCTGCTGCAAGACACCTGACGCCGGAGTTGAATCCTGTCGCCGGAGTTCTGCCGGAAAACAGAGGATCCAGTCGGTATACCTCTCCGCCCAGTTTCTTTTCCTTTTCACTTTTATCTTACCTTAATCGACTGTAAAACACTATTAAACCGATAAAAACTTTGAACCATTCGATTTTCGAATTCTGGTTCAACTTTGATGAAGAAGACGATGTACTCGTTATATTATAAGTATAATTAAAATCATGAAATTAATCGGGTTAGACACACAGTCCAGCGGTGGACTGTGTGCACATAAAACGTTAAACAAGCAAAGGTCTCGAGTTCGATTCCCGTCTCACATACGCTGCCTTAATAAAAACCATTTTTTTGTTTAACTGAACCGGAGTCGCCACAGTTATATGTTAAGTATATTGATAACCGGAATAATAACCAAGTTAGACACACAGTCCAGCGGTGGACTGTGTGTTTGTTTGTATCACTGGTCACGAGTTCGAGTCCGGTCTTCTGCACCGACTCGGACAATTATCTCCTCTTTTTAATTAAGGCAGAAAAGGAAATAAATAAATAGTATTTAAGTATAATAAAAATCGAATGATATAACATGTTGAACACACAGTCCAGCGGTGGACTGTGTGTTGGATTAAACCACAGGTCCCGGGTTCGAGACCTGTGGAGTGCATGACCGTTTCGTTTAAACTGTTTTTAAAATAAAAAGGATTTCTGTTTAATTCTAATTAATGTATATATGTAATTAAAATCGGATATATAACGGGTTAGACACGTAGCTTAGTTGGTAGAGCTGCGTGCACGCGTACGGGAGGTCTCGGGTTCGAGCCTCACCCAGCGCACAACAATATGCCTCGAACCGGTCAACGCCAGTCAAAGTCAACAGGTCAAAGTCAACTGTAGCAAAAAAATAAAATATTTTTTTATTATTATTTTTATTTAATTATTTTAATTAAAAACCAATTATAAATATTTAAAATTAACATTTTTAAGGTTAGAAAATAGCCTCAAACTCACAAAAATACACCCAACAATCCTACTAAAATAGTTTAATAAAATCCGTTTACTTACCAAACCATAATGCGATTTATCTAGGTTAAATCTCACTCGTGGTTAAAACCACTTCGCGTGCATTCAACGTCATCAACCGAACGGTGAGTGAATCTTACAATTCCCCCTTTTAAATTACACGTTTTGGGGTGTGTCATGTGTTATGAAATTAATTAATTTATTTATTTAAACTTGTGCCATACCACATCATGACTTAAACTTAGATTGTTTTTATTGTTGTGATTTACTTATTGCCATTTGTCAAGTCATATGAAACTCATACATTAAGCCCATCAGTTCCTCGTGGGAGACGAGTAGAACATCGCGTGCTTCACATCAAATTCATTATTATTCATGTGTGTATCATTGAGTTTATATTGTTTGTAGTTGTGTTATTCATATTATCATGTTTATGCAATTCATTCATCAGGCCCCTCAGTTCCTCGTGAGAGACGAGTTGAACATCGCGTGCCTTTAATTGTTCCATTATTATTCATGCATGTTTCATTTAACATCTTATGATTGCCGATTAAGTTACATCTATTTTTACTCATGTTTGGTTGTGCACATATTTCATAATCAATTTAAATAAATTGTTCAAATGTTTTCCATAGGATTCACTCGCCAACATTATGTTGATCCAAAAACCTTTTTACACATGATACAGGTGAACAGGTTGAAGCAAGGATAACATAGGATATGCCTTAGAAGAGAACAAAGAAGTTAGATTGTTAGTTAGATCATGTTGTAACATTATTGTAATTTTCCATTTAATTTGTATTAATGAATATGAAACGCTTAATAAATGTCATGAGCTTTGATGATAACCCAATCATGCCCCGATCACCTTTTCCGCTGCGGGTCGGGGTGTGACATGTTGGGTTTGGAGGTAAGTGAAGATGAAACAAAAAGGAACCAGAAGTCTCCATTTCACGAATATAAAGGTAAAAACATAAAGTTTGTATATGGGACAAACACGGTTCAAGAAGAAAGTTTGATCGGTAAGCAATCAAATGATGAATTCAAGAAAGAGAAAGAACTTTGGGATAAGGCTAAATCCGCAAGTGGAGTAAAACCCACTAGTGGACACTCACATGATACTCGGACTTGCTTTAAATGCAATGAAGTTGGTCACATTGTTCGCAAGTGTCCGAAGTCAAAGCCTGTGTATCACTAAAGAAAAACAGTTTCAGATGTTGAGAAACAAAAGCAACCAGATATTATGAAATCAATCACAATGTTAAAAAGAAACAAAGAATCTAAATCGAAGCAAAACCTAAAACTAAATCAAAGTTTGAAAATTCAATTTTTGAAAAAGGTGAAACTTCACAATTTAATGAAAACAAAGATTCTAAATTCTATATCAAGAAAGCAAGAAGCAAGTCACAATCCTGGGTTGCTAAAAAGAACACAACATCATCTGAAAGTGACAATTCTGATAAAACTAATAATGTCAAATCAAAAGAATCAGTAATCAAAAATGATCTTTCAAAGTTAAATTTTTCAAAACAAACAAAGAAAGAAAAAGTCAAAAAAGTTTTCAAAGTTAACATCAGATGAAATGTTTGATAATAATTTTGATTACTATGATGAATTTGGAAGTGATTACGATGATCTTTATCAAGTTCAACCCAACACCAAAAAGTTATGGGTTTCTCTATTCAAGTAGTTGCTTTTCATGTGCAGGGTTCCAAAGATCCACATTGTAGAAGTAAAATCTGGATAACGGAACTCCATGCCACTTAACTTATTCCGAAAATGTCATTATTTTTGTCATTTGAGGGGGAGAAGTTGAAAAGGAAAATTTGTGAAAAAACAAATTATGAAAATCCACACCGTTGAACCAAACACTGATTTTTATGACAAAACCATTTATTCTTTCACGTAAATGAGTTTAATGGTTTATTTTTTGAACATGTGCAGATGGAGATGTTGATAAAAGGATCGGATGACGAGTTCTCGGGATCCTCATTGGTTTGTTATCTTTTTAAGATTAGATTTTCTTAAAACTAAAATCCAAAATATGTTTTTGATTTTAGGGGGAGTAATGAAAGCAGAAAAATCAAAAACATATGAAAAAAGTTGAAGATTCAAAAAGTACAAACACATTGCAAAAGACAAAAAGAATTTTGTGTCAAAAAGGAAATGATAGTACATCAGTGGACTATCACAGTATGCTAAAGAATTGTAAAGTTTTAAAGTGATAAACAAGTCTTACTGTGGATGTGTTGATAGGCTTTACACGTTCAGTAGATGGTTTCCGGGATATAAACTAAATTTTACAACTGCTTAATCTTGTGGATTAACATCTCTCGGATATATGGACTTAGTACTCCGAAACGTTTGAGAAATTGCCTGATTCTGAGATACGAGGTATTTATAGATGATTGATATCTGGGGTATTATACAAGTTCTTTTGATTTTGTGGAAGCAATATCCTAGAACTTCTATAATGCTTTTGCTAAAAACCCTAAACAGCATGCAAAGTTGAAAAGAATCGAAAGATCTAATCATTTGCAGTGCTTAAAAGATTCCTTAAATGGAACACTACCTTAAAGTCGAGCATTCATCTCTTTGTCGATAAGGTGGTATTAACCTGAGCTCTCAAGGCCTCGCATAACCCAGATACAGATATCAATTACGCTATACTCACCTGTAAGATGAAATCTAGGAAATCTTGATACGGGAGTATATTCTGAGATGGGAACCATAGTTAAGTCAAGTTTCATAATTCATACCTAACACATCTTGGAACAATTGAGAAATGTGTCAAAGTCTAAGTGGACAAACATATCGACAATCTAGGTAAACGAGTTTAAAACTTAAAGTCATCAAAAGGTCAACGGTATTGGTGATATGTCTCAATCAACTGATATGATCCTTAGACACGAATTCAGAAAAAATATGTTTGTACATATTTTGACTTGTTAAAGTTCTGTAAATAGTTCTGTACATGGTTTATCTGTTTTACAGATTAAAAATTAAAAAGATTTTCAGTGTGTTTTAGCATAAACTTTATAAAATTCAAAAAGATTTTGTTTCTACATTAGTTTCTACAAGCCAATGTTGGAGAACGGTTCTTCGAAGTCTGGTAAGGTGCTATAATGGTGAAAATCTTGATGATATCTGCTAAAAATCAAAATGATCGTAAATGATGGAAAGTTCATTAAATTGAAACTTTAAAATTGAAGAAAACATCGGTTTGTCCACAACGGGTCGAACCGAGGTCATTAATTTGGACTCGGTAGACAAAATTGGTTAACCAAGGTAATTAGCTTGGACTTGGTCAATCAAGTGGATTTTCATAATTGATAAACATATGAAAAATCATGGTCTTAAATGTAAAAGTATTCAAGGTCATTAACTTGAACTTGAATAACTAAAAGGTTTGAAAGAATGAAAATGGAGATTAAAATTAGAAATGTTGATGTTACAAAATTTCAAAGTTTGAATCTGTCATGTTTATTTGAATGTCTAAGAACTTTGAAACAGAAAGAAAAGTTTTAGGAGGAGCTGGATAAAACGTTGATTGAAGAATTCCAGAAAGCTCAAAGCAAGGAGGAGTTTGAAGATTAAAGCTCAAAGCTAGGGGAAGTATGGTGATTAAAGTTTTATCAAGTTAAGCTTAAAGGAACAGAGTGGAAGAAGATTTGTAGATCGAGGATGTTAAAGTTTATTCAAGACTTAAGATCAAGAGTATGATAAAGACTCAGGAGCTTATTTGAAGTTAATGACTACGACAACATCCAAGGGGGAGTCTGTTAGTGCATATGTCTGTTGCCTACGTCATTATATTAGAAAGAGTCTGAATGAACAAGAGCTTCTGAAGACTGATCAAGACGAAGATGATATCTAAGGGGGAGTCTGTTAGTACAGTATGTCTATGTCTTAGTCTTGTATTGAGTCTGTTTAGAATAGGTGAGATCACATTAGAAAACGTCATATTTATGTGGTTTAGAGACCAAGTTCGCCCGGATCATGTTGTGAGAAAAAGTTGTTCTGACAAGTTCGCCCGAACTTGTTCACCTCCTAGCGAACTTGGTAATCTATAAATAGGTGAGTTGTGACCTATCATTTGTAACTTTTGCACACTGACGACGAAGCTCTGTCCGATCTGGAACTTGAACGTTTATGAATATTGATCAATAAACAAACATTTAAAAAGTAATTCTTGATGTACGATTAACACGTCACATAGTTTCCGCCTATATGAACGTTAGATACAAATCCTAGGTTCCTAAGCTGAGGAGGACGGTCCTATCACCCGTCGAGAGCGGCGAGTGGAGGACGGGAGACAGGACGAGCCAAGTGGGTGGCGGTGTAGACGGGTCTCGACATACCCCCGTCGTTCAACACACCCCGGTAGTCTAATAATCAAATAAAGAACTTGAGTTTCTAAAACCTACTTTCCATTCCATTGCACGTAGGATCTACTGTAACATTTGTACAAATCAGGTTTCGAAAACCCGCCCCAAATTACCGATCAGTGTATTTATTTACGATCTTTTGATTTTACATTTTTGTTCATTGTTTTAAACATTAGAATTTATATATATGTGTGTGTATGTATAATAATAATAGTAACAAAGGTTTAGAATAAATTTAGTAAAATAAATAAGCAACTAAATATCAAATATATATAATTAGTAAATAATTTATCTTACAATAATTAAAATAAATAAAAAGAGGGTGAACCGGGATCGAACCCGGGTTCCCCCGGACACTCACACACTACAAACGCCACTGGACTACACGCACTGTTGTGCAGAGTTTAGATTTCTAAATCTTTTATGGTGAACCTAAGTTGAACCTGCAACTATATCCGAAACCAGCGCGCATCTTTTCTCTCCGTCATCGAGTATGTTTGGTAAATTGGAATTTACCAGTAAACCACGCGTTTTGCCTTCCAACTAACAGCTGTTCAATCTATATTTGGTAAATTTCTTGATTGAACCCGCTGTCAAACAATCGGAACCCGAAATCAAATCCCCGAACACCCCTATAAATTCTAGCCGATTACTCAGTCTAACCTTGCACATACCCTCAAAACCACTGCCGTCGGAGAAGCTCTGTTCACCGGAGAACCACCGCAACCATCGGAATCACTCACAGAAATCGTGTCATCACCTCTGATTTACGGTAGACCCTTGTGTCCTTTCTTTTAAGTGTAATCCAATTAAGCATCCATTCTGAGCAATCGAATCAGGGTGAATCAGTTTTGGTTCAGGCGGGAACCAGTTTGGGTTAATTTCAAAGTGTAGGAGACGAAGTGTGTTACATGTTTTATGTAATTAAAATCTAAATCTCAAACAGGTAAGACACACAGTCCAGTGGTGGAATGTGTGCAAACACACATAGACATCCCTGGTTCGAATTCGCGCATGCACACCGGCCCGTCCATTTTCAAACCTTTTTAAATTTATCATTCCTGAGATAACCTAGTTAGAGTATAAGTTTAACTAACATACGAGTCTTGTCGGGTTAGACACCCAGCCCAGTTGGTCGGGCTGGGTGCATAACATCTCAAAGGTCACCGGTTCGAGTCCTTTGACACACACTGATCGGACTATTTAAATCTCTTTTTAAATCTGATCAAAATTGGATGAACTTATAAGAATAATTAAAATGGTGATTCTTTCGGGTTAGACACGTAGCTCAGTTGGAAGAGCTGTGTGCACGCAACCGAGAGGTCACGAGTTCGAGCCTCACACACGCATACCTACAACAGTGAACGAACTGGTCTGACACGTGTCAGACTGTCGTTTTTCTTATCTTTTTATTTATTTATTTATTTTATTTTCCTTTTAATTTTTGTTTATTTCTATTTTATCTTTCTTTTATCATTTCATGATTTATTTAAAAGGGGATTATATTTTAAAAAGAAAACACACAATTTTAAACTAATCAATATTAAAACAAATCACAAAAAAAAAAAAATTAAAAACCTAAAACAAAAGATTATAACTTAAATAATAGTTTACTTATTTACCGAATTACCACGTTATTATTTCTAGGTTAGTACTCATTCATCGGATAAATTTCCAACTCGGGGCGCTCTCTTTACCACTCAAGAATACGCACCCAAGATGAGTGAATCTCTACAAATTCCCCGTTTTAATCACGTTTTGGGGTGTATCATGTGTCGTATCATTTCTTTATTTTATTTAACAATTGTGCCTATATCATTTTGTGATCAAATGTGTATTGCCTGTAATGTGGTTTATATGTGGATACATTTTATCATTTCAGTGCACTTATTTCATTAGGCCCATCAGTTCCTCGTGGTATACGGGTTGAGCATCAGGTGCCTCATTAGATCGGCTCTGTTTGATTGAGTCTTGATCTCAGATACATCATCATTCATGTCATATATTCATTCAATGTGGTTTGTGATTGGTTAAATATATACATTTGCTTACATGTGATTTATGCACAATTTTATTTAAATAAACATAAAAATCAATTATTTAAATATTTTATCAAGGTTCACTCGCCAACTTTTGTTGACCCAAAATTTCATCTGTTTTACGCATGATACAGGTGATCAAGTTGAGGAAAGAAACACTTAGGATGGCCAAGAAGAATAAACAAGTTATTTCGTTGGAACAAGCATTTAGATGTTTATTTGTGTTTGTATGAAATTTTGTTGGATATTTAAATTTTAATTTGAATTTAATAAATATGAAACTTCTTAGTAAATATCATGAGCTTTGATGATAACCCAATCATGCCCCGACTTTTATTCCGCTGCGGGTCGGGGTGTGACATTTACTCTTGTAACACCATGGTAGTGATTGGTATGAGGGAATTGAAGATGGAACAGAATAGATCATTTCAATTGAATGAAAAAAAACATGTTGGGTTATCATATGATAATGGAATGGATCATTCTATAAGAATGAGATTCCTTCCAAATATAAGAATTTTCATTCCTTGGTAACGAGGTAAATTTTTTAAACATTCTTCAAGAAATGGAAAGACATCTACAATTATTATTATTATTATTATTATTATTATTATTATTATTATTATTATTTCCTTTACTATTAATATATTTTTGTTATTGTTATATTATTATTATTATTATTATTATTATTATTATTATTGAGACAATTATATTTTTGTCGTTTTTATTAATTATATTTTGTTACTCATCTTTTTTGCCTATAAAATTGTACAAGATAATGATTCATTCTATTTACTTATAGGGGTTAACCAACATTATAATGGAATGAAATGATCGATTTCATTCCGTTGTCCATTTTATTCCTTAGTTAATTTCATTTTCTTATTCATTTCATTATTTCATACCAAACAGACCCTATGTGTTATGAAGAGGCTCTAAGGCTCTGTTGAAGCTTTAGTGAAAAGAAAAAAGTGTTGTGAGACGTACTTTTTCACCGTTTACACCACCAAAGATGTGTTATGGAGGGCTTTATTGGTTGCCATACTATTTAGTAATAAAAAAAAATTCATCAAATTATTTGCCATATTATTTAGTATTAAAAAAATCATCAAATTCTTATCCTCGCCTGTGGTTTCACTGAAGTCCCTGCTTTCATTGTACTGATATTTTCCTAAAATAATCCATGACCAATAATTTTGTGATTGGGAAAAAAAACACTATTGTGTCTGATCTACAAGCATGACTCAAGCCGACTAGTTAAATACTAATGCCTTGCGATCAAAAGATGTATTGGGATTAATGGTATGATAGGCCAATTTCACAATGTACAACTCTTGCACATGTTCCCTCACATCACAATTGAAGATCATACTGCACATAATATCTTTGATGACATAATGTGGATATATGTTTAAAAGACGAAAAACGGATAACACCCATGTATTTTGGATTTATGTATCCAGACCATGGTATAACATTGTGCACGGTTACTCAAATCAAGTTTCACACAAGCTTGTTCGGATGTTTGTGGGTATAACATTGACCATCGGACATCTCTAATCCTTTATTATACATTCTTTTAACACCGTCGTTTTCTTGTAAATTTAACCTCCAAAAAGCATTAGCCATAGAGGAATTAAACAAATTCTGTTAATTTTTATTGTTTCTCAATTAAAAATACAGTTTATTAACCTTTTTATTTTTCTTCAAAAGAAGTGAAGAATGAAAAACAACAAGAAAATACGTTTACTTCATCCATACCTTTTGTTATAATATAAAGAATATATTAAAAACAATCATTACAACTTCAAAGAACACACAAATAAACATCAAATCCACAACTTGTAATCTTAACTAATTCTATCCAACATATCGAAATACCAACTTTACCATTTCCAAAGAACAAAACTCTACCCATAAAAAATGACAGCAATACAGCCAGCTCAATTTGCATATTGGAAGCAAGTGAAAATTTGGGTTTTAACTAAGGATATTGATTATAAGCTTGAATCTGATCTCAATTGAGTTTTATCATAGTGGACCTTTAGGCGACAAGTTTTTATCGTAGTGGGTCTTAGGCGACAGGTTTTCCTCGAAATTGAAGATGATGGGCTTGGACTGAAGATTGTGACCTAGTGTAGGAGGCTTGGTTTCTCGAGTGGAGACCCAAATTCGATCACCACTTATGCCACTTTTGGTGGATTAAGACAATGAAGGATTTAAGCTAGGCCTTATGCGAGTTTGTCAGTTCGAATCCCGAGCCCACCTGGGTTTTCGTTCCACCATGTGTTATGCCAAAGATTTCTGCTCTTGTGGTGGAACGACTGTCAAATGGCAACCGGCGGTTTGGTTTCCGAGGGAACGTCCAAGCCAAACTCTGAAACCAGCGTAGGCTCAGTTAAGACAACATAGTCTGGTCGAAGTGAGGCAACGGGGCTCTCCAATTTGGGAAGCGCGATTGCCTAACAAAACAAAGTTGTCGTTAAAAAAAATAGAGTCACCTTTTGCCATTGGATTACCGTAGGTAGTTGAACTTTTATTTGGGTGACGAGCTTGGACTACCCAACGCTATCTAACACTACGGCATACTGGCCGCATTTTACCATTGGGCGTACCCGGAGCCTATATTTCGTTGGCCGTCGAAAAGATCACAACTTGTACATTATGCGCAAAATGTTGTACACTACTAAAAGATAACCTTTATAATAATTATACAATTAAAGTAATCCTTGATTAATGAGACAATCCACCCACATTCCCAATAGATTGCTAACATCTCCTTTACTTCCTCCACTAACCATAATAAACAAACACAAACACTAACAATAATCATGTTCATAAACATAATTTTAATCATAATTATCAAAACAAATAACCCTATAAACCCTAAATCAGAAACCCCAATTCACACAGCCAAAACCCCCAAAATTCAAACAAAAAATTGCACCAAAAACCTCAATTAAAGATGGCATCCAAAGCAATTACATGTTTTCGGAGTGAACGAGCAGAACCCAAACGGCCGATTTGGGATATTGCAATTGATCGCGTAACAACACGGCGACGGCGTGCAGTATTTACCGCCACCGCCGCCGCCACTGCCGCCGCCGGAGTTGCAGCAGGTGCAGAGTGAACAAATCTGGAAACCGTTGAGTTTCCGGCGAACGTCGTTGAACGGAAAAGTCATGAGGTTCCGTCTTCCGGGCTCTATTAACGGCACCATTGTTTCTTCCGCCTGTAAATTAGTATCAGAAGTTGAAATTAGTGAAAAGATCTGGAGGGATTGAGGAGAGAGAGAGAGAGGGAAACTTACATGGGGGAATTGAATTGGGTTAACAGGATGAAGAAGAAGATGGAGTGAAGGATGGTAGGAGACATGGTTGTGTGTTTTTTTGGTGTAATGTGTGTGTATATATACACTGTATATAAATAATAATAATGTTTGGATTGGTTTTAATTTTAGGTAATGATGATGGATGTACGTTTATTTTGATATTCATTTCCTAATAAATAGCATCATTTAATTAAAAAGAAACTAATTTTTTTGAACGGCTAATTTCTTTAATCATTTGTCGTTTATGAGAGTTGAACCTAAAACATTCTCCATTGCACTTAAGCGTTTTTAAAGGCTTTGCCTTTACCAATGGACCACTACCTTAAGATTCAAAAATTAGCGTATTGAAATTTTGAGTTTGTTTTGGATACCATGGGTAATCGCAATATGAGGGCATGGAAAGCTTTGATAATGTCCTCATACTGTCTTTATGAGCATTACAGGGGCATAAAAAGGTTGGGGAGTTTCTAGAATAATGGGTTGATGTGGCGGAAAATGCCATTCAAAAAACATTAACCATTACGGATGGCCTGAAAAAAAAGGGGAATGAGATGAATTTCCGGATATTGTACAGAAAATGAGATTGTCTTCTAAAATTTTAATGCATTGAAGACGGATATGATATTAGATTGTTAGGGTGTCCTTGATTTGTAGAAATTAATAGGATTTGAGTTTCATTTTTGGTTCACAGAATTTGTTATAGCAGCAATCTATTTTTTTATATTTAATGTGTTTGATTGAGAAATAAATTATCGCCAACACCACCGGCACCACCTCAACCACACCCTTCGCCAGCACCAGCCCCCTTGCCACCACCATCAATGGTGATGTGTTGGTGGTGGAGAGGAAGATAGTTACAACGACAACCGGTAGGTGGTAGTGTCACCCGAAACGTTCTGGTGACGATGATGATGGTGGGGGCGACGAGGAAGACGATTATGGCGACTAGTAGGTGATGGTGCTAGGGGCAATGGCAGTGGGATGCCATTCGGTGTTTTCTGACTAGTTACTAGAAACCAATCCAACCCCATTTACTCCATACACATGTAATTTAACTAGAGATTATCATAAATGGGGATGCCAATAATACTCTGGTGAAATCTGCGAACCAGGCGAGTAATGAGTAACGAATACTTGATAAATATAGCAACAGATATGCGACACAAGTTTACAATCAGGTATGAGACCATGCTTATGTAAACTCATCATGACACATTCTCGTATCTAGCTTTGACTAGGTGATTAGCTAAATTTTGATCGAAGATCTTTTTAAAAGTAAAACATAGTGAATCTAGAAAAGATCCTTTTTATTATTAGAATTGAGTATTAGGGTTCTTGTAGGGTTTTGTTTGGTTTAACTTTTTTATAGTTTCATGAAGAAAAGTATTTGTTTTTTATGGGTTTTAATATATGTAAAACACGTATTGATACCCCTTTGGTTATACCCTTTCGGTTGTTGTACCTAGTGTCGTAACTATAACGAATCGAACCAATACCAACCGAGTTAGATCAGTGTGAGCAGTAGTTTCCTTACCATTTATACTATAAATAATACACGCCTTTAATAAAATTAATTTTCATTTAATTTGAATATTCTAATAATTTTTGTTTGAAAAAAAGATGAATACGTAAACTATACCAAGTACCAATACCAAACAAGTGTTGTACCGAAAGCAACCGAAAACTGACTTTTTGCTGAATCACGCAACTTAAAAATGAGAATTTGTCAAACATTGAAACAATATTGTAATTGCTTATTAGGTCACACATTGCGGGTACATGGAGTCCTCTCCAGGTAAAATACAGATGCAAGCACTACGTGGGGGAGGCGATGTTCCCGTACCTCTCGAATTGTTTTCTCCTCGCTCTCTCACACACCTTTCTCCTTAGTTGGACTTCATCTCTTGCAACATCCCGAGCTCAAGGCTATGTGAAATGATTTGGTTGGATGTTTCCGACTTTCCTCAATGAACCTTCCGATGTAACAAAACATTAATACGTAAAATATTGTAACACATTTTAGTAGTACTAATCATCTAATCTATCGATTATACTAAAAAAATACGATTGATGTGGCATTGGTATCTAGCAGATAATTAGGTTTTGAGCGGGAATTTCCTTTTCCTCAGTTCTCCTTCACTTTCACTGGCGGCAAAAGCTTTTCCTCCATTCTCTTTCATTCATTTGTGAAACCGCTAATGTGCTCTTCATATGGAAACCGCAATCAATCATCAATCAATTGAAAATCTTCTACAAAACTATGAATACTTTTCATTCGATTGTCCTTCTTTCAATTCTCGGTCATTCAAAAGCTTTTCCTCCATTCTCCTTCATTCAATTGTTTGCCATTGACACCCGTCTATTCTTCGGCGACTTGATGCTGCTCCGACGATATCCAATCTCTTCCAGGTATGCAAATGCTTCAATTGTATTGCGGTTTTCTGACAGTTAGGGTTCATGTGACATTTTGTTGATTGTAGTTTTGAATTTGAACGATTGTGTACACCTTTTTGTGTTTTAAACGTGAAATCTGAATTTGATTTTGAGTTAACGATTGTCAACCCTAGGGATCTTCATCCCCAATTGCGATTGTAAGCAACCGGTACTCTTAACAGTTTTGATTTTCAGTTTTGAGGATTATAGATATCTTCATCTTAACAGATTGGGGGTCTAGGTTTTTGTTTGGCAGTCTATCAACCAGGTTCTTTTAATCACTTTTCCAATTCTTTTATTCTGTTGCAGGTGTTTTGTTTAAGGAACAGTCGGAGGTGGTGGAGGGAGGATGGGATGAAGGAGACGAAGAAGTTGGCAGCGGGAGACTGGAATAACAAAATTGGTGAAAGAGTTGTGTATCAACTAAAATCAGACCTGAAACAGTAAAACAATGGTATAGTTGTTTACATGTGTGATTTGGTGTGTATGTATTTTTTCGTTTTTTTTCATGATTTATTTTGCACCAACTCATACCAATAATTTTTGTAGGATAATGTCAGATGTGCTCCAACTCATCTTAATAAGGGTAACACTCCGGAGGAGAAGATTGTTATAATATGTAAGATAGATGCGCATAACAGGCCGACTGGCTACATAATGGTGAGTTATTGTTTATATTCTTGAAAATGATTTTAATGCCTGAAATTTGTTGTATAGTTTATAATTGTATCAGATGATGCTTCTGATATGCCCTGTTAGCTAATCAGCTTTGATTTCCACTCATAAAATTTGATTGTTGGATAATGTTATTGATGATACATCATCATCAGTGCTAACCTATGTTGCACTGGGACGGGTACGGGAACGGGGTACGGGTACGGGGACGGGCACGGGAAACGGCAAAACTAAAAAATTTAAGAAGCGGGGACGGGACGGGTACGGGAATAAAAACATATAAAAAAATAAATATATATCAAAGAGAATGTAACACAAAAACTTAAATTAGTTATTTATCATTTTATTGAATAAATGATAAACTTGAAATGCCCAACACACAGAAAAATTATAAATTTGAAAGAGCAGGGGTATTATAACTTTAATCAGCAACCCGACCCAAACCTGATAAACCTGTCAGTGTCCTACGGTTTCATATTTTCGTACCTTTTATACCGAGCAAGTGTGCTCTAACTCTTGAATACGATCCTTGTCGATTTTCACCACAAACTTTGCACTTGAATTATTAAAAAAAATAAAAAAAAAATCTGGATCTTGTTCTACCAATCCTAATCTCAACAACCCAAATCAATTTTCACAAAATCAAGTGAAATATTCCAACAATGTGCACTTAAACTCAAAAAATTAACTTAAAAATCAAACCTTTTTAACACAATTGCTTCTTCAAGAGCACAACGGAGGCTGGACTCCTGATGACCAAGACCTTCGCACGACTCACAGTGTTGTATGACAGAAAATGACATTACAACTATCTAGACCCCATCGGTAAGTTGTATGACAGAAAATGACTAAAAACCAACAAATAACAAATTAGTACAAAACGACAAAAGAAATACCTAGCTCTTCTCAATTAAGAAATGGATATATTAGTAAATATACCTGTTCGCCGGAGTAGGGCAGAAAGCGATGACATAGTTGCCGGAATTGCACGTAAAAGTGCTCGTTCCGTCATCGTACGCATAGCTATTCACCACAAACACGCAGGAAACGTTTCGGTTGGACGTTTCTTCGCCGTCCCCTTCGCCTGACCGTTTCCTCCACGTTTCCTAACCGCCGGGGACGTTTCCCGGCCGTACCCGCCGCGTTTCCGTCCCCTTGCAGTCCCCGGGACGGGAGACGGCTGCTCCAGGATGTTTCTGTGCTTCAGAGGTGCTAACTGCCAGCATGTTTTCATTTTGACTTAGACTTATGATTTACTTCTTTTACAGGAGTAACAGTTTCTAAGAAAGAAATAACTCATGTAATCCAGAAGTTTAATATACAAGTCAACAATCTGGAGAGGAGAAGAATTAATGTTGTGATTAAATTTTCTTTTTTAATATGCACACTTTCAATAGTTGAGAACTAGGTAACTTGAGATGAGGTTTTCAGGCATGATTCGTGGGTTCGAGTGTGATTAGAGGTGAAGTGGGAGATGGGTCTAGGATTTGATTCTGGCTTGATTCGTGGGTTCCAGAAAAACCGCTATACGTGATTTATCCGAATCTGTTTTCTAAAGAAGCTAATAAAGGGTGCATGGTGGCTGAAAGATGTGACTCAGTCAATGGGCAAGCCAGTTTTCTATTGGAACTGTATAACAACGAATATGGAAGCAGCTGAGCTTCTGATTTTGCTGGTGGATCTTACAAACGTTAAGCTGAATATGCAGCAGGATAGATGGGTGTGGAAGGAAAATGATACTGGTCGGTTCACCGCAGCCCCCTTAAAAATTTGAATGGAATTCGTGGGTGTTGTTAAAAGTTAATGTTTTCTATGGGAGAGCAAACATGTATCGCCTCCCCACAGCTGATGAACTGGTTAAAAGAAGGATCCTAAATGGCTCGAGCAGGTTTATGCCTTTGTATTTGCTGCTGCAGAAAGGTGATGCTTTCTACGATATTGAATTTTATATCTTTTTTATTATAAAGGTGTATAAAGCTTAATCCGTAAAACCAAACCATAACCAAACCATTTGTAATGGTTTGGTTTGGTGCGCTTCCAATTTTCAACAGTTTGGTTTTGGTTTGCAATGATAAGAAACTGTTATTGACGGTTTGAGCCAAAAACCGTCAAAATCGGACCATGAACACCCCTACCAAATTTGATCACATGTTTGTCTCTGGTTTTGTTAATCTCATGATGATATTATTTTAGTTATTCAATGTTGTTGAACTTCAGCACTTTGTTGTTTTGGAACATGTTGACACATACTACAAATTGTTAACTGGTCTTATGTGTATATGTACGGCTTCTTCGGTTTGGGCTGAACCGAACTGAAATGATTATAATAGATATGCATGACCGAGAAATTTGTAGTATTGAGTTAGCCTAAGAGAAATTAAAGATTTCATTAAAACTTGCACCGTTTAACATGCTATTGCACTGTATAAATTTTAAGATTAAACTCAAAGGTTTGCTTTATAGATTCTTGACAATATTTGTATATTACTAATTTGGAACATTCTTAGACTGTGTGTTGTGCTATTTTTGTTAAGGGTTGTACACTTTGTTGATGAATTGGGATGTTGACTGAGAGCTCTTCTCACCTACTCTCGATGATTGTTTTGGAACATGTTGACCCATACTACAAATTGTTAACTGGTCTTATGTGTATATGTACGGCTTCTTCGGTTTGGGCTGAACCGAACTGAAATGATTATAATATATATGCATGACCGGGGAATTTGTAGTATTGAGTTAGCCTAAGAGAAATTAAAGATTTCATTAAAACTTGCACCGTTTAACATGCTATTGCACTGTATAAATTTTAAGATTAAACTCAAAGGTTTGCTTTATAGATTCTTGACAATATTTGTATATTACTAATTTGGAACATTCTTAGACTGTGTGTTGTGCTATTTTTGTTAAGGGTTGTACACTTTGTTGATGAATTGGGATGTTGACTGAGAGCTCTTCTCACCTACTCTCGATGATTGTTTTGGAACATGTTGACCCATACTACAAATTGTTAACTGGTCTTATGTGTATATGTACGGCTTCTTCGGTTTGGGCTGAACCGAACTGAAATGATTATAATATATATGCATGACCGGGGAATTTGTAGTTTTGAGTTAGCCTAAGAGAAATTAAAGATTTCATTAAAACTTGCACTGTTTAACATGCTACTGCACTGTATAAATTTTAAGATTAAACTCAAAGGTTTGCTTTGTAGATTCTTGACAATATTTGTATATTACTAATTTGGAACATTCTTAGACTGTGTGTTGTGCTATTTTTATTAAGGGTTGTACACTTTGTTGATGAATTGGGATGTTGACCAAAAGCTATTCTCACCGACTCTCGATGATTGCTTCAGGTATGACATTATCCAAACGAAGCAATTAACACATTTCCAATTAAGATCGACTATAGACTATACAACCTAATTGAAGCATAAATCGTAACAGGCTATCAACTAAACAGAGGTAGCAACTGATTATGTTTTTTTTTTCTTCAGGTTATGTTGATATGGTTTGAGTATTCATATATATAGTGTTTCGATCTTAGTGAATGGACTTAAAAAGATCTAACATGGATTAAATGTTAAGAATTTTAGAATAATATCCATAGTATTTAGAGAAACTGGGATCTTAATGTAGTTATGGACGAGGAAAAAGCGTGAATTAGTGCATATTTTTATTTGTTTTGAAAATTGTATATGCTATTGGATACACTTAGAGATGAGCAAATGGTACAAGGGTACCGATACCGAATTTCCGAACCGACTAAATTTTTGGTAACGACATTTAGCGTTTTCGGTACTGGTACAGTATGGTACCTTCAAATGCTGGTCTGTAACTCTGTACTGGTACCGAACCGTACCGTACTAGCCCACTTTGCTTTTTATTAGTAAACGAACATGTAAGCTTAGATTTTCTTAAAATATATATCGTAATTCCCCTTTATCTTTATACTTTGTCATTGCTTACTGACTAAGGGGATGCAATAGAAGCAAATGTTGACGCTAAAAGGGACAAGTACTTTGCCTCATTGAGTCATTGTTATTCAGTGACCAAACGGTAGCCCACATAGCAGTTCATCTAAGTTTTCGAGTGTGTAAGATTTAAGTTTTTAGCCGCTTTAGGCGGGTATTACTTGGATTCTTTTCTCTCATGAAAACTTATTCACGTTGGTGATGCGAGTATTTTGAATAGTGGAGATCATTTCTCTTTGCTAAGAAATTTAATTGTTTGAAAGAAAATGTGACACGAGTGTATATTGCATAACCTGTCAGTTATTACGTCGTGCTTCTAGATTACTAAGCCTTATGAATTAAGAGTTAAATCGATATCTACATATTCATCTTTGATTCCTAAGCCTCAAAATAAATGGTAGTGGTTACTTTTTTTAAATATATACTCCGATTTCTAAACCATTGTTGTGCAATCATCTTCCTAAGCTGAATTTCCTATTTCATATAGTCTGCTTCTCAGCTCAAAGCACACTCACATGAGAAGTCATTTGTTCTTGAGGTATGTCGTTTTAAAACACACATAACTACACCACAGACAAAATAATAATTTTAACACACTAGGGGTATTTTGGTAATTTCTTGAAAGATATAGTTCTAATCGGAGACAAATGCTACTCTCTATGCGCCAGGTCAAAACAGGATATGAGTGGCTCATGATAGTATGAAGAAAGTTGCACCTGCACTTGCAGCCAAACATGATGTTGCAGTGGCTGGAACAAATATTAGGGAGCCCGAGAGAAGTGATTTCTGATGTCTAATTCTTATATTGATATGGATTAGAGCAAGCACATTTTTACTATTTAAAATCTGGTATGATCATTGTGATATTCCTATATGCTATATTTTTTACCAAATTTTCGCGTTCCATGGTACATGCAAAGTTAATAAAACCAAGTTTTTTTAAAGAATTTTTTTAAATGTTCCTTTGGAACGGACCAATGGAGTGTTTTGAGTTTGACAAATTCGCAGTTGGAACTGAGGTGTGTAACATCTATATCCATCAACTTTCTATCTCAAAATCACATTTAAAATTACAAATGATGAAACCATGATTTGCAGGCAACTGCAAAGAAGCTAGCTGAACTCAGTGGAAAGGGGGTGACTACAATCATTGGAGGTGGTGACTCTGTGGCCGCAATAGAGAAAGTTGGAGTGGCCGATGCAAGTTTGGAGTTATTGGAAGGCAAAGTTCACCCGGGTGTTGATGCTCTTGATGAAATAGTTGCAACTGTCTCTGCATAAGACGTAGTTCTAAACCAGATTTGATATTTTTTTAATGCTAATTGTTGGGATTGAACCCTGCAAAAAGGAACAGATGATATAAAGCCAAAATCACATCAGATGTTTGGTCCTGATAAAAGAGTTTACAAGCTCTGTTTGATAAACTCTGCCTTGCCTAAGCTCCGCCTTCTATCATCTGCTAACACTAAACGACAAAGATCAAAGGTCTGCCAGAAGACAAAGCAGATGATAGATTTCAGTGTTTAGCTTTATTAGTTTATATACAATGTAACAGTGCTTAGCACTGATCAGAGTTTAGGTTTAGCAGTCCTTAGAGTTGGTTTTATTTGTTACATGTAACTATAAACCCTGACGTCATCAAAGATGCTCAGAGGTTAGACGTGCTAGCATAAATATGTGATCGTTTGTATTGTTTTATTTATCTATCTAAAAGATCATTCACCTATCATCTTCTCTGTATTTCTGTACTATTCAAACGATCTTATTGGGCTAAGGGGGAGTTTGTGATTCACATGCAAAAACTATAAGTTTGAAAGCATGATGATCAAAACAAACGACCATTAGTTGTGATAAAAGTTTTTCATACATTTCCGCTGCATTATTCTTTGATTTCTACGTCCACTTTTCATTTTTGAAACAAAAATCACAACTAATCCAAACTTAGATCCTAACACTAACTCAACTATGTTTCAGTGGGTCTGTAAACAAGAACATGAGTTGGTCGTAAATGTTTCATCATTAATTTAGGGTCTTGTTATGTGTACCCAATAACAATGGCGATTCAAGATCTTAATACATTGGTTTTTCAAAATCAATTTAAGTACTAGATGAAATATGAGTTGATGAAGTTAATACTGTGATTGTATAATTTGTATTGATCCTGGTTAATTGCAGAACAAGAAGCCGTTTGCAATATACTTAAAGTCAAGAAGGCCTAAAGAGTTGCTACTTAGTTGCTATACTAAAGGTCCACTAATCCAACAGGTGGATTGTGGGCCTAGTCCAAGTTTGCTTCGGGCTTCGCTAACAAAAAGCCCAAAACATATTAGCAGATGATGTTAAGCTTCGATAACAAAAAACACAAAATACTTGGATTATGAATTTAAGTATGAATTATGAATGTTCAACTCAATGGTCCACTTTTACATACTATTACAATCCACTAAAAATAGTTTAACAAAGTAACAAACGATTACTATTATAAGTTCATATATATATATATATATATATATATAAATATAAAGTAAGTTTATTAAATATTTTACATAAAAAGTAGATTTAATTTATAAACAAAAATATATGTTTGGAACATTCTCATTTAGATCTTTAAAACGAATATTATCCTGGAATATATTTTTAAAAGTTTTGTGCTATATATATATATACATATATATATATATATGTGTGTGTGGGGGGGGGGTTTCAATGGGGAACACTAAAAAAAGTAAGGAATTAAGAACCATGCATTAAACATGTTAGATACATCAACAAAAAAAATCAATTTAACATGTTATAAATTATTTTTTTATTAAAAATTTTTGAAGTTTTTGCATATAAATATATGTAGAAGCCTTTTTAATAAATAAAAAAAATGCTTAAAACAGTTAAAAGGGTAAAAAAATGACAATATATAGCTTACATTGTTCAACACTATTAAGTAATATATTACATGACATTTTAAATCGTTTCGTTTAATATTACACAACAACCGCAAACCTATAGGTAAAACAACTAATGTGGTTAATAAGGAGATTTTCAATGAATTGCAATCGTTGCATATTCATGTAGTTCAATTTGTCGTTGTACTCTAATATATTCATTTGTGTTTTAACGTGTATAAAATCTGAATATTTATGTTAACGGTGATAATGAAGATATATTTTCTTTTAACAACCCGAGAAATTCACAGATTCTTAAACTAGTTTTGGTATATATTTAAAAAAATGAAACTTTAAACACTAATTAATTTTGTTTTTACTTTAGGTGAATAATAATGAACAATAAAATAAAATAATTGAAGGTAGAAATGAAAAGGTGAAACGTGTCACACCCAAACGGGAAATATATTAATAACGTATTTAAGTGATTACAATATTCTAAAGAATATTTTTAAATTAAATAAATCCAATAAGTAACGGTTTTTTATTTTTATTTTCTATTCTAGTTAAAGTGAGCTATTAACCGGCAAACAAAATTCATTTGATTTTCTTTTTCTTAAGAGAATGGTAACATATATTTTTTAGAATAATTTCACAATAAGGTCTTTTTCATAGGGTTGAAACCCAACCCTTAATGATTAAGTGTGACGGTTGGTTACAGTAACAGATTGGTACGTTAAGTAAATTCACCAAGAAGCGGATTCGATATCTTCCTATTAACCTCAAGCGACCATCTATGATGAATCTGGTTTTTAGGTTTTTTTTTAACGGCAACTCTATATATAAATATATTGGGCCAACAAGGAACTGGAAAAAAACAAAGCAACAAAACGAAAGCAAGACAATAAGAAAGACAAGGACTTATACAATGTCCGCTACATCAAAATTAACCCACTTCTCCCGAGTAGGTGAAGATATTTTGGCCCTATGACATACCCATAGGAACGCGTCTTCCTTTATTAATTCCACCGATTTCTGGACCGCAACGAACCTGTCTTCAAAAACTTTTGCATTCCTGGCGTTCCAGATCCTGCATGTTATCGCCGCTGCCACGGTGTACACGAGTCGTCTCCACACGCTACTGCATGGGTTATCCTATAATCTGACCAAAATATCCTTCAGATTATCATAGTGATTCGGGGGAGTTATCCGAAGCCATACAAAGATATTCCACCATATGCTTCTCGCCCAAATACATGAAGTAAAGATGTGATTGGGGTCTTCGTCCGCAATACCGCACCCGGACATTTAATATCCGGAAGCTCCATACCTCTCAACACCACCGCTGCTTTGGATGCCACTTTACCCAATATGGCACGCCACATCAAGAAGTTACATTTAGGAGGAACCCACGAGTTCCACTGAAATGACCACGGGTCGCTTTGGGTCGTAAGCCCAACCGAGACTATCTCCTTTCTTAGGTTTTTGACTGAGAATTTATCTCCTAAATTATTGTCCCAACACCAATTATCCTTCCCATTGTTTAGAGAAACATGTTGTAGCCGCCCCATTAGCCCGAAAACTTGGCCCTATTCTGATCCAGAAGCCAGTTCCATCTCCACTAAGTAGACAATCCCGATCCCTCGCAATACTTCGTAACTGAAGTATTTTTATCATTAGCGAGATTGAATAATTCTGGATACACCTCCGAAAGCGGTTGCTGTCCCAACCAAATATCTTTCCAGAACTTTACGCTTGTCCCGTTTCCCATTTTTACCCTCAGCTTCTGTTTAACATTGATCCCATGTTTTAGAAGTTCCGTATCCATACTGCCAATATCTTTCCAGATGCCCGCAATTGAATTCTTAACCGGTATTATTTTTGTTCAATGTTTGGTCGAGTGTATTGCTGTCACCATTTCCGCCCAAAGTTGATTCGGGTTATCCTTATATCTCCACTACCATTTCAATAACATCACGAGATTAAAATCGTTGATGCCACCCATCCCTATCCCACCTGCACTCTTTGGGCTCGTCATCAAATCGCAACGACTCCATCTAATTTTGTGGTTGCGACCATGCTTTCCCCACACAAAATCACGTCTTATTTTTTCAAGTTTATTAATTATCACTTTAGGAGCCTTGAAAAGTGATAAATAATAAGACGGTAAGCTTCCCAAGACGGTCTTTGCCAATGTAACTCTCCCGGCGAAAGAAAGATGTTTAACCTTCCAATTCGATAGCTTCTTATTAAATCTTTCAATAATTGGTTGCCAATACTTTGCGCGCTTCATATTCACACCAATTGGGATTCCAAGATATGTGAAAGGGAACTGACCCACTTCCCAGTTTAACACATTAGCAAATAGGTCGATCTCATGTTGCTCCTCTCCTGCTCCGAACAATTGGCATTTTGTGTGATTCACCTTTAATCATGTAATGAGATTTACCCACCTAAGTAGGCGCGAGAGGCTAATGATGTTATGCATGGACCACTCCCCGATAAAAAGAACATCATCTGCATAGCAGAGATGTGAGAGAGTGGGTCTATTGTTGGGTAGTTTGATTCTGTGAAAAAGGCCCGATTCAACCGCTTTTCTCACAAAACATATTTAACACCTACTTGGTGATAATGAAAAGAAAGGGCGAAATGGGATCCCCTTGTCTTAGTCCTCTCTTGAACGTAAACTCACCCGAGGGGATCCATTGACTAGGACCGATCCTCTCCCAGGAGTGAGGCACCTGCGAATCCAAATTATCCATCGTTCCGGAGAGGCCATGTACTCCAACGTTTGGTAAAGAAATTTCTGATTCAAAGAGTCGTAGGCTCTCTCAAAATCGACTTTAAAAACCAACATTTTTGTTTTACTTTGTTTGGCCCATGAGACGGTTTCGCTAACAATTAATGGGTTATCTAATATGTTACGACCGCCCACAAAAGCCGAATGAGTGTCGGAGATTAATTTATCCATTACCACACTTAATCGATTCAAGAGAACTTTGGAAATTAACTTGTACAACGATCCAATCAGGGAGATTGAAGTCGGAGATACGCTGTGGGTCTGTTTTCTTTGGAATCAATGCCACGAAAGATGCGTTGCATCCCAAACTAATCACACCATCCTTATAAAATTCCTACACAACCTCCATTATCAAAGGGCAGATTTGATTCCAATACCTCTTGTAGAATTTCAAGGATAACCCGTCTCTGCCAGGTGCTTTATTACCATAACATTTCTTTAAGGCATCTTTAACTTCCGTTTCCGAGAAAGGCGCGACCAGAGTCTCAGCTTGATCCACAAAAACTGCTAACAAACTGATATTCTGGAATGATGGGTGTCTTCTTATTGGTTCGAAAAAACTCTTTTTAAACCATCTCATACTTCATCTTTTAACTCATCCGGTTCCACAACCCATCTCCCATTGAAATTCATCCGGATTCTACTTTGAGCCACATTCATATTAACCGCTCTATGAAAAAAACTACTGTTCTCATCCCCAAATTTTAGTCAGTTGATTCGAGCTTTTTGTTGTAGATCTTTAGATACATCAGTTACAATTTTGTATATTTCCTGCTTCAATATCGCTCTAGTACTGAGTTCGTCTCGATTCAGCTTGTATAAAACCGCCCGGTCTTCGATCTCTTGTACCTCCTTGTACAATAATTCAATTTCTTTATTTTTTCATCATTGACGCTTTTTCTCCAGGCCTTTATATCAACCTTAATTCTTTTGAGCAGGTTGTATAAACCCACATATGCCTTTCCCACCTATTCCGAGGATCCCAGGTTTTAGTTAACAATGTCATCAAGTTCTTTGGCCCCTATCCAGCTATTATAGAGCTTGAAAGGGATAAGCCCGAAGTCAAGATTAGAGAAAGATAAAACCACCGGGCAGTGGTCCGATAGGCCTTTTTTAAGAACCGACAACCTCGCCATCGGCAATTTTTGCATAAACTCATCGCAAACAAGGAATCTATCAAGTTTGCTGAATTTTACCTCGTCAATACCGTATACAAACGTAAATTAACCTTTGTTCATAGGATATTCGTGAAAGCGGCTCTGCTGATAAACCCATTGAAAATCCTCGCCGTCATGTGGTTGAAACGAGAGCTAACCCTTTCATCCGCTGCTCTCACTTTATTAAAATCTCCACACACCACCTACATACCTTCTGTTTGATCTTTCAACTGCTCAACCTCCTCCCAAAGGAGCCTCCGAGATCTTGGTTCATTAGGAGTGTGAAGGTTTAACACATTTACTTTCATATCAACCCCATTTATAAATCCGAAAGTCAAAACGAATCACTGTCCTTTCACCACACTGATCACATTGTAAACCCCCGGGTCCCAAATAGAAACAATGCCTCCCGATCTACCAAACGCATCAACTACAGCAGTTTGCATCAGATAATTTCCCTAGAATTTTCAAAGAAAGATGTCAGTGAGTCATGCTCTATGTGTCTCCTGTATCCCAAAAAAAGAGCACTTGCACTTCTTCTTAAGGTTTCAAACCCAACCCGGCTTATTTGGCACGAAAACCCTATTAACATTCAGCGACATATAATTCATTGGTTAACTTCTTTCGCCCTTTCCTCACTCACCAACTTTCTAACATGATTTTCGAAACTTTCCACACCAATGCCCAGACACTTCTCGTAATTTAAAGTGTCTTCGACTTCTGATTCAAAATCCTCCTGAGGTTCAACCCCATTGACGATCGGGTCTGTTTCGGCTGTCGTTCTCGTTGTTTCATTCACCTACACTGTTTCGATCCCCCCTTCTGCCCGTCGTCATTCTTTCCTCCTCATCTATTTGCTTATCACTTCGCTAATGTTAAAAGGATCTGAGTCTTCCCCTTGAGCTTCATTATTTAGGTCTGGTATAATAATACTTTGGGCCCTTTCTATTTGTTGTTTATCTTTTCTTCTAGACCTTTCAGTAAAATAACCGGGCCTATTCTGGTTAATTGGGCCATAATTAGGGGCATTGGGCCCTTCACACTCGGAATACATTAATCCACCCACTTTTTCTCTCTCCTCGTACGTCTGCTCAAGCCCTGCTACATCATTATTGTAAGACGTTGGGTATCGCGCCATGTGGGTAACCGAAAGGTTGTTTGTTCCATGTAAATTCCCCATGCACATCTGTTCTTCTTTCCCCATACAACGGTCTGGCTCTTGACGGCTACTTCCGGCGACTGTGACCTAATGGCCGGAGTTTCTAAAACTGAATAGCCGGCGGTGTCTCATCTAGGAATGACGGGTACCAACTCCCATCTATCTCTTCCACCCAAATCGTCAAAATGTGTTCCCGCCATTTTAATGTTATCTCCTTAGAAACTTTTTTACTTGTTTGAACAATGATGGCCATTCTATCTACAACCAGATTGCCATCTCTTGTTGATATTCTGACTCCCCCCACTCTTCCACACCTCTCCCCTATTCGATTGAGAACGTGTCTATCCCATAGGCATGCTACCCTTTCAAAGACCGGTGGGATGCCTTCCCAGACATAAATTCTGGAGAACCATTTCACCTAAAAAACAGCCTGGGGGTGCAGGAAGTTCTCTGCCTTTTCCTTATCTTCAAAAGTGATCAGAACTTTGACCCTCCTAGGTATCGAATTAGTGGTCCCGTTTCAAGAACCCCTGACATCAGTTGCTTCACGTTGTTCATTATCTCCAAATCTTTCATTTCGCAGATCAATGATTTGTATTCCCAGCTCTTTTTTGCCTCCGTAGTCATCGGTGGTAACTCCACAACATTTTCTTGCAAATTTCTCTCAACTCCTGTATTCAGAGCAACCTTATACGTTATCTTCGTATCCTCCTTTACCGTATTAGCGATTTATACTTTTTTCGTATCCTCCTTTACCGTATTAACGATTGCCTTGTGAGTTTCTCAGTCCTGACTTTCGGTATTTCACCGAGCCTATTGAAAACTGAGTTTGGACCCCTATTGATATGTATGGCCTTAGAGCCATCCCTGTTGAATCTAGCCGTGTTAATCCCACTACTGCCCCATCAATCTTCACCTCCAATCTCTCCATCCATTTTTCCACGTTCCAGGCATTAGCCAATCTTATAAAACCGAATTTGTTACCCGCTCCATCCCTTTTATGAGGAACAAAAGCATCTTCTAGGTTGTGTGGTTTTGTGGGCTTGGACTGGTCTCCACGCCAGATTTGCACGCCCACACCGTATGGTCTTAGAGTACAATGGTTTCATAAGTTTTCACACCAGTAAAATATAAATCTAAAAAATTTAAAACGATAAAATGAACATTGGGCCCACCAAACTCTCGTTTTTCTACACATAAAGAGGCTCACACTCACCCATTCTCACGGTGCATTACGCCCCAAAGGAGGGGGGAGGTGTAACACACTGTTTTACACCAAAAACCATACTACCTCACTTGGGACGTGAGGTGGTAACACTAAACACGAGCAGTTGTTTCCAAAATTAAAAACATGATTTCTTACTATATACGTTTTCTTTTCAGTAAATGTGTTTTGTTTACACAACTTTACACGAACAAATTGCATATTTGTTGTAGTGGTACACAATCTTACCTTAGATCATACTTTTAGTGCGAGTATACATTTAAAAAATATTTTAATTGTGTGACGCAACAGCAACGAGTCAACCTCTTGAAATCATCAAAAGGTGGTGAATCAATGGAGGTTTACATGATGCTATAGTTCCAAGAATAAGGGTAAGGATCAACCCAAGATTCATCCTCTTTAGCAGCTTCCTGCCATCTTCTTTTGAATATCTTGTATTCATGATGTGAATGCCTTCTTACCTAAGTAAAACAACACAACAAGTCTAATTTAATTAGTAAAAACCCTAAAACCGTTTGGATACAACATTTTATTGAATGTAATAATCAACTCTATATGTATCGGATTCTACAAGTAGATAAAAGAACACTTACTTCAAGTCTAGCATTTGGTTCCGAAGCGTCCATTTTTTTCTGCAACATGGTAAATACACATAACTAATTTGCATCGTGATACAATGCATGTGAGTTTGCAAGCTTGTAATGAGAGACTAGGTGTGGTAGTTTGCATCGTGAATACAATGCATCACAAACGGTTCACGAACACATAAAATCGGCAAAGACGACGGTGGCTAGAGGTGGATGGTGAGAGGGAGCAACGCTAGACATTGAAGCCCTAATCATTGAACAAAGGTTGATAGTATTTGTCGATGTGAATAATAAGAAGGAAAGTGAAGCGATGCATAAACAATGTGGAGATAAGGCTTCCTATTTTATTTGTTTCGGTAACGAGATAAATAAAAGTTAAAGAATATAAAAAGTTTAGATAAAAAACAAATGCTAAAAAATCTATAAGGAACAACATAAACAAAGGAACATGAACGAATGTTCACGAACACGTTACCAAACGTTCACGAACATAATTGAACGAACGAGACATCTGTTCGTGTTTGTTCGTTTAACAAATCGAACGGAATTCCTTGTTCATGTTGTTCATTAATTAAACGAACAAACGTAAACGAACTTTCCACCGAATGGTTCACGAACTATTCGCTGAACGTTCGGTTCGTTTATAGCCCTAAATATGCCAATAGGGAACGTTTGTTTCAAAACCAGAAAGATGGCCAAACCTTGAATTTTCCAATATTGGTGGCCTGAACACGACGTAGACAGAATATAAATCATGAAAAATCGGACTTTTATACCATATAAAATTTAGAGGAAATGCATCTATTGACAAAGTGGATGCTTGAGTTTGCAGTGCAAAAGACACGCGGGTTGAGTAATAGTCGAAAAGATTAATTATTCAATGGGGTTTAGGTTGACCCACAACTACATTTTGTACATTTTTAAGACTTTGATAAAAAAAACATGTGTTAAATAATCAATGGGGTTTAGGTTGACCCACAACTACATTTTGTACATTTTTAAGACTTTGATAAAAAAAATCATGTGTTAAATAAGATTATAAACTAATGTTCATACAATAATAATATAAGATTCCAGGCGTGTGCATAAACATCAAATTTGGCGGACTTTCCATTGCTTTTTAGTCTTAATCCATTCCCTTTTAGTTAAATTTCTTATTTGGCCCAACTGAGATCAAACATAACCCAAATCGACTCATTCATACTAAAAAACAAGTTACAAAAAATGATTCCGGACTGACCGTGTTTTGAAGCTCCCCAAAGGTTGGAATACCATAGTGAACAATGTATTCCGCATCCACAACCCCAACATTTTTTGTTCTGTCTCCCTACCAGACAAATGCTAGTGTCAATAGCAAAGTCATTGCAACAGATATGCCTTTTGTATACATATCTTTATTTTGTTATTCAATTAAACATGTAAAAAATCATTATATATAACATGTTATGAATTTACATTGAGATAGATGGTAACCGAACAACATGTAAAACTTTGTCATTATTCACTTATAGACAGGTAATATAAATCATGACATTTATAAGTGCATAAAAACATACAAAAATCATATGAAACTTTACACCTCATGTTAACAAAAGTGTGTAATTTAGTTTGTTTGGTGCAGAAAAGGAATTACCTGTGCACAATAACCAAACAGAATATCTAGTCCCCATGCATGGTTCAAGTCACTCTGCAAAATAAAATATTTTAAAAAAGGAATTACCTGTGCACAATAACCAAACAGAATATCTAGTCCCCATGCATGGTTCAAGTCACTCTGCAAAATAAAATAATTTAAAAAAATAACTAGCTTGAATAAACCGTCTGATTTTTTTTAAAGATTTAGGAGGTTTTATGCACTAACAATACATTTTGGGCCACTTTCAAGCCGGTTGAAATTGCCCATAACTCGCGTTAATCCAATTTACAAGTAAATGAGTTAAAACTGGTCAGCTTTGAAAGAATTACAACACAGTGCATGGTCAGTTATGCATGTATATGACAACTTTTTACTAGGACCTAGGGGTGTTCACGGTCTTGTTTGAGGAGTTTTGATGAAATTTTGGAGCGACGGTTAACTACGGTTTTGAAATATGTCAAATCAATCTGGCTGGATTCGGTGGGTCGCGACCCAGCCGGTTATACCTGTTTGGCGGTCTAACAGTTCGGTTTTGGTTGTTTGAACAGATTTTTTTTACACAATTGTTAGTTTTTAATAAAACTATTAAAATAGTAGAAATGGTTCATTTATGATAAGATATATATAAAAATGGTCAAACTGAACTGGTTAGTTAACCGCCAAACCGCGAAATTCGAACTGCTTGAATCTTAAACCAGCCAACATTCTTCAGTTTGGGTGGTTCGATCCATTTAAAACGGTTTTACCCCTATCATTAATGAGACCCACATGGGATCTAGTCTTTGAACAAGAAACAACTTCTGAAATCTGTGCACACAGATTCAATATTTCAGTATACCTGTAAAAATGTGCAGTCGGATATACAGTAGATATGGCTCACCTGGATCATACACCATATACATTGCCAGGCAGCTCGGGAGAAGACTGGTGCCATCAACTCTACCCACCTAAGTCGCACCGTTAAAGGATTTCTATTATTAAACTGTTTGCAGGTTGGCCCAACCTGACCCATTTCAGACCATCTAAAAACTACCCGTCTCAATGAGTTACCCAACCCGAGCATCGTCCCACCTCCATAAATTTTCCAAAGAGAAATTGTAATATGTTAACAGGTTAACAACACACTTTCACTTTTCCAATTTTTGAAAAATGTTATAATAAGTCATTTTACTTTCAAAAACCATTATAAAACCAACGGTTATAAGGAGGAATAGTAAACGCTTTTACTAATAAACTTTAAAGTCTAAGGACCAAATTAGAACTGAAGTCCAAGTATAATGCCATGAATTGCAAATTTATTATCACTATCATGATAAGAAATACTAATTACTTTTGATACAATTTATGAAGTAAAGTACAGAGATGGTCCATGTGATTAACCAAAATTTTGGAATTGGTCCCTAGGTTTTCAAAAGTACACGGATGATCCCTATGATTTGCACTTTGTAACGTATATAGTCCCCAACCAACAAATCTAAAGGTTTCAGCGGGTCAAAGTTGGGACTAAATGCGTTGTAAAGTGCAAACCACAATGACCATCTATGTACTTTTGGCAAAAGTTGAGGACTAAATGCGTTATAAAAGGCAAAGCAGAGGGACCATACATGTACTTTTGGAAAGCTGGGGATTAAATCCAAAATTTTGGTCAACCACAGAGATCATGGGTGTACTTTATTTACACTAGTTTATATTTGTCTAAACACCAAACAAAGTAAGTTGGTTAATGTGAAGTTTTTACCCTGTGCAAGGAGGATAGTCATTTGTCGGGTCACATCCGTGCTTGTCAGGTTTAACCCTCCTAAAGATGCAGCAAACCAAAATTATTTACAAAAAATGCCCCACCTGATCAAACACACGTCTGAGCAAAAGCATAGTGTAGATACATCTTAGAAAAGTAAAGAATAAAAACTAAACGGTAAGAATGGAATCCATAAACACTTTATCAAAAGCACGTTGTGTGTATATGGGCATGTTCGTTTCAGAAGCAATATGTTGGGAACCGAGAGGTCCGGGTAACACACTTCTACATAGTGCATACTGCATAGAGGATACTTAGAAGTAGCTGGAGAGAAAATGGGTACAATCCTCTAGTGTATCACATTCAAAAGTAAAAATAGGAACAAATGCATTATGTGGTTTTCACGGTTCTCAACATATTATTAATTCTAAAATGAACGACCCTGCATACATATTGATGCGGGCCCAAGTGTGGAGGAGCGGGCCATGTTATATTTGGAGGCCCAAGATCGCGTGACAAATGGGGCTTCACTAAAATGGCTCTAACTTGGGCTACGGGGGTCCGTTTTGGGCGTGCGACCAGTCAAAATGATCGTGAGGAAAAATCCCATTTTGCTGCAAACGCCTGTGGCGGTTTGGGTGGACGTTCGGGCCCAAAAAAGGCTTATTTCTATGAGTATTTTTCATTTTTATGTTTTTTTGGGCTTTTTGCCAACTTTTGTTTTGTTTTAGTTTTTGGCCCGAGTGTATTTTGGGGCCCGTTTCGAATTTATAACTCTATTAATATGTTGGTTATGAGGTGATAACGATCAGATTTCAGTTTTGGAAAAAACAGTTTTTCACTTCAAATTCCGTGCCATTTGGGTTGAATTTTGGGGTTGGGACAAGTTCATCACGGGTATTCATAGAATCAACATGATTGATCTTACTTATCGTTTCTACTCTACATCACATACATATAGGGGTGCTAAATGGTCGTGTTAGCTGATTGGCGGGTTCAATCCAACCCGAAACCTAAAATTGTGTCATACATATGAACCCGAACATGACCTGAATATTCGCGTGTTGGCCCAACTATGACCCAATTAACCCGATTTTTTTTGTTTTTGCAAATTAAAATTTTACTACTAAAAAACACAAATGTATATATAATACAACTACATTATAATTATAAAATCTAACGTCAATTTCTCTTTTTAAGTTATAATTATCGCATAAAATACACATTCAATTTAATTTAACAAACATATTGTAAAAAATAAAATATAATATAAATGGGTTAAACGGGTCAACCTGCCAACCCGACCAGGTTGACACGTACCCGAAACGGGTTCCCAGGTTTAGCTAGAAACTGACTTGAACCCGTTTAGACTAAACCCAAACTCACGAATTTCGTATTAGGTTTGTGTCGTGTTTTCAGATCGTGTTAGAGAGAGAGAGAGAGAGAGAGAGAGAGTAGACCTGTGAACAATTGAGTTTCTCCATCGTGCGGTGATTGTATGATGCACCTCAGATAATTCTGTGTCAAGTGCCGGTTGTGAAATTTTAAGACCTTCATCTTTAACTATTGACAGATATCTATGAAGATCAAACAACTAAAATAATATTCAATCACCTTTCTCATAACAGTTAATATATTTTAAGACGCATTGCAGCATAAATCAAAAGTTCATAATATAAGAGACTACCATACCGGTCAGGGTCAAAATTGTCAACTCCAAGATCTTCATCCCAGACAAAAATATAACTGTATTCTGTAACTATATCTGGATGTAAAAAACGTTTTGCAAACCACCTGCAAGTCATATTACGAACATAAGATGGAAAATATGTGAATTTTTTTTATAAATTTTTTGTTTAAAATTTACCATTTTGTTTGATTAACTGCGGAAACATGTACCACACTGTCAGCCCATTCGAGATCCTTCCATGCATCAACAACACCGTCATAATGAAAAAGCATCACACTGAAATCACTTGATAAAAACTGCATTAGAAGTAACAGATAACCATGTGTTTATGTTCAAGGTAAAAGTGCAAAACCATAAAGCTAAAAATGAAAACAAAAAAGGTAAGTAAATGAATTACCTTTCTAACCATTTTATCAACTGTTTCCTTTTGTTTTATACCAACTGCAGCAGTAAATAAGCTTGTTGTTGAATTTACTTTCTGTTGATAAGAACACAATTTATAATATTATGTTGTTCAATGCTAAACTTTGCCGAAGAATAGAAATGTTGCTTTTAATTTAAGAACACTGAGAGAACCGCATAAACACATGTATCTATTGTTTTGTTTGTGATACGTAAGGCAATTATGTACCCATATAACTGCCTCTATTTCTTTCTCCTACGATATCTGGCTAGCACAATGTACAAATGTTTATGCAGTTAGCATGTTTGTCCACTTAATTACTTAAAAGTGGTTTTATATTGAACTTGCTATATGCATATATATATATACACACACACACACACATAAATACATATAGGGGAAGGTTAACGTACAATATTCGTTAACATGCGATTCATACGATATTAAATCACGCATTTTATAAAAATCAAACCCTAATCACGCATGAACAAAAACACATAATCACACATGAACAAAATGAATGTACAAATTAGAAATCATGCATGAGGTATAACCCTAATCACGCATGTTATAAATATAATTACGCAGGTTGTAATTTCCTATAGTACGCATCGCGCGTTAAGAATATTGTATTTTACACTTTCACTAAATATATATGTTTTGTGTGTGTGTGAGTGAGTGTGCGTGTGCGTGTGCGTGTGCGCGCATGTAAAGCAATATAATTCTTGAAGTGTACCTTACGACGACCCCATAGTGGTTGCATTTGCAAGTCAGACGTATTGGCAACAAGTCCTTTAGGTAACGCCTCGCTTCCAGGAAGACGATATTGACTCTTGAACAGAAAAATAACAACTATAATAATAATGAAAAAAAACATGACAACAAACTAATAGCTTGACCAACAAGGAAAAGATAAAACTATAGGAGGGAGAAGAAAGAGAAACCTGAGATAAGCATATCTGCTCCTCCTTGTAGTCATGTGGTTGCTGTATTTGTGATGTCTGCGGTGGTGTTTGCAGCTCCAGTGTTGGTGGAGGCGGCGGGGGTAGCGGTTGCAGTTGAGGCCGCCAAGTTGGTTGTTGTTGTGTTGGTGGTGGTTGTAAGTTCTGGAGGAAATGAGAGTTCTAAGTAAGGCTAAAATATTAATGTTTTTGATTATATGTCAATCAAATGCTTTCACAATTTCTCATCAGTATGGCCAAAACATTAGTTTTTAAAGGCAATCCTGAATATCTACAGTTTTCTTCTTGAATATTTCCTTAAAACAACATTTTACTAATCAAATAAGTGTTCTATGAATTTACCAAGTTCCCCTCCAGTCTAATTCCACAACATCGAACCAGAAAGGTAGTTGCATATTGATTGCAAGTATTAAAGGGCTATATTACATACACAAATATGTCCTCACAACAGGTCTTGTAATTTAGAAGTTGGCAAACAACTTTCTAAAGGGTATTGAATTAGCCCCTCCAGATTAGAGGTGCACATAACAACCAGTTTATTAATAACCGTTTGACTAGTAACCGGTTTGAAGTTAATTTTAACAGCCAGTCACCCACTTAGTGACTTTTTGGATTGTATCTGGTTATTAACCATTTTTTAGACCGGATTACCGACTAACCGATAAAAAAACCAAACAAATTCAAAAATAAGAGGAAAAAAAAACTCGGTTAATTAACCAAAAAACCCGGTTATTAACCAAACCAGTTACAGTGAATGAGAAAATACCGCCGGTTCGGTTAAGCGAACTGGTTGTTAAAATTAACCAAAATGCGCCTCTCTACTCCGGATCATATTTCCCCAAAATAAAACTTGGGGTAAAAAGATAAATCCAGAAGTTGGCAATGACTTTGTAAAGATATTAGCAATCTTATTTTGTCAATATAACAAAACTGAAAATCAATTTCCACATGCTTTGTGCAGGCATGAAAGATAAGATTAGTTGAGAGATAGGTTGCACGCCATAGATCAGGAGATGAGCTGCAATTCTAGTTGTTGTGTCAATAAAACTAGAGGATATAAACAGTTTCCTTTAAAGATAGTGAAAAGATAAATTAAATAATATTAGGAGTGAGGAAAGAGAAAAACCTTAAATACGCATATATGCTCCTCCTCCTGTGGTTGCAGCAGCTCCGGCGATGGTGGCGGAGGCGGGGGTAATGGTTGCAGTTGAGGTCGCCAAGTTGGTTGTGTTGGTAGTTGCAGTTGTGATTGTGGATGTAAGTTCTAGAGGAAATGAAAGTTATCAGTATGGCTAAAATATAAATGTTTTTAGTTTGATTTTTTTAAAAGTAAACTGAGAATTTCATTAAAATACCAAAGTAACAAATTACAAACAAATGGCGGGTAAACGGACAACAAGCTGCGCCACAACCCCCTTTTGAATTGCAAAACCAATCCTACTAAAGGAGATTGTTATATGTCAACCAATGCTTTCAGAATTTCTCAGTCTGGCTAAAACATAAGTTTTTAAATGGTGATCCTAAAATAGATCTTCTTGAAATATTCCTCAAAACAACATTTTACTAATCAAATGAGTGTTCTCTGAATTTTACCAAGTTCTACTCCTGCATAATTCCAAAATGTTGTATATTGATTGTGTGTAGAGTGGTTCAATATATACAAATGGAATCTGAACATAGATACTTTCAAGTCTATAATATATTAATAAGTAGTACACAGGTGTTCTGATACACAATTTCGGTTAAGTTTGTCTATACACAGTGCCTTAAATGTTAAGCGCGTCTACTATATTTTCCCATTACAAGAATATATTCACGAACATATGTTTTAATATACACGTTAAAATACTACACAGATTCGCTCATTTTTGGAACGGCACTAACTTATAACCTACATGAAGGCAATTATTTTGAAATCGCAAAAGTAATAAATAAATGAGGAAAAAACAAACCTCATTTGTTACGTTTGCATATAGGGAGCCTCGTATAATGTCTATCCCCCATCTAATTGATCTCTGCACAGGATATGCAAGAAATCTCATGATCATATTCAAAAAATAATCAACGTATCTCATCCTAGACAACTAATATTGATTTGTAACAACTAAATGACCAAGGATTGACATAATATGCATGCATACCTCTCTATGATCTTTACCCATAAATATAGCACCAATCAATAATGCTAGACAGAGTAGAAAAGTAGCAGGTAGAAAGAAGCCATAATATGCTCCTATAGTTTTTGACCTTTTCAGCCATGAGATCTGAAACAACAACAATATTAACAAAAACAGTTAACATTTTGATGTTTGAGATCAAAACGACTCATTTCAAATTATAACGGGTTTTTGATGGTAACTTTTCAAGTACAAGTGATCATCAATTTTCACACAAAAAATGTAAAACTTTTCTCATATGAAAATCAGTCAAAATTAACTCTAATTTCCATATAATGGAATCTCCAAACACTTCCAGGATTAGAAACCGGCAAGATATTGTAACAAAGCAGACATTTTTTGCTGTTAACTGCGGTTGGTTTTCAAAAAGAGTGCATTAGGCGAAGGGTTGCGCTTCTGACTTGGTAAGGCGTACAGTGCACTTGAGGCGTAAAAAGTGCACAGAAAAGCAGCAAGAGATGCAGGCGCGTGTATGGGAAGATTTTGTGCATTAAGATAAGGATGTTGTACGTATATACAAAAGTAAATCATATAGAATGCTTATTTATAGCTAAATTTTGGTTAGATGCTCTAAAAACATAAACACGTTAGAAATATAAAAGATATATATATAATAATAAATTGTCTGTCACATATTAAAAACATTGTGCTTTTTATGTCTGCCTGGGGACTTGTCGCCTCGACGTCACACTTTTTTAAACCAAAACCATGTAATGGGAATCTAATCTACTCTTAAAGACTCGTACAAGCTCAAATAACATCAGGCATAATCACATTTTCATCAATAAAATAAACAATTTTACAACACCATCATCATTGTTAGCATGTGAGTTATGGGTATCGAGAGAAATTGTGCTTACAAATATTGAAGCCATCGTCTTTCATTAAAATCAATATTATGATCTGGGAACAAATTTAATGTTTAGAACGAACCCCTAGCCTAGATTCAAAATACAACTTTGAGAAAGTGTAAATTATGAAATGGATCATGATTATTAGGCAAAAACTAGATTCGATGGAGTCGTAAGAAAGATAGAGAGGAGGAACGGAGGTTCCGCCAATTTGCAAGGCATTAAACTTCTAAAAATGAACATTAAACTGCTAAAAATGAACATTAAATATATGTATCTTAAACTTTTATATTTTTTTTTATGTTTTCAAAGTAGCATTAATAAACTTATGTTTTCAATAAAAACATTACATTTTTCATTAAATCGTGTCAAGTAGTAAGCAAACGACAACCAAAACCGTGAAAATGGTAAAACAAAAACGTGAAATTTTTATTGTCACGTGATATAAAAACAAATACAAACTTATACCACAACCTAGTATAAATGTAAATATAGTCAAATTTATTTTGATCACAAAAAAGACAAAAACTTGAATGGCCAAAAATATATTATATACCCTAAGGGGCTGAAAATCAATAAAAAAATAGTTGGCTACAAAAAAAAAAAAACAAAAAAAAAAAGCGAAAAAAACCAACCAAAGACGAAAAAAAACCAGATTCAAAATGGTGCTTGCAAATATTGAAGCCCTCATCTTTCATTAAAATCAATATTATGATCTGGGAATAAATTTAATGTTTAGAACGAACCCCCTAGCCTAGAATCAAAATACAACTTTGAGAAACTGTAAATTATGAAATGGATCATGATTATTAGGCAAAAACCAGATTCGCTAATGGGAATCGGATGAAAGATAGAGAGGAGGAACGGAGGTTCCGCAAATTGACAGGAAGCGAATGGTAGGGTTCAAATGTGCCAAACTAATATATGTCTAATTTTTAAATTAACACTTGAGTAAAATGTCAAAATAGTCTTAGAGTTTAAATCATTTTTGTCACTTCGGTTTAAAAATTAAACTTTTTTTATGTGGCTCGCTAAGTTTTCATTTTTGTTGCCATTTTTATCCAATTTGCAAGGGTTATAATATTTTGTTAACTTCTCCTCCTTTGTCGTTTTCCTCATTTAAATAAAGGGTATAATCGTTATTTTATGTCATAACATATTTTAATTAAATTAAGAAAACGACAAAAAATGGGAGAACTTAACAGAAAATATTACCTACTTTGCCAGTTGAATGAAAATAACATAAAAATATGAAAACTCAGAGACTCAGATACAAAAGGTTTCATTTTTGAGGTGAATTGACAAAAGTGCTCTTAAAACTTTGATCATGCTATAAAAATATGTTTTTTAAATAAAAACCAAACAAATAATAATGGGCTATCTTATTCTCACACCCTCAAAATCTTATTCCTACACCCTTTTCACTCTCTCTCTCTCTCTCTCTATATATATATATATATATGAGAAGGATCCGTTAGGAACCACCCTTTATTGTGAGATCCGCGAGAACCGGTGTGAACACAAACAGTAATACCTAAAAAAATCTAAAAAACACCCAATTTTTTTGACTTTTTTAATATTTTTTTTTGAAAAATTCGCTATATTTTGTCCACACAAAAAAAATATTTTTTTTTTCAAAAGAAAAAAATGAGTAAAAGTTATCCATGGACATGTGCATTTTGATTATTTCTTTGACAAATTCCGTAATACATTATAAACATTGGACAATTGTACTTTCATTTACACTACCACGTGTGATACACTAATGATTACATATGCATCTATATGTATCAACATGAAATAAGGTGTTTTGGTACACTACTTTGAATACACTTTCTCTTTCATCTATCATTTCATCCATAATACACTACCATGCACATGTGCATATGTATCATTTTTTTTGAAAATTCCGTGATGTTACAAATATTAGACAATTGTACTTTCATTTACACTACCATTTGTAATACACTACTTTTTACGTTACCAATATTATAAATGCACATATGCATCTATATGTATCAACATGAAATAAGGTGTTTTGGTACACTACACTACTTTGAATACACTTTCTCTTTCATCTATCATACCATCCATAATACACTTTCATTACCTTCTACCATCCATAATACAATACTATTACCTCATACCATTTATAATACAATACCAATACCAATATTTTCACTTTATTACATGTATATCAACACCGTTTATACCATCCAATCAACATATTACATCATAAAGTAACAACTATAATGAACCCATCAACCACTAGATATAACTAACCAAAAAACATATATATGAGCCTACTTCATCATTCAAAATCACAAACTTTTTGTACCAAAACACGGTATATAATTGTTATACATAATGATGCATATGTGCATTTCATGTAAAATTGAGTGTATTATGGATGGTATTGTAAATTAAAGTGTAATTGTCTACTAGTGATAACGTATTACTGAATTTGTCGAAGTTATGATACATATGCACATGTGCATGGATAACTGTTACTCAAATAAAAGTTTTTTTTGGTAACGAAATATAACGATTTTTATTAAAAAAATATTAAAAGTTTTTTTCGATTTTTTTTCGATTTTATTTTGTAATAAAGGTGGTTCTAGCGGTTATCGCAATAAAGGTGGTTCTCGCATGAACCTTACCCTATATATATATATATAGGATTTGGTTCAAGGAAGAACCTGTGATATCCCGGGTTTTCCGGATAACTTACACGTGATATTTGTCGAATATATATAGGCTAAGTATGCATGAATTAAATACGTGTTGTGTGTTGTGTGGATTTTTAGTTATATATGTATGTATAATAAATACGTACACGAACTGAACCGCGACACGAACCAAAGAGATTCATGGTGACTCTAGGAGTTCACAAAGTTTAAACCTAGACCTAGAGTTCCAACTACTCGGCCAAGAACAACCTAAACGGAAAAACCGTTGCATGCCAAACTAGAACTACTCGGCCAAAAACCCAAAACCGAGAACAAGTCCAAACAAGATTCGGCCAAGATCAAAACTCAAATCAAATTAACTCACCCTAGTCTCTTGGCCGCAAGATAAAACCCAAACCGAACCCACCCTATCCAAACCAAACTAACTCACTTAAGTCCCTCGACCGCGAACACTTATCTAAAACCGTAACCCCTATCATCTTGCTTCACCTATATATACAACTCACATGCACTCATTCACAAAAACACAAAACCCTAGTTCAGGAAATCAGCCGTCGGCAGCCAAGTCTTCACCTTGTGATCGCGAGCAGCTTGCATCTCAACCTGATCAGCCTTTGTTCATTCCATTCGATCGTAGACAGCCTTTGTTCACCTTCATTAGGTCGCGAGATCAGCCCACTTGTTCCCTGCAGCGATCACAAACAGCCCACATCATCTTCCGAACGCAGCAGCCCTCGTCATCTTCCTTAGCATACCCACGGTTCGATTACCTTATCATCTAGAATTTACCATATGTTGCTAGATCATAGTCGAGTAAATATGTGTTTGATTGTATTGTCTCCGATAAATATGCATGCTTGAATGTTTAAGTTGTTTCGGATTATATGCATATGTAGGTTGTCCGCAAGTATATAGAGACTTGAAAGTTCTGAGTTATGTGTGTTGATTTTGTTGTTGTTTCGGATTGATTTATTGATTGAAACGATCGTGTGTTTTCGGAAGATAAAAGCTGGCCAAGCATGATTGAACGAGATGTTAGATTAGCCGATTTGTCGATGATGTTTACACTGAATGATCCCATTGTTCGGATTGGTTACACTAGGTTGAATGTATAGGCTGTGTTTTGTTATAATAACTAGAAGTTATTAAGTAGGGTTGCATGGATAGATTATTAGTATTAATCTAGGATTAAAAATCGAATCTTGATCGCCTTGGCTAGTCACATGAACGAGTTATACGAACTTAGTATAAGGAGATGCAGAAAACAGCATGCTGAGTGAAAGTTTCAGCCGACTTTATCAGGCTGTAACTTGGTCGTTAGTTGTCGAAAAACGGATTTTCTGAGGTCTAAAACCTAGAGATTTGAATAAGGAATCCAATGGCGCTGGATTCATAATTTTCTGAAATCGTTTGATATTTTTAAAGGGTTAAACAAGTTCGGTAGGTAAAGCTGTTAAAATTCTGGAATTTTGTTGGTTGTTTATCAAGCTAGATTTTAAAATCAGTAGAGAGTTGAGTCATGATTTTTGTACAGCAACTAGGTATAGAAATTTCCGGGCAACTCCAACTGGAATTTTGTTAATCGAACGATCAGTGATTTTTAAATAAATTCTTCCGTGGACTGCAGTCAGAAAGCGGTAAATCTGACTGCAGCTTAGTGAATTAATATTTATGGTTAATTGGTGAAGATTTAGGACTTGAGAAAATTATATAAATTTCTATGGTATAAAGGTCACCTACTGTAAAAATATGGGAATTTTTAGAATGCTGGAACTATTTTATAAAAATCCTAGAAAACAGCTGAATAATTGAGTATTAAGCAGAAAGTTGTTAACTTGTGATTTTATGCATTAAAGTGTTGCATGGATTTGGAATGTGTTCATGATAAGTTGTTTGATTACTATGATCATATGAGAATACTTGCATGCATGTTTGAAGTGTTAGTTATGTTGTTTGTGTGTATCACTTTGTGAGTAAATTACGTGTGGAATTTGTATTGGTGTGATTACACACTGACATGGAATTAATTGGTTTGTTAGGACGCAACTAGCGGTCCCATCTCTTATAATATCTTTGCCACACTAACCGAGCTAATAAAGGTGAGTTCACGGCCCCTAACTTTATACGGTTTTTAAACAACAGGGGGAGAAACATGTATACATTCTTAAACTCAAACTCTTTACGTTATACGAATGTAACGTCACATAACTATGCGGTAACTAAGTTAATGTTAATGTAATGTTATGGTCACTATGCAGCTTTATCACTTAAGTCCTCGACAATCTCCTCGGATCGTTAATATTTGGGTTAAGTAGCGGGGGAATTATAAGTAGTACTACTGGGTCTGACGAGCCCCATCCGAGCTAGTCGCGCTAGCTGACCGGGTTTGGTCAACGGGTGTATGATTGGCCTAACATCGCCATGGTCATGTGATAGACCTGGCAAAACGGAGGCACAAATGTCAGCTTCGATCGCGAACACTTAGTGACATGACTTTAGGCTAGCTACCTATATACATTAATATTGAACTTAATTACGGAACAACTTGATATTCCGGGTTTGGAATATTGGAACATCAACGTATTATCCCGGGTTGGGGATAATGGGAACACAACTTAATATTCCGGTTTGGGAATATTGGAAGCAACAACTTATTATTCCGGGTTGGAATAATGCAACTGATATGTTATCCCGGGTTGGGGATAACGGAGTAACAAACTAAAACCGAACAACAAATTTATGAAAACCTGTGAATTCACTCATCTTTAATGTTGACACTTGTTTCTTTACATGTTTCTCAGGACGCTAGGAGCTCTAGGTGCACGCACACGCATTGAACAAGACATCATTATAGAGTCTCATTTATTAATACTGTTTTGGGATTTTACTTTTGTTTTGGCGTTTGTGTTGGCGCCGCATCACTACTTATTTATGCTTCCGCTCAAACTTTAAAAACCGATACTCATGCTAAATATTGGTAATCTAAAATTTACAACAAATGATTTTGGAAAACGTATCATCAAATCATATAGAGTCGTTCGACGTACTAGTGTCTTAGATTCTGGTTTGTTCACACGTCTCGCGGTAAAACTCCGTAAGTGGAAATTGAGGGTGTGACAGATTGGTATCAGAGCCACTAGCTATAGAGAACCAGGTTTGCATTAGAAGTAGACCTAAGCTATAGCTGATATCACGACACTAGACTTAGTTTGGCACCGAATTATTATATCTTGTTATGCAATATGCCACAACCGTGTTTGGTAGATTATACCTTCATGATAAGAAATGAAAACAACTCATAACTAACTACACGACCCAACAGGCAATGTCATCATCCTCATCGTCATCATCGTCCGACAGACTTACGCCACCAAGAGCATCAGGAAAGGCACCAATGGTGGAACCCATACCACCTTATGGCGTGGAGACACGCTCAGCAGCGAGGAAAAGGCTCGCTCTGGGGGAGGAGTCATCGTTACGCCCAACTATTGCTGTACCGGTTGAACCGGTTAATCCTGTAGAAATAGGACTAGACATGCTCAGAATCCTGGTACATTCACAACAAAAACAGTTAGAAAGAATGCAGGAAACCATCTTAGCACAAGGATGGATGATCCGACACCTTACCGGAAAGACCGACACGCTCGAGGAAGAGCATCGTACGAGCAAGATAGCTCGTAACACCATAGCTAGAGATCTGCGTGCGGAGCAGATAAGAGCTGACTGGCTTGAGGACAGAGTCCTGGAAAACAGTTGGAACATTCAGGAACTGCAAAATCAAGCACTTGAACCAGCACCTGCCCCTCCAGTGCCGGAAGAGGAGGATCCTGAAGAGGATCCAGAGGAGGATCCTGAAGAGGATCAGGAGGAGGACCCAGCTGAGGAAGCTGGAAATGCCGCACAGGATGACGGCAACGACAGTGACTTAGGGGATGGAGGCGTAGACGACTGACACGTCTCGTTTATATTATTTGTTTTCCTTCAGTTTATTATTTTCCACTTGTATTTAAACTTGAGACTTTATAGTAAATTCGTATGTTTGATTTGCACTTTTGTAAGACGTTGAGATTTCAGTTAATCAAGTATTTCTTTGACTATTTAACATATTGAGTTGACGTAACTTAATAATTATTAAAGTACGAAGTAGGATAACTATATTGGATATATAGACTTATCAGGGTATGTTTGTGTTGTGTTTCGAAGATCTAAATGGCGACTGGAAGACGTGGAAACCTTAATTTGACACCCGAAGAGCTAGCTGCCATGATTCAGGAGCATGTGAACGCAGCATTAGCGGGTGTGCAGAATCAGCCGGCAGGTAACCATTATTAAGTTTTCGCGTGAAAAATCTAATAGTGAGGCTAGTACAATTCCTTGCTGACTTCCTGTTCTCTGTCAGCAGGAGGGGGCTTTAATCCCTATAAGATGTTCCTTGACGCAAAGCCAAGCAAGTTCTCGGGGGCGGAAGGACCCATTGGATTGGTCCGCTGGATCGAAAAGTCGGAATCTGTTTTTGAAATGTGCAACTGCTTAGAGGCCAACAAGGTCAAATACGCTGCCTCAACACTGGAAGAGGGGGCACTGACATGGTGGAATGCCCAAGTCCAAACACGTGGACTGTTAGCTGCAAATGCAATGGCATGGACTGAGTTCAAGGCCCTGATTAAAGAGGAGTACTGTCCACGAGACAGAGTGCAACAGTTAGAGCAAGCTCTATGGAACCACAAGATGGTGGGATCGGAAATTGAGGCTTACACTGCGAAACACCATGACTTGGTATTTCTGTGTCCTGATTTGGCAAACACGGTGGAGAAAAGACTCGAGTTCTATCTCGGGGGTCTGGTTCCGGAAATTCAGGGAATGGTGATGTCTAGTAACCCTGTAACAGAACATCAAGCTATCCGATTGGCTCACAAACTCACTGATAAAGCGGTGGAACAAAAGAAACTACCAGCACGGGGTACCACTGAAGTTGCCTCAGATAACAAAAGAAAGTTTGAAGACTCCACCATTCGACAGTCTTCGTCATCACATCCACAGCAAGGGAACCCGAAAAGGTTCAATCACTACCACAGCCACCGGGGTCATCAAAATCGTTCCAACAACAACAGCAACTACAACAACAATTTCAACAACAACAACCAGAATGCAAGCGGCTATGTAGGTCGAAAGCCGCAGTGCAACCGCTGCAATCTTCACCATGACGGCCCTTGTGCCGGAAATCGCTGCCAAAGATGTGGCAAGATGGGACATGCGGCGAAGGATTGTCGTGGGGAAATCGTGTCCCGACAAAATCAGAATCGGTCTCAGGGTCAGCAGCAGGGTATAAACCGGGGATGCTATCAGTGTGGTAGCACCGCTCATTTCAGAAAAGACTGCCCACAGTTGCGCAACAACAACAATAATGGTGGAAACAACCACAACAACCACAACAATAATAACAACAACAATAATGGGAACGGTGGCACAGGAGGTGCCAAGGGTCGCGCATTTACATTGGGTCGCGGGGAGGCCAGAAACGACACCAACGTGGTCACCGGTAAGTTTCCCTTAATGAACATTTTGCTTCTGTGCTTTTTGATACGGGTGCGGATAGGAGCTTTATATCTGAGTCTTTTAGGAAGAACCTAAATCTCACGCTCAAACCATTAGAGACCCCTTATGTGATAGAATTAGCCAATGGTAAATCTGTAAATGTGACCCAAATCGTATCCGGCTGCCAACTCAAACTCGCGGGCCACACTTTTACCATCGATCTGATGACAACAACCCTGGGTAGTTTTGACGTGGTAGTCGGAATGGACTGGTTATCCGACGTACGGGCTGAAGTTCTCTGCTTCGAAAAGTCTATCCGTATTCCACTCTCGAACGACGAAATCTTGACGGTACAAGGCGACAAGGCAAGCGCCGTCACCAACATTATCTCATTTATGCAAGCTCAGAAGTATCTCCGGAAAAAGAATTCCTTCGCTTTACTCGCACTAATTACCGAACCGCCTAAGGACGAGAAACGTATAGAAGACATCCCTGTCGTCCGTGATTTTTCCGATGTATTCCCAGAAGAACTACCTGGTCTTCCACCACATCGACAATTGGAGTTTGAAATCGAATTGGCAAGCAATGCAACTCCCATCGCCAAGGCTCCATACCGCTTAGCTCCAGCCGAGCTGCAGGAGCTGTCTACCCAACTTCAGGAACTTTTAGAGAAAGGATTTATCCGACCAAGTGTTTCGCCATGGGGAGCTCCAGTCCTCTTTGTCAAGAAGAAGGACGGGACTTTCCGCATGTGCATCGACTATAGGGAACTCAACAAGGTTACAGTCAAGAACCGATACCCGTTACCTCGCATCGACGATCTATTCGACCAACTGCAAGGGTCAAGTTACTACTCTAAGATTGATTTACGGTCCGGTTATCATCAGCTACGCGTCAGGGAGGAGGATATCGCTAAGACAGCATTTCGCACTCGGTATGGCCATTACGAGTTCTTGGTCATGCCATTCGGTCTCACTAACGCACCTGCGGTATTCATGGACCTCATGAACCGCGTGTGTAAACCATACCTCGACAAATTTGTCATTGTATTCATCGATGACATACTCATCTACTCCAAAAGTAAAGAAGAGCATGCTGAGCATCTACGATTACTGCTAGGATTACTTCAACAGGAAAATCTATACGCCAAGCTTTCGAAGTGTGATTTCTGGATCCGAGAAGTTCAGTTTCTCGGGCACGTAGTGAATGAAAAGGGAATCCACGTAGACCCTGTCAAGATTGAAGCCATCAAAAACTGGGAAGCACCTAAGACACCGACGGAAATCCGCCAATTTTTGGGATTGGCTGGTTACTATAGATGCTTCATCGAGGGGTTTTCAAAGATTGCACAACCGCTTACTACCCTCACTCAGAAAGGTATCAAGTATAATTGGGGTGACAAGCAAGAAGCAGCGTTTCAATTGCTGAAGCAGAAACTTTGCAGTGCACCCATTCTGTCCTTGCCGGAAGGGACAGATGACTTTGTAGTATATTGTGTTGCTTCCATTCAGGGATTGGGATGCGTACTCATGCAACGCGATAAGGTCATCGCGTATGCGTCGCGACAGCTGAAGGTTCACGAGAAAAACTACACGACGCATGACCTAGAATTGGGAGCAGTAGTGTTTGCACTTAAGATTTGGAGACACTACCTTTATGGAACGAAGTGCACAATCTTCACTGACCACAAAAGCCTCCAGCACATCTTTGATCAGAAGGAGTTGAACATGCGACAGCGTCGCTGGGTCGAACTCTTGAACGATTATGAGTGTGCCATTCGGTATCACCCGGGTAAAGCTAACGTGGTAGCTGATGCCCTCAGCAGGAAGGAACACTTGAAACCTCGTCGTGTACGAGCACTACAACTCACTATTCATTCAGGACTACCCGATCAAATACGCGACGCCCAGTTAGAAGCAGTTAAGGAGGAAAACATCAAAGCCGAATCAGTGGGAAAAATGGAACGCGATTGGGAGTTAAAGCCCAATGGAACCCGGTATTTCATGAATCGCATATGGGTACCTCTCTACGGGAACCTCAGAGAGCTAGTTATGGATGAAGCTCACAAATCTCGATACTCTGTTCATCCGGGTTCGGATAAGATGTATCAGGACCTTAAAGTTGCGTATTGGTGGCCTAACATGAAAGCCGATATAGCCACCTACGTGAGTAAATGTTTGACTTGTGCAAAAGTCAAGGTGGAGTATCAAAAGCCATCGGGGCTACTCCAACAACCTGAGATCCCAGTGTGGAAGTGGGATCAGATCTCAATGGATTTTATCACTAAACTCCCGCGAACCTTGGGTGGTTGCGACACCATCTGGGTGATTGTGGATCGTTTAACTAAGTCCGCACACTTCCTAGCTATCAAAGAAACGGATAAGATGGAGAAGTTGACTCGCATCTACATTAAGGAAGTAGTTTCTCGGCACGGAGTGCCAACGTCTATCATATCAGATAGAGATGCTCGCTTCACGTCAAACTTCTGGCAGTCACTCCAGAAAGCGTTGGGAACACGCTTGGATATGAGCACAGCTTATCACCCTCAGACTGATGGTCAAAGCGAAAGGACCATACAAACCTTGGAAGACATGCTTAGGGCATGCGTAGTGGACTTCGGAAATAATTGGGAAATTCACCTGCCTCTAGTGGAATTCTCATATAACAACAGCTATCACACGAGTATTTCGGCAGCACCGTTTGAAGCGTTATACGGCCGCAAATGTAGATCACCGGTCTGCTGGGCAGAAGTCGGAGACAGTCAACTCACAGGCCCTGAGTTAATACTTGAGGCTACTGAAAAGATTGTACAAATCAGAAACCGCATGGCGGCGGCACGAGATCGACAGAAAAGCTACGCTGACCAACGACGCAAACCGCTCGAATTTCAAGTAGGCGACAGCGTCCTACTAAAGGTGTCACCCTGGAAGGGTGTAATCCGCTTTGGAAAACGGGGCAAACTTAATCCACGGTACGTAGGCCCGTTTGTAATTTTGAAACGTATCGGGCCCGTAGCATATCAATTAGACCTTCCTGCCGAACTCAGTGGAGTTCACAATGTATTTCACGTCTCAAATTTGAAGAAGTGTCTATCAGATGAAACTTTAGTTATTCCATTGGATGAGATCCAAGTGGATGAACAACTACACTTCGTGGAAAAGCCTATCGAGATCATGGATCGTGAGATCAAGACTCGGAGGCACAGCAAGATTCCGATCGTTAAAGTTCGTTGGGACTCTAAGCTTGGACCGGAGTTCACGTGGGAAAGAGAGGATCAAATGAAAAGCAAATACCCACACCTCTTCGCAACTGAGCAGCAAACTAACGATGACAGTACCTAAATTTTCGGGACGAAAATTCTTTCAACAAGGGGATGATGTGACAACCTGGAAATTTCTCATACTTTCGTGTACTATTATTGACTAAATTCTTGTGCATGACACTTGGAAATCTTTGTGTATGACACTTGGGAATTTCTTGTAACGTTGCGTACCATTATAAACGAACTAACTCTTTGTGCGTGGCACTCTAAACATGTACGTTACATGCTAAACCACGTTTACTCAATTTTCGGGACGAAAATTCTTTCAACATGGGGATAATGTGATATCCCGGGTTTTCCGGATAACTTACACGTGATATTTGTCGAATATATATAGGCTAAGTATGCATGAATTAAATACGTGTTGTGTGTTGTGTGGATTTTTAGTTATATATGTATGTATAATAAATACGTACACGAACCGAACCGCGACACGAACCAAAGAGATTCATGGTGACTCTAGGAGTTCACAAAGTTTAAACCTAGACCTAGAGTTCCAACTACTCGGCCAAGAACAACCTAAACGGAAAAACCGTTGCATGCCAAACTAGAACTACTCGGCCAAAAACCCAAAACCGAGAACAAGTCCAAACAAGATTCGGCCAAGATCAAAACTCAAATCAAATTAACTCACCCTAGTCTCTTGGCCGCAAGATAAAACCCAAACCGAACCCACCCTATCCAAACCAAACTAACTCACTTAAGTCCCTCGACCGCGAACACTTATCTAAAACCGTAACCCTATCATCTTGCTTCACCTATATATACAACTCACATGCACTCATTCACAAAAACACAAAACCCTAGTTCAGGAAATCAGCCGTCGGCAGCCAAGTCTTCACCTTGTGATCGCGAGCAGCTTGCATCTCAACCTGATCAGCCTTTGTTCATTCCATTCGATCGTAGACAGCCTTTGTTCACCTTCATTAGGTCGCGAGATCAGCCACTTGTTCCCTGCAGCGATCACAAACAGCCCACATCATCTTCCGAACGCAGCAGCCCTCGTCATCTTCCTTAGCATACCCACGGTTCGATTACCTTATCATCTAGAATTTACCATATGTTGCTAGATCATAGTCGAGTAAATATGTGTTTGATTGTATTGTCTCCGATAAATATGCATGCTTGAATGTTTAAGTTGTTTCGGATTATATGCATATGTAGGTTGTCCGCAAGTATATAGAGACTTGAAAGTTCTGAGTTATGTGTGTTGATTTTGTTGTTGTTTCGGATTGATTTATTGATTGAAACGATCGTGTGTTTTCGGAAGATAAAAGCTGGCCAAGCATGATTGAACGAGATGTTAGATTAGCCGATTTGTCGATGATGTTTACACTGAATGATCCCATTGTTCGGATTGGTTACACTAGGTTGAATGTATAGGCTGTGTTTTGTTATAATAACTAGAAGTTATTAAGTAGGGTTGCATGGATAGATTATTAGTATTAATCTAGGATTAAAAATCGAATCTTGATCGCCTTGGCTAGTCACATGAACGAGTTATACGAACTTAGTATAAGGAGATGCAGAAAACAGCATGCTGAGTGAAAGTTTCAGCCGACTTTATCAGGCTGTAACTTGGTCGTTAGTTGTCGAAAAACGGATTTTCTGAGGTCTAAAACCTAGAGATTTGAATAAGGAATCCAATGGCGCTGGATTCATAATTTTCTGAAATCGTTTGATATTTTTAAAGGGTTAAACAAGTTCGGTAGGTAAAGCTGTTAAAATTCTGGAATTTTGTTGGTTGTTTATCAAGCTAGATTTTAAAATCAGTAGAGAGTTGAGTCATGATTTTTGTACAGCAACTAGGTATAGAAATTTCCGGGCAACTCCAACTGGAATTTTGTTAATCGAACGATCAGTGATTTTTAAATAAATTCTTCCGTGGACTGCAGTCAGAAAGCGGTAAATCTGACTGCAGCTTAGTGAATTAATATTTATGGTTAATTGGTGAAGATTTAGGACTTGAGAAAATTATATAAATTTCTATGGTATAAAGGTCACCTACTGTAAAAATATGGGAATTTTTAGAATGCTGGAACTATTTTATAAAAATCCTAGAAAACAGCTGAATAATTGAGTATTAAGCAGAAAGTTGTTAACTTGTGATTTTATGCATTAAAGTGTTGCATGGATTTGGAATGTGTTCATGATAAGTTGTTTGATTACTATGATCATATGAGAATACTTGCATGCATGTTTGAAGTGTTAGTTATGTTGTTTGTGTGTATCACTTTGTGAGTAAATTACGTGTGGAATTTGTATTGGTGTGATTACACACTGACATGGAATTAATTGGTTTGTTAGGACGCAACTAGCGGTCCCATCTCTTATAATATCTTTGCCACACTAACCGAGCTAATAAAGGTGAGTTCACGGCCCCTAACTTTATACGGTTTTTAAACAACAGGGGGAGAAACATGTATACATTCTTAAACTCAAACTCTTTACGTTATACGAATGTAACGTCACATAACTATGCGGTAACTAAGTTAATGTTAATGTAATGTTATGGTCACTATGCAGCTTTATCACTTAAGTCCTCGACAATCTCCTCGGATCGTTAATATTTGGGTTAAGTAGCGGGGGAATTATAAGTAGTACTACTGGGTCTGACGAGCCCCATCCGAGCTAGTCGCGCTAGCTGACCGGGTTTGGTCAACGGGTGTATGATTGGCCTAACATCGCCATGGTCATGTGATAGACCTGGCAAAACGGAGGCACAAATGTCAGCTTCGATCGCGAACACTTAGTGACATGACTTTAGGCTAGCTACCTATATACATTAATATTGAACTTAATTACGGAACAACTTGATATTCCGGGTTTGGAATATTGGAACATCAACGTATTATCCCGGGTTGGGGATAATGGGAACACAACTTAATATTCCGGTTTGGGAATATTGGAAGCAACAACTTATTATTCCGGGTTGGAATAATGCAACTGATATGTTATCCCGGGTTGGGGATAACGGAGTAACAAACTAAAACCGAACAACAAATTTATGAAAACCTGTGAATTCACTCATCTTTAATGTTGACACTTGTTTCTTTACATGTTTCTCAGGACGCTAGGAGCTCTAGGTGCACGCACACGCATTGAACAAGACATCATTATAGAGTCTCATTTATTAATACTGTTTTGGGATTTTACTTTTGTTTTGGCGTTTGTGTTGGCGCCGCATCACTACTTATTTATGCTTCCGCTCAAACTTTAAAAACCGATACTCATGCTAAATATTGGTAATCTAAAATTTACAACAAATGATTTTGGAAAACGTATCATCAAATCATATAGAGTCGTTCGACGTACTAGTGTCTTAGATTCTGGTTTGTTCACACGTCTCGCGGTAAAACTCCGTAAGTGGAAATTGAGGGTGTGACAGATTGGTATCAGAGCCACTAGCTATAGAGAACCAGGTTTGCATTAGAAGTAGACCTAAGCTATAGCTGATATCACGACACTAGACTTAGTTTGGCACCGAATTATTATATCTTGTTATGCAATATGCCACAACCGTGTTTGGTAGATTATACCTTCATGATAAGAAATGAAAACAACTCATAACTAACTACACGACCCAACAGGCAATGTCATCATCCTCATCGTCATCATCGTCCGACAGACTTACGCCACCAAGAGCATCAGGAAAGGCACCAATGGTGGAACCCATACCACCTTATGGCGTGGAGACACGCTCAGCAGCGAGGAAAAGGCTCGCTCTGGGGGAGGAGTCATCGTTACGCCCAACTATTGCTGTACCGGTTGAACCGGTTAATCCTGTAGAAATAGGACTAGACATGCTCAGAATCCTGGTACATTCACAACAAAAACAGTTAGAAAGAATGCAGGAAACCATCTTAGCACAAGGATGGATGATCCGACACCTTACCGGAAAGACCGACACGCTCGAGGAAGAGCATCGTACGAGCAAGATAGCTCGTAACACCATAGCTAGAGATCTGCGTGCGGAGCAGATAAGAGCTGACTGGCTTGAGGACAGAGTCCTGGAAAACAGTTGGAACATTCAGGAACTGCAAAATCAAGCACTTGAACCAGCACCTGCCCCTCCAGTGCCGGAAGAGGAGGATCCTGAAGAGGATCCAGAGGAGGATCCTGAAGAGGATCAGGAGGAGGACCCAGCTGAGGAAGCTGGAAATGCCGCACAGGATGACGGCAACGACAGTGACTTAGGGGATGGAGGCGTAGACGACTGACACGTCTCGTTTATATTATTTGTTTTCCTTCAGTTTATTATTTTCCACTTGTATTTAAACTTGAGACTTTATAGTAAATTCGTATGTTTGATTTGCACTTTTGTAAGACGTTGAGATTTCAGTTAATCAAGTATTTCTTTGACTATTTAACATATTGAGTTGACGTAACTTAATAATTATTAAAGTACGAAGTAGGATAACTATATTGGATATATAGACTTATCAGGGTATGTTTGTGTTGTGTTTCGAAGATCTAAATGGCGACTGGAAGACGTGGAAACCTTAATTTGACACCCGAAGAGCTAGCTGCCATGATTCAGGAGCATGTGAACGCAGCATTAGCGGGTGTGCAGAATCAGCCGGCAGGTAACCATTATTAAGTTTTCGCGTGAAAAATCTAATAGTGAGGCTAGTACAATTCCTTGCTGACTTCCTGTTCTCTGTCAGCAGGAGGGGGCTTTAATCCCTATAAGATGTTCCTTGACGCAAAGCCAAGCAAGTTCTCGGGGGCGGAAGGACCCATTGGATTGGTCCGCTGGATCGAAAAGTCGGAATCTGTTTTTGAAATGTGCAACTGCTTAGAGGCCAACAAGGTCAAATACGCTGCCTCAACACTGGAAGAGGGGGCACTGACATGGTGGAATGCCCAAGTCCAAACACGTGGACTGTTAGCTGCAAATGCAATGGCATGGACTGAGTTCAAGGCCCTGATTAAAGAGGAGTACTGTCCACGAGACAGAGTGCAACAGTTAGAGCAAGCTCTATGGAACCACAAGATGGTGGGATCGGAAATTGAGGCTTACACTGCGAAACACCATGACTTGGTATTTCTGTGTCCTGATTTGGCAAACACGGTGGAGAAAAGACTCGAGTTCTATCTCGGGGGTCTGGTTCCGGAAATTCAGGGAATGGTGATGTCTAGTAACCCTGTAACAGAACATCAAGCTATCCGATTGGCTCACAAACTCACTGATAAAGCGGTGGAACAAAAGAAACTACCAGCACGGGGTACCACTGAAGTTGCCTCAGATAACAAAAGAAAGTTTGAAGACTCCACCATTCGACAGTCTTCGTCATCACATCCACAGCAAGGGAACCCGAAAAGGTTCAATCACTACCACAGCCACCGGGGTCATCAAAATCGTTCCAACAACAACAGCAACTACAACAACAATTTCAACAACAACAACCAGAATGCAAGCGGCTATGTAGGTCGAAAGCCGCAGTGCAACCGCTGCAATCTTCACCATGACGGCCCTTGTGCCGGAAATCGCTGCCAAAGATGTGGCAAGATGGGACATGCGGCGAAGGATTGTCGTGGGGAAATCGTGTCCCGACAAAATCAGAATCGGTCTCAGGGTCAGCAGCAGGGTATAAACCGGGGATGCTATCAGTGTGGTAGCACCGCTCATTTCAGAAAAGACTGCCCACAGTTGCGCAACAACAACAATAATGGTGGAAACAACCACAACAACCACAACAATAATAACAACAACAATAATGGGAACGGTGGCACAGGAGGTGCCAAGGGTCGCGCATTTACATTGGGTCGCGGGGAGGCCAGAAACGACACCAACGTGGTCACCGGTAAGTTTCCCTTAATGAACATTTTGCTTCTGTGCTTTTTGATACGGGTGCGGATAGGAGCTTTATATCTGAGTCTTTTAGGAAGAACCTAAATCTCACGCTCAAACCATTAGAGACCCCTTATGTGATAGAATTAGCCAATGGTAAATCTGTAAATGTGACCCAAATCGTATCCGGCTGCCAACTCAAACTCGCGGGCCACACTTTTACCATCGATCTGATGACAACAACCCTGGGTAGTTTTGACGTGGTAGTCGGAATGGACTGGTTATCCGACGTACGGGCTGAAGTTCTCTGCTTCGAAAAGTCTATCCGTATTCCACTCTCGAACGACGAAATCTTGACGGTACAAGGCGACAAGGCAAGCGCCGTCACCAACATTATCTCATTTATGCAAGCTCAGAAGTATCTCCGGAAAAAGAATTCCTTCGCTTTACTCGCACTAATTACCGAACCGCCTAAGGACGAGAAACGTATAGAAGACATCCCTGTCGTCCGTGATTTTTCCGATGTATTCCCAGAAGAACTACCTGGTCTTCCACCACATCGACAATTGGAGTTTGAAATCGAATTGGCAAGCAATGCAACTCCCATCGCCAAGGCTCCATACCGCTTAGCTCCAGCCGAGCTGCAGGAGCTGTCTACCCAACTTCAGGAACTTTTAGAGAAAGGATTTATCCGACCAAGTGTTTCGCCATGGGGAGCTCCAGTCCTCTTTGTCAAGAAGAAGGACGGGACTTTCCGCATGTGCATCGACTATAGGGAACTCAACAAGGTTACAGTCAAGAACCGATACCCGTTACCTCGCATCGACGATCTATTCGACCAACTGCAAGGGTCAAGTTACTACTCTAAGATTGATTTACGGTCCGGTTATCATCAGCTACGCGTCAGGGAGGAGGATATCGCTAAGACAGCATTTCGCACTCGGTATGGCCATTACGAGTTCTTGGTCATGCCATTCGGTCTCACTAACGCACCTGCGGTATTCATGGACCTCATGAACCGCGTGTGTAAACCATACCTCGACAAATTTGTCATTGTATTCATCGATGACATACTCATCTACTCCAAAAGTAAAGAAGAGCATGCTGAGCATCTACGATTACTGCTAGGATTACTTCAACAGGAAAATCTATACGCCAAGCTTTCGAAGTGTGATTTCTGGATCCGAGAAGTTCAGTTTCTCGGGCACGTAGTGAATGAAAAGGGAATCCACGTAGACCCTGCCAAGATTGAAGCCATCAAAAACTGGGAAGCACCTAAGACACCGACGGAAATCCGCCAATTTTTGGGATTGGCTGGTTACTATAGACGCTTCATCGAGGGGTTTTCAAAGATTGCACAACCGCTTACTACCCTCACTCAGAAAGGTATCAAGTATAATTGGGGTGACAAGCAAGAAGCAGCGTTTCAATTGCTGAAGCAGAAACTTTGCAGTGCACCCATTCTGTCCTTGCCGGAAGGGACAGATGACTTTGTAGTATATTGTGATGCTTCCATTCAGGGATTGGGATGCGTACTCATGCAACGCGATAAGGTCATCGCGTATGCGTCGCGACAGCTGAAGGTTCACGAGAAAAACTACACGACGCATGACCTAGAATTGGGAGCAGTAGTGTTTGCACTTAAGATTTGGAGACACTACCTTTATGGAACGAAGTGCACAATCTTCACTGACCACAAAAGCCTCCAGCACATCTTTGATCAGAAGGAGTTGAACATGCGACAGCGTCGCTGGGTCGAACTCTTGAACGATTATGAGTGTGCCATTCGGTATCACCCGGGTAAAGCTAACGTGGTAGCTGATGCCCTCAGCAGGAAGGAACACTTGAAACCTCGTCGTGTACGAGCACTACAACTCACTATTCATTCAGGACACTCCGATCAAATACGCGACGCCCAGTTAGAAGCAGTTAAGGAGGAAAACATCAAAGCCGAATCAGTGGGAAAAATGGAACGCGATTGGGAGTTAAAGCCCAATGGAACCCGGTATTTCATGAATCGCATATGGGTACCTCTCTACGGGAACCTCAGAGAGCTAGTTATGGATGAAGCTCACAAATCTCGATACTCTGTTCATCCGGGTTCGGATAAGATGTATCAGGACCTTAAAGTTGCGTATTGGTGGCCTAACATGAAAGCCGATATAGCCACCTACGTGAGTAAATGTTTGACTTGTGCAAAAGTCAAGGTGGAGTATCAAAAGCCATCGGGGCTACTCCAACAACCTGAGATCCCAGTGTGGAAGTGGGATCAGATCTCAATGGATTTTATCACTAAACTCCCGCGAACCTTGGGTGGTTGCGACACCATCTGGGTGATTGTGGATCGTTTAACTAAGTCCGCACACTTCCTAGCTATCAAAGAAACGGATAAGATGGAGAAGTTGACTCGCATCTACATTAAGGAAGTAGTTTCTCGGCACGGAGTGCCAACGTCTATCATATCAGATAGAGATGCTCGCTTCACGTCAAACTTCTGGCAGTCACTCTAGAAAGCGTTGGGAACACGCTTTGATATGAGCACAGCTTATCACCCTCAGACTGATGGTCAAAGCGAAAGGACCATACAAACCTTGGAAGACATGCTTAGGGCATGCGTAGTGGACTTCGGAAATAATTGGGAAATTCACCTGCCTCTAGTGGAATTCTCATATAACAACAGCTATCACACGAGTATTTCGGCAGCACCGTTTGAAGCGTTATACGGCCGTAAATGTAGATCACCGGTCTGCTGGGCAGTAGTCGGAGACAGTCAACTCACAGGCCCTGAGTTAATACTTGAGGCTACTGAAAAGATTGTACAAATCAGAAACCGCATGGCGGCGGCACGAGATCGACAGAAAAGCTACGCTGACCAACGACGCAAACCGCTCGAATTTCAAGTAGGCGACAGCGTCCTACTAAAGGTGTCACCCTGGAAGGGTGTAATCCGCTTTGGAAAACGGGGCAAACTTAATCCACGGTATGTAGGCCCGTTTGTAATTTTGAAACGTATCGGGCCCGTAGCATATCAATTAGACCTTCCTGCCGAACTCAGTGGAGTTCACAATGTATTTCACGTCTCAAATTTGAAGAAGTGTCTATCAGATGAAACTTTAGTTATTCCATTGGATGAGATCCAAGTGGATGAACAACTACACTTCGTGGAAAAGCCTATCGAGATCATGGATCGTGAGATCAAGACTCGGAGGCACAGCAAGATTCCGATCGTTAAAGTTCGTTGGGACTCTAAGCTTGGACCGGAGTTCACGTGGGAAAGAGAGGATCAAATGAAAAGCAAATACCCACACCTCTTCGTAACTGAGCAGCAAACTAACGATGACAGTACCTAAATTTTCGGGACGAAAATTCTTTCAACAAGGGGATGATGTGACAACCTGGAAATTTCTCATACTTTCGTGTACTATTATTGACTAAATTCTTGTGCATGACACTTGGAAATCTTTGTGTATGACACTTGGGAATTTCTTGTAACGTTGCGTACCATTATAAACGAACTAACTCTTTGTGCGTGGCACTCTAAACATGTACGTTACATGCTAAACCACGTTTACTCAATTTTCGGGACGAAAATTCTTCCAACATGGGGATAATGTGATATCCCGGGTTTTCCGGATAACTTACACGTGATATTTGTCGAATATATATAGGCTAAGTATGCATGAATTAAATACGTGTTGTGTGTTGTGTGGATTTTTAGTTATATATGTATGTATAATAAATACGTACACGAACCGAACCGCGACACGAACCAAAGAGATTCATGGTGACTCTAGGAGTTCACAAAGTTTAAACCTAGACCTAGAGTTCCAACTACTCGGCCAAGAACAACCTAAACGGAAAAACCGTTGCATGCCAAACTAGAACTACTCGGCCAAAAACCCAAAACCGAGAACAAGTCCAAACAAGATTCGGCCAAGATCAAAACTCAAATCAAATTAACTCACCCTAGTCTCTTGGCCGCAAGATAAAACCCAAACCGAACCCACCCTATCCAAACCAAACTAACTCACTTAAGTCCCTCGACCGCGAACACTTATCTAAAACCGTAACCCCTATCATCTTGCTTCACCTATATATGCAACTCACATGCACTCATTCACAAAAACACAAAACCCTAGTTCAGGAAATCAGCCGTCGGCAGCCAAGTCTTCACCTTGTGATCGCGAGCAGCTTGCATCTCAACCTGATCAGCCTTTGTTCATTCCATTCGATCGTAGACAGCCTTTGTTCACCTTCATTAGGTCGCGAGATCAGCCCACTTGTTCCCTGCAGCGATCACAAACAGCCCACATCATCTTCCGAACGCAGCAGCCCTCGTCATCTTCCTTAGCATACCCACGGTTCGATTACCTTATCATCTAGAATTTACCATATGTTGCTAGATCATAGTCGAGTAAATATGTGTTTGATTGTATTGTCTCCGATAAATATGCATGCTTGAATGTTTAAGTTGTTTCGGATTATATGCATATGTAGGTTGTCCGCAAGTATATAGAGACTTGAAAGTTCTGAGTTATGTGTGTTGATTTTGTTGTTGTTTCGGATTGATTTATTGATTGAAACGATCGTGTGTTTTCGGAAGATAAAAGCTGGCCAAGCATGATTGAACGAGATGTTAGATTAGCCGATTTGTCGATGATGTTTACACTGAATGATCCCATTGTTCGGATTGGTTACACTAGGTTGAATGTATAGGCTGTGTTTTGTTATAATAACTAGAAGTTATTAAGTAGGGTTGCATGGATAGATTATTAGTATTAATCTAGGATTAAAAATCGAATCTTGATCGCCTTGGCTAGTCACATGAACGAGTTATACGAACTTAGTATAAGGAGATGCAGAAAACAGCATGCTGAGTGAAAGTTTCAGCCGACTTTATCAGGCTGTAACTTGGTCGTTAGTTGTCGAAAAACGGATTTTCTGAGGTCTAAAACCTAGAGATTTGAATAAGGAATCCAATGGCGCTGGATTCATAATTTTCTGAAATCGTTTGATATTTTTAAAGGGTTAAACAAGTTCGGTAGGTAAAGCTGTTAAAATTCTGGAATTTTGTTGGTTGTTTATCAAGCTAGATTTTAAAATCAGTAGAGAGTTGAATCATGATTTTTGTACAGCAACTAGGTATAGAAATTTCCGGGCAACTCCAACTGGAATTTTGTTAATCGGACGATCAGTGATTTTTAAATAAATTCTTCCGTGGACTGCAGTCAGAAAGCGGTAAATCTGACTGCAGCTTAGTGAATTAATATTTATGGTTAATTGGTGAAGATTTAGGACTTGAGAAAATTATATAAATTTCTATGGTATAAAGGTCACCTACTGTAAAAATATGGGAATTTTTAGAATGCTGGAACTATTTTATAAAAATCCTAGTAAACAGCTGAATAATTGAGTATTAAGCAGAAAGTTGTTAACTTGTGATTTTATGCATTAAAGTGTTGCATGGATTTGGAATGTGTTCATGATAAGTTGTTTGATTACTATGATCATATGAGAATACTTGCATGCATGTTTGAAGTGTTAGTTATGTTGTTTGTGTGTATCACTTTGTGAGTAAATTACGTGTGGAATTTGTATTGGTGTGATTACACACTGACATGGAATTAATTGGTTTGTTAGGACGCAACTAGCGGTCCCATCTCTTATAATATCTTTGCCACACTAACCGAGCTAATAAAGGTGAGTTCACGGCCCCTAACTTTATACGGTTTTTAAACAACAGGGGAGAAACATGTATACATTCTTAAACTCAAACTCTTTACGTTATACGAATGTAACGTCACATAACTATGCGGTAACTAAGTTAATGTTAATGTAATGTTATGGTCACTATGCAGCTTTATCACTTAAGTCCTCGACAATCTCCTCGGATCGTTAATATTTGGGTTAAGTAGCGGGGGAATTATAAGTAGTACTACTGGGTCTGACGAGCCCCATCCGAGCTAGTCGCGCTAGCTGACCGGGTTTGGTCAACGGGTGTATGATTGGCCTAACATCGCCATGGTCATGTGATAGACCTGGCAAAACGGAGGCACAAATGTCAGCTTCGATCGCGAACACTTAGTGACATGACTTTAGGCTAGCTACCTATATACATTAATATTGAACTTAATTACGGAACAACTTGATATTCCGGGTTTGGAATATTGGAACATCAACGTATTATCCCGGGTTGGGGATAATGGGAACACAACTTAATATTCCGGTTTGGGAATATTGGAAGCAACAACTTATTATTCCGGGTTGGAATAATGCAACTGATATGTTATCCCGGGTTGGGGATAACGGAGTAACAAACTAAAACCGAACAACAAATTTATGAAAACCTGTGAATTCACTCATCTTTAATGTTGACACTTGTTTCTTTACATGTTTCTCAGGACGCTAGGAGCTCTAGGTGCACGCACACGCATTGAACAAGACATCATTATAGAGTCTCATTTATTAATACTGTTTTGGGATTTTACTTTTGTTTTGGCGTTTGTGTTGGCGCCGCATCACTACTTATTTATGCTTCCGCTCAAACTTTAAAAACCGATACTCATGCTAAATATTGGTAATCTAAAATTTACAACAAATGATTTTGGAAAACGTATCATCAAATCATATAGAGTCGTTTGACGTACTAGTGTCTTAGATTCTGGTTTGTTCACACGTCTCGCGGTAAAACTCCGTAAGTGGAAATTGAGGGTGTGACAGAACCACTACCAGTTGCGAGAACCATGAGAACTCCTCACATCCAATAGAATTTTAACACATCACCTATAATCATTATGTCACATATCCTCTATCTTATCTTTAAAACACATCACATCATCATTTATAAGTCTAATATAACAATATTTATCTCATTTCATCTCTTTTATACTTTTTATATTTGTCAATTCAAACCCAATTTTACCATCACAAATTTTAGAGAGAGTAATTCAAAGTCCAATCCACCATCCAACCCTTATCTCCGGCGACTTTCATCACTCTACTCGCTTTAACTCTCACCGGTTTGATGGTATTGAGATCATGTCTAGAGCCAAAGTCGAGTCGAGCCGAGCCGAGCCGAGCTGGAGCTTTCGGTTATTCTATGTTTCGATCGTAATTCGGTCATAATTTTTATGTGAAAAAATTTCGACAACATGCGTTAAAAAACATTCAACAACGTGCGTAAAAAATGTGTGACAACGTGCGTAAAAAAACGTTTTAGACAATACACCACTATGTAAAAAATAAACAAAACACGTTTACTTTCGACAAAGACAATGTGCATAAGAAAACATTCGACAACGTGCGTAATTTTTTTTAACAACATGATGAAGGATAGGTTTTTGACCCGCAACCCCACTTTGCAGCCATGAATTATGGAAACTTTGAGCCAAACTCTGTTTTTTCAAGATCCACACATCGTTTTGATTTTTGTTGTTGGTTTTTATATTTTTTTAGTCGATGATGATAAGTATCAACTTATCTGAGACATCTATTGAGTTGTGATTTTTGGGTGAATTCGTTTGTTAAGATCCTCAAATTTCATAAACCCAACCATCGGGGGTCGGGGGGCGGTTGTGGTGGTGGGCAGATAAACCAACTTTGTCTGTTATGAAGCAATCTTGAAGTTTAAAACTATGCGTTAAAAAAGTTTAAAACCGGCGCGTATAAAAATTTTAAAACCGTGCGTAAAAAAAGTTTAAAACCTCGCGTAAAAAAAGTTTTATACCGGCGCGTAAAAAAAGTTTTATACCAGTGCACAACAAAATTTCTAAACCGGCGCGTAAAAAAAGTTTAAAACCACGCGTAAAAAAAGTTTTAAACCGTGCGCAAAAAATATTTAAAATTGGTGCGCAAAAAAAGTTTAAAACCGGCGCGCAAAAAAAGTTTTAAAACCGGTACGTTAAAAAAGTTTAAAACTGCACGTAAAAAAAGTTTAAAATCAGCGCCTAAAAAAGTTCTAAACCGGCGCGTAAAAAAGTTATAAACCGGCGCGTAAAAAAAGTTTAAAACCGTCTCGTAAAAAAAGTTTAAAAACACGCGTAAAAAAAGTTTGAAACCGAGCGTAAAAAGTTTAAAACCCGCGCGCAAAAAAAGGCTTTTAAACCGGCACGTTAAAAAAGTTTAAAACCGCGCGTAAAAAGGTTTAAAACGGCACGCATAAAAGGTTTAAAAACAGGCACGAAAAAAGTAAAAAACCGCGTGTAAGAAAACTTAAAACCCGCGCGTAAAAAAAGCTTTAAACCGGCGTGTCAAAAAAGTTTAAACCCGGGTCTTAAAAAAAGTTAAAACCGGGGCGTTAAAAAAGTTTTAAAAACCGGATCGTAAAAAATTATCTGAGATTTAAAAGAAAATTAATAATTCATGTTTAAAAAATTAATTGAGAGTTAAAATAAAAAAAATTATCTGAGAATTAAAAAAAAATCAATAATGCATGTTTAATTTTTTTTAATTAAAAAACAATCTTATTAATTAAAACAAAATCAATAATCATACCAATCATAAAGCTATAGTAAAAAGATAAATATGCCCTTTTCTCACTAAAAAAACAAAATGTCATAATTAAAACACAATCATTACATTGTTTTATTGTCTTTTTAATCTCATCCATCCAAACACATTTGATCAATGGTTAGTATTGGTTCCTATAGTTCTCACAACTCAATGTGGTTTTCATTTTAACCCATCTATATATATACGATGGGAGTTGGCTACAAAGTCCATTTTTCCTAGAAAGTGTAAAAAGTCATAAAACACCATAATATCAACCATAAAACACACTCAAAACCCACAAATAACAAAGTGAAGATTATTAAAACGCAATATTTATGGGTTTTGTGTTGTGTTTTAGATGATAATGATTTGATTATCGAATGACTAATATTAGTGTGTTTTATGTTGATTATCATGTTGTGTTTTATATTCATAGTTCTAAGATAGTGTGTTTGAAGTTTTGATGGACTGTTAGGGTTTGGATATTGTGTTTTGGTGATCTTAATTATGTTATTAATGAGTTTTGAGTGTGTTTTATGGCTGAAATTGTGGTGTTTTATGACTTTGTACACTTTGTAGGAAAAATACACTTTCTAGCCAAACCTTACCATATATATATATATGTGTGTGGATTCGGTTCAAGCAAGAACCACTACCAGTTGCGAGAACCATGAGAACTCCTCCCATCCAATAGAATTTTAACACATCACCTATAATCAATTTCATTCAAAAAGGTTTTTTAGTCTTTTTCTCTGAATGTCATATCATCTCTCTCTTATTTTTAAAACACATCACATCACATTATCATTAATATGTCTAACAATATCTCTCACATTTATTCTCTTTTATATATAGTTCTTATATTTAAAATTGAGAAAAAATATCTTAAGTTTCAAATTAAAACAACAAAAATATTACGTAATTTAAAAAATACAAAAATATAAAAAATGATACATATTTCTATTTGCTTTATTTTCACTAATTATGACATAATGTTTTTATAAAATGCAATCTATATTTGTCTTATATGTTTATTAGAAAATACAAAATTATCGAAAATGATATATGTTTCTTTTTGCTTTATTTTCACTAATTATGACATAATGCTTTTTATAAAATGCAAGCTATATTTGTCTTATATTTTTATTGAGAATTCTTAATTCATTCGTTAACGTTTGAAGACTTTGCACTACAAGTTTTTAGAAAAAAACAAAACATTCCACAACGTGCGTAAAAAAGTTTTGAAAACGTGCGTAAAAAAAGTTTGACAACGTGCGTAAACATTTACACAAACTGAGTATGAGAACACTATTACGTAAAAAAAATAAAAAATGTCTTGACAACGTGCGTAAAAATAGTTTTTTTACGCCCCTGATCGCCGACCCGAACTCCTCTAAACGTCGCGCGTAAATCTAATTTTCAAACGTATGTAAAAACGCAACGCGTAAAATAGTTTTTATGTACGTTTGAATAATGTTTTTACGTAAGTTGTCGGATGTAAAATAATATTTTTGCGCACGGTATTGATGAAAACCAAGTTTTTTATTCTCAAAAAAATTTTACACCCCCGTAAAAAGTTTTAAGAAACCCCTAGCCAAACAATCGACTAGGGCGTAAAAAAAGTTTACAACTGAGGCGTAAAAAAGTTTGCAATGTTTTAATAGGGGTGTAAAAAAATATATTACAGAGACGGAAATAAAAATTTACAACCGGGGCGTAAAAATAATTTACAGTTGGAGCTGGGATAAACATAAAAAATTTACGTGTCGGCGGCATAAAAAACAATTATATAAAATGTTTTGTAAATTCACGTTTGTAAATTTGTAGTTTTTACATACGTTTAAAAAAAGTTTTTACATTCGTTTCCAAATATAAAAAAATTTGCGCACGGTGTCGGAAGTAAAAAATGTTTGTTTACATGCGGCAGAAAAATGTTTTTACGCCCCTGAATGCCCGCTCGAGCTCCTCTAAACGTCACTTTTGTGTGGAATGTAAAAACTATATTTTGGAGTAAATGATTTTGGGATTTTTACATGTTTTGTGTGGTGTCCGTGCAAATCTCAGACGATGGAGGTGCAAACTATCATTTACTAACGACGACTTCGCTTAGTTTATTTTAGTTTATTTTTTTTTCATTTTTGGTGATTTAGTTGCAATGTAAACATTAACTCAAATTTTTTATATTTTTTAATTAAAGAACAATCTTAATAAATAAACCGAGATGGTTTTGCCTGAGCAAACTCGACAAAACCCTTACGTTTAATCGGTGATTTAGATGGCGGAGGTGCCAAAGTGGGAAAGTATCATATCTTTCAATACTCATATACGGTGCAGATCATACCAAGTCCGAGTGGGACTCGAAAAACCACGAGACCGAGACAGTCAAGTGGTGATAAACCATCTTGTGAACTATGCCACCTCATCCAGATAAAGATGAAAAGTACACAATTGGTACCCCCTTAAACGAAAACGTTTATTTCATTAACATAATCTATAAGGTACAAACGTTGGAGATTTAAACGATACAATATTTTATCAGACTAAATCCCAACTGGTTCACAAAAGTTCACTAGAATGGGAAATGATTACTTCTCGTTGTTTCCATTAACGTTAACCTTATGGAACATTAGTAGAGCGTGGCCATGTTCTAACTTTGCGGGGGATACTCCGTTGATGGGGAATCTTGATTCAATGACTCGTTACTTAGTCATCTTTTACAGAATTACCTGCACGTCTACGGTTAATTTTGATTCCATAATTAGAGGCATCATGGTGATACTTGTGATCGTTAGACACTTCTCACGCCTTAAATATTTCTACGTGTTATGGTAGCAATCTAGACATTGTGTTGCTTGAATTAAAACCACATTGGGTAGACACTCTATCACTCCCGGTATATGGGAATTTGTATACGATTATCTCCCGGGGAATCACATTGATGTTGTTCAAAGTTAATAAATAGTGTACCACAGCTGGAGCTAAGCTCCCGAAACTTAACAGAAATTGGAATTATTATTGTAGAAATTTTATATCTTTACGACGTAATCCGACTACTGGTGAGTAGTTCGGGTACACCATTGATGTAAGTGTACAGATTCGTTGGTACTCGTGTACATGCTCGCTTTATGGCAACCTTAGGTTCTCTAAAGCCTTTCTCCTTCTCATTCTCTACCATAGAGTAGGGACTCTCGTGGTCGGCTTTGTAGTAACCAAAGATAACCACGCACACAAAAACAAGGGAAGACTGTCACTCACAACTCGGTAAAACCAAATTTATTTTCTTTATACAAACATGCGGAGCATGGTGCTCACTATTGCGTTGTTCGTAACAAACCCTGAGAAGATATCCATACCCCTCCTCTATAAGGGGGTGCTCAGGAACTATTAAACGAAATCGTAAATGAAACTTATGGTGTATGAATGGTGAAGAAAATGAATGCGAAGAAAACGTAATAGTTACAGTCAGCTATAAGCTGAATACGTGACTCCTGTTTTACTGTGAGCCCAACCACACTCTCACTTTCAGATTGGAAGTGATGACAAATGTTACTTTTAACAATACGTAGGAATTGTGGATGGACAAATTGCACAGCTACTATGTAGCCCAATTATCATCCCCGTACGATGGTAATACTAAACGAAAAGCGAAAACATACTTGTCGGTCAGATCACTGACTGATCTTTCCAACGAATTACTAAACGGAATTTCGAGGACGAAATTCTTTTAACTGGGGGAGACTGTGACAACTGGGAAAAATCCCGGTAAACTTGGATCAGAACAATTCTGTGGTAACCGGACGTGATAGGTATATCATGATATTTGTGGTGATTATGTGTGATGATACGAATTCTGGAACATGTTACACCGAGTATAACAAGAGTATATGCAAGGTAATTACCAAAAACATTACGTTGACGCTATGCGTCACCTACATGGCAAGACAAAGTCGTGAATGGATTGACGACTCTGGGATTATGTATTAGTAAACACGCATGCCTTGTGTGCTATGCTAAGCGATAACTGTTATGTCTCGGAGAAATCCCAGAGCACGTCATGGTTAACATGACACTATTAAGGGCCAACGGTGTGAGGTTGGTGTCCTTAACTTGTAACAACGTGTTAAACAGGAGCTTTCCGTTTAACAACGCACTAAACATTTGACAATGATGGTTACGCCTTTGGTTGGGCTATCCAGGATTCTGAAATCATGAAACATCTTAGTTATGCGCCTTAGACCACGACATAAGACTGGAAGCTAATCGAAGCTCGGGCACGCAAAACGAAGCAGCTTCCTAGTTAGGGAAACGCCTTCATTTTGAATATAGCAAAAGGCAACCAAACATGCAAGGAACGGTTAATCAAGCTTAAAAACACTTAAACTACCCAAATACGAGGCTTTTATGTTTAAAACGTAACTGGGTTCGGATTTCAAGACGGTTATGCATCATTTTTAAAACCGAGTCTTTTGACACTAAAAACGCGAAAAACGGAGTCCGTTTCGCAAATCGGGGACGCATGTGGGACCCAAAAACGAACCTAAACGCAAAACCAAAGATATACATAATCTTTTAACACGTAAAACGAAGCACGACAAAGCGCAAGTGGGGTAGGGGCACCACACACCCAAACCGCCACCTCCCTTTTTATAATATTTTTTTTCATTTTTCTTTAATTTTCTCCACAAATTCTGCTCTCCTTCTTCTTCATATCAGCTGATCACCTTCATAACACCATTTAGTTCAAGGTATACTCCATGTTTCATGTGGTTTTGATAAGGTTTTCTTGATTAAACATGATCTAGTATACAAAAACCCTTTTTAATCCATGATTTTGGAGGGTTTAAACAGGTTTCTTGGCTGAATAAGAACACCTTGTGAATTCCCTGGTGTTATATGGTAGCCAAGACTACAAAAATTCTTGTTTTGATACCCTAATCAACACCTAATCTACCAAAATCGCATAACCAATCGATTAACCGAAAACAATGAAACAAAGCTTGATTGACATGGGTTATGGCATGTTTGGATTGTGCTTGGTATATAGGTACTGTATATGGCTAACACACACTTCTGGACTCAAGAAAAACGCTTGGAATCGAAGGAATCGCTAGGTATATCGCCTGAAACTTGAATCTAGCGTAGGCAGAATATTTGTTGGTCTATAACTTGGTCCGTGATGGTTGGATTGAGCTGAAATTTGGTGTGGTGATGTAGGGTATTGACAGAAATGCCCACGTAAACGTTTAGAATTTTTGGAATTTTCTATGATTTTTGGCCAAGTTTTGACTCTTTTACCAAAAGAAATTCGGTAAAAATACCAAACGCAATCAATAAATCACCAAACTTTACAGAAACACTAAGGGACAAAATCTTGGCTCATTGAAATTAATGTAGAAACAAAATCTTTTTGTATTTTAGAAAGTTTATGCTAAAACACACTCAAAATCTTTTTGGTTTTAATTTGAAAAACAAGTAAAGTATTTACAGAAATGTTTAACAAGTAAAGTAATCTATGTACAAACATATTTACATACATTTTTTTGTGAATTCGTGTCTAAGGATCATATTAGTTGTTTGAGTCATATCACCAGTACCGTTGACCTTTTGAAGACTTTAAGTTTTAAACTTGTTTACCTAGATTGTCGATATGTTTGTCCACTTAAACTTCATCACGTTACTCAATTGTTCCAAGATATGTTAGGTTTGCTTTATGAAACTTGACTTAACTATGGTTCCCATTTCTTGAATATACTCCTGTATCTGAAAACATTTTGACCTTTTCTTTCTTTGTTTGTTTGATTACTGACTCAGTTGTTTTGACATTTTCAGTTTTGTCAGCAACAGACTTTGGTTTTTCAGATGACGAAAACCTTTTCTTAGCAACCCCGGATTGTAGCTTGCTTCTCGCTTTCTTGATATAGAATCTAGAATCATTGTTTTCATTTAATTTAGAAGTTTCACCTTTTTCAAAAGTAGAGGTTTCAAACTTTGATCCAGTTTTAGGTTTCACTTCGCATTTAGATTCATAGTTTCTATTTGACTCTGTGACAAATTTCACAATCTCTGGTTGTTTTTGTTTTTCATCTTTTAACTCATTTTTCCTTCGTGGAAACACAGGCTTTAGATTCAGACACTTGCGAGCAATATGACCAACTGTATTGTATTTAAAGCAAGTCCGATTATCATGTGAGTGTCCACTAGTGGGTTTTATGCCACTTGCGGATTTAGCCTTGTCCCAAGTTCTTTCTCTTTCTTGAATTCATCGTTTGATTGCTTACCGATCAAGCTTTCTTCTTCAACCGTGTTTGTTCCATACACAAACTTAATGTTCTTACCTTTATATTCTTGGAATGCTGATTTCTGCTTCTTCTTCGGTTCTTCTTTTTCAACCTCCAAACCTAATCCTGCTCTCCTGTGCTTAGGAAAATCACCACCATTTCTACGGTAGTTTTTAAAATTCTTTTTCGGTTTAGAGTAAAATTTCTTTCATTCTTGTCAAGATCATCTGATGAAACTTCTACAAGTTTAAACAGTTTATCGATTTGATCTTCTTTCACGTTCCGAATCGGAAAACTATTATCAAAGTATAATCTATCAGAATCCTTAACTTTGTACATAACAATGTCAGGATCACCACTTAGATCACTTTCTGAAGATGTATCGTCATTTTTGGACTGTGTATCAGAACTGTTTGAACTTGAGTTGGTGCTTTTAAAGCTTCCGTCATCAGAATCATTTCCCAACACATTTTTACCACATTTTTTTACCACTGCTTCATTGTCATCATTTAATTTCTTAACATCTACGTCAATGTTCTCAGGTAATTTATTTTTCTTTTCTGACAAAATAAGTATATTAAATGCCTTTTCGATCTCGTCATCTTTCTTGCAGGAATAACTTGCAAGAAGTGGTGGGAACACTTCCGTATTCTTTACGCTTTGATTTATCAACATTTTCCTCCGACTTAATCGTAGGAAGAATGTGATCAATGACATAAGCATTTGTGGTGTAACTTTTCAGCAATTGTCTTACCCTTTCTGTTTCTATCTTTATGTCATGAAGCTCACGCTTTATCTCGACAATGGTGTTAAGTACATGCTAATTGCTTTTTGTTTTTCAATTACTGTGGCATTTAACATTTTGACATTAGCACTGAGTTCAAGATTAGTTTTTTTGACATTTTTATATGTGCCTTTTATTTTGTCATAAGCTTCTTTCATGGTTCTGTAATCATAACGAAAGTTTTCGTTGTGTACAGTCAATTCTCTTATGACTTTGACCTTTTCAAGACAAGGTTCACAAGGATTTGCGCACTTTGTGCACAACTTTCACAACTTCCTTTTCAGACACACTTACCTTAGCTTTTACCTTTTCTGCTTCTAATTTCAATACTTCTTGCTTTTGCATCACAAAGTAAGCTATCTCTTCTTCCTCAGCTCTTTGTCTATATCCTTCCAAAATGGCATTCTCTAGAACAGCATCAATATACGATGAATCAGATTCATCCACTACTTCTGCCATCATAGCAACACCAGTCTTCTTCCCAATGTATCTGTTCCAGTCAAAACCATCTTCTTCATAACAACAAGAGCTTGTTCGGTTTTATTTGCAGATTTATCTTCTACTTCGACTTGTGTTCTCTTTGGGTATGGCTTGTATTGAAGAGCTTTCTTGTAGTACTCATTGTTGCCGCCAAAAGGATTTTGGTTTCCACTTGCTTCTTGATTGTTGCATTCTCGTTTGAAGTGTTCTTTTTATCGGCATCTGAAGCATGTAACTTTAGACTTGTCAAAACCAATCTTATTGCTTGAATAACTAATATCCCTTCCAATGAGTGCCACAAACTTGGAAACTCTTCTGATGATGGATGCAAGACTCCATTTGATATCCATTAGCTCCAATTCTTCTTCGTCTACCTGATCATAGTCTTCGGCAGTCATTTCCGGATTACCGATCTTTCCAGCAACAAGGCTTTCATAGGATTCGAGAACAGTAGCGAGAAGTGCTATGTGCTGTTTAGCCACTTTTTCAGGAAATACATTCTTCAAATCAACTGCTATGTTGCACTGGAAAACATTTGAATCAGAACTTGCTTGGCTTGTCTGATTTTGGAATGAAAAGCTTGAACTAGCACTTGTATATCCAGCATATGGAGAACTTTGATTGGGGAAGAATTTGTATTTGCACTAAATGCTGTTTGAATTTTCGGGCTTTGAATTGGAGTATCTTGACCTCCTTTATAATAGACACCGACATCTTGAACAACATTAGCATTATTTGATTTAGAAATCTTCATCAACTCCATTTCATGACCTTCCAATTTGTCGATGAAAGATGATAATTTGAAATGTATCCAAGATGGACTGTTCTTCAGAATCATCAGATACGTTGTCCATTCTCCTTCAGGAAGTGCATCGGCCAATTTCTCGATTTGCTCTTCATTAGATCTTTTGATATCATCTCTTCGCATCTGGACCATGAGATGACAATAACTATCTATCATCTGCTTCATAGTCTCACCTTTGATCATCGTGAAGATCTCGAACTCTTTCTGATCAAGGCCTTTTTGCTTTTGATCATTTCATCACTTCCTTTGAATTTGTCGCAAAGAGCGTGCTATAGTTCTTGTGATGTTTCATATTTTGGTAAAAGAATCAAGATATCTTCTTTTACTGATTGTTGTATCAAGCTAATCATTTTTTTCTTAGCAACATAGTTATCTTTGTCAGCTGGTTAAAACTTGTTCAGTGGAAGATCTTGATCACGCTCATCTTTTGGTCATTTGTAACCATCCTCAACTGCAACCCAACTGTTGAATTGATTTGCTTGTATCCAATTCACAAACTTTTCCTTCCACCTTTCAAACTCGTCCATACTCATTAGCTTTGGCGGTTTCGACGTAGTACCCATTTCGTTGTCGATATTCATCTGGTTTGCCGCAAGAATATTAGCATTTGATGAAGAAGCCACTTGAGAGACGAACACGTTGTGGAAATCTTCCATTTTGACAATCTGAAAACGTATATGAAAATACGATCAAAAACACTTGAAACTTGATTAGTAATAAACAAGTTCGGTCGAACTTGTGTGAAAATTAGTTTTTGATTTCAGTTTTTAATAAGTTCGGCCGAACTTAGATGACAAATCTTCAAATTTTATCACACACAAGCAAGTTCGATCGAACTTAGCTACAAGTTTTCAGTCTTATATTGTTTCAAGCAGACTTGTGAAGATTTCAAGAGAAAACAGGTAAGTTCGGTCGAACTTATGTGACTATCAAGAGAATTCTCAAGTTCGGGCGAACTTATATGAGAAATTCAACAAAAATTATTCAAGTTCGGTAGAACTTGCTATAAAAATTGGATTATCTCTTAAGTTCGAGCGAACTTCTATAAAACCTTTGAAATTCTTATCAAGTTCGGTCGAACTTGATTAAAATCAGTGGAATTTTAATCAAGTTCGGTCGACCTTGATGTTAAGTTCGGCCAAGACTTGTTTCCAAAACATGGTTTTTACAACTTTTTGATATCAATTCGTTTGAATTGATGTCCAAACTCTCAAGGGTTTACCACAAGTGTATTTTACATGACATGTTCAAAAATTAGCCAATTCTATCCATGAATTCTTCGAATATGTGAAAATATTAAGAAAAATGATAGAATGGAGATGAAATAGAGAAATTCTTGTCTTGATTCCAGCAAATTTAGGTATCCAGGCTCTGATACCACTTGTAGGAACGTCCACGATTAGCACGGGAACATAAATTTGTTATCTATTGTCCAATTAGGCGGAAACTAATGACAAGTTAACCAAATAACAAGAATTACTCATTTAAACGTTGTTTTCATTGATCTAAAGTTCAATACATTCGAGAACCGGATCCGACAGAGCATCGCAACCTCTGTGCCAAAATCTCTCCAAGTTACAAATGAAATCACCAAGGCACCTATATATGCTTGCACAAGTTCGCTGGTGAGTGGGGAAGTTAGGGCGAACTTGACTTAGTCAAGTTCGACAAAACTTGACTTCTCTCAAACCATTACGAGCGAACTTGGTATACAACTCACTTAAATATGCCTCATTTCTAACAGATTAAGCCCTATTCACTCAGACTCGATAAATAATGACGTAGGCCTCAGACATATGCACCAACATATTTTTCGGCTTTTAAAATGATTCTTTTAATTAATTTCGGCAGTTTACCGGACAACGAACCTGCTGGAACTGGGAACGAACCAAACCTTATTGTGACTATAAGTGGAACACCGGGGGTAGTTTGGGAAGTTCCAGGGTAAGCTAGACACTCTAGGTGTGTTCCACCACCGTTTGGGAGAATCCCCGACGGTGAAAATGGAAACCCAATTTTAGGCAAACTAGACTCCCCAAACCCCAAAACTCCCTTAATGAAAAGTTAATCTTTCTTAAATCACAACACGTTGGCACTATTGGTAGTCCCGCACCATTATCCGAACGTGTCAAACAACCGACCTTGGCTGGCACGCGAACCGGTGTCCAGGAGCCAAATGTGAAACTAATAATACCCTAACATCCATCACCACACTGGGATACTATATGCACAATATGGCCTGAAATACCCACTCGGGCCCAAGTATAGGCGTTACCGACTTAGCGACTGATATTGGTAATTACTTGCATGATTACTGTTTGAGATGCACCAGCTTGCATATACTACTATTGCTACCTGTGATACTGCTATCCTGTGAGTTTCACTCCCCCACTTTTAAACTGTTTTCCTGTTTTCTGGGGTGATTTGCATGTTACAAATTGTGTTAATTGGACCAACTTGTGAGGATGTGAATTATCTAACACACGAACCACATCCCCGCTACAAGTGATTAACGTAAGCCGTGGACAGTGGATAGTACTATTGGTCTGACCAACCCAGTTCCACGTCTGACAGTGTGTCGGCAACTAGGCTACTGCACTCGTCCTAACCTGGTTATGTTGTTAGGCATAACTACACTGGGGCGTTGAACTGCACGTGACGCAGTTAGTGGGACAGGAGTGTCTGGGATGACACGGCCCGAGGCAAAAAAATCAAGGTTTCACTTGTGATTTCGTGTAATTCCATCTGTGACCTATGACCAGTGCAATTAAACTTATTAACGCGTTTTGTTACGCAATAACCAAAACCAGTGGAACTCACCAACAACGTTTAGCTGACCCTTGTTTAAAACTATCATGCATTTCAGGTAACTTGAGACTGGTGTGATCCGTTTATGTGGTTCGAGACATGTTTATAAGTGAATCCTGATTTATACGCATACCGCTTAGAATACTTATGTGGTTCATGGGAACACGCGGTTGTAACATACATGTAGTATGTAATCAACATTTTGGTAATTAATAAAATGTAGTGTCTTTATAAACAATCCGCTTGTACCAGAGGTGTCTGTTGCATCCCGTGTTTTACTTCCACTGTGAATTGGGGTGTGACAGAAGATGGTATCAGAGCCATTGGTTATAGAGAATTAGGTGCCTTTAAGGAAATCTAGACTATAACTACAGGCTCGGACTTTAGTGGACATCATTGGGAAAATTAAGCTCAACTAAAAGTAATTAGTGAACACTGTAAAGTATCCTATTGGCACGTACCAGGATGGCCTTGTGGGCAAGTGAGTTATTATGGTCCGAAACGTAATAACAGACTTGCTCATACGAGGCAGTGTTGGGAAAGTCGCGGTAATAAACAAACTTAAATACGTGGAGTTATACATACGTGTACCAAGGTGATAGTGTGTGGATGTTTGTGTGTAGATTGATACATGAATTGGGATCAGGGGATAATACGTTACTACATATTCCTTCGGGATACGCAGAAAACTGGTACTACAGTCCATTCAACATTCCTACTGCTCATATAACTAATACCCACTAGAATTGGATTCCTATCACTCATACAATTGTTATATACACGTTATGATGTAAAAACTTAAGTCTTTATTACTATACGATCTCACCAACTCTATCCTTATAATTATTATATCAACGATTGCATACCAGAATGGTATTTCAAAAAGAACATAGATATATAAAGAACGTGTGGGTCGTTCTGATAGACTGGGAGGACGTGTACGGATCCTTATTCCGCTTCTCGTTGTTTCACATTTGATTGTTATACAATCACAGAATTTAAACATTTTACCAAACTTTCTCGTCCTTGGATCAATGATTCATTTGATTGTCCGTTGGATTCCTCTTCTGCTTACAATATTAGCTTTAGCCCTCATGTCATATGATATTATGATACTTAGTGGTACTCCTTTGCAGATGTCCCGATATATGTGATGTGTGAGTTCGATGATCTCCGGGTTATGGGAATGGCATGGAATGCGTGAATAAGTTACCCTTCCCGTTGTCATTCGATTCCATTGGGTATAAATTTTTTGATGATATAGATTCCTTTGAAACGCTTTGCATTGTGGAACCTCGTTTCGTGTGACCGTCGGATACATTGTGTTCTTTACGATTAATGATTGTTTCGGATTTCAGTTGGTTATTTGCGAAAAGTAATAGGAGGCCCGAATATCTCGGTGAACGGAACATTGATCATGTATATGGGTGTGGTGGATACGCTGTGGTACTTCCTATATATAAACACCCGGCTACATTATCAAGTACCGTTACTCAGGGCAGACGGGCTTCATGTTGCGATTTGTTCGGTTATGTTTTGGACAATGCAGTGTTGAGTCTTCGACCCTATTTGATGCGATAATGATGCCATAATCGTCGTAAGTACGATATCTATACACCTGAGCGGTGATTCTAAATAAAAGGTAGTTTGGGTCTCCATATAACAACCTATGGGTTAAACCTGGGGAAGAATATTTTTGAATTCATAGTACGACTTTCTAGGGGTACTACACCCTGGTAGTGCTCTGTGCCGAACAATTTGGGTATAGCCGGTGATAGCTTACCCACATCAATTTACCTAATGATTGATTCATGATAGGTAGCAATGTTTTTATTTTTGGTAAAACAATTCAGCGTCATTTATTTCTTTTGGCGAAAATTGCTAGAACGTACAGTCAGATATTCGAAATCATTACGTTTCGACAAACAACTATACTTATGTCACCGACCGGCGTCAATGAAGCTATTCGGTTGAAGCGTATATTTCCTTTGCAAGCTGTTGTTCGCTAGTGATGCAATCCCTAATTCTTAGTAAGGATACGTATTTAGCATCGGTATTGATAACCCAAGGAAATTTAGGGGTAACACATAAATGGAAAACTTATCTAATATAATCAAAGTTCAGCATGGAGTTGTGTGGATGGGGATCTGATTGTAATAAGACTCGTGGGGCGAAAACATTTTGTCCATATTCCTCATAACCGTTAATACTTCGTATTAACCGAACACTTATACGTATATGTTTACGTATAAACATACCACATTATCCGCGATCCAATCCCCGGGTCAATTTAGTGGTTAAGGGTGATGTAACCCCAGTGTGAAGTGAGAAAACTATAATCATAAAGTAATCTGATTCATTTTTTTCAAATAAATTCGATTCTCCTTACTAACAATGATGAAAAGCGTTAAGGTCCGATACATGTAATTACTAATTTGATACTCCCTATCCTTTTAATCAATGTTCAGCTATGCTGCGGTACGTTAGCTTCTTGTGGAATTACAACAGTGTTTCGGTAATAGAACCAAGTGGCATATGACCTTGAATCCTATCGATTTAGTTCAAATTAATACAAGGTAAATCCCCAGTAATTCGAAGTAATAATGAATGAGCGATACGAAGGACCCGTAACAAAGCCACCTCTTAATGCATATGTAATAAACAAAAGGACACGAGGCGAATTTTTCGTCAGACGATTATTTTATTCAAAGGACGGTATTTGAAAGAATCATATAAATTTTTATATATCAAACGATCCCTTGTTTTAAGCGTTGCATAACTTAGTAAAAGTGTCCCAGTGAAAGATGAGGTCGCATTTGAGAAGTATTCGAGTATAGTAATCAGATGACTAACCAATGTGTCAACTCTATATACACGGTCTTGAATCAATGCTACCCGTATAAGGACTGTCGTGTAAGGGGATACATGGGTCTTTGATTCCCTTTTATTAAGGCTTTTCGCGTCATGAACCTATGACGACCGTATGATTGGTCCTGAGTAGGGACTAACTCAGATACTTATATGTTTATAAAACATGTTGACTCCCCAACTCTACGATAATAATAATACCCGGAACACCATATGTCTCATCCTCTTCCTTGAAACTTCCGAGGAGTCCAAATATTTACACACGATGTTATTCACGATACATAGGGGACGATTGAAATTCCTTCGGGCCGTTGTAAAGGTGTTACGTTGTAACGGTCTCCTATATGTGTAGGAGAATGGAGCATGAGAGACCCTGACTTTCATCCGTTGATTGGATACAAAGTAAACAATACCCTGCTCTTGTAACCAAGAGTTATACGTTAAACGGTGTTGCTTGTCCTCGTAAGTATACGAGGAGTACATCCTTTAGATCAGGGGAATATTGTTGAAACACCCCTCGTCTTCCTTCAACTGGTTGGTACCTTTAATTGATTTTCATTTTAATCGATTTAAATCAGTATTCGCGAAATACCATGTTACCGAGAAACTCGATTTTTCGTTATTTTCGAGTCACGAAAATTCTTATGCTATCTAAAGACAAGAATGGGAGAAATCTTAAGTATGATGCTATACACACACACACACACACAAACACACACATATATATATAATATATATATAAATGGGTATTTGTACCACCTAATGCTAAGAATTAAGAACTACCCCGCAGGAAGTAACACGGTCAAAACTAAACTCGCATTAAAAAAGGGGTAGTCATGAGTCGTCCGAATGTCGTAATTGGTGTCTTCTGCGCGCTGAACCCACCTGGGGAAAGCTAAACCACAAACCTAGTAGTCCCGATCATTCCAGATGAAGGGACTAGTGAATCTTCTGAATACGCCCCTCGGATATCATGTCCATCCGGAGGGGTAATTCCTTTGATAAGCATGTATTATATGCCTAAAATAAGTTCAACGCTACAACTAATTCTCTTCAGACTTGGAGAGTTGGTTAACATAAGATACAAATTGTAAATACCTCGATGTGCGATACCAAGTCAAACCAAACGACCAAAGTGTAAATCGGTGCTTGGTTGGGTGCACCAACTAGCTACGAAATGGCATTAATAACCTCTATTCGTCTCCTAGCCGGCAGAGTGCTAGGCTTACCTCGATTGATTATGGTCTTCATTCAGCTTTTCTTGAAGCTGCTTCTGTTATTTCAAGAGGTGGCTGGGCGATTGTGGATCCATATTACTACATTTTTCGGCATCACGTATTCCTTCCCCGCCCTATTAGGAAGCAGAATGGACTAATCCTAAGACAAAGGGTCGAGTGCCCATGGTTTCATAAAACCACACGATTTTCCCAGTATAAACTGAGATGGTTTTGTTTGACCAAACTCGACGAAACCCTTACGTTTAATCGGTGATTTAGATGGCGGAGGTGCCAAGGTGGGAAAGTATCATATCTTTCAATACTCATATACGGTGCAGATCATACCAAGTCCGAGTGGGACTCGAAAAACCACGAGACCGAGACAGTCAAGTGGTGATAAACCATCTTGTGAACAATGCCACCTCACCCAGATAAGGATGAAAAGTACACAATTGGTACCCCCTTAAACGAACATTTATTTCATTAACATAATCTATAAGGTACAAACGTTGGAGATTTAAACGATACAACATTTTATCAGACTAAATACCAACTGGTTCACAAAAGTTCACTAGAATGGGAAATGATTACTTCTCGTTGTTTCCGTTAACGTTATCCTTATGAAACATTAGTATAGCGTGGCCATGTTCCAACCCTGTGGGGGATACTCCGTTGATGGGGAATCTTGATTCGATGACTCGTTACTTAGTCATCTTTTACAGAATTACCTGCACATCTACGGTTAATTTTGATTCCATAATTAGAGGCATCATGGCGATACTTGTGATCGTTAGACACTTCTCACGCCTAAAATATTTCTACGTGTTATGGTAGCATTCTAGACATGGTGTTGCTTGAATTAAAACCGCATTGGGTAGACACTCTATCACTCCCGGTGTGACATCCCGGCTTTTCAGGTATCTTAAACGCGCTACTTTATGGTTATTCACTCCTATGCTGATTTAATTCGGAGAATTAAATTACACGCTCGCAATAACTACACTAACTTTGTGAATCTATAGGGTGAATTACGTGCTATGTGTTATTAAACGGGTTGTATCTGAATTACGTGCTATGTGTTATTAGATATTTGTAAATCTATTGCGTCTCACTCCAAATACGTGATTTAATATTTTAAAAACTCCGTGTCGCGAATAATATTTTAGTAACTTCTATTTATAAACTGAATCAAGCCTGTGAAACGTTTCGACTTCGCGACCAAGCAAACCCAACCCGCCACCCACACCCCCTTACGACCCACACCTTGCGGCCCAAGGAAATAACCAAAACTTGCGGCCCAAGAAACTAACCCAAACCGCCCCCCTTATACGACTCCCTCTTATACCACCTATACATGCATGTTGTGGGAAACTTTCAAAAAAAAAAGGAAAAACCCTAATACCTAGTGAAATCGACGGCAGCCCCCCTCTCTCGGTCGCGCAAGTCTACACTCTCGGATTGATTCCAAGCTTGTCCCGGTTCGCTAATCATCATCGTTTCAAGGTTAGGGTTTAATTGTATTGCGATTCACTCTAGGTTTTGTGTAATCTTGATCATGATTATGTGCTTGTATGATTATTATTATGAAAAAGTGTTGCGGTGTATGATTAGTTCGGATGAATATACGAATCTTTGCGGTTGTGATGATATGTTGAATGTTAAAATCGTAGGCTGCGTTTTATCGATAAAGATCATGATATATATTTAGGGTTTGCATGAATATTGATACATATGATGATATTGACAAGTTAACCTGCTGTTAATTAATATAACTAAGGGCCATGGCCGTTTAAACATGTTCTAATGTGATAAAGTCGAAAACAGTAAGCTGATTGACATTTACACCAACTTCAGTTGGCTGTAACTTGATCATTATTTAACCAAAAGTGGATTTTCTGAAGCCTAAAACGTGTATTTTTGAAAAATTCTTCAAATGGCGCTGGATTCATATTTTTCTGAGGTTGTTTGCTATTGTTAAATGGTCAATTAGTGCAGCAGCTGAAGCTGCATAAATTCTGCAGAATTTACAGGTTGTTTATCGAGTCGGATCTCATAGTCTGTATGGGGTTAGATCACGAAATTTGTACAATTACTGGAGACGGGAATTTTCGAAAATCTCCCACTGGAATTTTGTTAATTGGATGAACGATGATTTTTAAATAATTTTTCCCGTGGACTGCAGTCAGAAAGTGACGAATCTGAGTGCAGCCTAGTATATAAATGTTTATAAATAATTGGTAAAGATTTAGGATTTGAAAATTTTATAAACAATTCTGCAGTCTAATTGTCACCTCCTGTATAAAAATTGAAATTTTTGGAAATTTGTAACTATTTTATAAAAATCCTCAAAAACAGCCCAGTTATGAGCGTACAAGCTGAAACATGATAACTTTCGTTTTTGTGTACCTAGGTGTTGTATGAGTTAATCTGTGTTTATGACAAGTTGGTTTGATCATTATTTTGTATGGCGATACTTTGCGTGCATGATTATGGTTTCGAATTGGTTATTACGTGTGCTGTACTGTGTGTTAGTTATGCGTAGGGTTTTGTGTCAGTGTGTTCACACACTAACTTTAAATCGGTTGACATGTTAGGAGGCGATTAGCGGTTCCATCATTTGCTTCTTTTGTGTTTATTCTAACCGAGCAATTTAAGGTGAGTTCACGGCCCCTATTTTATCCGGTTTTGAACAACAGGGGGAGAAACATGTATACGCTCTACAACTCAATCTTTTTACGTTATGCGAAATTAACGCGGTTAACTATTCGGTAACTAAGTTAATGTTAATGTATGTCATGGTCACTAAGTAGCTTTATCACGGAAGTCCTCACCCAACTCTCAGATTGTTAGTATTGGGTTAGATAGCGGGGAAATTATAGTAGTACTACTGGGCCCGACAAGCCCCACCCGAGCTAGTCGCGCTAGCCGACCGGGAATGGTCAACGGGTGATTAATTTGGCCTAACTTTCGCCATGGTCAGTGATAGACCTGGCAACACAGAGGCAACAACAGTCAGCTTCGATCGCGAACTCTTATGTGACGTAACTTTAGGCTCGCTACCTACATGTTAACATTGAACTTATTTACGAACCAACATTATTATTCCAGGTTAGGAATAATGGAACTATGTCGTTATCCCGGGTTAGGGATAACGGAGAAAAACAATCTTTTAAACCGAACTTGTGAACTTATAAAAACCTGTGAACTCACTCTTCTTTAATGTTGACACTTGTTTCTTTGCATGTTTCTCAGGACGTTAGGAGCGCTAGGTGCACTCACTTGCATTGGATCAAGACATTTTTATCGAGTCTTATTTACGAATAATGTTTGGGATTTTGGTTTTGGCGTTTATGTTGGCGCCCGTTACTTAATTTTAATGCTTCCGTTAAACTTTGAAACCTTGATATTTTGATAATGACTATGGATGTTTACAACAAATGTTTTTGGAAAACGTTTAAATAAATCATATAGAGTCGTTCGATATTGCTAGTGTCTGAGATTCTGGTTTGATCACACGCCTCGCGGTAATACTCCACAAGTGGAAATTGAGGGTGTGACAGATTGGTATCAGAGCCTCTAGCTATAGAGAACCAGGTTTGCATTAAAACTAGACCTAAAGTATAGCTATTACACGACACTAGCCTTAGTTGGCACCGAACTATGATATCTTGTTATGTGTTATACTACAATTGTTCTATGTGATATATATATGTATATTGTGATATACGCAGCTCATAACTAACTACACCAACCTAGCAGGCTATGTCATCATCATCATCCGACAGATCTCGACAATCAAGGGCGCCGGGGAAGGCACCCATGGTCGAACCCTCACCAACTCATGGCGTGGAGACACGCTCAGCTGCTAGGAAAAGACTCGCCCTAGGAGGGGAGTCGTCCTCCCGTCCAACCACCGCTATACCGGTCAAACCGGTCAACTCTTCAGGAGTGGGGGACGATCTGCTTAGAGATGTGTTAAGGAAACAATAGGAACAACTGGAGAGAATGCAGGAGACTATCGAAGCACAGGGATGGCTGATACGTCAGCTGACTGGTAAAACTGGAGAGCTCGAGGAAGAGCAAGATGAGAATAGGAGAGTTCGAACATTTTAGCTAAGGACCTTCGTGCTGAGCAGCCGAGGGCTGACTGGCTCGAAGACAGAGTTCTTGAGTCCAGTTGGAGGATTCATGAACTGGAGCAGAACCAAACACCACCTATCCCAGTACCCGCACCAGCACCGGCCCCTCCAGCGCCGGTAGAAGATGAAGAGGAGGATCCAGAGGAAGACCCGGAGGAGGATCCGGAGGAAGAAGAGCCGGAACAGGACCCGGCTGTGCAGCTGAAAACGCTGAAGAGGAAGACTGCAGTGATAGCGACTTGGGAGATGGAGACATAGATGACTAACTCGTCTCGCCAATCTCCGTTTTGCTTCCTTTAGTTTGTTTGTTTCCACTTATGTTTGAACTTGGAAATTTTATAATTAAACTGATATGTTTGGTTGGTATTTTGTGAGACATTACAATTTATTTAATCGAATGTTCCTTTTGATTGTTTAATTTGTTGGGTTGACATAAATTGTGTGATCATTGAAGTGTAGAATATGATAACTATATTGGATATATACTTATCGGTGTGTGTTTGTGTTGGCTTGCGAAGATCTGAAATGGCAACCGGTCGTCGCGGAAATCTCAACATGTCAACTGAAGAATTGGCCGCTTTAATTCAAGAACACGTGAATGCTGCTCTGGCAGGTGTTCCTAACCCACCAGCAGGTAACCATTATTAAATTTTAATGGGAAAATCTAATAGTTTGGCTAGTAGACTTTCTCGCTGACTACCTATCCTCTATCCTCAGGAGGGGGTCTTAACCCCTACAAGATGTTCCTTGATGCGAAACCGAGCAAGTTCACGAGAGTTGAAGGACCTATAGGACTGGTCCGTTAGGTTGAAAAGTCTGAATCGGTTTTCGAAATGTGCAATTGCCTCGAAGCTAATAAGGTCAAGTATGCTGCCTCGACGTTGGAAGATGGGGCACTAACCTGGTGGAACGCACAAGTCCAAACGCGTGGACTTGTTGCGGCAAACGCAATGGCCTGGACCAAATTCAAAGCTCTAATCAAGGAGGAATACTGTCCGCTGGACAGAGTTCAGCAATTGGAACAAGCGTTATGGAACCACAAGATGTTCGGGTCAGAAATTGAAGCGTACACGGCAAGACATCATGATCTGGTGTTCCTTTGTCCCGATTTGGCTAACACCGTCGATAAACGACTTGAGTTTTATCTTGGGGGTCTAGTCCCTGAGATCCAGGGCATGGTAATGTCTAGCAACCCTACGACGGAGCATCAAGCGATTAGACTGGCACATAAACTCACCGATAAGGCGGTGGAGCAAAGGAAGTTACCACCTAGGGGTGCCACTGAAATTGTCCCGGACAACAAAAGGAAATTTGAAGACTCACCTGCTCGGCAGTCTTCATCAGCCCAGCCACAACAAGGAAACCAGAAGCGGTCCAACAACTTCAACAACAATCGGGGTCACAACAATCAGTCTGCCAACAACACCCAGAACTCGAGCGGCTATGCGGGTCGAAAGCCGCAATGTAATCGTTGTAACCTCCATCATCACGGCCCTTGCGCCGGAAATCGCTGCCAACGTTGTGGCAAAGCAGGACACATGGCAAAGGATTGTCGCGGGGAAATTATGTCACGACAGAATCAGAACCAACACCAGGGTTAACAGCAGGGTAATAACCGGAGATGCTATCAGTGCGGTAGCACTGCCAAATCAAGCGAGACTGCCCGCAACTTCGCAACAACAATGGTGGGAATAACAACAACAACCACAACAACAACAACAATAACAACAATGGCAACAATGGAAATGGTGGCAAAGGAGGTGCCAAAGGACGTGAATTCACGCTAGGCCGTGGAGAGGCCCGAAACGACTCGAATGTGGTCACCGGTAAGTTTCCCGTTAACGATCATTTTGCTACTGTACTTTTTGATACGGGTGCGGATAAGAGTTTTATATCTGAGTCTTTTAGAAAGAACCTAAATCTCACACCTAAACCTCTAGAGACCCCTTACGTCATAGAACTAGCCGATGGTAAATCTGTAGATGTGACCCATCTAGTGACCGGCTGTCAACTTAAACTCGCGGGTCACACCTTTACCATTGATCTGATGACAACTACTCTGGGTAGTTTTGATGTGGTAGCCGGAATGGACTGGCTATCCGACATCCGAGCTGAAGTTCTCTGTTTCGAGAAAGCTATCCGTATTCCGCTCTCTAACGACGAAGTCTTGATGGTGCAAGGCGAGAAGGCAGGCGTCGTCACGAACATCATCTCTTACATGCAAGCTCAGAAGTATCTTCGGAAGAAGAACTCTTTTGCTTTGCTCACACTGGTCACCGAGCAGTCTAAGGACGAGAAGCGGATTGAAGATATCCCCGTCGTTCGTGACTTTCCTGATGTGTTTCCAGAGGAGTTACCCGGTCTTCCACCACATCGACAGGTGGAGTTTGAAATCGAATTGGCGAACCATGCGACTCCTCTCGCCAAGGCCCCGTACCGCTTAGCTCCAGCAGAGCTGCAAGAGCTGTCTACCCAACTCCAGGAATTGTTGGAAAAAGGATTTATCCGACCCAGTACTTCGCCATGGGGAGCTCCGGTCCTTTTTGTCAAGAAGAAGGACGGGACCTTCCGCATGTGCATCGACTACAGGGAACTCAATAAGGTTACCGTCAAGAACCGATACCCATTACCTCGCATCGACGATCTTTTCGACCAGCTTCAAGGGTCAAGCTACTACTCCAAGATTGATCTACGGTCCGGTTATCACCAGCTACGCGTCAGGGAGGAGGATATCTCCAAGACGGCATATCGCACTCGGTATGGCCATTACGAGTTCTTGGTCATGCCCTTCGGTCTCACCAATGCACCCGTGGTGTTCACGGACCTCATGAACCGCGTGTGTAAGCCGTATCTCGACAAGTTTGTCATCGTGTTCATCGATGATATACTCATCTACTCTAAGGGTAAAGAAGAGCATGTTGAGCATCTGCGATTATTGCTGGAACTACTTCAACAGCAGAAACTATATGCCAAGTTTTCGAAGTGTGATTTCTGGATTCGGGAAGTTCAGTTTCTCGGGCATATCGTGAATGAAAAGGGTATTCACGTTGATCCCGCCAAGATCGATGCTATCAAGAACTGGGAAGCATCCAGTACACCGATAGAGATCCGCCAATTTTTGGGTTTGGCTGGTTACTACAGACGTTTCATCGAGGGATTTTCCAAGATCGCACAACCGCTTACCACTCTCACTCAGAAGGGCACCAAGTATGCTTTCTAACATTTGTCGAAAAACGGGTTTTCCAAACCCGCTTCGTTTAGTAATCGAATAATCAGTTTTAATTTTTGTTGCTCATTTAATGCTTGTTTTAATTTTAAACAATACATAACTAATAAACATTTTAGATTATGGAAATTAAAATTGTTAAAAAATAAAATTAAAACAATTAAAAAAATGATAAGGGGTTGCCGGGTTTCGAACCCGGGTCAGCCGGAACCCTTAAACCTCAATCACATAACCACTCCGCCACTAGCTGACTTTGTGAAATCTAGGAAACAATTAAAACATAAGTGCAACCGTGAATCAACCTGTTTGCGCCAAACTGAAACCGATATCGGCTTCCAAACGTCCAGGGACTTTTGAGTGATCGCGGATTCTTGATTATAACCGATAAACCGACATTCTTAATCAATTCAGCCTTAAATGAACTTGAATTCATATGATGTTCGGGTTTAGAAACCAAAATCTTTTACTTTCTGAATTACTCCATCAATATCATCATCTCGCGACTCAATAACATTCACAGAACCTCTAATTTCACTTTTATTCTAATTTCTGATTGTCGGAATCGCTTTTTGAACTCGCCGGAAAACCGTGTCTTTCATCAAAATGGTAAATTTCTAAATTCTTTCATCTTCTATCTGTTGTTAGACTTTTACTAACTCAAACCCTCCAATCAGAATCGGTCCCAGACGACGATATCGGATAATCTGCAGTCGCCGGAAAACTTCTGGAAATTTCTAAATCGCGCTGTGAATCGGTATGAGCATCTAAACTCTCTGATAACTCTTGTTTAATCATTCAATTCCACAATTAGTTAATCAAAAACTGTTAATTGGTCCGCTCAGACGGAGTTCATAAAAACAGAGCCGGCGACTTTGCCGGAGTTCTGAGAAAAGTCATCATTCCGGTATGATCATTCCCAAAACCTTTCCAATCCGTTACATTTTAATCACTTGTACGCTTGTTAATTGAATTGAACAAGTTCAGTCGAAAATCAGTTGTCTGGGTTATTGTAACGAAGAAGATGAAGTTAGTCTGTATATAAATTTAATATAAATTGGATTATATCTCGGGTTAGACACACAGCCCAGCGGTGGACTGTGTGCAATTGAAACACAACGATACCGGGTTCGAGTCCGTCCTTATTCCGATTCGTCACAATATTCAGACTTTTTATAAAACCCAAATATGAAAACTTCCAGTTAGTATATAAGACAAATAAAAACAAGTGTTTTAACCAGGTTAGACACACAGTCCAGCGGTGGACTGTGTCCAACGTTAATCAACAGGTCCCGGGTTCGAGACCTGATACGCACGCCGGTTCGATAGAATTTAAATCCTTTTTAAGAAATGAATTTTGGAATAAATTAAATAGTATATAAATATAATTAAAAACAGAAATATTTCGGGTTAGACACGTAGCTCAGTTGGTAGAGCTGCGTGCACGCGTACGGGAGGTCACGAGTTCGAACCTCACTCAGTGCAAACATTATACACGACCGAACCGGTCAACAAGTCAAAGTCAATGGTCAACGGTCAAACCCAAAAAAAGTCAACATTTTTTATATTTTTATTTATTTATTTATTTAATTTAAAAATCAATTAAAAATACTTAAAATTATGTTTTCAAAGTTAGAAAATAACCTTAAATTCACAAAAATAAACCTAAAAACCTTATTAAAATTGTTAATAAAATCCACTTATTTACCGTACCTTTTCGTTATTATTTAGATTTGTTAATCCTCGTCGATCAACCCTCTAAACTCGTGCGCATTCAACATCTTCAGCCGAACGCACCCAATGTGAGTGAATCTCTACAAATTCCCCGTTTTAATCACGTTTTTGGGGTGTATCATGTGTCTTATTATTTATTACATTTAAACAATTGTGCATCCATCATATCCATGATCAAATGTGTATTCAATATGTATCAACTGTTTGTGTGGTTAATGTTTAGATTAAATTTATCATTTTCAGTATATACATTATCATAGGCCGCCGCTCCCCATTACCTATGAGCGTTGAGCTGTTCCCCATTACCTATGAGCGTGAACGAGGCGTTGCCAACATACGATTGGCTCCGTTTGATTGAGCCTTGATCGCACATACAATTATCATAGGCCGTCCGTTCCCCATTACCTATGAGCGTGAACGTGACGTTGCCAACATATACAGTATCAATCATGTTATATATTCATGCAAGGTGGTTTGTTATTGTATGTTATTGTTATTGCAATTGTATGTTTATTTACGTTTGCTCACATATAATTATTGCACAAATTTCCATAATAAATATAACAAGGATTCAATAATAAATGTTTTCTAACAAGGTTCACTCGCCAACTTATGTTGACCCAAAAACCCCCATTTTTACACATGATACAGGTGATCCAGATGCAGCGAGAAACATATAGGATGGCTTAGAAGAATAAACCGGTTTAGACTTTGGATTGTTTAGTTGGTTATTTTTCTTTGTAATTGTATGAACTTGTTTGGAATATTGAGATATAATTTTGAATTTAATAAATATGAAACATATTAGTAAACATCATGAGCTTTGGTGATAACCCAATTATGCCCCGACTATTATTCCGCTGCGGGTCGGGGTGTGACAGATTGGTATCAGAGCCATGACTATAGGGATATAGGATAGGTTATTAGACCCTTAGAGCCTATACTATAGTTGATTAGAATTTTTAAAATTATTTGTGTGTTACATGCAAAATTCATGATGTTTATATGTTTTATGTTTATTGTTACATTCAATGTTATGCAAGCATGTTCATAAGTACATATTATCATACAATGCCTATCATGAATTATATTCTCATAACATATCATATCCATGAGAGCACACACCACACAATTTCCATGACTTTTGCAACGATTTTTATTGTACTTTCAAATCACATCAAAGTGAGTTCTCGTGACGGGCATGTAGTAACTGGAAGGTACAAGTACCGGTAGTCGGAACGTCCTGTCTAGGCTTGGCATTCGTATAAATCCAAAATAAAGGACTAGTTTGCCTACCTGGGGACTAACGATGAGAGTACGAAGGACCTATTAGGCCAAAGCATGCTATACCAAACGTCGTGTGAGCTAACCCCACTTTGAGTCATTGTGTCTACACCTGGACACCCTCCGACCATACATCTCGCAAACATATTTCATCGTTTTCATTCGGGTGATGCGAGTGTTAAACCGCCAATACCAATGTGAATCCTACCAAGCCAATAGTCATGGGGGCCCACATGACTATACAGGTGAAGGTATGGGGGACGTTTGAGGCCCAACATGAGCAAACCCAAGACATCCTATGGATGTAGTTGCATTATTGATGTTTATGTTATTATTATTTTTTTTAAGACACATGACACCTAAAAAGACTCCATAAACTCACAATCTTCTTATGTATATTCCTGTAGATGTTGGCTAGGCAACAACGTGGGGGTAGAAGATCAGGAAGGTCAAACGAACGCTTGGCCACCCAAATCGCAAAACAAATGGCTGCGGTGCTTCCTGACATCGTAGTTCAAGTCCAACAATCTCTCGCCGCAAATCCCATCAACTCTCCCCCACAAGAAGACCAGAATGTTGACAACCCTCCCTCCAAAAAGTGCTCATACAAACATTTCAAGTCTTGCGATCCCACGAAATTTGAAGGGACCGAAGGTGTCACTGCCCTCCTCCACTGGTTTGAGGAAATGGAAAACACTTTCCTCAACTGCGATTGTCCCGAGGATCGCAAGGTACGTTACGCAACCGGGAGGCTATTTGGGGTAGCTCTTACCTGGTGGAATACTGAAAAGGGCAGAGAGAGTCGAAGATGCAATGGCCTTAACGTGGGAGGAGTTAAGGGAAATCATGACGAGACGCTTCTGTCCTAGAAGCGAGATCAAAAAGTTAGAGGATGAATTTCATTCGTTGAAGCAAAAGGAGGGAGATCATACTTCCTACAACAAGAGGTTTTTAGAGTTGAACCAAATGGTCCCTAACTTGTTCACCCTAGTTTACCGCTTAGTCGAACACTATATTCGAGGCCTCCCTTTGAAAATTCAAGACTCAGTTCTCAGCACTTCGCCTGCAACACTCGAAGCTGCTATGGAACTAGCTACCGAGCTTACCGAGAATCGTATTCGCAACGGCAAATTTAAAGATGAGAAAAAGAAAGCCCCCGTTGAGGGCCAAACTTCAAACCATTCCACCTGCTCCTCAAAGTTTGCTAACAAGAGGAAACGAAACACCAGAAACTTTGCTGTCACACAAACAAATTTCCCTATCCCTGCTGCACCCATTACCCAAGTTGCCCCCTCATCTGCACCATATAAAAGGCCATACTCCGGCCCATACCCAAAGTGCAACCGTTGCCAATACCATCACTTTCCTGATCATCCCTGCCAACATTGCACCGGCTGTGGTCGCGCAGGTCACACCATTCAAACCTGTCGCGTACCTCAGCGAACGAACCGCCATCAGCCCTCAACCCAAACCCACCATCAGATAATGGGTCAAGCCCAACAACCCTTACTACTACCACCTACCCAACATGTAGCCCAATCCTACTACCAACCCAACTACCCCATGGTGCAACCTATGCGGGCTTGTTACAACTGTGGAGACCCGAATCATTTCAGAAACACCTGTCCACGCCTAGTGAATATTATCCATGCCCAAGCTCAAGCTAATCCAGTAAACCAGGCTAACCAAGCTCCTCCACCTGCAAGAGGAAGAGCTTTCAACATCAACGCTAATCAAGCTAGGGCTGACAACAATGTGGTTAACGGTACGTTTCTCATCAATTGTAGTTATGCATCCATGTTATTTGATACTGGCGCGGATAAGAGTTTTGTGTCCTTCGAATTTGAACCCATCCTCAACCAAACTCGTGATAAACTCATGGAATCCATAACGGTAGAAGTTGCTGACGGAAAACCGGTCTCACTAAACTCTATTATACGCAATTGTACTCTCACACTAAACGATCACGATTTTCTAGTTGACCTCATACCTATGAAGTTGGGAAGCTTTGACATTATAATTGGTATGGACTGGCTCAGCCATCATCATGCTGAAGTTGTATGCCGCGAAAAGTTTATACGCATTCCTCTTACAAACGGTCAGACTCTATGAATCTTTGGAGAAACCCCTTCGAAAGGGCTCAAATTAATGTCCTGTCTTCAAGCCCGAAAATATCTCCGCAAGAATTATGTCGCATTTGTAACTCATGTCGTCAAAAAGGGAACCAAGGAGAAGAAACTTGAAGACATCCCAGTAGTAAAAGATTTTCCGCAAGTTTTTCCTGACGACATTTCAGGACTTCTTCCCGTGAGAGAAGTCGAATTCCGCATTGATCTTATACCTGGAGCTACGCCAGTTGCAAAATCTCCTTATAGGTTAGCCCCATCCGAAATGCAAAAGCTAGCCAGTTAATTACAAGAGCTGACTGACAAAGGATTCATACGTCCGAGCTCATCGCCTTGGGGTGCACCTATCCTTTTTGTGAAGAAGAAAGATGGAACGTTTTGCATGTGTATCGACTACACGGAACTCAACAAGTTAACGGTCAAGAACCGCTACCCATTACCTCGCATCGATGATCTTCTTGACCAACTTCAAGGCGCCAGCTGTTTTTCGAAAATCGACCTTCGTTCTGGTTATCATCAACTCAGAGTACATGAAGAAGACGTCCCAAAGACCGCCTTCCGAACTCGTTATGGTCATTATGAATTCATGGTCATGCCATTTGGTCTAACCAACGCTCCAGCTGTCTTCATGGATCTAATGAACAGAGTCTGCAAACCCTATCTCGATCGCTTTGTTATAGTCTTCATCGACGACATCCTCATATACTCAAAGTCTAAGTCTGATCATGAACGACACCTTCGACTCATCCTTACACTCTTAGGGAATGAAAAGCTCTACGCCAAATTCTCCAAATGCGAATTCTGGTTAAAAGAGGTACAATTCCTTGGACATGTCGTCAATGACAAGGGAATACATGTCGACCCCTCAAAGATCAAAGCAGTACAAGAATGGCAAGCGCCACGTACACCAACCGATGTAAGATCATTCCTTGGTTTGGCGGGTTATTATCACCGTTTCATTGCAAATTTCTCCCGCATCGCTGTACCACTCACGGCTTTAACACATAAAGGAAAACCCTTCATATGGGGACCCAAACAAGAAGAAGCTTTCCAAACCCTTAAGCAAAAACTCTGTGACGCGCCTATTCTCACTCTTCCTGAAGGTTGTGATGACTTCGTGGTTTATTGAGACGCTTCAGGGCAAGGACTAGACTGTGTTCTAATGCAAAGAGGAAAGGTGATAGCTTATGCTTCTAGACAACTCAAAACTCATGAGAAGAACTACACCACCCAGGACCTAGAACTTGGAGCCGTTGTGTTCGCTCTTAAGATATGGAGACATTACCTCTACGGTACTAAGTGTGAAATATACACTGACCACAACAGTCTTTAACATATCTCAACCAAAAGGAGTTAAACATGAGGCAACGGAGATGGGTTGAACTTCTTAATGACTACGACTGTGAAATTCAGTATGTGGTGGCCGATGCACTCAGTCGAAAGGGTTATGCGAACTCCATTCGTCTTCTATGTTCGCAAATCATAACCGACATCAAAGATCAAATTCGAGAAGCCCAACATGTTTCAGTAACGGAAGACGACGTACGAAAGGAGCTGTCCTGTGGAGCTGAACTTAAAATTGAAACTAAATCTGACGGTATTCTGTACTATCTAGATCGCATATGGATTCCTGACCACAACAACCTTCGTGAATTCCTTATGAATGAGGCACACAAAACACGATACTCTATACACCCAGGAGCCGACAAGATGTATCAAGACCTTCGATACACCTACTGGTGGTCTGGAATGAAAAAGGATATTGCTGTTTTTGTTTCCAAGTGCCTTACATGTTCCAAGGTAAAAGCTGAACATCAAAGACCCTCAGGACTTCTAGTCCAACCTGAAATACCTGTATGGAAGTGGGAAAACATAACCATGGACTTCATTACCGGGTTACCTCGCACTTCTGGTGGGTATGACACTATATGGGTAATCATTGATCGTCTTACAAAATCAGCTCACTTCATTCCGATCCGCGAAGATTTCAATAACGAGAAGTTAGCTCGTATCTACATCAGCGAAATCGTAAGCCGTCATGGTGTACCGTTAAGCATTATTTCAGATCGTGATGGTCGTTTCACTTCACGAACATGGCAAGCCGTACAAGCCGCTTTGGGTACACGATTAGACCTCAGTACCGCTTATCATCCTCAAACTGATGGACAATCTGAACGCACCATTCAAACTCTTGAAGATATGCTTCTAGCATGTGTCATAGACTTCAAGGGAAATTGGGACGCTCATCTACCATTAGTTGAATTTTTGTACAACAACAGCTATCATTCAAGTATCGGCATGGCACCTTTCGAAGCTTTATATGGTCGTAAGTGCCGATCTCCAGTATGTTGGCACGAAATTGGGGAAGCTCAAATCACCGGTCCAGAATTGATTCAAGAAACCACAGACAAGATCCATCAAATTCGAAACAATCTTCTAGCGGCACAAAGTCGTCAAAAGAGTTATGCAGATAAACGACGAAAGCCTTGGAGTTTAACATTGGTGATCATGTACTTTTAAAAGTATCATCGTGGAAGGGAGTAGTTCGTTTTGGCCAGAAGGGTAAGCTAGCACCACGCTATGTAGGACCTTTCAAGATACTCGAAAGAGTAGGACCTGTAGCATACAAGCTTGATCTACCAGAAGAACTCAACAGAATTCACCCCACATTCCACGTATCAAACTTGAAGAAGTGCCTCGCCGATGAAAACCTCCATATTCCCCTGGAAGATATTCAGATCGATGAATCTATGCATTTCATTGAAAGACCAGTAGAGATCATGGACTTCGGAGAAAAAACGTTTAAGACGGAGTCGTATTCCAATTGTTAGGGTACGCTGGGAGTCGAAACGGGGACCTGAGTTTACTTGGGAACGTGAAGACTCAATGCGCGAAAAATACCCGCATCTTTTTCCTGTTACCACTACTACTTAAATTTCGGGACGAAATTTCTAAAAGTAGGGGATACTGTAACATTTGTCGAAAAACGGGTTTTCCAAACCCGCTTCGTTTAGTAATCGAATAATCAGTTTTAATTTTTGTTGCTCATTTAATGCTTATTTTAATTTTAAACAATACATAACTAACAAACATTTTAGATTATGGAAATTAAAATTGTTAAAAAATAAAATTAAAACAATTAGAAAAATGATAAGGGGCGGCCGGGTTTCGAACCCGGGTCAGCCGGAACCCTTAAACCTCAATCACATAACCACTCCGCCACTAGCTGACTTTGTTAAATCTAGAAAACAATTAAAACATAAGTGCAACCGTGAATCAACCTGTTTGCGCGAAACTGAAACCGATATCGGCTTCCAAACGTCCAGGGACTTTTGAGTGATCGCGGATTCTTGATTATAACCGATAAACCGACATTCTTAATCAATTCAGCCTTAAATGAACTTGAATTCATATGATGTTCAGGTTTAGAAACCGAAATCTTTTACTTTCTGAATTACTCCATCAATATCATCATCTCGCGACTCAATAACATTCACAGAACCTCTAATTTCACTTTTACTCTAATTTCTGATCGTCGGAATCGCTTTTTGAACTAGCCGGACTTTCGCCGGAAAACCGTGTCTTTCATCAAAACGGTAAATTTCTAAATTCTTTCATCTTCTATCTGTTGTTAGACTTTTAATAACTCAAACCCTCCAATCAGAATCGGTCCCAGACGACGATATCGGATAATCTGCAGTCGCCGGAAAACTTCTGGAAATTTCTAAATCGCGCTGTGAATCGGTATGAGCATCAAAACTCTCTGATAACTCTTGTTTAATCATTCAATTCCACAATTAGATAATCAAAAACTGTTAATTGGTCCGCTCAGACGGAGTTCATAAAAACAGAGCCGACGACTTTGCCGGAGTTCTGAGAAAAGTCATCATTCCGGTATGATCATTCCCAAAACCTTTCCTATCCGTTACATTTTAATCACTTGTACGCCTGTTAATTGAATTGAACAAGTTCAGTCGAAAATCAGTTGTCTGGGTTATTGTAACGAAGAAGATGAAGTTAGTCTGTATATAAATTTAATATAAATTGGATTATATCTCGGGTTAGACACACAGTCCAGCGGTGGACTGTGTGCAATTGAAACACAACGATACCGGGTTCGAGTCCGTCCTTATTCTGATTCGTCACAATATTCAGACTTTTTATAAAACCCAAATATGAAAACTTCCAGTTAGTATATAAGAGAAATAAAAACAAGTGTTTTAACCAGGTTAGACACACAGTCCAGCGGTGGACTGTGTGCAACGTTAATCAACAGGTCCCGGGTTCGAGACCTGATACGCACGCCGGTTCGATAGAATTTAAATCCTTTTTAAGAAATGAATTTTGGAATAAATTAAATAGTATATAAATATAATTAAAAACAGCAATATTTCGGGTTAGACACGTAGCTCAGTTGGTAGAACTGCGTGCACGCGTACGGGAGGTCACGAGTTCGAACCTCACTCAGTGCAAACAATATACACGACCGAACCGGTCAACAAGTCAAAGTCAATGGTCAACGGTCAAACCCAAAAAAAGTCAACATTTTTTTATATTTTTATTTATTTATTTATTTAATTTAAAAATCAATTAAAAATACTTAAAAATAATGTTTTCAAAGTTAGAAAATAACCTTAAATTCACAAAAATAAACCTAAAAACATTATTAAAATTGTTAATAAAATCCACTTATTTACCGTACCTTTTCGTTATTATTTAGATTTGTTAATCCTCGTTGATCAACCCGCTAAACTCGTGCGCATTCAACATCTTTAACCGAACGCACCCAATGTGAGTGAATCTCTACAAATTCCCCATTTTAATCACGTTTTTGGGGTGTATCATGTGTCTTATTATTTATTACATTTAAACAATTGTGCATCCATCATATCCATGATCAAATGTGTATTCAATATGTATCAACTGTTTGTGTGGTTAATGTTTAGATTAAATTTATCATTTTCAGTACATACATTATCATAGGCCGCCGCTCCCCATTACCTATGAGCGTTGAGCTGTTCCCCATTACCTATGAGCGTGAACGAGGCGTTGCCAACATACGATCGGCTCCTTTGATTGAGCCTTGATCGCACATACAATTATCATAGGCCGTCCGTTCCCCATTACCTATGAGCGTGAACGTGACGTTGCCAACATATACAGTATCATTCATGTTATATATTCATGCAAGGTGGTTTGTTATTGTATGTTATTGTTTGTTATTGTTATTGTTATTGTATGTTATTGTTTGTTATTGTTATTGTTATTGTATGTTATTTACGTTTGCTCACATATGATTATTGCACAAATTTCCATAATAAATATAACAAGGATTCAATAATAAATGTTTTCTAACATGGTTCACTCGCCAACTTATGTTGACCCAAAAACCCCCATTTTTACACATGATACAGGTGATCCAGATGCAGCAAGAAACATATAGGATGGCTTAGAAGAATAAACCGGTTTAGACTTTGGATTGTTTAGTTGGTTATTTTTCTTTGTAATTGTATGAACTTGTTTGGAATATTGAGGATGTAATTTTGAATATAATAAATATGAAACATATTAGTAAAAATCATGAGCTTTGGTGATAACCCAATTATGCCCCGACTCTTATTCCGCTGCGGGTCGGGGTATGACATGCTTGGGGTGACAAACAGGAAGCAGCATTTCAATTACTGAAGCAGAAGCTTTGTAGTGCGCCCATTTTGTCCTTGCAGAGGGGACAGATGATTTTGTGGTATATTGTGACGCTTCCATTCAGGGATTGGGATGTGTGCTCATGCAACGTGAAAAGGTCATCACGTATGCATCCCGACAGTTGAAGGTCCACGAGAAGAACTACACGACACATGACTTGGAATTGGGAGCAGTTGTGTTTGCACTTAAGATTTGGAGACACTATCTATATGGAACAAGGTGCACAATCTACACGGATCACAAGAGCCTCCAGCATATTTTTGACCAGAAGGAGTTGAACATGCGACAACGTCGCTGGGTCGAACTCCTGAACGATTATGAATGTGCCATTCGGTATCACCCGGGTAAAGCTAACGTGGTAGCTGATGCCCTCAGTCGGAAGGAGCTCTTGAAACCTCATCGGGTACGAGCACTACAGTTCACAATTCATCCGGGTTACCCGAACAGATACGCGAAGCGCAACTAGAAGCAGTTAAGGAAGAGAACATCAACGCCGAATCTGTGGGAAAGATGGAACGCGATTGGGAAGTGAAACCCAATGGTGCCCGGTATTTCATGAATCGTATATGGGTACCTCTCTACGGAAACCTTAGGAAGCTAGTTATGGACGAAGCTCACAAATCCCGATACTCTGTCCATCCTGGTTCGGATAAGATGTATCAAGACCTTAAAACCGCGTACTGGTGGCCCAACATGAAAGCGGATATAGCCACCTACGTGAGCAAGTGTTTGACTTGTGCGAAAGTCAAGGTGGAATACCAGAAGCTATCAGGGCTACTTCAACAACCTGAGATCCTAGTGTGGAAATGGGATCAGATCTCGATGGACTTTATCACTAAACTCCCGTGAACTCCGGGTGGTTGCGATACCATCTGGGTAATCGTGGATCATCTAACTAAGTCTTCACACTTCCTAGCGACCAAAGAAACAGATAAGATGGATAAGTTGACTCGCATCTACATTAAGGAAGTAGTTTCTCGACACGGGGTGCCAACTTCCATGATCTCAGACAGAGATGCTCGTTTCACGTCCAACTTTTGGAGGTCACTTCAGAAAGCGTTGGGTACACGCTTAGATATGAGCACAGCTTATCACCCTCAGACGGATGGTCAAAGTGAAAGGACCATTCAGACCTTGGAGGACATGCTTAGGGCATGCATGGTAGACTTCGGGAACAGTTGGGAATCCATCTGCCTTTGGTAGAATTCTCGTATAACAACAGTTACCATACGAGTATTCAGGCAGCACCGTTTGAAACATTATACGGTCGCAAATGTAGATCACCGGTCTGTTGGGCAGAAGTCGGTGACAGTCAACTCACAGGTCCTGAGTTGATACTTGAGGCTACTGAAAAGATTGTGCAAATCAGAAACCGCATGGCAGCGGCACGGGATCGATAGAAAAGTTACGATGATCAACGACGCAAACCGCTCGAATTAACCGCGTCCTACTGAAAGTGTCACCCGGGAAGGGTGTAATTCGTTTTGGGAAACGAGGCAAACTAAATCCAAGGTACGTAGGCCCATTTGTGATTTCGAAGCGTATCGGGCCCGTAGCTTATCAGTTAGACCTTCATGCCGAAATCTATAACATTCGTAAAAAAAACGGGTTTCCAAACCCGCTTCGTTTGTAAATCGAATATCAAGTTATAAATTTTTCGTTGCGTATTTATGTTTATTTTAATTTTAAACGATGCATAATTAATAAACAAATAAGAATTTAAAAACTATAATTGATAAAAAGTGAAAAAAAAAAAAAAAACCGGCTGCCGGGATTCGAACCCGGGTCAGCCGGGTGAGCCTCAAAGTTTTAACTCGCGCACATATAACCACTCCGCCACTTGATGTCTTTGTGAGTTCTAGGAAACAATTAAAACATAAGTTCAACTGTGAATCAACCTGTTTGCGCCAAACTGAAACTGATATCGGCTTCCAACCATCCAAGACGTTTGAGTGATCGCGGATTCTAGATTATAACCGATAAACCGACATTCTTAAACAATTCAGTCGTTAATGAACTTGAATTCATGTGATGTTCGGTTTTTATAACCGAAAACATTCACTTCTTGAATTACTTCAACAAAATCCTCATCTCGCGACTCAATTACATTCCCAGAACTTCTAATTTCACGTTTACTCTAATTTCTGATCGTCGGAATTGCTTTTTGAACTCGCTGGACTTTCGCCGGAAAACCGTGTCTTCATCAAAACGGTAAGTTTCTCAATTCTTCCATCTTCTATCAGTTGTTAAGCTTTTGCTAACTCAAACCCTTCAATCAGAATCAGTTCCAGGCGACGATATCGGATAATCAACACTCGCCGGAAAACTTCTGAAAATTTCCTAGATTGCGCTGTGAAACGGTATAATCTTTTAAACCTTCTGATAACTCTTGTTTAGTACTTCAATTCCACAACTAACTAATCAAAACTGTTAATTGGTCCGCTCAGACAAAGTTCATAAAAACAGAGCCGACGACTTCGCCGGAGTTCTGAGAAAGATCGTCATTCCGGTATGTTCATTCCCAAAACCTTTCCTATCCGTTACATTTTAATCATTCATACGCCTGTTAATCGAATTAAGCAAGAAACAGTTGATTAATCGTTATCTGTGTTCTTGAGCGAAGAAGACGAAGTCGATTATGATTATAAGATTAATTAAAATCAGTATAATAAACGGGTTAGACACACAGTCCAGCGGTGGACTGTGTGTAAACAATAAACATACGTCTCGAGTTCGATTCCTATCACGACCCTATTCTCGGAAATAAAAATGTTTTTTTAAGAGCCGAACCGGGTTAACTCACTGAAGATGTTAAGTATAATAAAAATCAGTATATTAACCAGGTTAGACACACACTCCAGCGGTGGACTGTGTGCAACACTAAACCATAGGTCCCGGGTTCGAGACCTGTTACGCACACCGGTTCGATGATTAAAATCCTTTTTAAAAATAAATGAATTTTGAATAAATTAAAACAGTATATAAATATAATTAAAAACATAAATATTTCGGGTTAGACACGTAGCTCAGTTGGTAGAGCTGCGTGCACGCGTACGGGAGGTCTCGGGTTCGAGCCTTACCCGGCGCATACTTGCACACTAGCGAACCGGTCATACAGTCAACAGTCACGGTCAACGGTCAACGGTCAATGGTCAACTCAAAAGTCAACATTTTTTTTTTATATATTTTTATTATTTATTTAATTTAAAAATCAATTAAAAATACTTAAAAATAATGTTTTTAAAGTTAGAAAATAGCCTTAAACTCACAAAAATATATCTAAAAATCTTATTAAAATTATTAATAAAATCCACTCATTTACCATACCTTTTCGTTATTATTTAGGTTAGTTAATTCTCGTCGATCAATCCTCTAAACTCGTGCGCATTCATCATCTTCAACCGAACGCACCCAATGTGAGTGAATCTCTACAAATTCCCCGTTTTAGTCACGTTTTTGGGGTGTATCATGTGTCATTATTTATTACATTTAAACTATTGTGCATCCATCATATTCATGATCAAATGTGTATTTCAATATGTATCAACTGTTTGTGTGGTTAATGTTTAGATTAAATTTATCATTTTTAGTACATACATTATCATAGGCCGCCGCTCCCCATTACATATGAGCGTTGAGCTGTTCCCCATTACATATGAGCGTGAACGAGGCGTTGCCAACATACGATCGGCTTCATTTGATTGAGCCTTGATCGCACAGACATTTATCATAGGCCGTCCGTTCCCCATTACCTATGAGCGTGAACGTGACGTTGCCAACATATACAGTATCATTCATGTTATATATCCATGCAAGTTGGTTTGTTTTTTTATGTTATTGTTTTGTTGTTGTTATTGTTATTGTATGATTATTTACGTTTGCTCACATATGATTGTTGCACAATTTTCCATAATAAATATAACAAGAGATAAATAATAAATGTTTTCTAACAAGGTTCACTCGCCAACTTATGTTGACCCAAAAACCCCCATTTTTACACATGATACAGGTGATCCAGCTGCAGCAAGAAACATATAGGATGGCTTAGAAGAATAAACCGGTTTAGACTTTGGATTGTTTAGTTGATTATCTTTCTTTGTAATTGTATGAACATGTTTGAAATATTGAGGATGTAATTTTGAATTTAATAAATATGAAACATATTAGTAAATATCATGAGCTTTGGTGATAACCCAATTATGCCCCGACTCTTATTCCGTTGCGGGTCGGGGTGTGACAGATTGGTATCAGAGCCATGACTATAGGGATATAGGATAGGTTGTTAGACCCTTAGAGCCTATACTATAGTTGATTAGAAATTTTAAAAATTTTTGTGTGTTACATGCAAAATTCATGATGTTTATATGTTTTATGTTTAATGTTACATTCAATGTTATGCAAGCATGTTCATAAGTACATATTATTATACAATGCCTATCATGAATCATATTCTCATAACATATCGTATCCATGAGAGCACACACCACATCACTTCCATGATTTTTTTTTGCAATGATTTTTGTATTTTTAAATCACATCAAAGTGAGTTCTCATGACGGGCATGTAGTAACTGGAAGGGTACAAGTACCGGTAGTCGGAACGTCCTGTCTAGGCTTGGCATTCATATAAATCCAAAATAAAGGACCAGTTTGCCTACCTGGGGACTAACGATGAGAGTACGAAGGACCTATTAGGCCAAAGCATGCTATACCAAACGTCGTGTGAGCTAACCCCACTTTGAGTTGTCATTGTGTCTACACCTGGACACCTTCCGACCATACATCTCGTAAACATATTTCATGGTTTTCATTCGGGTGATGCGAGTGTTAAACCGCCAATACCAATGTGAATCCTACTAAGCCAATAGTCATGGGGGCCCACATGACTATACAGGTGAAGGTATGGGGGACATTTGAGGCCCAACATGAGCAAACCCAAGACATCCTATGGATGTAGTTGCATTATTGATGTTTATGTTATTTTTATTTTTTTAAGACACATGACACCTAAAAAGACTCCATAAACTCACAATCTTCTTATGTATATTCCTGTAGATGTCGGCTAGGCAACAACGAGGGGGTAGGAGATCAGGAAGGTCAAACGAACGCTTGGCCACCCAAATCGCAAAACAAATGGCCGCAGTGCTTCCTGACATTGTAGTTCAAGTCCAACAAGCTCTCGCCGCAAACCCCATCAATCCTCCCCAGCAAGAAGACCAGAACATCGGCAACCCTCCTTCCAGAAAGTGCTCGTATAAACATTTCAAGTCTTGCGATCCTCCGAAATTTGAAGGGACCGAAGGTGTCACAGCTCTCCTCCACTGGTTTGAGGAAATGGAAAACACCTTCCTCAACTGCGATTGTCCCGAGGATCGCAAAGTACGATACGCAACTGGGAGGCTATTTGGGGTAGCTCTTACCTGGTGGAATACTGAAAAGGGTAAAAGAGGAATCGAAGATGCAATGGCCTTAACGTGGGAGGAGTTAAGGGAAATCATGATGAGACGCTTTTGTCCTAGAAGCGAGATCAAAAAGTTAAAGGATGAATTTCATTCGTTGAAGCAAAAGGAAGGTGATCATACTTCCTACAACAAGAGGTTTTTAGAGTTGAACGAAATGGTCCCTAACTTGTTCACCCCAGTTTACCGCTTAGTCGAACACTATATTCGAGGTCTCCCCTCAAAAATTCAAGACTTAGTTCTCAGCACTTCGCCTGCAACACTTGAAGCTGCTATGGAACTAGCTACCGAGCTTACCGAGAATCGAATTCGCAACGGTAAACTTAAAGATGAGAAAAAGAAAGCCCCCGTTGAGGGCCAAACTTCAAACCATTCCACCTCCTCCTCAAAGTTTGCTAACAAGAGGAAACGAAACACCAGAAACTTTGCTGTCACACAAACAAATTTCCCCATCCCTGCTGCACCCATTACCCAAGTTGCCCCCTCACCTGCACCATATAAAAGGCCATACTCCGGCCCATACCCAAAATGCAACCGTTGCCAATACCATCACTTTCCTGATCATCCCTGCCAACATTGTACCGGATGTGGTCGCGCAGGTCACACCATTCAAACCTGTCGCATACCTCAGCGAACGAACCGCCACCAGCCCTCAACCCAAACCCACCATCAGATAGTGGGTCAAGCCCAACAACCTCTACTACTACCACCTACCCAACATGTAGCCCAATCCTACTACCAACCCAACTATCCCATGGTGCAACCTATGCGGGCTTGTTACAATTGTGGAGACCCAAACCACTTTAGAAACACTTGTCCACGCTTGGTGAACATTATACATGCTCAAGCTCAAGCAAATCTGGTGAATCAAGCTAACCAAGCTCCTCTACCTGCTAGAGGAAGAGCTTTCAACATCAACGCCAATCAAGCTAGGGCCGACAACAATGTGGTTAACGGTACGTTCCTCATCAATGGTAGTTATGCATCCATGTTATTTGATACGGGCGCGGATAAAAGTTTTGTGTCCTTAGAATTTGAACCCATCCTCAACCAAACTCGTGATAAACTCATGGAATCCATAACGGTAGAAGTTGCTGATGAAAAACCGGTCTCATTAAACTCTATTATACGCAATTGTACTCTCACCCTAAACGATCACGATTTTCCAGTTGACCTCATTCCTATGAAGTTGGGAAGATTTGACATTATAATTGGTATGGACTGGCTCAGCCAACATCATGCTGAAGTTGTATGCCGTGAAAAGTTTATACGCATTCCTCTTACAAACGGTCAGACTCTACGAATCTTTGGAGAAACCCCATCGAAAGGGCTCAAATTAATGTCCTGTCTTCAAGCCCAAAAATATCTCCGTAAGAATTATGTCGCATTTCTAACTCATGTCGTCAAAAAGGGAACCAAGGAGAAGAAACTTGAAGATATCCCAGTAGTAAAAGATTTTTCGCAAGTTTTTCCTGACGACATTTCAGGACTTCCTCCCGTGAGAGAAGTCGAATTCCGCATTGATCTTATACCTGGAGCTACACCAGTTGCAAAATCTCCTTATAGGTTAGCCCCATCCGAAATGCAAGAGCTAGCCAGTCAATTGCAAGAGTTGACTGACAAAGGATTTATACGTCCTAGCTCCTCGCCTTGGGGTGCACCTGTCCTTTTTGTGAAGAAGAAAGATGGAACGTTTCGTATGTGCATCGACTACAGAGAACTCAACAAGTTAACGGTCAAGAACCGCTACCCATTACCTCGCATTGATGATCTTCTTGACCAACTTCAAGGCGCCAGCTGTTTTTCAAAAATCGACCTTCGTTCTGGTTATCATCAACTCAGAGTACATGAAGAAGACGTCCCAAAGACCGCCTTCCGAACTCGTTATGGTCATTATGAATTCATGGTCATGCCATTTGGTTTAACCAACGCTCCAACTGTCTTCATGGATCTAATGAACAGAGTCTGCAAACCCTATCTCGATCGTTTTGTTATAGTCTTCATCGACGACATTCTCATCTACTCAAAGTCTAAGTCTGATCATGAACGACACCTTCGACTCATCCTTACACTCTTAGAGAATGAAAAGCTCTACGCCAAATTCTCCAAATGCGAATTCTGGTTAAAAGAGGTGCAATTCCTTGGACATGTCGTCAATTACAAGGGAATACATGTCGACCCCTCAAAGATCAAAGCAGTGCAAGAATGGCAAGCGCCACGTACACCTACCGAAGTAAGATCATTTCTTGGTTTGGCTGGTTATTATCGCCGTTTCATTTCGAAATTCTCTCGTATTGCTGTACCACTCACGGCTTTAACTCATAAAGGAAAACCCTTCATATGGGGACCCAAACAAGAAGAAGCCTTCCAAACCCTTAAAACAAAAACTCTGTGACGCACCTATTCTCACTCTTCCTGAAGGTTGTGATAACTTCGTGGTTTATTGCGACGCGTCAGGGCAAGGACTAGGCTGTGTTCTAATGCAAAGAGGAAAGGTGATATCTTATGCTTCTAGACAACTCAAAACTCATGAGAAGAACTACACTACCCACGACCTAGAACTTGGAGCCGTTGTGTTCGCTCTTAAGATATGGAGACATTATCTCTACGGTACTAAGTGTGAAATATACACTGACCACAAGAGGCTTCAACATATCTTCAACCAAAAGGAGTTAAACATGAGGCAACGAAGATGGGTCGAACTTCTTAATGACTACGACTATGAAATTCGGTATCATCCTGGCAAGGCAAATGTGGTGGCCGATGCACTCAGTCGAAAGGATTATGAGAACTCCATTCGTCTTCTATGTTCGCAAATCATAACCGACACCAAGGATCAAATTCGAGAAGCCCAACGTGTTTCAGTAACGGAAGACGACGTACGAAAGGAGCTGTCCTGTGGAGCTGAACTTAAAATTGAAACTAAATCCGACGGTATTCTGTACTATCTAGATCGCATATGGATTCCTGACCACAACAACCTTCGTGATTTCCTTATGAATGAGGCACACAAAACACGATACTCTATACACCCAGGAGCCGATAAGATGTCTCAAGACCTTCGGTACACCTACTGGTGGCCTGGAATGAAAAAGGATATTGCTGTTTTTGTTTCCAAGTGCCTTACATGTTCCAAGGTAAAAGCTGAACATCAAAGACCCTCAGGACTTCTGGTCCAACCTAAAATACCTGTATGGAAGTGGGAAAACATAACCATGGACTTCATTACCGGGTTACCTCGCACTTCTGGTGGGTATGACACTATAAGGGTAATCATTGATCGTCTTACAAAATCAGCTCACTTTATTCCGATCCGAGAAGATTTCAAGAACGAGAAGTTAGCTCGTATTTACATCAGCGAAATCGTAAGTCGTCATGGTGTACCGTTAAGCATTATTTCAGATCGTGATGGTCGTTTCACTTCACGAACATGGCAAGCCGTACAAGCCGCTTTGGGTACACGATTAGACCTCAGTACCGCTTATCATCCTCAAACTGATGGACAATCTGAACGCACCATCCAAACTCTTGAAGATATGCTTCGAGCATGTGTCATAGACTTCAAGGGAAATTGGGACGCTCATCTACCATTAGTTGAATTTTCGTACAACAACAGCTATCATTCAAGTATCGGCATGGCACCTTTCGAAGTTTTATATGGTCGTAAGTGCCGATCTCCAGTATGTTGGCACGAAATTGGGGAAGCTCAAATCACCAGTCCAGACTTGATTCAAGAAACCACAGACAAGATCCATCAAATTCGAAACAATCTTCTAGCGGCTCAAAGTCGTCAAAAGAGTTATGCAGATAAACGATGAAAGCCTTTGGAGTTTAGCATTGGTGATCATGTACTTTTAAAAGTATCACCGTGGAAGGGAGTAGTTCGTTTTGGCCAGAAGGGCAAGCTAGCACCACGCTACGTAGGACCTTTCAAGATACTCGAAAGAGTAGGACCTGTAGCATACAAGCTTGATCTACCAGAAGAACTCAACAGAATTCACCCCACATTCCACGTATCAAACTTGAAGAAGTGCCTCGCCGATGAAAACCTCCATATTCCCCTGGAAGATATTCAGATCGATGAATCTATGCATTTCATTGAAAGACCAGTAGAGATCATGGACTTCGGAGAAAAACGTTTAAGACGGAGTCGTATTCCAATTGTTAGGGACCGCTAGGAGTCGAAACGGGGACCTGAGTTTACTTGGGAACGTGAAGACTCAATGTGCGAGAAATACCCACATCTTTTTCCTGTTACCACTACTACTTAAATTTCGGGACGAAATTTCTAAAAGTAGGGGATACTGTAACATTCGTAAAAAAAGGGGTTTCCAAACCCGCTTCGTTTGTAAATCGAATATCAAGTTATAAATTTTTCGTTGCGTATTTATGTTTATTTTAATTTAAACGATGCATAATTAATAAACAAATAAGAATTTAAAAACTATAATTGATAAAAAGTGAAAATAAAATAAATAAAAAAGAAAACCGGCTGCCGGGATTCGAACCCGGGTGAGCCTCAAAGTTTTAACTCGCGCACATATAACCACTCCGCCACTTGATGTCTTTGTGAGTTCTAGGAAACAATTAAAACATAAGTTCAACTGTGAATCAACCTGTTTGCGCCAAACTGAAACCGATATCGGCTTCCAACCGTCCAAGACGTTTGAGTGATCACGGATTCTAGATTATAATCGATAAACCGACATTCTTAATCAATTCAGTCGTTAATGAACTTGAATTCATGTGATGTTTGGTTTTTATAACCGAAAACATTCACTTCTTGAATTACTTCAACAAAATCCTCATCTCGCGACTCAATTACATTCCCAGAACTTCTAATTTCACGTTTACTCTAATTTCTGATCGTCGGAATTGCTTTTTGAACTCGCTGGACTTTCGCCGGAAAACCGTGTCTTCATCAAAACGGTAAGTTTCTCAATTCTTCCATCTTCTATCAGTTGTTAAGCTTTTGCTAACTCAAACCCTTCAATCAGAATCAGTTCCAGGCGACGATATCGGATAATCAACACTCGCCGGAAAACTTCTGAAAATTTCCTAGATTGCGCTGTGAAACGGTATAATCTTTTAAACCTTCTGATAACTCTTGTTTAGTACTTCAATTCCACAACTAACTAATCAAAACTGTTAATTGGTCCGCTCAGACGAAGTTCATAAAAACAGAGCCGACGACTTCGCCGGAGTTCTGAGAAAGATCGTCATTCCGGTATGTTCATTCCCAAAACCTTTCCTATCAGTTACATTTTAATCATTCATACGCCTGTTAATCGAATTAAGCAAGAAACCGTTGATTAATCGTTATCTGTGTTCTTGAGCGAAGAAGACGAAGTCGATTATGATTATAAGATTAATTAAAATCAGTATAATAAACGGGTTTGACACACAGTCCAGCGGTGGACTGTGTGCAAACAATAAACATACATCTCGAGTTCGATTCTTATCACGACCCTATTCTCGGAAATAAAAAGGTTTTTTTTAAGAGCCGAACCGGGTTAACTCACTGAAGATGTTAAGTATAATAAAAATCAGTATATTAACCAGGTTAGACACACAGTCCAGCGGTGGACTGTGTGCAACACTAAACCACAGGTCCCGGGTTCGAGACCTGTTACGCACGCCGGTTCGATGATTAAAATCCTTTTTAAAAATAAATGAATTTTGAATAAATTAAAACAGTATATAAATATAATTAAAAACAGAAATATTTCGGGTTAGACACGTAGCTCAGTTGGTAGAGCTGCGTGCACGCGTACGGGAGGTCTCGGGTTCGAGCCTTACCCGGCGCATACTTGCACACTAGCGAACCGGTCAAACAGTCAACAGTCACGGTCAACGGTCCACGGTTAATGGTCAACTCAAAAGTCAACATTTTTTTTATATATTTTTATTATTTATTTAATTTAAAAATCAATTAAAAATACTTAAAAATAATGTTTTTAAAGTTAGAAAATAGCCTTAAACTCACAAAAATATATCTAAAAATCCTATTAAAATTATTAATAAAATCCACTCATTTACCATGCCTTTTCGTTATTATTTAGGTTAGTTAATTCTCGTCGATCAATCCTCTAAACTCGTGCGCATTCATCATCTTCAACCGAACGCACCCAATGTGAGTGAATCTCTACAAATTCCCTGTTTTAATCACGTTTTTGGGGTGTATCATGTGTCTTATTATTTATTACATTTAAACTATTGTGCATCCATCATATTCATGATCAAATGTGTATTTCAATATGTATCAACTGTTTGTGTGGTTAATGTTTAGATTAAATTTATCATTTTCAGTACATACGTTATCATAGGCCGCCGCTTCCCATTACATATGAGCGTTGAGCTGTTCCCCATTACATATGAGCGTGAACGAGGCGTTGCCAACATACGATCGGCTCCGTTTGATTGAGCCTTGATCGCACAGACATTTATCATAGGCCGTCCGTTCCCCATTACCTATGAGCGTGAACAGGACGTTGCCAACATATACAGTATCATTCATGTTATATATCCATGCAAGTTGGTTTGTTTTGTATGTTATTGTTTTGTTGTTGTTGTTATTGTTATTGTATGATTATTTACGTTTGCTCACATATGATTGTTGCAAAATTTTCCATAATAAATATAACAAAAGATAAATAATAAATGTTTTCTAACAAGGTTCACTCGCCAACTTATGTTGACCCAAAAACCCCCATTTTTACACATGATACAGGTGATCCAGCTGCAGCAAGAAACATATAGGACTGCTTAGAAGAATAAACTGGTTTAGACTTTGGATTGTTTAGTTGATTATCTTTCTTTGTAATTGTATGAACATGTTTGAAATATTGAGGATGTAATTTTGAATTTAATAAATATGAAACATATTAGTAAATATCATGGTGATAACCCAATTATGCCCCGACTCTTATTCCGCTGCGGGTCGGGGTGTGACAAACTCAGTGGAGTTCACAACATTTTTCACGTGTCCAATCTGAAGAAGTGCCTATCAGATGAAACCCTAGTCATTCCATTGGATGAGATTCAAGTGGATGATCATTTTGTGGAACAACCTATCGAGATCATGGACCGTAAGATTAAGACTCGAAGGCACAACAAGATACCGATCTTCAATGTTCGTTGGAACTCTAAGCGTGGACCGGAGTTCACGTGGGAAAGAAAGGACCAAATGAAAAGCAAATATCCACACCTTTTTGCAGCTGAGCAGCAATCTGACATTACTGCCAACTGAATTTCGGGACGAAATTCTTTCAACATGGGGATGATATGACAGCCTGGGATTTACTTGTACCATTCTAACAAACTGAACTTTTGTGCGTTGCATTCTAAACCGCGTTTACTCAATTTTCGGGACGAAAATCTTTCAACATGGGGATAATGTGACATCCCGGCTTTTCAGGTATCTTAAACGCACTACTTTATGGTTATTCACTCCTACGCTGATTTAATTCGGAGAATTAAATTACATGCTCGCAATAACTACGCTAACTTTGTGAATCTATAGGGTGAATTACGTGCTATGTGTTATTAGACGGGTTGTATCTGAATTACGTGCTATGTGTTATTAATCGTTTGTGAATCTATTGCGTCTCACTCCAAATACGTGATTTAATATTTTATAAACTCCGTGTCGCGAATAATATTTTCGTAACTTCTATTTATAAACCGAACCAAGCCTGTGAAATGTTTCGACTTCGCGACCAAGCAAACCCAACCCGCCACCCACACCCCCTTGCGACCCACACCTTGCGGCCCAAGGAAATAACCAAACTTGCGGCCCAAGGAACTAACCCAAACCGCCCCCTTATGCGGCCCCCTCTTATACCACCTATACATGCATGTTGTGGGAAACTTTCAAAAAAAGAAAAAGAAAAACCCTAACACCTAATGAAATCGACGGCAGCCCCCCCCTCTCTTGGTCGCTCAAGTCTACACTCTCGGATTGATTCCAAGCTTGTCCCGGTTCGCTAATCATCATCGTTTCAAGGTTAGGGTTTAATTGTATTGCGATTCACACTAGATTTTGTGTAATCTTGATCATGATTATGTGCTTGTATGATTATTATTGTGAAAAAGTGTTGCGATGTATGAGTAGTTCGGATGAATATACGAATCTTTGCGGTTGTGATGATATGTTGAATGTTAAAATCGTAGGCTGCGTTTTATCGATAAAGATCATGATATATATTTAGGGTTTGCATGAATATTGATACATATGATGATATTTGACAAGTTAACCTGCTGTTAATCAATACAACTAAGCGTCATGGCCGTTTAAACATGTTCTAATGCGATAAAGTCGAAAACAGTAAGCTGATTGACATTTACACCCAACTTCAGTTGGCTGTAACCTGATAATTATTTATTGAAAAGTGGATTTTCGAAGCCCAAAACATGTATTTTTGAAAAACACTTCAAATGGCGCTGGATTCATATTTTTCTGAGGTCGTTTGCTATTTTTAAATGGTCATTTAGTGCTGCAGCTGAAGCTGCATAAATTCTGCAGAATTTGCAGGTTGTTTACCGAGTCGGATCTCATAGTCTGTATGGGGTTAGGTCACGAAATTTGTACAGTAACTGGAGACGGGAATTTCCGAAAATCTCCCACTAGAATTTTGTTAATTGGCTGAATGATGATTTTTAAATAATTTTTCCGTGGACTGCAGTCAGAAAGCGATGAATCTGACTGCAGCCTAGTATATAAATGTTTATAAATAATTGGCAAAGATTTAGGATTTGAAAATTTTACACAAAATTCTACAGTCTAATTGACACCTCCTGTAAAAAAATTGGAACTTTTAGAACGTTGGAACTATTTTATACAAATCCTCGAAAACAGCCCAGTTATGAGCGTACAAGCTGAAACATGATAACTTGCGTTTGTGTGTACCTAGGTGTTGTATGAGTTAATCTGTGTTGATGACAAGTTGGTTTGATCATTATTTTGTATGGTGATACTTTGCATGCATGATTATGGTTTCGAATTGGTTATTACGTATGCCGTACTGTGTGTTAGTTATGCGTAGGGTTTTGTGTCAGTGTGTTCACACACTAACTTTAAATCGGTTGACATGTTAGGACGCGATTAGCGGTTCCATCATTTGCTTCTTTTGTGTTTATTCTAACCGAGCAATTTAAGGTGAGTTCACGGCCCCTATTTTATCCGGTTTTGAACAACAGGGGGAGAAACATGTATACGCTCTACAACTCAATCTTTTTACGTTATGCGAAATTAACGCCGTTAACTATTCGGTAACTAAGTTAATGTTAATGTATGTTATGGTATCTAAGTAGCTTTATCACGAAAGTCCTCAACCAACTCTCGGATCGTTAGTATTGGGTTAGATAACGGGGAAATTATAGTACTGGGCCCGACAAGCCCCACCCGAGCTAGTCGCGCTAGCCGACCGGGAATGGTCAACGGGTGATTAATTTGGCCTAACTTTCGCCATGGTCAGTGATAGACCTGGCAACACAGAGGCAACAACAGTCAACTTCGATCGCGAACTCTTATGTGACGTAACTTTAGGCTCGCTACCTACATGTTAACATTGAACTTATTTACGAACCAACATTATTATTCCAGGTTAGGAATAATGGAACTATGTCGTTATCCCGGGTTAGGGATAACGGAGAAAAACAATCTTTTAAACCGAACTTGTGAACTTATAAAAACATGTGAACTCACTCTTCTTTAATGTTGACACTTGTTTCTTTGCATGTTTCTCAGGATGTTAGGAGCGCTAGGTGCACTCACTTGCATTGGATCAAGACATTTTTATCGAGTCTTATTTACGAATAATGTTTGGGATTTTGGTTTTGGCGTTTATGTTGGCGCCCGTTACTTAAGTTTAATGCTTCCGCTAAACTTTGAAACCTTGATATTTTGAAAATGACTATGCATGTTTACAACAAATGTTTTTGGAAAACGTTTAAATAAATCATATAGAGTCGTTCGATATTGCTAGTGTCTGAGATTCTGGTTTGATCACATGCCTCGCGGTAATACTCCGCAAGTGGAAATTGAGGGTGTGACACCCGCTATATGGGAATTTGTATACGATTATATCCCGGGGAATCACATCGATGTTATCAAAGTTAATAAATAGTGTATCACAGCTGGAGCTAAGCTCCCGAAACTTAACAGAAATTGGAATTATTATTGTAGAAATTTTATATCTTTACGACGTAATCCGAATACTAGTGAGTAGTTCGGGCACACCATTGATGTAAGTGTACAGATCCGTTTGTACTCGTGTACATGCTCGCCTTATGGCAACCTTAGGCTCTCGAGAGCCTTTCTCTTTCTCATTCTCTACCATAGAGTAGGGACTCTCGTGGTCGGTTTAGTAGTAACCAAATATAACCACGCACACAACAACAAGGGAAGACTGTCACTCAACTCGGTAAAACCAAATTTATTTTCTTTATACAAACATGCAGAGCATGGTGCTCACTATTGCGGTGTTCGTAACAAACCCTGAGAAGATATCCATACCCCTCCTGTATAAGCGGGTGCTCAGGAACTATTAAACGAAATCATAAATGAAACTTATGGTGTATGAATGGTGAAGATAATGAATGCGAAGAAAACGTAATATTTGCAGTCAGCTATAAGCTGAATACGTGACTCCTGTTTTACTGTGAGCCCAACCACACTCTCACTTTCAGATTGGAAGTGATGACAAACGTTACTTTTAACAATACGTAGGAATTGTGGATGGACAAATTGCACAGCTACTATGTAGCCCAATTATCATCCCCGTACGATGGTAATACTACACGAAAAGAGAAAACATACTTGCCGGTCAGATGACTGATTGATCTTTCCAATGAATTACTAAACGAAATTTCAAGGACGAAATTCTTTTAACCGGGGGAGACTGTGACAACTGGGAAAAATCTCGGTAAACGTGGATCGGTATAAGTCTATGCTAACCGGACGTGATATGTATATCATGATATTTTTGGTGATTATGTGTGATGATACGAATTCTGGAACATGTTACACCGACTATAACAGGAGTATATGCAAGGTAATTACCAAAAACATTACGTTGACGCTATGCGTCACATACATGGCAAGACAAAGTCGTGAAGGGATTGACGACTCTGGGAATATGTATTAGTAAACACGCATGACTTGTGTGCTATGCTAAGCGATATCTGTTATGTCTCGGAGGAATCCCAGAGCACGTCATGGTTAACATGACACTATTAAGGGCCAACGGTGTGAGGTTGGTGTCCTTAGCTTGTAACAACGTGTTAAACGGGAGCTTTCCGTTTAACAGTGCACTAAACATTTGACAATGTTGGTTAAGCCTTTGGTAAGGCTATTCAGGATTCTGAATTCATGAAATATCTTAGTTATGCGCCTTAGACCATGACTTAAGACTGGAAGCTAATCGAAGCTCGAGCACGCAAAACGAAGCAGCTTCCCGGTTAGGGAAACGCCTTCGTTTTGAATATAGCAAAAGGCAACCAAACATGCAAGGAACGGTCAATCAAGCTTAAAAACACTTAAACTACCCTAATACAATGCTTTTATGATTAAAACGTAACTAGGTTCGGATTTCAAGACGGTTATGCAACATTTTTAAAACCGAGTCTTTTGACACTAAAAATACGAAAAATGGAGTCCGTTTTGCAAATCGGGGACGCGTGTGGGACCCAAAAACGAACCTAAACGCAAAACCAAAGATATACATCATCTTTTAACACATAAAACGAAGCACGACAAAGCGCAAGTGGGGTAGGGGCACCCCACACCCAAACCGCCACACCCCCTTTTTATAATATTTTTTTTCATTTTTCTTTAATTTTCTATACAAATTTTGCACTCCTTCTTCTTCATATCAGCTGATCACCTTCATAAGACCATTAAATTCAAGGTATACTCCATGTTTCATGTGGTTTTGATAAGGTTTTCTTGATTAAACATGATCTAGTATACAAAAACCCTTTTTAATCCATGATTTTGGAGGTGTTAAACAAGTTTCTTGGCTGAATAAGAATACCTTGTGAATTCCCAGGTGTTCTATGGTAGCCAAGACTACAAAAATTCTGGTTTTGATACCCTAATCACCACATAGTTGACCAAAATCGCATAACCAATCGATTAAACGAAAAACAATGAAACAAAGCTTGATTGACATGGGTTATGGCATGTTTGGATTGTGCTTGGTATATAGGTACTTTATATGGCTCACACACACTTCTGGACTCAAGAAAAATGCTTGGAATCGAAGGAATCGCTAGGTATATCGCCTGAAACTCGAATCTAGCGTAGGCAGAATATTGTTTGGTCTATAACTTGGTCCGTGATGATTGGATTGAGCTGAAATTTGGTGTGGTGATGTAGGATATTGACAGGAATATCCACGTAAACATTTAGAATTTTTGGAATTTTCTATGATATTTGGCGAATTTTAACTGTTTTACGAAAGAAATTCGGAAAAATACCAAACGGAATCAATAAGTCACCAAACATTACAGAAAAACTAAGGGACATACAGAGAAGGTTCTGGGAAGTTTGAGAGTCCATTGACTGAATTTTAATTGGATTAAAAATCAGCGTTTTTGGGAGTTTTCGGTAGCCGGAAACACACTGAAACAAAATCGGAAAAATCCCAAATTTTGGAGGGAGTTTCTGGACATATAAGGAGTCTACTGGAATATTTTGAGAACTTTTAGACATCAGATGATAAGCGATGTAAATTAGTCGGTTAAATACTGTTTTACATATAAATTATTTAAGTTATAAAAATAACTTTATAAATTCCCAAAATATTTTTCTTGAATCTATATATTATTACTGATTACTACAAAAATTTCTAGAATTTTATAACAAATGAAGAATAAATGAGATTTTTCGGCTTTTAAAACGCTTCTTTTAATTAATTTCGCCAGTTTACCGGACAACGAACCTGTCGGAACTGGGTACAAACCAAACCCTATTGTGACTATATGTGGAACAACGGGGATATTCTGGGAAGTTCCAGGGTAAGCTGGACACTCTGGGTGTGTTCCACCACCGTTCGGGAGAATCCTCGACGGTGAAAACGGAAACCCAATTTTGGGCAAACTAGACTCCCCAAACCCCCAAACTCCCTTAATGAAAAGTTAATCTTTCTTAAATCACAACACGTTGGCACTATTGGTAGTCCCGTACCATTATCCGAACGTGTCAAACAACCGACCTTGGCTGGCAGCCGAACCGGTGCTCGGGAGCCAAATGTGAAACTAATCATACCCTAACATCCATCACCACACTGGGATACTATATGCACAATATGGCCTGAAATACCCACTCGGGCCCAAGTATAGGCGTTACCGACTTAGCGAATGATATTGGTAATTACTTGCATGATTACTGTTAGAGCCGAACCAGCTTGCATATACTCCTAATGCTACCTGTGATACTGCTATCCTGTGAGTTTCACTCCCCCACTTTTAAACTGTTTTACTGTTTTCTGGGGTGATTTGCATGTTACAAACTGTGTTATCTAACACACGAACCACATCCCCACTACAAGTGATTAACGTAAGCCGTGGACAGTGGATAGTACTATTGGTCTTACCAACCCAGTGCCATGTCTGGCAGTGTGTCGGCAACTAGGCTACTGCACTCGTCCTAACCTGGTTATGTTGTTAGGCATAACTACACTGGGGCGTTGAACTGCACGTGACGCAGTTGGTGGGCCGGGAGTATCTGTGTGACACGGTCTGGTGGCCGGAAGTGTCTGGGATGACATGGCCCGAGGCAAAACAGTAGAGGTTTCACTTGTGCTTTCGTGTAATTCCATCTGTGACCTATGACCAGTGCAATTAAACTTATTCACGCGTTTTGTTACGCCAATAACCAAAACCAGTGGAACTCACCAGCAGCGTTTAGCTGACCCTTTTTTAAAACTAACATGCATTTCAGGTAACTTGAGACTGGTGTGATCTGTGTATGTGGTTCGAGACGTGTTTATAGGTGAATCCTGATATAGACGCATGCCGCTTAGAAGACTTATGTGGTTCATAGGAACACGCAGTTGTAACATACATGTAGTATGTAATCAACATTTTGGTAATTAATAAAATCTAGTGTCTTCATAAACAATACGCTTGTACTAGAGGTGTCTGTTGCATCCCGTGTTTTACTTCCGCTGCAAATTGGGGTGTGACAGTATATATATATATATATATATTATATATATATATATATATATATATATATATATATATATATATATATATATATATATATATATATATATATATATATGGATCGGTTGAAATGAAAACCATCCCCAGTTACGAGAACCGTGAGAACCACTCTCCACCAATCAGATTGTGTCACCTATACACTATTATTTTAAATCTTAAAGGTTATTTTGATAATTTACTTAAAATGTTATGTCTTCTCTCTCTCTCTTTAAAGTTTTATCAGACTTTTCTATCCATCAAAATGTCATATCTACTCTCTCTTTTAAAATCTAAAAAAAATTGTTTTTTTTTGTAAAAAAAATCTATTATACATAATATTAATATGCTATGTCGGTGCTTCTTTCTGATTGGTCAATTTTAATTTTTTTCCAGAGCAAAATTTTGTTAAGTTGTAACTTTTAATTAGTTATTATTATGTATTGCGCAGTAAAAAATGTAGGTTAGTTTGATATGGTTGGTTTTGGTGCGAAGAAAACTAGATAAATGCATTTTTTCTTTTACTTTTTATTTTTATACCCCACACTATATATGTGATACAAGTTTTTAATGATTTTACTAAATTGTTTTTTTAATACGTTTGTTAGCTTTCTTAAAAAAAACGAATACATAGTTTGCTTAATTTTTCGGTATTGTAAACATACGAGAGTCGGGTCGATACCGTGATGAACCGAATCAAATTCCCACCACGGAGCGTGGGTAATCCCACTAGTTTTTTGTAAAAAAGTTTAAAACCGTAAAAAATGGCGTAAAAAATGTTTTAAAACCGAGTCGTAAAAAAGTTTTTCTACCGGCGCGCAAAAAAAGTTTAAACCCGCGCGTAAAAAAAGATTTAAACCGGCGCGTAAAAAAACTTTGATACCGGCGCGGAAAAAAGTTTAAAAACACGCGTACAAAAGTTTAAAACAAGGCGTAAAAAAGTTCAAAATCGGTGCGCAAAAAAAGTTTAAAACCGTCGCGTAACAAGAGTTTTAAATCGGAGCGCAAAATGAGTGTAAAATCGGCGCGTATAAAAATTTAAAACCGTGCGTAAAAAAGTTTAAAACCACGCATAAAAAAAGTTTAAAAACACGCGTAAACATAGTTTAAAACCGGTGCGTAAAAAACTTTATAATCCGGCACGTAAAAAAATTTCTAAACCGGCGCGTAAAAAAGTTTAAACCGCGCGTATAAAAAGTTCTAATCCGCGCGCAAAAAAAGTTTTTAAACCTGCGCGTTAAAAAAGTTTAAAACCGCGCGTAAAAGGTTTAAAATCGGCGTGTAAAAAGTTTAAAAAGAGGCACGAAAAAAGTAAAAAATTGTGCGTAAAAAAGATAAAAACCACGCGTAACAAATTAACTGAGAATTAAAATTCATGTTTAAAACAAAAAAAAAATATATGAGAATTCAAAGAAGATCATTAATGCATGTTTAAATATTTTAAAAACCAATCTTATTAATTAAAACAAAATCAATAATCATATCAATCATTAAAGCTATAGTAAAAAGACTAATATGTCCCTTTGTCACTAAAAAATAAAATGTCATTAACAAGAACCCAATCATTACATTGATTTATTGTCTTTTAATCTCATCCATCAAAACCAACTTGACCAATAACTAATATTGGTTTCTACGGTTCTCACAACTCAAGGTGGTTCTCATTTTACCCATCCCCTATATATATATATATATAAATGGGATTCGGAGAAAATGATTTGAAGTCTGTAAACGGTGAGAACGGATCCTGGTGAATGATATACGGGGGCACGATTGTCACTGTCCATCCCCGCTCAAATAGATGGCGTTTTAACTCAGTTCAACCTTGAATCAATATTCCGCGTTTTCATTATTTAGAACTTATAGTTTTTGTAGTTTGGCGTTCGTGGAATCTTGCCGTTTTACAAGCATCATTTTTAGAGAGATAATGTATTAGTTTTAAGCGGAAAATTAGATAATAAACTAAAGAAAAAAATAATAGAAGCGATAAGAATAAATTAAAAATCCGAATCCAATATCTCTCCCAAATCTTCACTGTCATCAGTCTCTTTCTTCTTTTGAAACTACAAGAACTGTCACAAATATATGGCGTTTTGGTTTTGGCGTGATTTTATTGATGTTCGTTTTTGAAGTGGCTTTTTGTGGATGTTGTAGTCATCGATCGACGCCGTGTGGGTGGATGCTAGTTGCTCATAATCTTCTTTATCATCATGGAGTCAAAATACCATTTACACTAATATCGGTCTCTTTCTTCTCATCTAAACATTCCTCAAGAATAAAGCACACAAAATGACATATCACTGTCAACAGTATCTTTTTTTTGAAGATTTGTCCATCTCATTCAGTAAAAGCTTATTGAGTTATCCCCCTCAACTAAGAATCCATTCATCAAAACTTCATGGAAAACAATACTGAATATCCAAGACAAGTTGTTTGCCATCTTTGATTTTTTGAACTATTTTGGCGTGTTTAGAGTGAGTGGTATTTAGGAAACATGGCGTTTGTTTTTTGGTGTGATCAACGGAAGGTGCTGAGACGTTTCTCTTTATAGGATGTCTTTGGCACGTAGTTTGGGCGGGATATTATTGTAATAAATGCAATTAATAAAGTATATGTCGTTTCAGTTACTGTTTGTATTTACTGTTTTGTTCAGTTTTATCAGTTAAGTCTGTAACACGCCCCATCTTTTGTAGGTCCTGATCAGGCGGTTCTAGACGGACGTTTGTGCATTTAATTACTATTTCAGTAGAATGTTATTAAGAAATGAGTAGAAACAGAATCAACCTTCGTTCTTTCATACCGAAAGAGCATAAATCTTGTCAAGCTTTTCGCCAGCGTCTCCCCGTCCGGGAGCGCAAAAACTTACCTTCTCATGAACACACGACACTATTTATAGACAAGTTCTACCTTCGTGTGAAGAGAGATATTTACCTTCGTGCGAAGATAGCATACCTTCGTGCGAAGGTAAATTTACAATCCCGTTATCATTCGCATTCGGGTCGCGTGTTCGTATCTAATCTATACAATGTTCAACACACGCTCTATCTAGCCTATTCGAATAGTGACGAACACAAAAGTGCATCATCTTTCAAGTTTAGCGTTTTATATTTAATGGCGTTTTTGATAGGCAAAGATGATAAAATACACTAACTAAAACACAGAAAAAACTACCTAGGAAAAATATCTTTTATTATTTGGCGTTTTGTATTTCGTTGGTGTTTTATATTTTTAATGGCATTTTTACGTAAGAAACTGTGTTCTGGCACCAAAAACAATAGTAGGATGCAGATGAGGGTCCGTTGTACGGATCTTTCTGGTCCTAATTTGGCAACCCTAAGGTAAACGTGCGGAATCCGTTTGCATAGGCGACCTTGTAGACAAGTTATTCACTGATTAATCACTGTTTCATTAATATGTAAACGTTCCAGATCCTGAAAACACTTGGACAGAGCTTTGCCTCTATCGTGACAAAATCTCTGAATCTTACAAATGAAATCCCAAGGCACCTATTTATAGGTTTAGAAGTTCGCTGGTGAGAGGCTAAGTTCGGGCGAACTTGACCTAGTCAAGTTCGGCCGAACTTGACTTCACACACACCATTACCAACGAACTTGCCCTCTATCTCACTTAAATACGCCTAGTTTCTAACAGATTAAGCCCTAATCGCTCAGACTTGATATATAATGACGTAGGCAACAGACATATGCATCAACACACTCCCCCTTGAATGTTGCCGTAGTCATCATTCTTCAGTTAAATTCTTGAGTCTTTAATTTTTCTTGATCTTTATTTCTTGAATAACTTTAAGTTCCATGATCTTCATATCATATGCAATCCTTTCCTCTTTTCTTGAGCTTGTCTTGATAAAACTTTTATCACCATACTCCCTTTTGCTTTGAGCTTTCTGGAATTTTCAATCAACGTGTTTTATCCAGCTCCCCCTTAAAATCAACTTCCTGTTTCAAAGTTTCTCAATCATTCAAATAAACATTTCCGATTCAAACTTTGAAATTTCAAAACACAAACATTTCAAATTTTAATCTTCTATCAGTTTTTAATCCCTCTAAGTTATTCAGGTCCAAATTAATGACCTTGAATATCTTATTAATGTATCAAGTTCAACTTAATGATCTTGATTAAACGATTTGACACTAAACTGGCACATTTATTCAAATGTAAGTTTCAACTTAATGAACTTTTAAACTTTTCAGATCAATTTGAAATTTTCAAACTTTTGATCAGCAACTCTAGACTTTGAAAATCAGCTTTTCATCATCAGTGGTCGAAACTAAAAGATAATATAATCTTTTTGTTTTTATGTAATGAATGTCAAACTTTAACTATGTACAAACATATTTACAGACATATTTTTGTTGAGTTTGTGTTAAAGAATCATATCAGTTTTTGAGACAAATCACAAGTACCATTGACCTTTTGAGACTTTAAGTTTTAAACAAATTTACCTAGATTGTCGATATATATGTCCTTTTAAACTTCAACACATTTCTCAATTGTTCCAAGATACGTTATGTAGAATTAACTATGGTTCCCATCTCAGAATATATTCCTGCATCAAGATTCCCTAGATTTCATCTTACAGGTGAGTATAGCGTTATTGATATCTGTTTATGGGTTGTGCGAAACCTTGAGAGCTCAGGTTAGTACCATCGTACCGACAGAGAGATGAAGGCTCGACTTATAAGGTAGTGTTCTAAAATGGAATCTTTTTGTACTGCAATTGTAGTATCTTTCGATATTTTCAATTGAATGCAGTTTTAGGGGATTTTTGCAAAAGCATTATAGAAGTTCTAGGCCACTGCTTACGCAAAATAAGAAGAACTTGTATAATACCCCAGATATCAATCATCTATAAAGACCTCGTATCTCAGAATCAGGCTATCTCTCAAACGAAATTCTGGAGTACTAAGTCCATATATCCGAGAGATGTTAAACCACAAGATTAAGTAGTTGTAAAATTTAGTTTATATCTCAGAAACAATTTACTGAACGTGTAAAGCCTATCGACACATCCACAGTAAGATTTGTTTAAACTTTTTAAACTTTACATTTCCTTAGCATACTGTGATAGTCCTCTGATGTACTATCATTTCCTTTTGTCCACAAAACTCTTTTTTCCTTTTTCAATGTTTTTGTACTTTTCGTATTTAATATGTTTTTGGATTTTCTGAAAATTTTTTCTCCCCCTAAATTTCAAAAACATATTTTTGGAATTTTTGTTTTTAAGAAAAACATTGACCAACTGATAAGAATCACTTCAATTCTCCATCCATTACTGTTACACAGTTTTTCTTTTAAAGCTCTCTCCCCCTCATGATAACAAAAACCTTGACACTTTTGTGTTTATAACAATATAAATCCATGAGTTTTGTCTGTTCAACAATGAGGGTTCTGTGTAATTTTTCAAAATTTTCTTCAAAAAATTTGTAAAATTTTCAAGTAAACGTTATTGGAACATGTTTTCGAAAAATTTTCTCCAAAAATTTTCAAAAATTGTAAAGTAAACATTATTTGAATATGTAATAAGGCCTTTATATAGAACTTGATAACCCGGCCCGACTTTAAAGTGTGCCACAAAACTTCATTCTAATAATTTGCATTCATCTCAAAAGTTCCTACACAAAAATTCAAACAATGTTGAATAGTGACACCCAAGCCTTTGCAGTCTTAGGCGTTGTTTCTTCAACCTTAATTTTGATTTTATTTTTACAATCAGTTTTATTTTGGACTTTCACAAACTTCGAAAAGTCCTTTAAACTTTCAATTTTCACCGATTATATAAACAGTTTTTCTTTCACCAACCATGTTTGATTTTTCATTAAAGCTTTCTTCAAAATACAATGTAGAAACTCTTTGTTCATTACTATTCGAGGATTCACCAGTTTTAAAATTTGATAACTTAATAATAACTGGTTTCACCTTGTTTGTAGTTTCTGTACATTGTTTCAAAACCTGAGTTGGTACTCCAAAAACTTTGTTATCAATTTGAGCAGGTTTAGGATTAATTTGAAAACATTTTATAGCAATGTGTCCAGTTATTCCATATTGATGACACTTCCTATTCTCATACGGATCCTTTTTAGCAAACCATACACTCAAATCATAACATTGATTTGATGTATGATAGCCATCTTTCCTGCTTCTTCTGTAACTTTGATTTGACGTTGAAGCACTGTGGTTAGACCTGTACCACTTATTCTCAAATTTTTGTGAGTTTTGTTTTTCAAATTTGTTTGTATTTTTATAATGATTGGATAATCGTTCTGATGAGCTTTTATTTTTGTTTTGAAAACTTTTAAGACTTTGTTTTTGTTCTTCACTCTGCTTAGAAGGTTTTTGCATTGAGCATTCACCTTTTTCAGTAGATTGTAGAACAGTTTCTTGAAATTTTTCTTTGAGTTTTAAAAATATTTCATGTTTATCATTTTTAGCTCTTTCATCATCGGTATTATCGTCACAATTTTCAATTATGACATCGTCATAATTTTGTAACAATGTTACTTATTGGAATTTCCTTTTTATTATTATTGATCGGTTTTGGACATACATGATCTAACTTTAATGAGGAGGTCACAAAACCTTTCAATAATTTTTTCTGAATTAACAGCTTTATTTTTAACAGTCTCAACTTCTTTTTCAAGTTGAGCAATTTTCTCAATATGAGAATTTATTGCTTTTTGATTTTCTATTTTTAATTTTTCAAAAACATTTTTTCATTTTTAAACATTTTTATTTTATTTTGAAATTCAGTTAACATTTGTAATTTTTTATTTTCTAAATTTTTTATTTTGTTTTCAAAACTCTTTTCATTTTCTTTTAATTTTTTATTTTCTAATGTCAAACTCTCAATCTCATTCAAGAGTTTGGCATTATCTGCCTGATAATTGTCTACATCATAGACCGGGCAGACATTGTAGACAAGTTATTCACTGATTAATCACTGTTTCATTAATATGTAAACGTAACAGATCCTTGAAACACTTGGACAGAGCTTCGCCTCTGTTGTGACAAAATCTCTGAATCTTACAAATGAAATCACAAGGCACCTATTTATAGGTTTAGAAGTTCGCTAGTGAGAGGCTATGTTCGGGCGAACTTGACCTAGTCAAGTTCGGCCGAACTTGACTTCACACACACCATTACCAGCGAATTTGCCCTCTATCTCACTTAAATACGCCTAGTTTCGAACAGATTAAGCCCTAATCGCTCAGACTCGATACATAATGACGTAAGCAACAGACATATGCATCAACAGCAGACCTATATATTTCTTTTGATGTGTATTTTTTGTATTTTTGTCGTTTGATGTAGGATGCAGACTTATAATGTGACAGTATAATATGGCGTTTAGAAAATATAAAAAAATTGATCTGTGTGTCATGGTCTGGTTTTTAATATAATAAATGGTAGTAATCAAGTATCCGTCGCTTCAGTTACTGTTTGTAGTTACTGTTTGTTCAGTCTGTTAAGGCTGTAACACTTCCCATCTTTTTAAGTTTGACATTTTTTTGTTTAATGGTGTTTTATAGATAAAGATGCAAACTAAAACTTTTGTACGCTACCCCTTTTGTGTTCTATTCACTTGCACCTTGTTTTATACATTTCAGTAATTATTTGTAGTTTTTTTAATAATACGTAATTCATGGAATTTGGTGATTTGTTGTTTGCCGTTTTTTTGCCATTTTGGCATTTTTATAATATAGAGAAGTAATGTATTTTATTAGCTGGAAATTAGATAACAAACCACAGAAAATGACACCACAAAAAAATAGGAAAAAAAAAAATTTAAAAATGTTAATCAAATTTCTTTTCCAAATCTTCACTACTATCAGTCTCTTTTTCTTGAACTTTTTGTCCTCTGAACCTTTGAATTCCTTAGGTAGGTGCCGATTTTTTCCTACATAGTTGAAACGCCAAGCTCTAGACGAAGCTGATTGTTGGCGTTTTGGATTTTATGTTGATGTGTTGTTGTTGTTTTGTTGAAGTGGTTCTTTTGGATATTGGAAAGATAGACCGATGCCGTATTTTGTTGATGCTATTATTGGGGTGTGATTGTGAGTGGGTTTTCGCTTGATGTCCAAAATAGCATTTACACATGCTAGCATCCTCATGCTCATTCTACTCTACATCATTTAATAATGGAGTCCATTATAGCATTTGCACTGGCATATGTCTCTTCTTCTCATCCAAACCTTCCTCAAGAACAGAGCCTACAAAGTGACATACCATCGTCACTAGAGTCGTTTTCTTGAAGATTTGTCCATCTAATTCAGCAAAAGTTTATGGGTGTGACAAAGAGAACATGACGTTTTAAGTGAATGGTTTGCAAGAAAGCAATGGCGTGTAAAGTGAATAGTTTGCCAAGAGAACATGGCGTGTAAAGTGAATAGTTTGCCAAGAGAAAATGGTTCTTTTTTTGTTTTTTGGGTGTGACCAAATGGTTCCTGAGATGTTTGTTTATACAATAGTTTTTTGCCGCATAGTTTAGGCAGGATTTTATCTTAATAAATGATAGTAATAAACTATCTGTCGCTTCAGTTACTGTTTGTTCAACTTTTTATCTGTGATAGCTATAACACGTCCCATCTTCCATGTTTGGTGTTTTGTTTTTTTTAATGGCGTTTCACTGATAATAATTACTAAACACACTATTTAACTTTCTGGTTTTTTTTTGCATTTGTGGTGTTTTGGCATTTTATATCAAAAACAAAATAAATTGGAGAAAATCATATTTTTATTATTTAAAAAGTATATAGCAAACATAGAATAAACTACACCAAAAGAAATAAAAATTAAAACACCTGGTCAGAAGGGGTTTTGCCTGAGAAGTATCCATCACTCCCTTCGTCTTCTTCTTCCAGATTCTCATCCAAATCATCACTTTCACTTTCATTGGCGTTTGTTCTTGAAGATTTTGAAGCCTCCTTTTGAACATGTCATGCAACAACTCCAATTTTGGGTTCATGTCTGTATTCAAACATGTTGCATTGTGTAACTCCTCCATGAACCCGAGACCCTGTTTGGTCATGATGTTTTCAAGCATGTAGTCTTCATGCTCCCTATTGTCACATATAATGGTGACCATGTCAATGTCATCATCAAAACGCCATGTTTTTTTGCATTTGCATTGTTTGGCCCAAAATTTCTGGTTAATCTTCTGATAACTGTATATGTTTTATCATAGTGGTTATCTAGAGGGACGCCAAATGCTAAGATCCCCCTTTGTACTTCTTCTTACAAGTTCAATATTGCTCTGATTGTTTTAACAAACACTTTTCTTCTGTTTTCAAATCGGATTACGAATCTTTTGGTTCAGAGGTTGTATCTCCATGAAACGATGATTGCAATTTTTCTTGCCCTCAGAGTTTTTTTTTTTTGAAATTTGGCATTTTGGTTAATGATGGCGTTTTCGTATGATAATTTTTTTGAAGTGATAATTGAAGTTATTGTAACGTCGTTTATATAATTATGTTTTTGGCGCATAGTTTAGGAGAGAATTTTCTGTAATAAATGTTAATAATTAACTTTTAGTTACTTTTTTTTTCACAACAAATATATGCAACGCGTTTTATCATTAAGTGTCGTCGTTTATGTATCAATGGGGTTTTTGATACATATGTCGGTTCATCTGCAAGTGAGCGATCTGGCGTTTCGTATGGAATGGCGTTTTATAATTAGTGTGGCGTTTTGTTTTAGAGGAGTAGAAAGACCCTTTTACCCTTAATGAGGCACGTTCAAGTAATAAAGTTTATGTTATTTACAAAAACGCCACCGGGACACTATTATCCATAGATTGTTATGATCCAACAGCCGAGGGCCGTTCTCACCGTTTTCACACCTTTTACCGTTTTCCCTGAATCCTGCCCTTATATATAGGGTAAGGTTCATGAGAGAACCACCTTTATTGTTAGAACCGCGAGAACCACTAAAGTAACCCACTACATCACCACCCAAAACTTAAAAAAACCTATCCCCCACCCCCTCCCCCCTAAAATAAAAACCAACCCCCCCCCCCAAAATAAAAAAACCTAAAAAAACCTAACCCCTCCACCCAAGCTAAATGCTAATAACTACACCCCCAAAAAACCTAAAAAATCGTGTGGCATATTAGTTAGGCTTCATGTCCTGTTAAAGTAGAGGTGGGACTAAATCGTCCGTTTTCGTGTCCAATTCTACGTCTGACAGTTCCACTCTCTCATAACTCTAAAAGCAAATGTCATTATCATAGTAATCATCCCATATAAACCGTATTGTACTTTGATTTTTCTTTGGATACATGTGCTAATTCATGCTTTCCTTCATCATTTGACCTAGTGTCTCAAGCATTCGCTCACGAATGCCCAACATTTTGGGATACCTTGAATCTCCTTGTTCCCATGTTGTTGTCGTCACCTAATTGAAAATGGGGAGGGTACTCGATATGATATCCTGCCATGAAGAGAGTAGCAAAAACAACACAAAGTAGAGAGAGGAAAAAAACTAACTAACAATATTTATAAAAATTAATATGTTTGGTCCTCGTAATCACACTGATTCGTCCGATAAACGTGTTTGGTGCGTGGAATCCAATGAACACGATGTGGTGTAACACTATCAAATCCAAATAACCAAGCTTGTATTAGAAGTAAGATGTTTACATCACAAACCCCCATTTTCTCTCTCTAGAATGCACACACAAACCCTAGAAAGTGTATCAAACTCTAATTCTAATACATGCTAATTCCCTATTTATAGCCTCATGTCATAAATTCACTAACACTAGAATATTACAATTATACCCGTAAGGACCTTATGATCTATTGATCTATGGTTACACATTGATGCCCTTACAGACTCCCCCTTAACAATAGCATCAATCTCTCGTTTCTTCTTTGATGACTTTATATCTTCAGAATGCTTCAGCTTGACTGCATTTACAGACTCCCCTTAAGCTGATGCATCTGGTCTTTAACTTTTTCAAGAACCGTTAATCATTAAGATGTTGATACATGATGTCTATTTTATAGGTCTTGGATCGAATCTGTATGTTTAGGGCTTGAATTGTTAGATTTTGAAATGTATGCACAAGTTCGGCCGAACTTGTATGAAAGCTGATCAAGTTCGCCCGAACTTGATCTAGCCAAACCACAGTTCAAGCAAACTTGCTGCTCTATATATAGTTGTCTTTGGGTCTTTCATTGTAAGAACTTTGCGTTGACGACGGTGAAGTTCTGTCTGTTTGGATACTCGATGTACTATTGATATGAACTAATAAACATACAATTTAAACAGTAAATCTTGTGTATTCGATTAACAAGTCACATAATTTCCGCTTATGTTGGACATTAGATACAAATTAGGTTCCTAAGCAGTGGAGGAGCGATCCTAACAAGTGGTATCAGAGCCACGGATACCTAATTTGCTAATATCTACACAAGACACTCTCTATTTCTACCCATTTCTATCATTTTCTACATTTTTTTCACATAAATGATGAACTTATGGATAAAAATGGCTAAAATTTGAATATGTCATACATAATCACCTAAATACAAACCCCTGAAAGTTTCATAGCTACATTCAAACGATTTCATGTCAAGAATGTCAAAAAACCATGTTTGAAGACCTAACTTCGCTCGAACTTATACTACAAGTTCATCCGAACTTGGCTTAAAATCATCATTTTTGTTGATTTTAACCAACTTCACGCGAAGTTGTTGAAATTTTCAAAGATTTTTGATCAAGTTCACCCGAACTTGTCAAATTTTGTTGAAATTTTACATAAGTTCGCCCAAACTTGGTAAAACTTGAAAATTTTTCAAAAGTCAGTACAAGTTCGCCAGAACTTGCTTAAAATTGAAAATTTTCAGAAATCTTTACACAAGTTCGACCGAACTTGATAAAATTTAATATGAATTTTGTTTTATACACAAGTTCGCCCTAAGTTTTCAGTTTGCTAGTCAATTTTCAAGTGTTTTTGAATGTGTTTCAGTTATAATCATCTGATTGTCAAAACGGATGATTTCCATAACGCCTTTGCTTCAACAGTGGCTTCTACATCAAATGCGAACGCAAATGTAAATGCGGTAAACCAGATGAATATAGACAACGAAATGGGAACTTCTGTCAAGCCGCCAAAGTTGATGAGCATGGATGAGTTTGAAGGCTGGAAAGAAAAATTCGTGAACTGGGTTCAAGCTAATTACTTCTACAGTTGGGTTGCTGTGCAAACCGGTTATACGTGGCCAAAAGATGAACGTAATCAATATCTTGCATTAGTAAAGTTTACGCCAGAACTTATAGATGCATATGTGGCAGAGAAGAGGATGATAAGTCTAATACAACAATCAGTGAAAGAAGACATCTTGATCTTGCTACCTGAATGCACGACGTCACAGATGTTGTGGAATGCACTATGTGCAAAATATCTGGGAAGTGTCGAGATAATTAAAAGCAAGAAGGCCTTAATCAAGAAAGAGTTTGACATTTTCACGATGATCGAAGGCGAAATCATGAAGAAGATGATCGATAGATATTGTCATTGATGGTTCAGATGCGAAGACATGATATTCATAAAACTGATGAAGAGACAATTGATAAATTGGCAGATGCACTTCCTGAGGGGGAGTGGTCGACCTACTTGATGGAATTGAAGAATATTCCAAGTTGGATGCATTTCAAGCTATCATCCTTCATTGACAAGTTAGAAGGACATGAATGGAGTTGCTAAAAATGGCCAAATCAAAGAATGCAAATGTTGTGCAAGATGCAGGTGTGTACTACAAATGAGGTGTTCAGGAGATTTCAAGTCCGAAAATTCAAACGGCGTTTAGTGCGAATTTATATTCGTCCCAAAGTCAAACGAACACTCAATCATACCCGAGTTATGATCAGAGTCCTCCGAACACAGGATATTCGAGTGCTAGTTCAAATTCTCCGTTCCAGAACCAGACTAATCAGTCAAATCAAACAAATCATTCTATTTCTGATCCAAACGTATTTCAGTGCAATATTGCAGTCAATCTGAAGAAGGTTTTTCCTGAACAAGTAGCTAAACAACATATAGCACTTCTTGCAACCGTTCTTGAATCTTATGAAAGTTTAGTAGCTAGAAGATCGGAAATTCTGAGATGACAGCTGAAGATTACGATCAGGTTGATGAAGAGGAATTGGAACTGATGGATATCAAATGGAGCTTAGCATTGATTATTAGAAGAGTAATGAAGTTTGTCGCGCTTACAGGAAGAGACATTGGAAATTCGAGTAATAAACTTAGATTTGACAAGTCGAAAGTAATGTGCTTCAAATGCAGACAAAAGGGGCATTTCAAACGTGAATGCACGAACCAAGAAGCAAGCGGCAATCAAAGCCCTTTTGGAAACAACAATGACTATTACAAGAAACTGTTGCAATACAAGCCATATCCAAAGAGAACTCAAGTTGAAGTTCAAGATAATTCCTTAAAGCCAACTAAACAAGATCTAGTTGTGTCTCATGAAGACGAAGGGTTTGATTGGAATAAGTATATTGGAAAGAAGACTGGAGTTGCACTAATGGCAGAGATTATGGATGAATCAGAATTAATGGTTGATGATGCAGCTCTTGAGAATGCGATATTAGAAGAATATCTGCAAAGAACAGAGGAAGAGGAAATGATCTATCACGAGAAAAAGATGAAGAACATTATCCCTCCTAACTTTGATTCTACTTTTGCAGGTTGCTTGAAGAAAAGAAACCAGAGGTCAAGGAGGTCATTGACGTGACAAAGGAGATGAATGCAGAGAATCACAAAGATTGCTGACAAAGCCATGATGGAAAATCTGAAATAGGTGGGTTCAAAGGTAAAGGTGATTGAAAAGGAAGTTGTGAAAGTTGTGGAGGTTGAAAAGCCTTGCACAAAGTGCACAAAACCTTCTGAGCAATGTGTTGAGAAATCTCAAATCTTAAACGAATTGGTTGTGCATAATGAAAATTTTAGATACGATTATCGCACAATGAAGGAAGCTTATGATATGATGAAAGGCACTTATTGCAATGTTGAAAAAGCTAATTTAGAACAAGGTGCCACAATAAGAATGTTAAAAGCAACGGTAATTGAAAAACCAGAAGCAATTAACATGTATATAAACACCATTGCTGAAACAAAACAAGAGCTTCAAGATATGAAAATTGAAACCGAACGAGTTAGGCAACTTTTGCTCAGTTATACGACTAACGCGTATGTCATCGATCATATTCTTCCAAAGATGTCGTCGGAGGAAAATTATTTAAAGCCAAAAGGTAAGAAGCGTGGAGAGTATAGCAATGTTCCACCTCCATTGTGCGCAAGTTACTGCCGCAAGAAAGTGGATGGTATTGAAAAGGCAATTAATATAACACTTTTATCTGAAAAGAAAAACGAGTTGCCTGAGAACATTAATGTAGTCTACACAACATCTAATGATGACAGTGAAGCAGTTGTGAAAAATGTGGTTGAAAATGTTTTAGGAAATGATTCTGATGATGGTAGCTTTGAAAGCGCCAACTCAAGTTTGGATAGTTCTGAATCACAATCTGAAAATGAAGAGACTTCATTGGAAAATAGCCTAAGTGATAATCCTAACGTTGTGATGTACAAAGTTAAGGACTCTGATAGACTATATTTCGATGATAGTTTTCCGATTCAGAATGTGAAAGAAGATTAAATCGATAAACTATTCAAACTTGTAGAAGTATAATCAGATGATCTAGAAGAAATTGAAAAGAAGTTTTATTCAAAATCCAAGAAAGTTTTTAACAACTACCGAAGGAATGGTGGTGACTTTCCTGAGAACAGGAGAGCGGGTTTGGGTTTAGAAGTAGAAGATGAACCGAAAAATAAACAAAAGTCACCATTTCACGAATATAAGAATAAAAACATGACATTCGTGTTTGGGATAAACACGGTTCAGGAAGAAAATTTGATTGGAAAGCAATCAAATGATGAGTTTAATAAGGAAAAGGAACTTTGTGACAAGGCTAAATCCACAAGTGGAGTAAAATCCACAAGTGGACATTCTGCTGATACTCGGACTTGCTTCAAATGCAATGAAGTTGGTCACATTGCTGGCAAGTGTCCGAAATCAAGGCCTGTGTATCACCGAAGAAAGACAACTTCAGATGATGAGAAACTTAAGCGCCCAGAGATTGTAAAGCCAATCACGATCTGAAAACGAAATAATGAATCTAACATTGAAGTGAAACCTAAAAGGGAATCTAAAATTGAGAAATCAACTTTTGAAAAAGGTGAAACTTCTAAATCAAATGAGAACAAAGATTCAAAATTTTACATCAAGAAAGCTCGAATGAAATCTCAATCATGGGTTGCAAAGAAAACATCATCATCATCTGAAAGTGCAAAGTCTGCATCAGTCAAAAATGAAATGTCAATGACACAAAGACTGATCAGAAGATACCGAATGTTGATTTGCAAGTTCCTACTTATGATATTCCAATTCCACCCAAGATCGGAAAGGCTTGGGTTTCCTTCTTTAAATAGTTTCTTTTGCATGTGCAGGGGCTCCAGAGATCCATCATGTCAAAGTGGATTACGGATAGCGGAGTTTCACGTCACATGACTGGGATGCGTGCCTTACTCTTCGATATTAAAGCAATCAATGGAGGGTACGTGGGATTCGCAGGTATCGTTGCGGAGGGAAAGCTATTAAATGGTGTGGTGTCATTTGATAAGGTCAACTATATCGCTGAGATGGAGAATAATCTTCTTAGTATTTCTCAGATATGTGATAAGCAGTTTACCACCCATTTCAATGACAAGGAGTGCATGTTTATTAAACCGGGTTTAAGATTCCAGAAGAATGGATTCTCATGCGCGCTCCTTGCGAGAATGATCTTTATGTGCTAGATATGAGTGTTGCTATAACTACTTCGAAGTCGGCTCAATGATTCATAACAAAGGCCACAGAGAAGGAGTCAATTCTTTGGCACACAAAGATGGGTCATATTCACCTCAGAAAGATGAATCATTTGGTTCACAATGATTTAGTTGAAGGAGTGAATCTTAGAAGCTTTCACATGACTGATAGTTCTCTGGAATGTAAGAAAGGAAAGGATATTAAAAAGTCACATCCAAGAAAGATTCTTAACTCCATCAAGCTACCGCTAGAAAGACTGCATATGGATCTCTTCGGTCCAGTGAATGTGAAAAGTATATCTGGAGATCTTAATTGTCTTGTCGTCACCGATGATTATTCAAGATTTTCATGGGTCATTTTCCAAGAGATCAAAAACGAAACGTTCGATAATCTCATGATCCTCTTCAAGAAGATTGAAAACTTGTACCAACTCCCTATTAGAAGAATCCAAAGCGATAACGGTACAGAATACAAGAACGCCCGAATGAAAGAATTTTGCAACGACAAAGGCATCTTGCACGAATTCAGTGCTCCATACACTCTGCAACAAAATGGAGTAGCTGAGAGGAAGAAAAGAACGTTAATAGAAACAGCAAGAACTATGCTTGCGGATTCAAAACTTCCTGTCAGTTTATGGAGTGAAGCAGTCGCAGCAGCATGCTATACATTGAACAGAGTCTTGACGGTCAAACCTACCAAGAAGACTTGCTTTGAATTGCTAAACCAAAGGAAACCCAATCTGAAGTATTTAGAACCGTTTGGCGCACCTTGTACAGTCATTGATTCAGACAGAAAGTTTGGTGCTAAATCGATTGATGGTTTCTTTGTTGGCTACGCAACTCCACTCAAGAGAGTATATCTTCCAAGTTTGAGAAGAGTGGTAGAAGCACATCACGTCGACAATTTTCGATATACAACTCCAATTCAAAGAGCATGCGATGCTTGGTTGTTCAATTATAGTGAATTGTGGAATCATGTGACTTGCCAGTAGAGCCTTCTGAAGAAGACATTGCAGTGTTATATTATCTACATCACTCAGCTAATCAAGAGCAGATTATAAGACCAATAGTGGTTAATCAACCAACTATTGGATCATCTTCTTCTGGTGCAGGTCCTAGCAGTAGTGGTGTTCAAGAAACTCATGAAGATCAAGTGACACCAGCTACAGAACCAGTAAGTGCCACAGAGGAACCCCATCTTTCTCAAGCACATGATTCTGATGAGGCTCCGACGTTTGATGATGATGGAGAATCTTCTTCTGACGAAGAATCTGAACAGATAACAAGTATGTTGAATCAATCTGCTGGCCCAAGTACTCGAAATGAAGTGTCTTCTAGTGCTCATACAGTTGAAGAGGTGGTGCATTAGAATATTACTAATCAGGAGAATACTGTTGATGTTCCAAGTGAGGTGATGCCAAGAACCTATTCATACCACCCATCAAATTCCATAATTGGTGAATTGCAAGTTGGTGTACGAACAAGGAGTCAGATAAACAAAGCTTTGAGTTGTTTCTATACTCGAGTAGCTCCGACTCAAGAGTATAGCTATTATTCATGTTTCATATCCCAGATTGAGCCAAAGAATGTTATTGAAGCTTTAGGTGATGAGAATTGGGTGCTTGCGATGCAAGAAGAATTACTACAATTCGAAAAGCTGGGGATGGAAACTTTTTGACCTTTCGAAGAATCAAAAGGCGATAGATACTAAATGGGTCTTCAAGTGCAAGCGCGATGATCATGGAGTGATAGTGCATAACAAAGCACGGCTCGTTGTCAAAGGATTCCATCAACAAGAAGGAATTGATTATACAGAGGTATATGCTCCAGTTGCAAGATTGGATTCCATTCGCATTTTCCTTGCATTCGCTGCTTGGAAAGGTTTTAAAGTGTATCAATTAGATGTGAAATCAGCTTTTCTATATGGTAAGCTACGAGAGCAAGTGTACGTCGGCCAACCACCGGGTTTTGTCGATCCGCTGAACAAAAAGAAAGCCTATCTTCTGGATAAAGCTCTATATGGTTTGCATCGGGTCCCGAGAGCCTGGTAAGAGACGTTATCTCAACATCTTGTTGGCAACAACTTTATTAGAGGAACAGTGGATAGCACACTATTTACCAGAGAAGTTGGAAGTCATCTGATTATCGTACAAATTTATGTGGATGAAATCATATTTGGTTCAACAAATGACGATCTTTGCAAAGAGTTTGAAAAAATCATGAAGAAGAAATTCGAGATGTCTTCTATGGGCGAAATGAAATTATTCCTCGGATTGCAAGTTGATCAGTTGCCAAATGGTATCTTTATCCACCAAACCAAGTATGTTCATGATATCTTGAAGAAGTTTGAGATGAATAGCACAAAGCCGTTATCTACTCCTCTGGCACTCAATCATGGAATTTTCATAGATGAAATCGGAACCAAAGTTGATGATACTCTTTACAAGTCGATGATAGGATCACTCATGTATCTGACGGCATCTCGCCCAGATATAATGTATCCTACCTGCCTTTGTGCACGTTATCTGTCAAGTCCCAGAATATCTCACATGCTTGTGGTATGTCCGAGCACCGGCTTGTGGTATCTCACATGCTTGTGGTATGTCCAAGCGAATTTTCCGATACTTGAAGGGATGTCCAAGCACCGGCTTGTGGTATCCAAAGAATGACAACTTCGATCTGACGGGATATGAAGACTCTGATTTCGGTGTTGACAAATTAAACTCAAAGTCTACGACGGCTGGTTGTCAGTTCTTCCAAACTCGATTAGTAACTTGGCAGTGCATGAAACAAACCAAAGTCGCTCTCTCTACTTGTGAGGCTGAGTACATCTCGGCTTCCAGTTGTTGTTCACAAATCTTGTGGATACAACAACATATGAGAGACTATGGATTGCAATTTATTGACACTCCATTATATGTAGACAATAAGGCAACAATCGACATAACTAAAAATCCAGTTCATCACTCTCGAACAAAACATATCGAGATTCGATACCACTTTATTCGTGATTGCTACGAAAAAGATTGGTACGAATTGAGAAAATCTACACCGATGAACAAAAAGCTGATTTTTATGCCAAACCTTTTCCTCTTTCACGGTTTAAATACTTAATGAGGCTAAACGGTTATTCGAATATGGATCGGACGACGAGTTCTCGTGATCCTCATTAGTTTGTTACCTTTTAGGATTAGAATTTCTTAAAAATTAAAATACAAAATATGTTTTTGATTTTAGGGGGAGAAATGTAACCAGAACATACAAAAACATATGAAAACCCAAAAAGTACAAAAACATGAAAAAGACAAAAAGAATTTTGTGTTAAAAAGGGAATGATAGTACATCAGTGGACTATCACAGTATGCTAAGGATTTGTAAATATTAAAAAGTGATAAACAAGTCTTACTGTGGGTGTGTCGATAGACTTTACACATTCAGTAGATTATTTCCGGGATATAAACTAAATTTTACAACTGCTTAAACTTGTGGATTAACATCTCTCAAATATATGGACTTAGTACTCTGAAATTTCGTTTGAGAGATTGCCTGATTCTGAGATATGAGGTCTTTATAGATGATTGATATCTGGGGTATTATACAAGTTCTTCTGCTTTTGCGGAAGAAATGGCCTAGAACTTCTATAATGCTTTTGCTAAAAACCCCTAAACTGCAACAAAATTGAAAGAATCGAAAGATCTGGTCAATTGCAGTGCTTAAAAGATTCCTTAATTGGAACACACCTTTAAAGTCGAGCCTTCATCTCTTTGTCGATATAGTGGTATTAACCTGAGCTCCCAAGGCTTCGCATAACCCAGATACAGATATCAATTATGTTATACTCACCTGTAAGATGAAATCTAGGGAATCTTGATGCGGGAGTATATTCTGAGATGGGATCCATAGTTAAGTCAAGTTTCATAATTCTAACTAAGATATCTCGGAACAATTGAGAAATGTGACAACTGTGAAATATCCTGGTAAACTTTGATTGGTACAAGTCCGTGGTAACCGGACGTGATATGTGTATCAGGTATTGTTATGTGCGATACCCATGACGAAACAGGTACAACTTAATTGGTCCTAAACGTTAAGCATGATTAAAACAATAATTGCGTGTAAACCTTGCAAATTGCATGACTTGTGTACTATGCTAAATGATCTCTGTTATGCCTTTGAGGAATCTGAGAGCACGTCATGGTTAACATGACACTATTAAGGACCAACGATGCGAGGTTGGTGTCCTTAGCCTTGAACAACGTGTTAAACGGAGACTTGACGTTTAACAGTGCATTAAACCTTTGACGTTGATTATTAGGGTATCGGCAGTCATTTAAGATTCTGAGTCCTAGGAACAACTTAGTTTTGTGCCATAGACTGTGACATAAGGTTTGAAAATAATCGAAGCCCGGGCATGCAAAACGAAGCAGCTCCCGGTTAGGGAAACACCTTCGTTCCGGGCATAACATAAGGCAACCAAATGTGCAGGGAACGATCGATCAAGCTTAAAAACACTTAAACGAATGTCATACGAGACTTTTATGATTAACACATAACCATGCTTGGATTTCGAGATAGTTATGCCCAATTTTTAAAACCGAGTCGTTTGACAGTAAGAACGCGAAAACAGAGCCCGTTTCGTAAATCGAGAACGCGTCTGGGACCCGAAAACGAACCTAAAGACAACACGGAAGACAATATCATCTTTTAACGCGTATTACGAAGCACGAGGTGGCCCCAAGTGGGGTAGGGGTACCCCCATATTTTAATATATTTTTTCTTTTAAATTCCTTAATTTCTTTTAAAATTACTTCATTCCTTCAAATTCCCTGCACCAAAACCCTTCCTTCAGCTGATCTTCATCAAGAACAAGTCTCAAATCAAAGTATTAACTTGATTTCATAAGGTTTTAAGCATGATTTCTTGGTTAAAACCTGGTTTAGGTCATGAAAACCCTTTTTAATCCATGAATTTTGAAGGTTTAAACAAGTTTGAGGCTGAATAAGAGCACCATGGGAATTCCCTGGGGTTATATGTCAGCCATGGTTACAAATCTTTGGGTTTTGATACCCTAATCAACACCTATTCGACAAAAATCGCATAACTATTCGAATAACCGAAAAACAATGAAACAAAACTTGATTCATCTAAGTTCTAGCATATTTGGGTTGTACTTGATGTGTAGGTACTAAATATAGCACCCACCCACTTCTGGACTCAAAAGAAGTGCAATCGAAGCTTTCGCTAGGTATATCATCCGAAAACTGAAACTAGCATAGGAGAATCTTGTTTTCGCTATAACTTGGTCCGTGAAGCTTAGATTGAGCTGAAATTTGGTGTGGTGATGTTGGGTATTGTCAGAAAGGTCCACGTAAAATTTTAGAATTTTGAAATTTTCTATGATTTTTGGTGAATTTTTAACTGTTTTACTGAAAGAATTTGGGGAAAAATATTAAACGGATTCTATAAATCACTAAATTTTACAGATTTATGGAATCCGTTTTATATTTTGTAAATTTTTAACTTTTTTACGGAAAGAATTTTGGAAAAATTATCAAAAAATTCAATAAATCACCAAATTTAACAGACACACTAAGGAACATATGGGGAATGTTCTGAGAAAATTCGGAGTCCATTGATTGAGTTTTGATTTGGGTTAAAAATCCGTGTTTTTGCGAGTTTTCGGTAGCCGAGAACGCACCGAAACGAAATCAGAAAAATATCAAAATTTTGTGAGAAGTTCCTGGACATGTAAAAGGTATTCTGGATTTTTTTTTGGAATTTTAAACTACTGATGGTATTTAGTTTTAATTATGTGGTTAAAAATAGTTTTATAAATAATTTATTTAAATAAGTAAAATACCAAAATAAATCCCCAAAAGTTTTTCTCATAATCTACATATTTTTACTGATTTATATAAAAAATTTACAGATTTTTATATAAATTATAGATTAAATGGGAATTTATGGAATTAAAAATAGATTATTTTAAATCAATTCCGGCGGTTTACCGTATAACGAACCTGCCGGAACCGGGAACTGACCCAACCCGACAAATACTATAATTGGAACACCGTGAGTATTCCGGGAGATTCCCAGGAAAATTGGGCACTATGGGTGTGTCAGAAAACAGTTCGGGAGAATTCCCGACGATGAAAATGGAAACTCAAACTTGGGCGACCTAGACTCCCCAAATCCTCAAACTCCCTTAATGGAAAGTTAATCATTCTCAAATAACCACATGATGGCATTATTGGTATTCCCGTACCTTTATCCGAACACATTAAACTATTGACTTTGACTGGCACGCGAACCGATGCCCGGAAGCCAAACTGATAACTAATACGACCGTGACGTCCATCACCATACCAGTGTAATATAGACTCAATCCGGCGTAAAAACTCCTGACCAGATCCAAGTTATAACCATTACCAACTTAGATATTGATTTGAGTCCATATTTGCATGTCGGTTATTAAAGTTGATCCAGTTGCTTGATCACTCTTTTGTTGAGATCACTACTCAAACTTTGAGTTTCACTTCCCCGATTTTAAATTATTTTCTGTTTTCTGGGGACTTGCATGTTAAAAACTGTGTTGATTACACCAATGTGGGAGTGAGTTTCACTTCCCCACTTTTGAATTATTTTACTGTTTTCTGGGGACTTGCATGTTACAAATTGTGTTGATTACACCAACTTGGGAGTGAGCTTCACTCCACTACTTTTAAATTGTGATACTGTTTCTGAGATGATTGGCATGTTACGAAACTGTGTTAATTGCACCAACTTGTGATGATGTGAATTATCTAACACACGAACTACCTCCCCGTTACAAGTGATTAATATGAGCCGTGGGCAGTGGATAGTACTATTGGTCTGACGAACCCAGGCGGCGCCCGACAGGAAGGTTGGCAACCAGGTCTGCACGCGTCCTAAAATTGGTTGTGTTGTTAGGCATAACTACTATGGGGCGTTGAACTGCACGTGACGCAGTTGATTGGACGTGAATATCTTTGTGACATAGTCCGGTGGCCAGGAGTGTCTGGGATGATACGGCCCGGGGTAAAACAGTCAGGTTTCACTTGCTTCCTCGTGTAATTCCATCTGCGACTATGACTGTGAACGTCATTGTGACTAAGACTGTGACCGTCATTGTGACTAAGACTATGACCAGTGCAATTAAACTTGTTAACACATATTGTTACACAACAACTAAACCAGTGGAACTCACGCAACGTTAGCTGACATTTTTTAAAACTAACATGCATTTCAGGTAACTTGAGATTGGTGTGATCCGTGTATGTTGTTCAAGACGTGTTTACAGCCGAATACTGATATAGATGCATGCAGCTTAGAAGACTTATGTGGTCCATAGGAACACGCTGTTGTAACATACATGTAGTATGTAATAAACATTTCGTAATATTTCCATTTGCTAGAATTTCGTCAACGTCTTGTTCACTTTCGAATACAATAAACCCAAACCCTCGAGAACGTTTCGTCGCCTGATCTCTGATAATTTCATGCTCAGATACTTTTCCTTACTTGGAAAAGAATTCTTTGAACTCGTCTACATGATAAACAATACTATTATAAAAGATACCAAAAGAAAGTGGATATTCCTTAAAAAGAGGACAAATTCATAATATTTTCTGCAAGTAATTTCTTTAAAAGAAAATAGTCTGTACAAAAAGGAAAGTTTGATTTCTTTAAAATTTATGACAAAAAATAAATGAAACAAAAGACTTGTGATTTTCCTCCTAAAACAAAATAATAATGATTATAACAATGTCACATGGCAATCAATAGATTAAGTGACGTGTCTTTGTGAACAATGTCCTTGTACCAGAGGTGTCTATTGCATCTCGTATTTTTTTCTTCCGCTGCAAGTCGGGGTGTGACAGAAGATGGTATCAGAGCCATTGGTTATAGAGAATTAGGTGCCTTTAAGGAAACCTAGACTATAACTACAGGCTCGGACTTTAGTGGACATCCTTGGAAAAATTAACCTCCACTAAAGGTAGTCAGTGAACATCGTAAAGTACCCTATTGGCAAGTACTAGGATGGCCTGGTGGCGCAAGTGGGTTATTATGGTCCGGAACGTAATAACAGACTTGCTCATACGAGGCAGTGTTGGGAAAGTCGTGGTAATGAACACATTTAAATACGTGAAGTGATACATACGTGCACCAAGGTGATAGTGAGTGAATGTTTCTACGTGGATTGACACATGAATTGGGATTGGTGGATAATGCGCTATTACATATGCCTTCGGGATAGGCCGAAAACTGACATTACAGTCCATTCCACATTCCTACTGACCACATGTTTAATATACACTAGAGCTGGATTCCTATCACTTGCACAGTTGTTACCTATACTTTATGATGTGAGAACCCAAGCCTTTAGTGCGATATGACCTCACCAACTCTATCTTTATAATTATTATAACAATGATTGCATACCAGAATGGTATTCAAAAAGAACATAGATACATAAAGAACGCGCAGGTCGTTCTGATAGACTAGGAGGACGTGTACGGATCCTCACTTCACTTCTCGTTGCTTCACATTTGATTGTTATCCAACCGAAGAGTTCAACATCTCACAAAACTTTTTCTTCCTTGAATCCGCGATTCATTTGATGGTCCGCGGGATTCTCCTTCTGCTTATAATTTTGGCTCTAGCTTTCAGGTCGTGTGATACTATAATACTTAGTGGCATTCATTAGCATGTGTTTCGATATATGTTATATATGAATATGAGGATCTCTAGGTTATGGAGAAGGTATGGGATGCGCGAATAAGTTACCCTTTCCGTTGTCATTCGATGTCATGGGGTATAGAGGTTGTGATGATACATATTTGTTTGAAATGCTTTGCGATGTAGAACATTGTTTCATGTGACCATCGATTACATTATGTTCTTTTACAGTTATTGATTGTTTCGGATTTCAGTTGGTTAGTCGCAAAAAGCAATATTAGGCCATGATATCTTGGTAAACGGAACATTGATCATGTATATAAGTGTGGTGGATATGCTGCGGTACTTCCTATATATAAACACCCGGCAACATGATCAAGGTACCGTTACTCAGGGCAGACGGGCTTCATGTTGTGATTTGTTCGGTTATGTTTTGGGCAATGCGGTATGAGGCTTCGACCCTGGTGGATGCGATAGTTGACGCGATAGTTGTCGTAACCATGATATCTATATACGTTTGTAGTAATTTTAAATGAAAAATAGTTTGGGGGTTGACATATAACGACCTTTGGCTTAATCCGAGAAAGGTCCTTTTTTTGAAATTATAGTACGACTTTCTACGGGTACTATACCTCGGTAATACTCCATACTGAACTATTGGGTATAGCTGGGGATAGCTTACCCACATCGATGACCCAATGATCGATTCGCGATAAGTAACAATGTTTTGTCTTTGGTCAGACAATTCAGCGTTAGTTATTTCTTTTGGCGGGATCTGCTAGAACGTATAGTCAAATATTCGAAATCATTACGTTACGGAGAACAAACTATACTCATGTCGCCGACCGTCGTCTATGAAACTATTCGGTTGACGTATATATTTCCTTTACTAACTGTCGTCCGTTAGTGATACAACCTCTAAGCCTTAGTAAGAACACGTAATTATTATCGGTATTGATAACCCAAGAGGATTTGGGGGGTAACACATAAATGGAGAAACTCATCCGTCGTAATCAAAGATCGGCAAGAGGTTGTGTGGATGCAGATGTGATTATAATAAGACTTGTGGAGGCGAGAATAATTTTGTCCATATTCCTCGTAATCGTTAATACTTCGTATTAACCAAACACTCATATGTATACGTTTATCTATAAATATACAACATTAACCACGGTCTAATCCAAGTGTCAATTTGGTAAATGTCGGTTGAGGGTGACATTACCCTACAACGAAGTAAGAAAACTATAATCAGAAAGTAATCCGATTCATTGCTTCAAATCACTTCAACTCTCCTTACTAACACTTGGAAAGTGTTGAGCTTCGGTATATATAAATTACTAAAGTGATACACCATATTTTTAATTAGTGTTCAGCCATGCTGCGGTATGTTAGCTTCCTATGGAATTATGATAGGTATTTCAGCGATAGAACCAAGTGGCGTACAACATTAAATCCTATCGATTTAGTTCAAACTAATACCAGGTAAATCCCCAGTAACTTGAAGTAGTAATGAATGAGCGGTACGAAGGAACCGTAACGAAACTATCTCCTAATGCATATTTAGTAAATAAAATGACACAAAGCGAATTTTCGTCGGACGATTATTTTATATATATATATATATATAATTCAAAGGACGACATTTAAAAGAATCATATAAAATGTTTATATAGCAAGCGATCCCTTGTTTTTAGCTCGCATAACTTAGTAAAATATATTCCAATAAAAGACGAGATCGCCTTTGAATAGTATTCGAGTACCGTAATATGATGATTAACCTATGTGACAACTCTTATTTACATCTTCCAACTCTAGACTACACGGGGTCCTGACCTGAATTCCTTCGGTAACCCTGAGATACTAAGTCTTGTATCAAGATCACCCGTAGGAGGGCGGTGCATTCATGCTAGAAATCACATAAAGGGATACATGGTTCTTTGATTCCTTTTGATTAAGGCTTTTCACGCCACGATACCCTACGCTTGTGAGTAACAAAAAGTATGTGTTAAACGGTGTTGCTTGTCCTCGTGAGTATACGAGAAATAAATTCTTTAGACCAGGGAAGTATTGTTGAACCACCCCTCGTCTCCCTTTGAATGGTTGGTACCCTCAATTGATTTCAGTTCGATCAATTTAAATGAGTATTCGTAAAATACAATGCTACCAAGAAACCCGATTCTTCGTATTTTCGAGTGACGAAAATTCTTGTGTTACTTAAGGAAACGAGAACGGGAGAAATCTTAAGTATAATAATGTATATATACATATATACCTGGGTATTTGTACCACGAGTGAAATTCCCGATCGGGGGAATGATTGTCAGACGCTGTTGCGCTATCACTTGCGCGATTACCGCCTCGGTCCTTTGTGATGAGCGTTTCGGGGCCATCCTATTATAAACAATACTTATATACAAGTATCAATGTCACCTATTCAATCATCTCATATCACACAAATTCGTCGCACGCATGAGTCCACAACCTGTATAACCAACATCATTTTCCTGTATCTAATAGTATCCGTTATCATACAACAGTTAAAATTGCACTTAGACTTAACCCAAAAAGGAATAGTTACGAGTTGTCAAAGCATGTCACTGGAGTGACGTATATACGCCATACTATGAAAAGCACGAACTACCATGCATGAAGGAACACGGTTAAAACCAAAATCTCTTTGAAATAGGAATAGTCACGAGTTGTCCGAATACCGTAACCGACATCATTTTCCTGTATCTAATGTATCCGTTATCATACAACAGTTAAAATTGCACTTAGACTTAACCCAAAAAGGAATAGTTACGAGTTGTCAAAGCATGTCACTGGAGTGACGTATATACGCCATACTATGAAAAGCACGAACTACCATGCATGAAGGAACACGGTTAAAACCAAAATCTCTTTGAAATAGGAATAGTCACGAGTTGTCCGAATACCGTAATTGGTGTCTTTTGTGCGCTGAACCCACTTGGGGGAAGCAAAACCAGAAATCTAGTAGTCCCGATCATTCCAGATGAAGGGACTAGTGAATCTTCCGAATACATCCCTCGGATATCATGTCCATCCAGAAGGGGGAATTCCTTTGATAAGCAGGTATTAAATACTTAACATAAGAAAAAGACTGCGATGCAACAACTAATTCTCCTCAAACTTGGGGAGAGTTACTTAACATACGATACGAATTGTAATAGCTTGATGTGTGATACCAAGTCAAACCCAACGACCAAAGTGTAAATCAGTGCTTGGGTGGATTCCCCGACTGGCTGCGAAATGGCATTCATAACTTCTATTCGTACCCTAGCCGTCAGAGTACCAGACTTACCTCAATTGATTACGACTTTCGTTAAGCCTTTCTTAAAGCTAGCTTTGTGATTTCAAGAGGTTGCCGAGCGATTGTGAATTTATGTTAATAAATTTCCCAGCAGCACGTATTCCTTCCGTGCCCTATGAGGAAACAAAATTGGCTAATCCTACGACAAAGGGTCGAGAAACTCAACGAGCCTAGTCTTAACCAACTCTGGGGCCGGATTTTCCTTTCTTGTGCACATTATTACGTATATGAGGTTAACGGGGAAAATCATATTTAATGGTCAACGGTCCCTATCGGAATTGGGGTGACTATGGATTCGGGCTTTAGCCCATGGTTTCATCAAACCACACGAATTTCCCAATCTAAACCAAGATGGTTTTGCGTGAACGAGCTCGACGAAACCCTTACGTATACTCGGTGATTCAAATGGCGGATGTGCCAAGATGGGGAAGCAACATATCTTCCTATCCTCATATACAGTCCAGATTATACCAAGTCCGAACTAAATGACCAAAGTGTAAATTGGTGCTTGGTTGGATGCACCGATTGGCTGTGAAATGGCATTCATAATCTGTATTCGTATCCTAGCCGTCAGAGTGCTATACTTACCTCGATTGATTACGACTTTCAATCAGCCTTTCTTAAAGTTACTTTTGTTATTTCAAGAGGTTGCCAAGCGATTGTGGATCTATGTTACTACATTTCCCAGCAGCACATATTCCTTCCGTGCCCTATTGGGAAACAGAACTGAATAATCCTTCGACAAAGGGTCGAGAAACTCAACGACCTTATCTTGACCAACTCGGGGGCCGGGTCTTCATTTCTTGTTTACATTATTACAAATATGAGACTAACGGAAAAAATCAGATTCAGTGGTCAATTATCCCTATCGGACTAGGGTGACTATGGATTCGGGCTTTAGCTCATGGTTTCATAAAATCACACGAATTTCTCAATCTAAACCAAGATGGTTTGGCATGAACGAACTCGATGAAACCCTTACGTTTAATCGGTAATTCAAATGGTGGAGGTGCCAAGATGGGAAAGCATTATATCTTTCTATACTCATATACAGTTCAGATCATACCAAGTCTAAATTTGACTCGAAAAACCACGAGACCGAGACGGTCAAGGGGTGATTAACCACCTTGTGACTAGTATGGGCTATATTCGCCTATGCATTAGGTAATCTTTTGAGAAAATGATGGGAAACGATTACTTCTCATTGTCTCCATTAACGACATCCTTATGAAATGTTAGTCCAGCGTGGCTATGTTCCTACCCTGCGAATGGTACTCCGTCAATGGGGAACCTTGATTCGATGACTCGTTACTTAGTCATATTTTACCAAATTACCCATACGTCTACGATCAATGCCAATCCCATGTGTAGGGGCATCATAGTGATACTTGTGATTGTTAGACATTCACCACGCCTTAAGCATTTCCACGTGATATAGTAGCATTCTAAATGTGGTGCTACTGTAATTAAAACCGCATTGGGTGCACACCATATCATTCAAGGTATATGGGGATTTTTATACGATATCTCTCGGAGAATCACATCGATTTCATCAAAATTACTAAGTTGTTTCCTTCTGGAAAAAGACAGATAGTTGTACAGCAGCTGGAGCCAAGCTCCCGAAGCTTAACACAAACGGGAATTATTACTGTAGAAATTCCATATCCCTATGACGTAATCTGACTACTGGTGAGTAGTGCGAGCACAACACTGATGGAAGTATGCAGATTCGTTATTACTCGTGTACATGCTCGCCTTATGGCAGCCTTAGGCTCTTAAAAGTCTTTCTCTTTCTTATTCCCTACCATAGAGCAGGGACTCTCGTGGTCGGCTAGTATTAGCCGAAGATATTCACGTACACGACAACAAGGGAAGGTTATCACGCACCACTCGGTGAGACCAAATTTATTCCCTTAACACAAACATGCGGAGCAGGATGCTCACCATTGCGACGTTCGCAACGAACACTGGGAGGGTATCCATACTCCTCCTTTATAGGGGGTGTTCAATAACTATTAAATAAAATCGTAAATGAAACTTATGGTGTATGAATGGTGAAGATAATGAATGCAAAGAAGGCATAATAATTGCAGTTATCTGCAAGCTGAATACAAGACTCCTGTTCTACTTTGAGTCCAACAACACTCTCACTTTCAGATTGGAAGTGATGACAGACATTACTCGTAACAATACGTAGGAATGCTGGATGGACGAATTACACTGCTACTATGTAGCACAATTATCATCCCCGTACGACGATGATACTACACGAAAAGCAAAAACAGACTTGTCTATCATATGACTGACACGAATATAAATACGGAGCTTTCCAACGAATTACTAAACAAAATTTTGAGGACGGAATTCTTTTAACCGTGGGAGACTGTGACAACTGTGAAAAATCATGGTAAACTTTGATTGGTACAAGTCCGTGGTAACCGGACGTGATATGTGTATCAGGATATTGTTATGTGCGATACCCATGACGAAACAGGTACACCTTAATTGGTCCTAAACGTTAAGCATGATTACAATAATAATTGCGCGTAAACCTTGCAAATTACATGACTTGTGTGCTATGCTAAACAATCTCTGTTATACCGGTTCAGAGTACGCCTCTATCAAGTCCAAAAGCTACTACAGAGGGTACTCCCAAAGCAACTCCTGCAAGATCAAAGCAGTCTACTCCAAAAAGTGCCAGAGCTAGAGAGTTTAAAGATGCTTTCGGTGAAATTCCAGATAATATTACTCATCCAGTCACAGCTGAAGATCTTTCAAATTGGTTTGAAGATACTCCAGTTGATATGTTAGAGAAAAGAATCAAAGCTCTGGAGGATAAACTGAAACAAAATGAAATCGAGAAAGAAGCTCTGGAAAAGAAAGTGAAGCAGAGTGATGTTGAAAACGAGATTTTACAAGACAAAGTCAAGTTTCTTGAAGATGAAAGAGGCTACATGAAAGCGATGGTTGATAGTCTGAGTGCTGCGAACAAACAGTTAGAGAAATCGATTGCTGAGTTTAGATCTGAACGTGATCAGAATGACAGAAGGTTTGCCAGGCTTCAGAAAGTGTTAACAAACAGCTTGGACATTGATTTCAAAGCAGAGTATGAAAGACTTGATGTTCAAGAAGCCAAAGAGAAAGCTGCAAAAGAGTTAGTAGAACAGGGTAAAGGCAAAGGGATGATTGATGATGTTCCTAAACCGTCAGAGGAGCCAGTGATATAAAAGACTATTGAAGCAGAAAAAGCTCCAGAATCTGTGATCATTCCTGAAGATGTTTCTATTGTTGAATCTCAGGAAGCTGAAAAGAATGATGAATCGATTAAAGCGTCTGAATTAGAGAAAGATGACGATGAGGAAGATGATGAAAAAGACGACGATCCTGTAGATGATACGAAAGATGATTTAGATCACAACGATGATGGTGGTGATGATGATCAGGGGGTGTTGGTCTAAAGATTGATTCTGCGAAGGTTCATTCTAAGTTTGATTTTGAATCTTTGATTAACGACGATGTGAACATGGAAGATGATCAAAGTAAGGGGGACCATAGAGAGCAGACAGGGCCACAAGATGTTGATGTTTCTGACGCTATATTTGCTATGCCTGTTGCTGCTGTACATGAAAAACCGTTGATGATAGTGTTAGATCCGAGTATAGAGGAAGGGGAATTTGTACATGATTACACCAAAGAAGAGTTGGCTAGAATGTTCGAAGCTGATGCTGATTCGTTTGAATTTGACTTTGAAGAAGAATTGGTGAACATCAAAATGTTTGAACCGAAAGAGTATGTTTACAAGCGCGTATAAGAAGCAGATGATTATGATCGAGTTATATTTGAAGACTCTTCTGATGATGAAACTGAAAAGTATTCTAATATCAATACTGATAGTTTTCCGACGATTGAAGAACTTATGAGTCAAATTGATGTGAATCTATTGAAACAAAAGATTGATGAGGTGGTGAAGGAAGGAAATTATCCCTAAACGTTATACGAAAGAACAGATTGCCGAAGCAAAGAAGTCGTGGTTCAAGGAAATGCCGAAAGAAAGAAAATTCAAATGACCACTTGCGTTCTTTACACGTGACAAAGACAAATCTCTTGGTGATATTCTGAGTTGGGGATGGATAAGAGAACTTGACGTATATGCCATAAAAAGAGAGTTTGGTGTGCAGTACTTCAGACATCTTGCTGATATAAAGACGTTACCGATTTGGGATGTTGAAGAGTTAGTGCAAATAAGAAACATCAGTCTTCAGATGAAATTTAACAAGCAACGGTTATGGAGGGTTATCAAGTTTGAAGCTTTAAGAGGTTTAGAATTATGGAAGCCGTTTATACCGAAGCGCAGAATAAAGATGGATAAAAAGACGGGTATTAAAGATGTTACATTGGTGATGAAACAACCAAGAGCAATGAAGAACATGCAACTAAAGCCTATCGAACAAGATTTTCATCCTTATTTCTTGTCGTGGCAGACGGATCCAGAAACGAGTGAAGCAGTGATTGTATTACGGGCTGATGAAACATGGGATATTACAAAAGAAAAAGATCCAGAATGCATTGAACTTAGAAGGATGTGGGGTTTGTGGAGAACTAGTCGTATACTAGACCCGATGTGGCTAGTCAACTGCTCAAGAAAAGATGTGAAGTGTTTGTTCTTCAACAAGATATGTTTTGACAAACGTGAAGAAGTTCAAGCAAAGCAATACCAAGGTGTGACCAACGTATGCTATGCACATGGTATTAATTCTGGTCATATGTGGGAATAAAGATGGAGAGAGTTGGAAAGAGAAGAATTTTTTAAAGAGGAAAGATGGCTAGAAAAGATACATGAAAGGGGTAGAGAGGCAAGGCTCAGACGATTTCAGTTCATGAAGTGGGCACCTCCTACTGACCAAACAAGCGATTTCAGTTCAGTTCACGGCCTATTCCTAAGCAAGAACGTCAAAGAAAGCCGTACAAGAACTTCTTCGGAAGATGTTGAAGATTGAAGACTGATCAAGACTGCGACAATATCCAAGGGGGAGTTTGTTGATACATGATGTCTATTGTCTAGGTCTTGGATCGAATCTATATGTTTAGGGCTTGAATTGTTAGATTTTGAAACGTATTTATGATGTATTAGCACAAGTTCGGCCGAACTTGTGTGAAGGCTGCCCGAACTTGATCTAGCCAAGCCATAGTTCGAGCGAACTTGCTGCTCTATATATAGTTGTCTTTGGGTCTTTCATTGTAAGAACTTTGCGTTGAAGACGGCGAAGCTCTGTCTGTTTGGATACTCGATGTACTATTGATATGAACTAATAAACAGACTATTTAAACAGTAAATCTTGTGTATTCGATTAACAAGTCACATAATTTTCGCTTATGTTGGACTTTAGATACAAATTAGGTTCCTAAGCAATGGAGGAGCGATCCTAACATAAGAAATTTGATCTCACAAACTCGACTTCATTAATCATCAGGACCATTTCTGACTCTTGCTTTGTTGAGTGCTTTTGAACATCTAAGGATCAGGTCTTTAGCGATCTAGTAAACTTGAATCTTAATCGGGAGAATTCAAGTATGACTGATGATCAATAATTATGTCATCAAATGCGTAGATCCTCATGAGAAAGTTTTAGCATGTTTCCGGTTGTTGAGAGGTGTTGAAGTATTCCGTGATTTTCTCGAATTCTTCACGCCGATGAGTATACTAAATTCTACACCTCATGCATTTATCAACAACAATAAGTTTACAATCACAAACAACTTCTCAAAAGTCTCGTTAGACCAATTCCCATTTATGGATAAACCTATGTTTATCCCAAATATTCCTTCATGAATATGAAAATTTCATTTTATTAGTTCTATGTGGAAGACTATCGAAAACAAATTGAAAAGATTTTTTTATGGATTTTACGAAGTTTATGCTAAAACACACCTAAAATATTTTTAGATTTTTCAAAATCAAATAAAGAAACTATGACAACACATTTTTTTTGGAGTTTCATGTGATAGAGACTAATCAGTTGCACCTGTAGCGTTGTTCTTTTTGATAAAAACACTAAATTTAAACAATTCACGTGGATTGTCAGTATTGTTTGTCCACTTGAATATAACTAATACTTTCATAATGCTTACCGATACAATTAAGGTACACTAAATACACAAAGTTCCTATGGGCCCCACAATCTGAGCATATTCCCTCATCATGTAGTACACTAACACGAGTAATGCCTTTAAACATTATCAACTATGAAATGTGCGAAAATAAAGTTGAACACTTAAACATTAACGATCAGATCGATACTCACGTATACGCAGAGATCATCCAATGTATAAGCAAAATAAAGAATATAAAACAAAACAAATTGAAAGTGTTTAGGTCTTAACCACCAGTTCGATACTCACGTATACATAGAGGTGATCCAAGATTTAAACGAAACACGAAGAAAAATAAAGCAAAAACGTTTAGGAACTAACATCTAGTTCGATACTTTCGTATATTCATAAGATGTCCAATTCTTAAACAAAATAAAGAAATAAAAAAAGTTTAAATCTTTTGAAAATAAAAACACAATCACAATGACTTTTTTAGAAAGCAATGAAAGTTCACATACTAACTGGTTTTTATGCTATTAAGCGTTCAGCGATTACCAATCGAGCACACAATCAAGAAGGACAAAACTTAATACATTGCAATCTAGACTATGTTTCTCACTAGTACTAGGATTTTTTAGGTTTATATCGATTTCGCAAAACTGCTAGTTTAGTGACCCTACCGATACATCATTAGTGATTCTGTTTAAAACTTTTAAATATTACAATTCTTTAGCATATCCACTGATGTACTATCATTTCTTCCTTTTCGCTCCATGAACTCATTTTTAACTTTTTCTAAATAAAGATCAAATCTTTTTAAATTTTTTAAATTTTGATTATTCTCCATAAACACATGCAAAGATTGAACATATTTTTGGTTTAGGGAAATTTCTCCCTATAGTCACAATATTCAAAACCAAAAATTTACGAAAAAAAACAAACAATAATCTCCCACATTAAACTAACAAAAAGTTTTAAATGTGAAGTGGAGCAAAACAAAACATATGTTTGATGTGATATGACATTATAATATGAAAAGCAAATACATTTCTCAAAAAGTAAATTGATTTGTTACCCACGCAAACCATCCTCAAATGCTTTTCAGGAACAACAACTATCGAACTTATCCACACGCTTCCTCGGTTGTCCTATACTCATTTAACAAACGAGTTATAAACCCAGAAGACAATTAAAAAACCCAGAAACATGATATTCCTATATAGAAACCCGGAGGTAATACATAAAATCCGGAAAACGATATAGACTGTAAACCGGAAAGATTAAAGCCCCAAATATCTCCCGAGATGTGTAAATCCGGAAGAGGAATTTAGTTTGTAGATCGTCATTAAAACTATCTTATCTCCGAACTTACGGAAACAGACAGGCAATTTCTCCGACATACAAACAAACAAAGCCTATACCAACTTTAAGATCAAAAAGTATTGTTTTTAAAAAACTCTTGTGTCTTCCTCAAGAAGATTTAACCCGAAAAATCCCGCCAAGAACATCAAAACACAACTAATAGAAATTTCAACAAACTACATGACAAATGACTAAAATAAACACATTATATGCAAATATCATCCAAATATGTGAACAACAAGTCATATGTGACTAAAATCTCTTCAATAGACTTTCTCATATGCAAAAACACCAAGTTCTTGCATAACACCCAAAACCCCAAAATCTTGAAACAACCCTAGGCAGTAGATCATAATCTACCAACTGAGGCCAACCAGACAAACTGCAACAAACTTCCCATCAAATCCAACAAAAACATTGAAGAACAATAGCTCAAACACCAAGTTTAAACATGTTCAAGAAGAAACCCAAACCCTAGAATTCTATCAGGAGCAAAAACGATGATTTTGCACAAAATTTAGGGTAAAAGGACATACCTTTCAAGTTTAGATGCTAGTTGAACAAGATGAAGCTTCCAACAATATGATTTGCTCATGTTTTAAAGGGTTTGTTCAAGTGGGTTTTATGAGAGAGAGAAACAGAGTGAAGGATGGAGATGAGAGTAATGACCGTTTGATTGGGGGGGGGGGGATTTATAACCTATAAAGACCGGAAACTCTCCTTGAGGAATCCAGAGTCGTTTAGAGATGTGAAAACTCAGAGAACCTTTAGGTTAAACCAAAACCCTGGACCAACTTAACCTCTGAGAGACTACTAAAAATCCAGAAACCCTATGAGACTGAAAACCTCGGAGAACTCATACCTCAGAATGTCTATACTGTTATACGAAACCCGAAAGGGTGTGATGAATTTAACCTCTTCCATAACTCGGAATAAAAGTTCATTACGCTCTTGAAAATTTTAAATGATTATTTTAAATGAATTTTTCACTTTAACCTTTCACATTCAAGATTTGAAAGATTTCACAACTGATTCAATTTTATCAAACACATTTTGACGAGAAACACCTAGCACACTTGGATAAAACCCGCACGACCGATATTTTTATTAAGAAAAGACTTAGCGAAGAATTTACCTGACCTGATGAAAAATCACCTTATTTAAAAGAATGCTCACAACCTGACAGAGTGTTGGTGTAATAACTCGCACATAGAAACAAGAAAATAAAATCTTTTGATATTTTGCATTTTTGACTAAATAAATAAATCAAACACTACGAGAGTTATATACACTAATTATATTTTTGTGAAGTTGGAGCAAGGAGATCCAACACGAAACTATAGATTTCTGTTTAAGCACTTATAATGATATTAACAGTTCACGACGTTCAACGGTATTGTGGTCCACTTAAACTTTAGCACTCTTTCGAACACTGCTTTCGAGATATGCGTTAAGTGTATTAATTTCTAATTGTAACTATGTAATCCCACCATAGAATATACTCCCGTATCGAAACTACCAAACATTGCATCTTACAGGTGAGTATATCCGAGAAATATCTGTATTCGGCTAAATGCGAAACCTTGAGAGCTCAGGTTAGTGTCACCGCACAGACAAAGAGATGAAGGCTCGACTTAAAGGTGGTGTACCATCGTTTGGTATCTTTTTCTGTAGATTTTTTAGCAGTTTATTCTATGTACCCGGTGATAGCATAAATTTGCAATTTGTACATCCCTTGATGACATTAGAACAGATCATCCGGTGATGATTGTTGAAGCAGAAAAGAAATCCACCAAGAGGGTTTGCGCAAAAACGAAGCGCTTAGCAAAGAATTATACAAGGTCTAGGCCATTGCTCACACAATATCAGAAGACCAAGTATAATACCCCAGAGATTTAACAAACTTAAAGACCTAGTATCTCAGAAGTTTGGCAATTGTCAAACGAAATTACGGTACCAAGACCATATATCCGAGGGATGTGTCACACACATTACGCAGTTCATTATGTTTATATACCAAAAGCATGTTCTTATTTACGCGTAAAGCCTACCGAAGCAACATATGATGAAGCTGTTACACTTAACGTTTATTATTATATATGTCCATAATCCTGCATCAGATATGACTGCCAATGTACCATCATTTCCCCTATATCTCAAAAACAACTTCAGTTTTCAATTTTCTGATGTTTTGTATTTTCTTAAACAATAATCCTAAAACTAAGTAAAATATTTTTGGATTTTGAATTTTGAAAAGCAGTAAGAACTGTACATGAAGTTTAAAAATAAAATTTCTATGCGAGTTTCTGAAAGACTTTAACTCTGGGTTGATCATGCCGATCCTTCGGACCAGATCCTTAAACCTAGCCTGATCGAAAGTCTTAGTAAAAAGGTCGGCAAGATTATCCAAGGTGTCTACCCGAACCACATCGATTAAACCCTTTTCACCACAATCACGAATGAAATGATGCCTAACATCTATGTGTTTAGTGAGTGAATGATTAACCGGATTATTTGTTATGGAAATGGCAGACTTATTATCGAACAAAATTGGAGTTCGATTAAAATTCAAACCGTAGTCCCTTAGTTGTTGCTGAATCCACAAAACCTGAGCACAACAGCTCGAAGCTACTGATACTCGGCCTCGCATGTGGATAGAGACATAACAACCTGCTTTTTGCATTGCCAAGACACATGACGGTTTCCAAGCAGTTGTGCGCCGCCTGAGATTGATTTCCTGTTGACCGGGCACCCTCCAAAGTCTACATCAGCGTATGCAATCAAATCCAGACCTCCTTCCGCTGGATACCACAATCTAAGCTTAGGCTTCCCTTTCAGGTATCTGAAGATGCGTTTGACTGCAGCCAGATGAGATTCCCTTGGAGTAGATTGGTACCTTGCACACAAACAAACAGAAAACATAATATCGGGACGTTAAGCGGTTAGATACATAAGAGAGCCAATCATTGCCCGATAAAGAGTTGGGTCCACTTCAAGATCCTTCTCCTTTTTCAGCAGTCAGCTTTTGATTTGTCGGCAGAGGTGTGTCGAAAGGTGAGCTATCTTCCAATCCAAATCTCTTGAGAATTTCGTGGACATACTTAGTTTGATGCACATACGTCCCTTCTTTCTCCTGACTGACTTGAAGACCAAGAAAGAATGACAACTCTCCCATCGCACTCAACTCAAACTTCGACTTCATCACCTTCTCAAACTCGCGACACAATTCTTCATTTGAAGAACCGAAAATTATGTCATCCATGTAATTTGTACAATCAGGAAATCTCCCCTTTTCTTCAAAATGAATAATGTGGAGGCGATCGCACCACGAGTGAACCCATGCTACAATAGATGTTTTGATAAAGTCGCATACCAGGCACGAGGAGCCTGATGAAGACCTTACAAAGCTTTGTCAAACAAATAAACTTTATTGTTGGACTCTAGAGCTGCGAACCCAGGTGGTTGAGATACATACACAGTTTCAGATAGTGTTCCATAAAGGAATGCACTCTTGACATCCAACAGATAGATTTTGATACACATATGTGCAGCAAACGCTAGAAACAGACGAATTGCTTCCAATTTTGATACAGGAGCGTACACTTCTGTGTAATCAATCCCTTCTTCTTCCCTATTGAATCCTTGTACAACCAACCGTGCTTTATTCCTAAAGACAACACCGTTATCGTCCTTTTTGCACTTAAAGACCCACTTAGTGTTGATTGCATGCTGACCCTTCGGAAGATCGACCAAATTCCACACCATTAACTTGTTGAACTGAGCTAACTCTTCCTGCATTGTCTCACACCATGAGCTATCTTTCAAAGCCATTTGATAATTTTTCGGCTCAACTTGAGAGATAAAACATTCATGAAGGCTTAGATTGAAAATCAGTTCCTGCTTGATTTCTGTAAACAGACACTGCATCTCTGAAAGACTTCTTCGGGTTTTTCACTCTAGCATTTTGATTCACAATAATATTATCAACAGGATGATAGATATTTGTTCTTGGAACAGGGATAGCCAGAGCTTAGAGATTCCTTCCCAAATTAGATTGAATCTCCCCCTCAGCATTTGCACTACTACTCGCTTCAAAGTGACTGACTGGGACTAACTTCATCAGGGATCTGAGCAGCAACAACATTGTTTACTATCGACGGTTCTGCGACTAAATCTTCTGATGCAACGTTCGGAGTCACGTTTATGGGAATACTTGCCCTCTAGCTAGCATCCACTTTGTCCTTATCTACCAAATGCGTGTAAACGACTTCCGAATCTGCTTCTATAACATCAGGAATAACAAAAGAATCAAATAATTTCTCCTTGTCATACCCATTTTTAGGACCAAATTCGGACGGTGGAGGATCGTAACTTAAAGGAGTAATATCAAACACAACCTCCACTACCCGTTTTTTAATATTATAAACAAGTTTATTTGGAGCTCCATTAACGTAACCCAGAAAGAAACCTATCTCTCCAAGTTCGCCCATCTTAGGAGTATCCTTAGTTCGTTTGATAACACATTTGATCCCAAAGGGTTGAAACCCAGAAAAAATAGGTTCTTATTATTGAGAAGTTCATAGCATATCTTCCCTTTTGACCTTAAGCACATGGTTAAGCACATAGCATGCTGTGTTTACTGCCTCAGCCCAAAAGAAAATAGGTAAATTTGATTCAGAAAGCATAGTACGAGCCGCCTTAATAAGGGTTTGGTTCTTCTATTCTGCAACTCAATTCTGTTGGGGAACAAAAGGAGCGCTGAACTGAGGAACCATTCCAATTTCCCGACATAACTCATCCATATGTTGATTTTTAAATTCCGACCCGTTGTCACTTCGGATTTTCTTAATAGGTAGTGAATAATTTTCTCAAGTTGTTTAAAAAGATCTCTTAAAATACCATGTGTTTGATCCTTAGTTTTCAAGAAAAATACCCATGAGTATCGTGAGAAATCTTCGGTGACAACAAGACAATAGGACATACCACCAATGCTAGCAACATGGATATGGCCGAAAAGATCCATGTGAAGGAATTCAAGTGGTTTTTGGATCGAGTTAACAGATTTCAGTTTATGAGGCTTTCTTTTGATTTTTTCATTTTCGCATGATTCACATTTGTTGTGCATATTAAAGCTACGTAAAGGAACCCCCAACACTAAGTCGTTTTTCACTAAGTGGTTCATTGCACATGCAATGGCCCATTCGTCTATGCCATAAATAAGATTGATCTTCATTCGCTTTAGATAGTAAACAGGTCACTAGAGCAGAACAGTTGACCAAGGGCGCATGTCCATGACATATGTGTTATTCACCCGTGGAGCCCTCATAACAATCAAATCTTCAGGAACAACAAATCCATGACGCAAAACAAAGCAAGCTTTATCAGTGAACAGCATCGAATACTTGTTGTCGCAGATTTGAGACACCGACATCAAATTATGCTTTAACTCTTTGACAAAGTTCACTTTGTGCAGCGCAATCTTTCCATTAGACACCGAACCTTCACCGGTGATGTAACCCCGCTTTTCACCGGCAAAGTTGACATAACCACCATGAATTGGCTTAAGATTTTCCAACAACTCTTTATTTCTGGTCATGTGTCTGGAACAGCCACTGTCGATATACCAAATATAGATAGCCCTCTTTAGCTGCTCCTACACTCACCACAAGAATATCAGTTAGAATGTGGGACCCAAGCCATAACAGTCTTGGGTCGTCCCATTTCATCAACATACGAAAATTCTTTGAAGTAGCCGTCACCACCACCACGTCCTCCATTTCCATTTTGGAAGTAGTTGAAGTGGTTCCCATCGAATAGGGGATTGTATGGGGTTGACGATCGGTTCGTGTAACCAGAATATTCAAATTTTCGCCCTCCATGGTGTTGATACCCGAAATTTTGACTTCTTGGAGTCTCGAAATTTTGATTAAACCTTGGTGCTTCAATGTTTCTGGAGAATTGTCTAGACTGGTTAACCGAATGCGCTCTTTGATTATGACATTGGGGGGGGGGGGATGGCACTTCGGTCATTCACAAACCAGTTCTGAGCATGAGGTCTAACATAGTTGGCGTTAGATCCTCCAGAACGTTTCTCATTCTCACGAGCATCGTGTGTTTGTGACGAACATTCCGATCCATGATTTGGACAAATATCAAATGATTCCTCACGTTGATCATGACGTTGTTTTGATTTAGCATTTGATTTAACAACAGGTTTTGGTTCTTGTTTAATCACTTTTGCTTTCTCAACCTTTTGAATTTTATTGTTTTTCTTATCAACTTTAGATGCCCATTGTTCAACAAATGGTTTTCTTTGATCAGGATCGAAGAGAGATTTCCCATTGTCATTTGGACACTCAGCAGCTAAGTGTCCTGTCAACCAACACTTGTAAAATTTTCGAATTTTGTTAGCATTCTTTCGATGTTCCTCTCGACTGTTCGAAGATGATGAATCCTTTGTTGGATTCTTTAAGATTTGTGAAACAAATTGAGGATTTGATACCGTTTCTATTTTCTCAACTTCCTTATTGAAATCTTCCCACGAGGTTTGGGTTTCTCATTGGCATTTTGAACTTGATTAAAAATTTCCAAAATTTTGTTACTGATTAAGTTTTCAATGTTTTAAAGATTAAATTCACTTTTCTTTGAGGCTTCATTAAACATCGATTGTTCTGAGATCGAGGAAATCTCGAGCTCAGAATCCGTTCCACTTGGCGGATCAACGGTCAGAGTATTCGTTGGAACAAAGTTAGCTATCTCTGGATCAATGCTTGCCATCGATGTATAGTTGTGGTTAGTTGGTGGAGGAACCTTACTATACCCGATGCCAAACATTTCCTCTTCGGTTTCCTTGATACGTTGGCTATTGATACAGTAATTCATCACTTCAGATGAACTTCCAAACTTTTAAATTTTTCTTTCCAAATCTAAAATCAAATTATCCTTTTCTAAAATGATTTTGTTCTTTTCCAAAACACAGTTTTGATTTATTTCAAGTTCAGATTTTAATTCTTGATTTTTAAGAGTTGCTTGAGCCACACGTCTTTCAAATTCAGAGATGTCATTCTTTAGAGGGTTTATCTTAATTCGGTGTTCTTTATCCGAACAAGATAGAACAACAACGAGTTCTCTTGATTATTCAGGATCTGTAATTAGATTTGTGTTGTGTAGAGTGTATCTATCGATTTTTGTAACAAATTCAACGCATCTAGGACAAAATTTATCTACACGATTCGATTTTACCTCAACACCAGCCATGAATGCATAATCCTCCTTTGCTGTGGAACTTTCATCCAATTCTATGCTTCGTCATCTGCGAATTTCTGCATTCCGGCTGTTGAGATCTTGAACTCGAAACTTTCACCTTTTCTTTTACTCTCTGACTCTTTTGTTTCTTCTTCATTTAAGTTCTCTTCTTTTTCAACAAGTTCATTAACTACCAATTCATCACTCATAACTTCAGCCACAACGGCAAGTTCCACCATACTAGCTTCTTCAACAAGTGCTTCACATACTTTGTCTTCGACAACTCCCTCACATACTTCATCTTCGACAATTTCAGCCATAAAAGCCTGCGAAACAATTGTTGTCGACAAATCTTCTAATGCACAACCCCAGTCATAGGGTTCGGTCACTTCTTGTAATGGTTGGGCAACTAAGGCGTTATTTAAAGAAGGAGTAAGGTTGTCTGAAGTGTTTGTTCGAGAATTTGAAGTGGAGCCACTGTTGGGATTGGATTGATTTCTTGAGTTGTTTCCATTTTGAGAACTTCCTTCTCTGTTAGGTCTCTCCGTTTTTGTCTTGCAACAATCACGAGCATAATGACCATAGATATTACAGTTTTAGCACTTCACCTTTGACATATCAATACCCATACATGTCTTGGTTTGACCACCGATAAACTTCTTTCCCGTCTTCAAGAAAAACTTCTTAGCTCTTCTTACTAATAATGCCATATTGAGTTGAAGATCAAGCTCTTCCATTTCATCTTGATCAATTTGATCAAAGTCTTCATCAAGACAGGATTGTTCAACAAGCTTCCAAGACAAAAGTTCTCTTATGCCGTCAGAAATGAAGCTAGAAGACTCATGTTGTCTTCTATCAACTTTAAACAATTCGGATCCAACTTAGGAATGTTGAAGTTGCTTGCTTGAGATTTCTGACTACCGCCAGATGAATACATTCCTTGATTCGAATTTAGATTTGTAGTATCTGTGTTATTGCTTACAAAAGCATGATGATTAGCTGGGTCTTCATTTCCCGAGTAGAAAGCAACACCGGCACCATTGTTTCTTCCCTTTTCAATTGTTTTTGAGGATTTATACAACTGAGGGTCTTAAATCTTCTCAAAGTCAGAAGCTTGATCCTCCATGTTCCAAGCATATCCCTTCAACTTCTAAATAGTATTTTCCAGTGTAAGTTCATCAAACAGGACATTTTCTCTAATTAAAGCAGTATACATGTTCCAATCACGAGAAAGACAGTTCAAGAACTTCTCAACTTTCTCAAACTCAGTGTAAATATTTTCTTCACTTCGATCAAGCTCTTAACAAATGATAAAACCTATTCATGGTGTCATCAAAGGATTCGCTCTTTAATGCCTTAAACACAACAAATTGCGTCTTCAAACATTCTAAGCGTCTCTTCTTGTACATTGCATTTCCTTCGTACCGTTCAATCATGCTATCCCATAGCTCTTTCGAAGTGCTTCTTTTGCAAAAAGTATGAAGTATGGATTGGGTAAGAGCCATAGTTATCATGGACCTGGCTCTTTCTTCACATTCGTAGAACTTTTTCTGCTCATCTATTAGAGCTAGATAAGTGTCAATCGTTAAAGTTCTAATCGGTGTTGCTTCACAACCTTTGACAATACACATCCAAATCTTGATATCCTTAGCTCTCACATATCGTTCAAAACTTTCCTTCCATTCAGGAAAGTCTAATTCATTAATTAGAAGAGGGGGTTTGTCACTGCTTCTCACTTCAGCATTGTGTTTGAGATTCTGGACCATTGCAGTAAGATTGTTTGCCATTTGAACAATATTTGAAGTAACCAGAGAATTCACAGAATGTTAACAGAAGGTTTTAAGCAGAGAGATTGATTGGAAAAGTTTCTAAGTACAAAAATCAGAGAGAAAAACACGGAGTGAAAAGTCTAAGAGATACCAGAGTGTGAAACCTGGACCTACAACCTGAAATGAACACAATCTTGGACTCAATCCAAACTCAGAATCACTAACCAAATTTACAAACTCGGAATACCTATAAACTCAGTCAAATACCGGATCCTATTAACCCTAACTTCGGACAAGAATTAAGCTCGGACAAGAACTAAATTCGGACTGAAGGCAAACTCGGAAAACACAAGAAGATACCTCAGAATGTATTAAAAATCTAAAATTCAGAGTAATTGAGTACTAAAACTCGGACCTCTAAGTTTAGAGTCTCCCAAATTTGGACACCATCCAGAACCTGGAAATACAACCAGAATCTTTATTCCGGACTGAATAATCCGGATGTGAAAGAGCTGCTTCCGGACACCTCACCAATGTGACTACACACTCGATCACCAATAGTCCGGAAACACAAACAGTAAAATTAAAATCACAGAAAGTATTTTTAGAATCAAACAAGGAATCTTTCACCAACCTTCAAGAAACCAGTATGAACACCATAAAACCTCTGTGAAAACCCAGATGAAGATCAACACAAAAAGTCACTAACCTACTCAAAATCCATCACCAAATCACTAGAAATGAATGAAGAATCAAGAATAACCACAAAAGCTCACTAAACCGTCACTAAACCCTATCAAAATATGAACTTTTCTCACTAAACCTTCAAAATAGGAAACACCTACATTAGTATGAGCACACTGCTCTGATACCAATTATAAGGTCACCTAATCCAAGATCTCACTCAACAAAGACAACCAACAGGTGTGCGGAACCCACCTGATGATCAACTGGTGTAGATGGTTAACAAGAATGAAAGATTAAGGTGAGAAATCAAGAATACACAGAGTATTCTTGATGTTGAAGGTGAGTGACATCACACACATAGTAGCCGCCAGACATAAACACACACACAATGATTAGGGTACAAATTTCCACAAAAGAATTGATGTCTTGTCTATTCCACTTAAAGGTATATATACAAGAGAAACTCTGAACAAAACATACTTAGTCTGGAGATAACATAAAGGCACAAGGCCCATAACTCAGACTCCCATACATAAGGGAAGTCCGGACAATCACCAAACAACTAAAACTGGTAAACATAAAGTTAGGAAACTCAGAGTAGGGGAACTACATACCCCTAAGTCCATATTACAAACTAGAAACACAAAACCCGGATTAGGTGACAAACCCTAATCCGGAACTTTAACAAACCTGGATAGATTATAGTCTTTAGACAAAATACATAAAGGACCCTAAAGAATGGAGCCTGCACTTATTACACTCAAAGTGCATTAACAGATGAGAAAAAAAACAAGGTAGACCTGCTGAAGAAGCAATTTGCTATCTTTAAAAGCATGACAAACGAGTCCCTCGAAGATATTATCACGAGATATTATCATTTGATGTATGAAATGGATAATTATGACATTGAGGGATACACTGATGTTGAGATAAACGATAAGTTGTTAGATATCTTACCTGCCAAATGGGATATTTATACTCGAATGATCAAGGGTGAAGCTGACTACAAGACAAAGGATTTAGAAGAGGTTGATAGGAAACTGAGAGCTTATGAGCTCAACATAAAGAAGAAAGAAACTAGATATGATCAGGTTCAAGATCCTGGGGTTTACAAAGGCATTCCATCTTTTTCCTCCCTCAATGCTTCAAGTGATTCAACAACTGTGTTTCTATCATGTGAAAATGAGTAGGTTGTGACTAATGCTAAAGGTGATGTATATTTTGTTGCTGCTTCAGGAGGATCGTCAGGGGCAAAAAGACAACGATCTAGCAATAATAACAACAATACTAGATCTATGTCTCCGAGTGTCAAGGCTACTGAAGAGCATATTGCCGACCTAGGGGAGGTGGATCTACAGTGGTAGATGGCCATGATTCCTAAACGAGTGAAGAGATTTATGAATAGGACTGGCAGAAAGTTTGTGGGAAAGAGCGTTGGTTTTGACAAGTCCAAAGTTAGGTGTTACAACTGTCAAAACTATGGACACTTTGCGAGAGAATGTCAAAGACCAAAGGAAGATTCCTTTCCTAGTTCCTCATTTCAAGACTCTTCAGGTAAAGGTTCAGGCAACAGAAATGCATCTAACAACAACAACTCTAGAGCCTTGATTTCTACTACACGTGAAGGTTCTTATGATTGCAGTATTCATCTGGAGGGTGATGACAATGTCACACAGGCATTCATGGCCAAAATAACCCTAGTGGAAGATGCAGAAGTGAAGGATGATGCTGAGGTCGAGCAGGAGACCTTGGCTGAAAAAGGTGATGTTGATCAAACAATTAAAGTTAAAGCTGATAGTGTACAGTCGGATGAAGAAAAGGATGATGCAGATAAAAAGATGGTTGCAGATTTTGCTACTTTCATGGCAGATTTGAGCAAAGCAACAGGAGAGGTAAGTTCTAACCCTGTTAGTTCTGTTTGTTTAAAATGTTGTGAATTGCAAGGTGAGATTGACAAGCTATCAAAGCAAAATCAAAGTCTGGTAAATGAGCTCTCCAACGTAAAAGAATTACACTTTCCCGTAAAAAGAAATGAGTCATTATACTTGAAGAAAATTAAGGGCTATGAAGAGGAAATAAATATTTTAACATGTAAATTAAATGAAAAACTTCAAGTTATTGACTTAGCTCAAGATACGATGAGTGAGAAAACAATAGAAATTTCAGAGAAATGCAAAGAGTTGTCAGATGCACAACTGAGAATTTATGTATTCGAAAAGAAATTGAATCAATTCAGAGATTCCCCTTTTTTCATGAAACACATGATGAACGGCTTGAAGAAAAGTAATGATAAGAAAAGTGTGGGCTTCCAGGGCTTTAATGAAGTTCCACCACCTCTTGGTCATGACTATTCTTTCTTGCCAGACGAAGAGGATTTAACAGACTTTGCGTAAACTATACCTAGTAGTTCCACATCAGGGAGTGTTGATGTGTCTAGATATGATGATGTTAGTGTTAAGAAGGATAATAACAAGGAACCGGTTTTGAAAACAAAGAATGAACAACCTAAAGATAAAAAAGCTAACTTTTGTTAAAAAGGTTGATTTTGTTAAAGGGAGTGACATGAAAGAAGAAACCATTGTTATTGAAAAAGAATCAAATGTGCAGTTTGCTAACAATAAAAAACAAAGAGAAATCTGAAATTGAGCAAACTAAATCAAATCCTTTGTAACACCTCGTAAAGCCCGTCCAATAAAATCCCGACACGTGTCCCGCTGTTCCTCGTATGCCATGTGTTAACGAGAGGGACCAATCATGTCGTCATGTTATCTAAATAACCTCTGAACGATACTTGAATAAGTCGACGGACCAATTGTGTCAAATTACTAAATTTTGATTTCTGGAGAGGTCTTACGGACCGTAACCATACTTAGTTATGGACCGTAAGATTTAAAAGGAGCTTGATCTGAAAGGCGGTTACGGACCACAACCACATATGGTTACGGTCCGTAACCATTCAAAAACCATGGGCGCCAGAAGGCCCTTACGGACCGCACACATATTGCCAACGGTCATGAAATGCCACACGTTGGCTGCTTCTTACACGTCGCTAGCCAGTTGGAGACCTCTTGGAGCACCTCTAACACCTTGCATCAGCTCCATACTCCTTCCTTGGCTATAAATAGCATCTATGATGAGCCATTTTCCTTGCTCATCATCTTTCTTCTCCTCTCTTTCCTGTGTTTCTTGGGGACATCCTTTGAGTTTAAGAAGTTAGCTTGGACCACTTGTAAGTTTCCAACCTGCTCTTTTCGTTTTTATAGGCTTTAAGCCAAAAGTTAAGGCGTGTCGTAATAACGCTTTGACCTTCGATTAAGACCATTATGGCCCATCCATTCTTCAATGCGAACATGGCTACGTGATCGTAATAAAGTAGGTGATGTATAAGAATTTATACATCTTTAAAACGTCAAATAGACCCCGTTTATGCGAGAACTTGTTGTATTTTCATTGATTTTGGTACTCATTTGAGTTGTTTGTGAAAATACAGGTCAGGGCTTCGGCTCGGTGTTGAAATGGAGGCTTTTGGAGCAAAAACGAGCAAAAACGAGCAAAAACAGAGTTTTCCAGCAAACTGCTAGATATGGCACGACCATGCTAACCACTGGCACGACTGTGCCAATCCAGTGATGATCGACACTCCCATCCAACACTACCAGATTCAGCGTGCCCAGGAAGAATTCAAGACTGTCACGACCGTGCCAAACCTTGGCACGACCATGCTAAGCCAAACCAGTTCAGATCAGATTGTTCCCGGAATCATTTCAACCATTGTCGAATATTTCATCAGGAAGCACGACCGTGCCACCTCGGAAATGTTTGAGCGGGATTTTTCCCAAAATTGCTAGCTAACAAGTCAACACTCAAAAAAGGCCCTCTGACACTCACCAAGCACGGCAGTGCCAAAAGGTGGCATGGTCGTGCCAAACTCCCAGTAGCATAAATACGTGGTTTAAGCTCATTTGGAGGGGAGTTGAAGCATTTTGGTGAAGAATTCTCTCAAGAATCTGACCTTGGAAGCTTATAGGAGCCAAGAGGAAGCCTTGAAGAGGATTACTACACTTGAAGATTCACTCAAACTACCATTTTTTGTCTTTAATCTTGGTTAGAAACTATTACACTATGAACAATATTTGTCTTTTTATGTTTGATTAGGTTTCCACGAGCCCTATGGGCTAAACATTTGGTGTTGTTTAAACTAGTTGAAGCTTATGAGTATATGATGAACATGGAAGTTAATGTGGTGATTGTTTTTGTTAACCTTCATAGTAGTGCTTGAATCTTGTTCTTGGAGTTCTTATACATGCTTAAAGTCCTTGTTCTTGAATGTTTGGTCATAAGTATTTACATGTTGTGTTGGAAAGCCCATGTAAAGATTATGATTATTGAATCTTAGTAACTTGTTAGTATGATTCATAACATGAAACTAGGAATGGTAATTGTTAACATGGCTTGAATGATGATTTGAACATGTGTAGGAATTCTTGGATTTAGATTTGGAAAAATCATAAGGATGTTTATATGGATTCTATAGTTGTGTTTCTATTAGATTGATGATTTTTGGCAAGATTGTTATTTAGCATGACCATGCTTGTGATTCATGTCAAGAACATGTGATAGTGCTACTTACTTGAAAGCAAGTTAGGGTGATTGTTGTGTTGTTCATGGTAATTTTCCAAAACTTGTAGAGTTATGAGTTTTGACAAACAAATAACTCTTGTTTAAAGGTTAACATTAACTAGGCAAGTGAGCTTCAAATAATAATTTTTAGGTGATTAGAGTGATTAGTTCATTTTAGTTTTCCTAAGGATTATAAACTAGGAAACCTTGATTAGAGACTTAGTTAAATTAGAGCTTGCATCACCATTAATCCTACCCTTAGTTGTCACATGTTTGTTTGTGGATACTTAGTTTAGGCAACCCTTTCTTAGATATTGTTATTCTCTAGCTTAGTAGTAATTTATTAATTTGCATGATAAATTAAGAACAAAACCAACTCTTTGATTGAAAAGGCTTTGAAGTAACAAAAGTTTAGTATCGAGACACCGCGTCCACGGATTGATATCCGGTTCTTACCGACAAATTGATTACCTCCCGATGGGTACACCTGCCCTTTGTGTATGTAGTAAGTTTTAAGGAGAAAAACCATTATTAAAACTAAATTTGTGTGAAGAAAAATCCAATTAAATATATATATAATTCACGCACATCAGTAGGTGATAATCCCTCAAGAGGGCACCTCCTGGAAATCAGGTTTGCTTGGTCAATTGACGGGTCAAAGTTATGGTCAATAAATGCCAACGTGTCAGTTTTTGAAATAATTTCATATCTAGTAATGTAGGTGTTATAAAATGCGTTTTATCACTTTAATAACTTGGTAATAATTATTAGAACATGTGTGAACATGTTCGGCTCGTCAATTCCAGGTTTAAGGTTGGTTCGCAACCGAAAGTCGCAAGGATTGACTTTGACTTTCGGTTCTGACCCGAAATGGCAACTTTAGATACTGATTAAAAGTTTCATTATGACCATGTTATGTTGTAGTATAACTCTCTGGAGTTATACTATATGGTCATGAAGAAATCTGAGTTTATATGCAAGTTTCCGTTAAATATGCTAACTTTGACTAAAATGCCCTTTTTGTCTAAAATAAGGTTTTAAACATAAAGGAGCATGTAAATGAGTTACCTACTGATATGGTAATTTGAATAACTTATTTTGATGTCAACATTCTGGTCATGAACTAAATTTTGACAAAATATCGTAAAGTACGCTTCTAAATGATCAAATTACTCTCTTCGGTATTTTAAACGGTTTAAACATGATTTATTCACCAAAACTAATGGCCAACTGAAGTAATTTCATAATATGTCTATTTGGGATATTAAAACAGATTTTGAACCGAGTTTGCACGCAAGTCCTTATATAATGCTGATAAATGACGATAATGCCTTTATGGTGCATCATGTGAGTTTAATAATACTTTTGACATCTAAACCTTTTACCTACTGTTATATTATATTAAATAACATATTTTAAATATATAAACTTGATCACAATCTCATTTTTCATTTAACATCGTCTAAATTGTCATTTAGCGCATTTATCGCCGTTTCGGCGCATAGTATGATTTAAAACTATAACTATAAACCAAAACTTGTTACCTACTAATTATTAAACTTATTTTAAATACTTTTACAGTAGGTGCAAGTCCCAACTTTAGAATCCTAAATATGACATCAAAACTATGCGTGAAATGACCAAAATGCCCTTACGGGGCATAGTTTGGTTTAACACTAACAACCACACATATATTTGATATCCTATAGATATAACATCATAAAATACATATTTTTACAGAATGTTTATGACCTTAACATCAGTATACTCGCAAACCTCTTTTTATAAGGCATAAAATGACCAAAACGCCCTTTTAAGGCGTAACTTGATTTTTAAACATAAACGGGCATCCATGTTAATATCATACTGATATTAAACATATTTAAAACATATTGGCATGTGAAACTTGTATATGACTCATCCGGTTACCCGATTTCGCTTATATGCGAACGATTAAGCTTACATGGGTAGTTTACGTATTTTAAACGAGACGGGTTTAACCTTATCATTTTTATTTCAAAATCCAGAATGTAATATGTTTATCCATATTAAACAAGTCTTAGTACTTGTCGGGTTTAAACTACATTCTATTCCGGTCATTGCTTAATCTAGTGTATCGCTCCATAATCATTACTTAAGACTGGTCGGTTTGAGTCAATGACTCAACTACGGACCCGTTAGCATTATAATTGGTTATTAATATCATCATTTCAGGCTAAACGCCATACGGTAGATTGTAACCTGTACTTATCTCTTTGACTTACGGCTGAGTTATTACTTATTTGAAGAACTAGCTCAGGTAAATACTCTTAATTTATTTTGCCTATACGGGCTTGGGATACGGTAAATTATTACCGCTTGATCGGGTATGGGATCATGTTGTCGGATTGTGATTTAACTAAATCTCATAACTCATTTTAGTCTGTATTGTCTGATAACTTAAACATTGGAGGTTAACTCGACCGTGTCTGGGATATCCTTAGGCTCATTAAATTGCTAATGGCCACGACCTAAATATGGGTTGTAGGCATAAATACACCTGTCAGATGCGAATTATTATTACTATCTGCTCCTTGGGAGTTCAGAAGTGGTGTGTCGGTTGATCTATTCTCGGTTTCTTTACTGGGCCCATATGTATTGACAGGCTTGTAAAACTGTATACAAGGTCATTTTGAACTGTCCCAAGTTATTTATAAAAATGTGCCAAGTGCACTTAAACAATTTTTGAAAAGATTTTCAAAATGTGTCGGTTGATTGTATTTACCAGTGAAAATTGACGTCTCTTCAAAAAGGTTAAGATATATGTATAACACGTAGTAGGCTGGAAGCTATGCAGGCGTTCAACATAGAGGACTTTGCAAACCCTTAGTTGTGCCATTAAGTCTGTTCATCATTTGTACATATATTTACGATCCGCCTATGGATCCTTATTACAAACCGTCTGTATTTAATATTTTAAACTTTGAACGTTATCGGTTTGTAATAATATTTTAAATCCAAGACTTCCTCTGTGTTACGCTATGTTATTGGTTATGATGTTATCAACTTACGTCAAAATACTCTCCACCGGGCCCACCGGGACATACGTGGAAATCGGGGTGTGACAGGTTGGTATCAGAGCCAACATTTGAGTGAATTCAACATTAGTGTAACACTACGTGTTTTTACATACAATAACGTTCTGACACGTGTCCCGATAATCCTCGTATGCCGAGTGCTAAGATGAGAGGGACCAAAATTGTCGAAACGCTAAATTATGATCACTATGTGATAGTGAGTAAAGTTGAGGGGCCAATGTAACAAAATGCCAATATTTCCATCTCTGGGAGGCAGTTGCTGACCGCAACCATAACTGGTTACGGTCCGTAACCAGAATTTAAACTATGGGCGCCTAAGGTCCTTACGGACCGCATGGCTAAACCCATACGATCCGCCAGGACCTGTCAGCGAGCAGAAACATGGCAGGGCCATGTTCTGCCACCTCTTGTCGCCATTTCCACCTTTAAGCTGGTCTTCACACGTCCTTCTACACTTGTTTACGTCCCATGAGGCTCCCTTACACCTGGCATGACCACATGAGTCCTCCTCAACTATATATAGAGCACTTGTGATGATCACAATTTGCTCATTCCTCCTCTTCTCCTCTTGTTCAAGCTTTGAAAGTTCCTGGAGCATCTTGGAGCATTCTCTAAGCTTGATTAGTCTTCTGGATAATTGTAAGCTTTGCATTTGTTCCGAGTTCTTTTATTTTAGGCGTTTAAGCCAAAAGTCAAGCATTTACGTAAAAACGCTTTGACCTTTGGCTAAGACCTTAATGGTCCAACCATTGTTCGTGCGAACGTGGCTACGTGATCGTAATTAGGTAAGTATTAATCCCTCAAAAGGGCACTCTTGATTACCACGAATTCCTGACCAAATGACGGGTTAAAGTAAAAGTCAATAAAAGTCAAACGGGTCCGTTTATGAATAAATGCATAACTAATTATTTAGGTGTTATAAAATATGTTTTTTCACCTAATAACTTGATAATGATAATTAGATTGATTCCACTCGTCAACCCTCGGTCTAGGGTCGGTTCGCAAACGAAAGGCGCAAAGCTCGACTTCTACTTTGACTTTCAGTTCTGACCTGATTTAGCCACTTAGGCTACTGACTTTAGGTCATTTTAAGATCATGTTTAAGTATAGTATAACCTCCTAAGGTTACACTACATGTTTCATTAACAATCTAAGTTTATATGCAAGTTCCGCTTAATTACTTAAACTTTTGCAAAAAGGTTCTATTTGTGTAAATCAAGGATTTAAGCATTTAAAAACATATGAACAAGTTACCTACTGATTTGAAAACATAAATAAAATATATTGATGACAAGAATCTGACCATAAACCAAAGTTAACATAAAAGATGTATTTATGGCATAAAAATGACTAAAATGCCCTTTTTGGCATTTTAGAAGGTTTAAACATAGTTTCATTGATAAAACTTTTTACATACTGATGTAATATGATAAGTAGGACATATTAGGATGATTATTCAGGTTATAAACTGAATGTAGGCCTAAGACTCGTTAAATGCCGATTAATGACCAAATTACCCTTTTGCGTAAAGAGACTTTAACCATGCTTTTTATAACCAAATATTTTATCCACTGATGTAATATGTTAAATAACATATTTTGGATATATAAAACAGGTCATAAAACGGCATTTATCGACTTTTACGCCGTTTCGGCGCATAGTATAGTTTAAAACCATAACTATGATCCAAGACTTGTTACCTACCGATTTATAAATTAATTTTCAACAACTTTACAGTAAGTACAAGTTCAAAACTCAGAATCCCAATTATGACCTCAAGACTATGTGTGAAATGACTAAAATGCCGCTACGAGACATAGTTTGGTTTAAAACTATCAAACACACATATACTTGATATCCTACTGATATAACGTCATAAAATTTATATTTTTATAGAAAGATTATGATCTTGACATCAGATTTACCATAAACATCTATTATAAACTATCAATGACCAAAATACCATTATGAGGCATAATTCGGTTTTAAAATCATTAAAGGCATATATATTGATATCTTACTGATATCAAAACATATTTTAAATACATTAGTATATGGAACTTGTATATGACTCATTCGGTTACCCGGTTTCGCTTATACGCTTACGGTTAAGCATACGTAACTAGTTTACATAATCTAACCGAAACGGGTTTAACTTTGTCAATTTCTTATCAAAATCCAGAATGGTATTGGTATACCCATATTATACAAGTCCTGGTACTTGTCGGGTCCAATTAACCTTCTATTCTGGTCACTGCTTAATCTAGCATATTGTACCATACTTGTTTTTCCGTAAGACTAACCAGTTCAAGTCTAAGACTTAACTAAGGACTCGTTAGCATTCTAATTTGGTTAATAATACCATCATTCCAGACTAAACGCCTTCCTGGTAAATTGTGCCTATACTTGTCTTTGATTTGCGGCTGAGTTTTTGGATTTCATGAAGACTTAAGCTTAGGTAAATACTCTTAACCTATTTTCCCTATATAGGCTTGGGATACGGTAAAATATTACCGCTTGGTCGGGTACGGAATCATGTTTTGTCCCGTTGTTGATAATTAACTAAATTTACATAACCCGTTTTAATCTGTTTTGTCTGAAACTCAAACATTGGGGGTGGGCTTGACCGTGTCTAGTATATCCTTGGCTCACTAAAGTGTTAGTGGCCACAACTTAAGCATTGGTGTAGGCATACATTGGCAACTGCTATTATTTATATTATCTGCTTTCTGTGTGAAAGTTCAGAAGTAGTGTGACAGTCGATCATGTCTCGGTTTCTGTACTAGGCCCCATATGTAAAAGACAGACATGTAAAACTGTATACAAGGTAATTTGTACTGTCCCAAGTTATTTATAAAAATGTGCCTAGTGCACAAGAAAAAACCATTTCGAAAATGAGTCGGTTGATTATATTTACCAGTGTAAACTAACGTATTTTCAAAAGATTAAGTTACAGGTACAAGTACGAAATAGGCCGGAAGCTGCGGGGCATTAACACTGAGGAGTTGCGACCTTATACTTGTGCCTGTAGAGTCTGTTATCTTTTTGTGTATATTTATTTCCGATCCGCCTGTGGATCTTATTACAAGCCTTGTGTATTTTGTATTTGATCTTTGGACACTTATGGTTTGTAATAGTTATATTTTACTCCAAGACTTCCATTGTGTTGCTCTTTGTATTATTGGTTATGATGATATCAACTTTACGTCACAATACTCTCCACCAGGCCCACCGGGATACACGTAGAAATCGGGGTATGACAGGTTGGTATCAAAGCCAATGTTTGAGGGAATTCAACACTAGTCCTTAGTGTTTGATCTCAAACGACACAGTAACACATTCCTTAGACTCTCGAGTCTAGGCTATGACAAAGATATGTTCATTTCCTTATTTTGTTATTATTTCCGCTTTGTTATGTTTTAACTTGTTTTTTGGAGCAGGACCATGCCACCCAAATTTTCTCGCGGAGCTAAAGGAAAAGGCCTGATGAGGGGCGGATCATCAGGACAAGGGCCATCGAACATCTATAACTACAAGCCATACGAAGGGTGACTCTACATCACCGTGGGAACCGTACCGCCATTCCATCTCCCATGAATACTCACCACCACCAAACTCCCACCATTCGCATCACTCACACCACTATCACCATAGTCACCAATCCCATCACTCCCACTCTTATTCTTTCCATGAAAACTATAATCCCCACATCTACTTACGTTCACCCTCTGTACCCCTCTAGAGGATTCCCCTGAACCCATGGAATAAGATTCTGACCTGGAGATGCCACAAACAGGGTCAATGGGACATCCTATTGAACTGTCCAATGGTTCAAACTAGTACGCTGGAACCCCACCCCACTACCCCAATGACTTTTAAGAGAGATGGAGACAATATGTCTTCTACAATACCCCATCTTACCACGCACACCCTCCTACCATACTCCTCAGCAGGAACAACCTCCACATGAGGAAGCGCAATTGCAACCGGTGGAGCAACTGCAACCACCACCTGAACCACAACAGCCGCGGAGACGCGGTGCGCGCATGGGCCCGAGAATAGGGTCACTATCACCCTTACCTCCAACCTACCCAGTCATCCCAGAGGATCCACAGATGGATGGACCCTCTCATACTTCACCATTTGTGGAACACCCACCACAACCAGCCGTTGAGCCTTCGCCTCAACCACCAAATCTACTGTTGGGCCTTCGACCCAATTACCACCACTACCACCATCGGGTTTTGAAAACCCAATTCCTTCATATCCAGATTCGTCTGGATACAACCCTTTTGCTTCTTCTTCTGGTTTGCCTAATTATATTCACCAGGCACCTTCGCATGATCCTTATATTGAGGCAGCTATACACAATGATCTCTTTCCTTCTCCTTTTCCCCCATATTCTACCAAACCTTACTCAGCTGGTGGATATCCCTTTTATGGGTACAATCCTTCAGGTGCACCTCCACCCTATATATACCAGCATCTAGGTGCGTTACAACCTCAACCTCCACCATAACCACAGCCTCAACCTCAAGCACCAGTACTTGAGGCGATGCAAGAAACGCCGGAGCAGATGAAGGAATTTCAGCGAAGAGCTAAGAAATCGGAGAAGAAAAACAACAAATATCTGAAGAGATTTGTGAGGCTGATTAAGGGGAAAAAAGGTGATTAAACCTTTGTATTTGATTATGTAATTTTTAATTCCAAAAAGTCTCCGCGTGGACATGTTTATTTTAAGTAATAGTCCCTGCGAGGACAAATTTTGTTATTTAAGATCCTAATTTTTAGGCATTATTGTAATGGTAATTTTAATGAAGAATTTTGGAACTTATTATTATATTACTCTATTTCATCTGTTGTTCAAGCGAACGTCTCGATTTTAATTCGAAATTTTTGATCTGCGAAATATTTCAAAAAGATCATCTTGATGGTTTTATACCCACCAAGTGATTAGGTCACATATATTGGCAAAACGGTAGAATAAATTATATGGTCCTCTACCATGATAGTTAAGGTTGAGATTTTCTCTTCTATCCAGAGGTGGTGAACTACGTTCTAAGCCTCCTAGTATGCCCGATCGGGACTAGCTATTGAAAACCATTTTAAGATTTTAATCTAAAAGTTAACATCTTATAAGTGTTAACACTCCTAGGCAGTGTGACTTGACGAGCCATCTGAGATTATGTACTATGTCCAAATTATAATAAGCCTATGTGATCAATTTGATCCTAGCTAAGTATCATCAATGCGATGATTATATTATTTAAACATCCATTAGTGGTGTAACACCTGCGGGCCATATTATAAACATCCATTAGTGATGTGTTACTTATAGCATCCATTAGTGATGTACTGCCTACAGGTTATATTTACGTCCATTAGTGACAATGGCAGATGTAGTCTACGACTCTCTGTCTCAAGGTAATAGATTTTGTTCAAACCTCGAGGCCATTTGTGCTATTTTGTATTGTACTTTGTGACAGGCCATTTGTGCCATATTTATTCACCCCCATAAACTTTACAAGTTTACATGGTTTTATTATACTATGCTGTGCAATAACCTTATATTGTAAGTCATCAAGCGTGTGTGACTAATTAACCTTATATTATTATTATTTTAGCTTCAAACGGTCAAGATGGCGGACTCTAATGAAGTTAATAGTCAAAGAAAGGACGATAATGCAGATGAAAATATAGTTATGACAAAAGGCAATTTGCAAGAACTTATTGCCACGGAAGTCGATAAGGCAATAAAGAATCATGTTGAGAAACAATTAGAGTCGAGTGCTACGCATTCTAAACATTCGTCTAAGCACACCCCAAAACATACCACCAAGCAATTCTCTAAGCCTCCTTCAGAAAAGAAGGAATATTCTGAACTTTCCTCAAATATGAGGAGAGAAAGGCAAGATTTTAAGAAAAAGACTAATTTTTCAAAAGAAGGTTGTTCGTACAAATACTTTGTATCCTACAAGCCCCGAGATTTTAGTGGTGAGAAAGGGGCGGTTGACACATTGAGGTGGTTAGACGAGATTGGGACGATAGTAGAGATTAGTGGGTATGCTGAAGGGGACGTGGTTAAGTATGTAGCTCAGTCGTTCAAGGGCGATGCCTTGATATGGTGGAAATCCATGATTCAATCTTCTGGGAAGGTTCATTTATATAATTTGAGCTGGGATAAGTTTGTTGAGATGGTGAAGGATGCTTATTGTCCACCTCATGAGGTGGAGAAGATCGAATCTGACTTTCTAGAGTTACAAATGAAGAACTTGGATTGTAGGAAGTTCGTTTCTGAATACAACTCTCTTTTCATATTAGTACCACATCTGATTACACTGGAATCAAAACGCATAGCACGTTTCATTGGAGGTCTAGAACAAAAGATTAAGGGGAATGTTAGGGCCTCAAAGCCTAAGACATATAGGTCAACTGTGGATCTAGCTATGGCACTTACTCAGGATTAAAAAGGCAGAGGGTTATCAGATCCGAATGTGAAGGAAAGAGGAAGAGAAAGGATGACATATTCCATCGATCAAACAAGAATAGGAAGTCTAGGTCGAATCGAAACCGTAATAATTCGAATAATATGCCATGGTGCAAGAGTTGTAATAGACGGGACAATGGTTCGTGTCGAAATGAGTCCCAATCCAAACCTTGCAGCATCTGCAAGAAGATGGGGCACAAGGCCCTGGACTGTTAGGATTTAAAGGATGCCAGTTGTTAAAAATGTGGCGAGAAGGGGCACATCAAACCCAACTGCCCTAAGTATAAGAAAGACGATGTTGCCAAGGAAGAGGGATCAAAAAAAGGAAAAGCTCGTGCTTTTCAAATGAATGCAAAGGAAGTTGTCAAGGATGACAACATAATAACGGGTACGTTTCTTATTAATGATGTTTATGCAAGAGTTCTTTTTGATTCAGGGGTAGATAAGTCATTTGTTGTTGGGATTGAACCTATGGAAAGGAACGGATGATACAAAGTCAAAACACACCATCCGAGCTTTGATCCAACCATCAGAGTTTCTGAACCTCTAATGAGTATTTACTGCTTTCAATAAAACACATTGATTCTTATCCTTTGACAGAAGAAATTTTCAACTGCTGATAGAAGATCACAATAGCAGAGGATAGCCAACATTGCTTTGTCTAGAATTAGTTTAATCAATGTAACAGTGCTATGACTGATAGTTTAGTTTAAGCAGTGTTTGTAGTTAGTTACGTTTGTTAGCTATCACTATCAACCCTGAAGTCATTGTAAAACGATCAGTGGTTAGACATTTAGTATAAATAGGCGCTCAATGTAACAGTTAACACTTGTCTTCTTAAAAAGATCAATTTCGCATATCTTCTTCATTTCTTATTATCAAATGATCGTTATTGGGCTAAGAGGGAGTTTGTGAATCACATGCAATAGTTTAATTACTTGAAAGCATGATGGTGATGAAAACAAACTACCGATTGATTGTTGTAAAAGTTTTCCATTAATGCGCTGCACTTATTTTCTGTTTTCAATCATTTTCCATTACTTGAAACAAAAACAACAATCAATTCAAACTTAGATCCTGACAATTGGTATCAGAGCTTGGTCAATCGATTTTGATTTAAAAGTTAAATTGATTTGAACAGATCAGCTCTTTGTTGCTAATTTCGTTTGATAAGTTTTGCTTGAATACAGAGTTTTATTACTACAAAAGTTTTTAAAACACAAATCTGTTGTAAACAAGAGAAATGGCTCATAACACATCGGAATCCAATATTGGATCCATGTTCAAACCACCTATGTTGAAATGAAATGAGTATTTTATTTGGCAACGTAGGATGAGTCGTATTCTCGCCCAACAGAACACCGGACGCTGGAGATCCGTTGTGTTTGGACCCCATGTTCCTATGGTTCCAAGTACAGAGGATCCCCACACTCAAGTCCCTAAAAAACTCGAAAATTACTCTAAACAGGATTTCCTCAAAATCGAATTGGATGCTAAGGCTTTTAGCATCGTTGCTTCAGCTTTGCCCAATGAGATTTATGCGGGATTACTTCATTGTAATGGTGCTAAAGAGTTATGGGATGCTCTTAATGAGCAATTCGGTGGTACTGAAGAGGTGATCGAGAATAATAGAGAAGTTTAAAATCAACAGTATGAAACATTTTGCCACGTTAAGGGTGAGTCATTAACCCAATAGTTCGAACGATATAGCTGTTTCATTAGTGAGATCAAATTGGTAAATGTGGAATTTCCAAATTCGACTGTCAATAGTCGTTTCTTGAGATCTTTACCTGAGAAATAGGAGACTGTAGCTTATATCACTCGAACAACTGTTGGTTACAAGGAAATAACCTTGACTCAACTTCATGGTCGACTTCTCACATATGAGAGAGAGTTGAACCAGAAAACGAAATTACAAGAGTCATAGAAAATGACCGATGACTTTACTCTGGGAAACACTGCTCTATATAGTCATGAGGAGGGGTCTGGCAGTGGTAAGGATCAGAGTTTTTATCATTACATTGACATAACTTCTGGAAACAACTTCAACTCTGATCCCTGTACACCCAATTTTGCTTTTGCTGCAAATTGTGAAAGCCAAACCTCTGACAATCTGAGTTTTGAGATGAATGACTTACAACACTTTGAACCCACGAATTTGGAAGAAATGGACATCCTACACCAGTTGGCACTTTTGAGTGTCAGGGCTAGTAAGTTTCACAAAAGAACTGGTAGGAGGTTTCCAGGTTTGCATGGGGGGTTAAAAGTTGGGTTAGATAAATCAAAGATAAAATATTTTAAGTGCAACAGGATGGGACATTTTGCCAGGGACTGAAGAACTCAAACTGCAGTACCAATTGTTACCCATCCTGGCCTCAATCCTCAAAGCACTGTCCAATATTCCGAATTTGCCCCTGCACAACAAATGCAAAACACTGCCCATTTTGCAAATCCTATAACAATTGTTCCTATTCATTATGTCCAAACCTCTGCTCCACAGATTCAGTATGTTCAAGCACCACCTCAAGTGCATGTGCAACAAGCTCCACATGTCACTCAAACTACACCAACCATTGCTACACCAGCAGAGGTTACACCACAAAGCTTCTTTACCCAAGGTTTTGTTGACTGGAGTAGTTTTCCTGAGGATTTAACTGATGAAAACTTTGCTCTCATAGCCAAAATGATTTTGAAAATGAAAACTTGTGTTTTATGGCTCTTGAGACCATAGTTAAGATGATGAGTCTGTGGAACAGGAGTTAAAATCTGATGTGGTTGAATGTCGTGAAGCAGCGGTTACACCAGAAGTTACACCTGTGGTTGAAACGAATGCTGTTGATGTTGAAAAAGACAATCTATCTGACGCATAGAACACAGATGTGTGTGAAGAAGAATGTGTAACACCCCGACCACGTAAAAACAACAAACCACAACGGAAACGTCAGGAAGTCACGTTAACAGATTGTTCCAACAATACGTGGTAATTAAATTTATGCTTTATTGAATATTTAAATTTCATAGTTACATTGTCTTGGAGTTTAAAATAAGCTAAATAAACTATTGTCTTTCATATTTTAAGGCACTAAGTTCGTGTTCGATCCTAAGTGAGCATGCATCAACATCAAGCATTGTTCCCTGAAACATATGTGAAAACGAGTCAGCAAAATTATGCTAGCGAGTACATAGGTTTTGTGAGTGTGTCAAATTCATGGCCTTGAATATGTATTTGCAATACCTCGTCAGACTACTAGAGTCGTTAATTGAAAACCGTGTTATCAAAAGGTAATTGGTTTGCTATGATAACTAACCAACTAAAACAAGTTAGTTATAATTGGTAGCCATGAATCTTGACCAAAACATTTGTTTTGTAAATTCAAGTAGTAAATCGTCTTGAAGAAACTTTGTATGGTTTATATCTTTAATTGAAAATCGTTGTGTGTCATTGTTTGAAAACCTTTGTTCCAAGTGATGCAAAATAATGCCTTGAATTGTAATACGATAAAAGCACTTATATATAGGAAGTACCAGCGGCCTATCCACTATGCTTTTATCACATTCCATACGTATCGTTATCTAAATCACTTACCATAAACCAATCGTCCATTGTTTGTGTCATAAACCATTCGTCCATTTTTCATGTCATAAACCAATTGTTCATCGTCCATGTAAACAAATCGTCCTTGTTTTAATTGTGAAAACTTTTGGTCGTTTTGGTGAATACATTCAAACATATGTTGACTCGTCTATACCACCAAAGGGTATCTTTAAATTGCAATAACAAACCACCAAAGGATTTGTTAAAGTAAACAGTTTCGGTCGTTCCCCAAACTTCCCCACAAACACCGGGAACTTTGCTAACGGGATTGTCAGTCCTATGGTACCATAAATTACTACTGGTCGGCTTGGCCAAAGCTAATGAATGTCATTCGTGTCATGTATGTAACGCTCCAACAAGTTCGTTCACATAATTGAAATCGTCGTGTTTATATAAACCATAGCTTTTGTAATTTGAAAACTTGAAAACAATTTAGCACATATGAATCACCCCAAAATATTGAAAACATAAAAGAGGGGAGCTATGTACTGACTTGGGATTGCAAAGTAACCTTGAATAAAAGATCAAACAAGCTCAAAAGTCCGAGAAATCAAACGTGTCCTAAAATTGGATAACTATGTAAATATCGAGACTTTAATCGGCGGATCGGATAGAATGAGGTCTTGTAAACCAAATGAGTGTTGGAAATCATATGTAATGGTTTAACAAAGTTAACATTCTGATTTGGAAAGATCCTAAGTGCTTTTGACCAGTTATGACTTGTTAAGGTAGTTTACGCTACTTTAACGGATCATTTACGTAATTACATGTTCGGATGGTTAGATATGTGTTATGATAAGTCTAATATGCCAAAATAAGTTTAAGATATTTGCAACGTCAGTTTATATGTCAAAATATTGGTCACATATGCATAAAGTTGATTAATGCGCAAAAAGGGCATTTTGGTCATTTATAAAGTACCTAAGAGCGACTTATCATATAACTAACCAAACGAAGTTACCATAAGGTATAACCTCAGAGGGTTATTCACTATACATCTATGGTCACAAATATGTGTTTGGTTGGATCTTAAGATTGACCAAACGGGTCGGATTCAAAAGTCAAAGCGGTGGTCAAGCCCGCTCGACTTACGACCCTAAACAAGCACTAAACTAAAAGTGACGAGTTAGACATGTTAAACATGTCTAACTAAGTTTATAAAACTGATTTGGTATCAAAATAAAGTGTTTTGATACCTGAAAATAGTTCCGTCGTATAATGCGGATTTTGCGCATTATTGACCGAAACTTTGACTTGTCACTTCAACTAGTGAACGTGGTAATCAGTAGGCATGATCGCTATGGATCATAACCATCGTGATTACGATCACATTGCAAAGTCCAATTGGACTTTGACTTGATTATTTAATGGTCACAACTGAAAGTCAAATAGTAAGTCAAACTGTTTGACTTTTGGCATAAAATAGCCAAAAGAAATAAACAAGACTAGGAAGAGAACTTACTTGTGTTAGAAAAACACTCAAGAGCTCAAGAAAACTCAGATGGGAGACCTCCAACAATGTGGTAGTCTCCACTTAGAGCAAGAGAGGAGATGAAGTGAATGAGCAAGTTGGAAGTGATGGATTATGCACCTATTTATAGTTGTGGATGATGCAAAAGATCATTCCAAGTGTTAGGAGGCTTCAAGAGATGATAACAAGTGTCCTAACAAGTGTCATAGGAGTTTAGAAGCCCATGGTTTCGAATTGATGGGTTTTGGAAGCTTGGAGTGGCCATAAAGAAAAAATTACATAGCTGGCAGCCTCAACCGTAAGTTACATTCTAGCAACCGTAAGCTGCGGTCGGGTTAGGCTGGTCACACTTCACAAGTTTCAAAAGTGGCAGAACAGGCCCCTGCACTTGTTTTAAGGTGTTTTTGACGCGTTTAACCCCGTTAACTCATATTTTAGGCTTTATATCGTGGATGTCGGTTCGTTCGGTCGTACGATTGCGGTTTTTGGTTAATTACGACGAAAATCGTAACGAACGCGCAAATGACCGTAAACGTGTAACCAAATGATATTTTTGCATTCCGATCATTAAAATAATAGGTTTTAATGATTACAAAATTTTTGGATGTGCGTACATGTTCCGGATAACGATATACGCGAATCAACATAGTTTCACAGAATTTGCAAAAGAGCCTCTGAGCTTGAATAAACTTGTTTTTGCCATACCAAAGCGTCAAAACTTATTTCTAAGTTATGTAAAGGGTATTTAGGGTGTGTTTAGCTTATTTCATTCTTCCGGAGTCGTGTTAAACTGATTACGTTTGCGTTTTAGTTTGCGATTTCACTTCTAGAAGTTGTTTAAGAGTTCGGAATCGTGCAAGAATGGAATACGTGCAATGGTCATGATAAAAATACAAATCGCAGAAATAAATCACAAAAAATCATTGACTGATAGTTTGTTCAGAATCGTTACACGATCGGATCACCATAAATGTCACAGTCTCCCCTACTTTAGGAAATTTCGTCCCGAAATTTAATTAGAGGAAACTTGTGGAAATAGATGTGGGTATTTTGCTTTCATTTGATCATCGCGTTCCCAAGTAAATTATGGGCCATGTTTGGATTCCCAGCGAACTTTGACTATCGGTATCCGTCTGCGCTTGAGTTTCTTGAGTTCACGGTCCAGAATCTCCACAGGTTTATCGACAAAGTGCATAGTGTCATTTATGTGAATTTTGTCGAGGGGAATGTAAAGATTTGTGTCGGCTAAACACTTCTATAGATTGGACACGTGGAATGTTGGGTGAACGTTCCCAAGTTTTGGAGGTAGCTCAAGTCGGTAGGCCACCTTTCCGATTCTTTCAACGATCTTGAATGGTCCAATGTATCGTGGTGCAAGTTTTCCTTTCTTTCCTAATCTGACCACTCCTTTCCAAGGGGATACCTTGAGTAGAACGTGATCACCAACTTGGAATTCCAAGGGCTTGCGTCGTTTGTCCGCATAACTCTTTTGACGGCTTCTAGCTGTCAGAAGGTTATCGCGTATTTTCTTGACTTTGTCTGTTGTGTCATGAATAAGTTCAGGTCCAGTAAACTAGGACTCTCTAACTTCATTCCAACAGACAGGTGAATGACATTTTCGACCGTATAAAGCTTCGAAAGGCGCCATGTTGATGCTGGTGTAATAACTATTGTTGTATGAGAATTCAATCAACGGTAGATGCGAATGCCAACTACCACCAAAGTCGATCACACACGCTCTAAGCATATCTTCCAACGTTTGAATTGTTCTTTCAGTTTGACCATCCGTTTGAGGATGATAAGCAGTGCTCAGATTGAGTTTGGTTCCCATAGCAGATTGCATGGTCTTCCAAAAGTGAGATGAGAACCGACCATCTTTGTCAGATATTATGTCCAAAGGAACACCATGACGAGATATAGTCTCATTGACATAGATTTTGGCGAGTTTGTCAGCAGAGTAATCCTTACGAATTGCCAAAAGTGTGCTAACTTTGTTAGACGATCAATGACTACCCAAATGGCATCATGACCTTTAGATGTGCGTGGTAGTTTTATGATGAGATCCATCGCAATGTTCTCCCACTTCCATACCGGAATTTCTGGTTGTTCAAGCAAACTAAATGGGCGTTGATGTTCAGCCTTGACTTTAAGACAAGTTAGGAATTTTGATACATACAAGGCAATGTCCTTTTTCATACCCGGTCACCAATACTGGGTACGAAGATCCTTGTACATCTTATATGCACCAGGATGGATTGAATAACGAGACTTATGAGCTTCGTCCATCAATAAGGTGCGGAAATTGTCTTGACTTGGAACCCACAAACGGTTCAAATAATAGAGTAATCCATTATCTTTCGTTTCGAGTTGGAGTTCGAGATTTTGAGGTAGCTCATTTTTCAACAAGCTTTGGTTCACACACGTACGTTGTGCTTGTCGGATACGTGTCTGAATATCGGATTGAATTCAAACACAATGAAGTTTGACACGTTCCTTACGACTAAGTGCATCGGCTACGACATTCGCTTTGCGAGGATGGTAGCGAATTTCGTAGTCGTAGTCGATTAAAAGTTCGACCCAACGTCATTGTCTCATGTTCAGCTCCTTTTGATTGAATATGTGTTGGAGACTTTTGTGGTCAGTAAAAACCACACACTTCGTACCATGAAGGTAGTGTCTCCAAATTTTGAGAGCAAAAACTACAGCACCTAATTCAAGATCATGAGTCGTATAGTTCTTCTCGTGGCTTTCAATTGTCTTAACGCATAGGCTATGACTTTATCTCGGTGCATGAGACACAACCAAGGCCTAGAATCGATGCGTCACAATAGACAACAAAATCATCATTGCCATCGGGTAAAGATAGAATAGGAGCATCCGTAGAGCTTTTGTTTCAAAGTTTGGAAAGCTTCCTCTTGTTTGGGTCCCCACTCAAAAGGCTTATTCTTTTGAGTCAAAGCGGTGAGGGGAACCGCGATCTTTGAGAAGGTCGTGATGAATCGACGATAATATCCAGTAAGACCAAGAAATGAGCGAACTTCTGTGGGAGTAATGGGTGTGTTCCAATCCTTAATCGCAGTGATTTTGGAAGGATCCACATGTATACCTTGCTCGTTGACTATGTGTCCCAAGAATTGAACTTCTTTTAGCCAAAACTCTCACTTGGAGAATTTCACAAAAAGTTGTTCTTTCTTTAGTAGTTCCATAGTTAATCGAAGGTTTTGTTCGTGTTCGGCTCGAGACTTGGAATAAATAAGAATGTCGTCGATGAAAACAATGATAAACTTATCCAAATAAGGTTTACAAACCCGATTCATCAAGTCCATGAAAACAGCTGGAGCATTTTCTTAAACCGAAAGGCATGACAGTAAACTCGTAGTGGCCGTATCTTGTGCGAAAAGCAATCTTGGGAATATCTTCTTTGAGCACACGAAGTTGATGATACACAGAACGTAGACAAATCTTTGAAAAGCATGTAGCACCTTGTAGCTGATCAAAGAAATCAATAATGTGAGGTAGGGGATATCGATTTTTGATTGTGAGTTTGTTGAGCTCACGATAATCGATACACATACGGAAAGATCTGTACTTCTTTTTCACAAATAGGACAGGAGCGCCCCAAGGTGAATGGCTCGGACGAATGAACCCTTATCAGATAGTTGTTGAAGCTGTTTCGATAACTCTTGCATCTCAGAATGTGCAAGACGGTATGGAGATTTAGCAATTGGGTTGGCACCAGGTACTAGAGCAATGCAGAACTCGACTTGACGTACATGAGGTAAACCAGGTAATTCTTCGGGAAAGACTTCAGGATAATTCTGAACAATCGGGATATCATGAACAGTTTTTCCATTGCCTTTCTCCTCTATGATATGTGCCAGGAAGGCTACATTGTTCTTTCATAGGTATTTTTGGGCTTGGTTACAGGTCATGAGTTTAAGATTACTAGCAGGTTTCTCTCGACGAACTTCTAAGACTTCATCAGAGGGAAGAGGTATTCGAACTATCTTGTCAAAACAAATAACTTCGGCATGATGCTTGGTTAACCAATCCATTCCTATGATGATGTCAAAACTCCCTAGTTGCATTGGTGTGAGGTCAATGGGAAAAAAAGGTGGTTATCGAGGTTCAATTGGCAATCACGAATTACAGAATAAAGTTTAAGAGGTTCGCCACTAGCTGTCTCGACAGTCAAGGGCTTTCCTAGTTTAGTTCTTGGCATTGAAAGTAATGGTTCAAAGCTAAGGACACGAAACTCCTATCGGCACCTGAATCGAAAAGAATAGAAGTAGGATGATTGATGACAAGGAACATACCGTTAACGACTTCTTTACCAGCACGGGCCTCGTTTGCGTTAATGTTGAATGCTCGTCCACGAGCTTAATTAGCATTGGCGAATTTCGGTCAATTGTTCTTGTAATGGCCCATCTTGCCGCAGTTAAAACATGACCCGGGTGGAAAGTGAGGTCGAACGGGATTTTCTTGGGGTTTGACAGGGTTCTGTGCAGCTTGGTTGGAACAGATCGACAAACGTTGGCCAAGTGACCAAATCTTCCACAAGTAGTACATTGACGACATGGTTGATGAACTTGGTGGTGACCGTTGCACTGATTTCACAACGGTGCAGTACCAGCATATGGCTTCCTCACGGGTGGTTGAGCTGGTTTGTTTTTAGGAGCTTGATTGGGTTGAGCGGCTGGAGCGGGTTGTGTAGAAACAACGAAGTTCTGAGAGGCTTTACACTTCTTAGATCGTTTGGAAGGCTCAGCTTTGTTTCCCTTTTGTTTCTCCTGAGTGGTTTTGGTAGATGATTTCTTATCGCCTTTCCGATGAAGGTTAACCTTTTTTACCTGGGACTCGGTCAAAGTCGCAGCTAGCTCAATGGCCTGTCGGACAATGGTTGGGTTACTTCCGGTAACAATGTCCTGAACAGGATTAGGCAATCCATCGATATACTTCTCGATCGCCTTATCCAAAGGCGTCACCATCGAAGGACAGAGTAAACTAACTCCTCGTACCGGTTAGTATACGCACGATGGTCACCACTATCCTGTTTGAGATCATGGAATTCATTTTCAAGCGCCCTCTACTCATGACGAGGACAAAATTCCTTCATCATTAGAGCCCTAAGCTCTTCCCAAGTTTGCGCTAAGGCCACATCAGCACCTCTGTCTCTCATAATACCATTCCACCATGTAGGAGCTCTCTTTTTTCATACGCTCGAGGCAAACTACACTTTTCGCTCATTCGGGCATTGCACATGACGAAAAGTACTTTTGAGGCTCTCAAACCATTGTAGAAGCCCAGTGGCTCCCTCAGACCCCGAAAATGAGAGTGGTTTAGCCGAACAAAAATGTTTATAGTTTCACGGAGCTGGTGCATGTTATTGTTATTGTTGTTGTTCTCTTGATTAAGTTGGGTCACGAGATTTGGGAGTACCGCAACAATTTGCTGAGCGATAATAGCTGCCGTTTCGGCATTTTGGGTTGTATCACGTCGAGGAGGCATTCTAAGAGAAATCATGGAGGAAGATATGTGAGATTGGCATTGAAATAAATCAAAAGAGGTATAAAAATATCGACGAAATAAGGATGGTGGTCATTCATTCGTTTCTCAAAACAAACAAACGACACACGGTGACTAATCAAAGTAAATGGGTCTTTATAATGTATCGCGAAGACTTGCTTTAGCCTATAAGTGGACACTCACCCCAAGAGTTCCCATGTAAGAGTGACTGTTCTGATTAAGTGGATTTGTACGAACACTCTAACCTTGGACAGAAAGCTCGGGGTATAGGCACCCACCCTTCCATTGCATGTGTTCACATTAATAAAACCCAAAATTTGACGAGATTTGAAAACCTTGAAGGCATAAAGCCCAAAAATGATTCATCTAAGAAAAGATGTTTTTCTTTGCAAAAAGTTTTCGGAAATATTTTGTTACATTTCTATTGTTTTATGTAATCACCCATGGATAGGGGATAGTATTGTATTTTATAAATCTAAACGCAAGTAAACTCGCGTTAGGGTCCAAGGAAGGTTGTAGTCTAGGTCAAAGCATTAATAATAACCTAAATCCCTATAACCAGTGCTCTGATACCAATCTGTAACACCCCGACTGTGTAAAAACATCAAACCACGACGGAAACATCGGGGACTCACGTTAACAGATTGTTCCAACAACACGTGGTAATTAAACTTATGCTTTATTGAATATTGAAATTTCATAGTTACATTGTCTTGGAGTTTAAAACAAACTACATAAACTATTGTCTTTCATATTTTAAGGTACTAAGTTCGCGTCCGATCCTAAGTGAGCATGCATCAACATCAAGCATTGTTCCCTGAAACATATGTGAAAATGAGTCAGAAAAAATATGCCGGCGAGTACATAGGTTTTGTGAGTGTGTCAAATTCATGGTCTTGAATATGTATTTGCAATACCTCGTCAGACTACTAGAGTCTCTTAATTGAAAACCGTGTTATCAAAAGGTAATTGGTATTGCAATGATAACTAACCAACTAAAACAAGTTAGTTATAGTTTATAAAAGACTTGTAGCCATGAACCTTGACCAAAACATTTGTTTTGTAAATTCAAGTAGTAAATCGTCTTGAAGATACTTTAATTGGTTTATATCTTTAATTGAAAATCGTTGTGTGTCATTGTTTGAAAACCTTTGTTCCAAGTGATGCAAAATAACGCCACGAATGTAATACGATAAAAATTACTTTTATATATGAAGTACCAGCGGCGTATCCATCATGCTTTTATCACATTACACGCGTACCGTTATCTAAATCACTTACCATAAACCAATCGTCCATTGTTTGTGTCATAAACCATTCGTCCATTGTTCGTGTCATAAACCAATTGTTCATCGTCCGTGTAAACTAATCGTCCTTGTTTTAATTGTGAAAACTTTTGGTCGTTTTGGTGAATACATTCAAACCTATGTTGACTCGTCTATACCATCAAAGGGTATCTTTAAATTGCAATAACAAACCACCAATGGGTTTGTTAAAGTAAACAGTTTCGGTCGTTCCCAAAACTTTCCCACAAACAGCGGGAACCTTGGTAACGGGATTGTCAGTCATATGGTACCATATCTTACTACTGGTCGGCTTGGCCAAAGCTAATGAATGTCACTTGTTTCATGTATATAACGCACCAACAAGTTCGTTCACATAATTGAAATCGTCGTGTTTATATAAACCATAGCATTTGTAAGTTGAAAACTTGAAAACAATTTAGCACATATGAATCACCCCAAAATATTGAAAACATAAAAGAGGGGAGTTATGTACTCACTTGGGATTGCAAAGTAACCTTGAATAAAAGATCAAACAAGCTCAAAAGTCCGAGAAATCAAACGTGTCCAAAAATTGGATAACTATGTAAATGCCAGGACTTTAATTGGCTAGAATGAGGTCTTCTAAACCAAATGAGTGTTGGAGCTCATATGAACTGGTTTAACAGAGTTAACATTCTGATTTGGAAAGATTCCTAAGTGCTTTTGACCCGTTATGACTCGTTAAGGTAGTTTACGCTACTTTAATGGATCATTTACGTAATTACGTATTCGGATGGTTAGATATGTGTTATGATAAGTCTAATATGCCAAAATAAGTTTAAGATAGTTGCAACATCAGTTTATATGTCAAAATATTGGTCACATATGCTTAAAGTTGATTAATGCGCAAAAAAGGCATTTTGGTCATTTATAAAGCACCTAAGAGCGACTTATCATATAACTAACCAAACGAAGTGACCATAAGTTATAACCTCAGAGGGTTATTCCCTATACAACTATGGTCACAAATATGTGTTTGGTCGGATCCTAAGATTGACCAAATGGGTCGGATTCGAAAGTCAGAGCGGTGGTCAAGACCGCTTGACTTACGACCCTAAACAAGCACTAAACTAAAAGTGACGAGTTAGACATGTTAAACATGTCTAACTAAGTTTATAAAACTGATTTGGTATCAAAATAAAGTGTTCTGATACCCAAAAATAGTTCCGTCGTATAATGCGCATTTTACGCATTATTGACCGAAACTTTGACTCGTCACTACAACTAGTGAACGTGGTAATCAGTAGGCATGATCGCTATGGATCATAACCATCGTGATTACGAACACATTAATGGTCAAAACCGAAAGTCAAACAGTAAGTCAAACTGTATGAGTTTTGGCTTAAAATAGCCAAAAGAAATAAACAAGACTAGGAAGAGCACTTACTTTTGTTGGAAAAACACTCAAGAGCTCAAGAAAACTCAGATGGGAGGCCTTCAACAATGTGGTAGGCTCCACTTAGAGCAAGAGAGGAGATGAAGTGAATGAGCAAGTTGAAAGTGATGGATTATGCACCTATTTATAGTTGTGGATGATGCAAAAGATCATTCCAAGTGTTAGGAGGCTTCAAGAGATGATAACAAATGTCCTAACATGTGTCATAGGAGTTTAGAAGCCCATGGTTTCGAATTAATGGGTTTTGGAAGCTTGGAGTGGCCATAAAGAATAAAATACATAACTGGCAGCCCCAACCGTAAGTTACGTTCTAGCAACCGTAAGCTGCGGTCGGGCTAGGCTAATCACACTTCACAAGTTTCAAAAGTGGCAGAACAGGCCCCTGCACTTGTTTTAAGGTGTTTTTGACGCGTTTAACCCCGTTAACTCAAATTTTAGGCTTTATAAGGATGTTAAAGCATAGGGGACTTGAATTATGCCCAAAAATATTGTGGATGTCGGCTCGTTCAGTCGTACGGTTGCGGTTTTCGGTTAATTACGACGAAAATCGTAACGAACACGCAAATGACCGTAAACGCGTAACGAATGATATTTTTGCATTCCGATCATTAAAATAATATATTTTAATGTTTACAAAAATTTTTGGATGTGGGTACATGTTCCGGATAACGATATACGCGAATCGGCATAGTTTCGCAGAATTTGCAAAATAGCCCCTGAGCTTGAATAAACTTATTTTTGCCATACCGAAGCCTCAAAACTTATTTCTAAGTTATGTAAAGGGTATTTAGGGTATGTTTAGCTTATTTCATTGTTACGGAGTGTACGTCGCGTTAAACTGAGTACGTTTACGTAATAGTTTGCGATTTCACTTCCAGAAGTTGTTAAGAGTTCGGAATCGTGCAAGAATAGAATACGTGCAATTGTCATGATAAAAATGCAATTCTCAGAAATAAATCACAAAAATGTCATTGACTGATAATTTGTTCGGAATCGTTACACGATCGGGTCACCACAAATGTCACAGAATGTGATTGTGCTCTTATGGCTGCTTCGAAGGGAGCTTCTACTTGCCTTGACAATCTTTGGTATGTAGATAGTGGAGACTCCAGGCACATGACAGGATGTAAACCCTGCTCAGAGATTTTAAAGCTCATGGAGGGGGTGATATATCTTTTGGGAATAATTCAAAAGGGAAGGTGTTAGGGTCAGAATGTGTATCAGCAGGAAAACTCAAGTTTGAAAATGTGAATCTCATTGACAATCTAAAATTCAACCTCTTAAGTGTTTCACAGATAAGTGATAAGGGTTATGGTTCCTTTTTCACTAAGAAAACTTGCCAAATAGTAGGGTCAGAGGTTATCAAAAAGATTGATCAAATAATTGTAGAGAGCAAAGCACAGTTGACTGCTCATAGAGTAAATGTGTATGTGGTTGATATGGTAAAGGATAATCCTATGTCAAATGCATGCTTGTTCTGAGTTGCCTCAAGCAAAGAGACAGAGCTATGGAATAAAAGGCTAGGACACACATATCTAAAAACCATCTCCACTCTCTCAAAACAAAGTCTGGTTAGAGGGTTGCCCCAAAAACCATTTACTTGTGAAGAGCCTTGTGTTTCCTGTTTAAAAGGTAAACAACATAAAAGCTCTTACAAGTCAATTGAGGAGTCAAAAACAAGTCAGTGTTTACAGTTGCTTCATATGGACTTGTTTGGACCTGTAAAAATCATGAGCTTAAAACACAAAAGATATTTTCTAGTGGTAGTTGATGATTTTTCCAGGTTCACATGGACTTCTTTTTACACTCTAAGGATGAAATAGCAAATATTTTGCAAAACTTTGTCAAACAACTTGAAAAGCAATTAGATCTTCCTGTAAAAATCTTTAGGAGTGATAATGGGACAGAGTTTAGGAACAAGGAGTTGGATGCCTTCTGTGAGTCAAAAGGGATTGTTAGAAAATACAACATCCCTAGAACTCCAGAACAAAATGGGGTTGTTGAAAGGAAAAATAGAACTTTAATTGAATCAGCAAGAACCATGCTTGCAGACTCAGGTTTACCCAGAATAGAGTTTTGATAAACCCTAGGCATCAAAAGACTGCCTATGAATTACATACAAAATCAAACCTCTGATCTCCTATTTCAAAGTCTTTGGCTGCCCATGCTTCATTCTAAACATCAACGATTCAATATCCAAGTTTGCAGCCAAAGTAGATTGTGGCTATTTTCTGGGATACTCAACCACTGCCAAAGCCTATAGAGTTTTTAACTCTAGGACCAAGTGTCTTGAGGAAACTATAAATGTGAAGTTCAATGAACTCTCATCTTTGAAAATCCCAGCAAATGGACCTGCTGAATTGTTTGATTTGTCTAAATTTACATGTGAAGATGTGTCCGTCAAGACTAACCCTGCAGGTACCCCACAATCATCATTTCAAGAGCAAGGATATGATTTCATTCTTCCAAGTTTCAAAATCATTCCCACAGGTAGAGGAGCAGATGTTAGTAGCAATGGTGAAAACTCTGCCAGTTCAACAGTGGTTAATACTCAAACCTCTGCCAGCTCTCAAAACCAAACATCTATTGATAAAAGTCCACAACAAATGGACAAAAATCAACCCACTTTTACATCCATACCACCAATTCCTCCACCACCATTCCAATCAGAGGCTGGACTGTTAAATTCACCAGTAGGGGTTAGCTCAGATGATACACATTTGCAAGCTTCTCCTCAGAATACCATTGTTCCATATCAAGGTGATTTGATTTTCCTCAAAAGCCATCCATTGGATCAAGTTATTGGCAACATCAATGAGGGTTTGCTCACAAGAAGCCAAGCCCAAAACATTTGTCTTTTTGCTGGTTTTCTATCACTCACACAGCTTGTCAAGTATCAAGAGGCACTGAAAGATAACAACTGGGTAGAGGTCATGCAAGAAGAGCTCCTACAGTTCAAAAGACAACAAGTATGGGAACTTGTACCACTGCCAAAAGATGTGAGTCCCATCAGCACAAAGTGGGTCTTCAAGAACAAAACAGATGAAAGGGGTATTGTTGTCAAGAACAAAGCAAGGCTCGTGGTTCAAGGCTACAGACATTAAGAACAGAGTGACTATGATGAAACTTTTGCTCTAGTAGCAAGGTTAGAAGCCATTCGCCTGTTCTTAGCCTTTGCTGCTAACTATAACATCAAGGTGTATCAAATGGACATAAAAAATGCATTCCTGTATGGAAAGATCAAGGAAGAAGTTGATGTTTGTCAACCTCCTGGATTTGAGGATCACTTTCATCCTGGTCATGTTTACAGGTTAAAGAAAGCACGGTATAGTCTAAAACGAACACCAAGAGCCTGGTATGAAACTCTATCCACTTTTCTCTTATCCATTGGTTTTACCAGAGGTAGGATTGACAAAACCATATTTTTAAAATGGAAAGGAAAAGGTTTGATGCTTGTCCAGATTTATGTGGATGACATCATTTTTAGATCCACATGCACTGCCATGTGTGAAGAGTTCAGAAAACTCATGGCAGCAGAGTTTGAGATGAGTGCAATGGGTGAGTTACAATGTTTTCTTGGTTTACAAGTCAAGCAGATGCAAAAAGGCATTTTCATCCATCAAAATAAGTATGTGAAATAACTAAAAAAATTTGATATGGATGATTGTAAACCTTGCATCACACCCATGGCAACATCCAAGCTTGTCAGTATAGATGGCAAAGATGACCTTGTTGATCAAACCTTATACAGAAGCATGATTGGGTCTTTATTGTACCTAACTGCCTCAAGGCTAGACATTGTGTTTGCTACTTGTGTTTGTGCCAGATCACAGTCAGTGACTAGAAAATCAGATCTTATTGCTTTAAAAAGGATATTCAGATACATAAAAGGTGCTCCCACACTTGGTATCTGATATCCAGCTAATGGTAATATTGAGCTTGCAGGATATTCTGATAGTGACTTTGCTGGATGTAAAACAACAAGGAAGTCCACATCTGGGGGAGCTCAATTCCTAGGCGATTGCTTAGTGTCTTGCAAAGCAAAAAGCAAGTTGCAGTATCCACATCCACTGTTGAAGCAGAATATATAGCTGCTGCAAGTTGCACTGCTCAAATTTTGTGGCTTCAAAATCAACTCCTGGATTTTGGTGTGACTGCCTTGAGGACTCCTCTCAAAATTGATAGTCAAGCAGCAGAAAACATCATCAAAAATCCAGTTTCACATTCAATCACCAAGCACATTGACATCAGACATCACTTTGTGAGGGATTGCTATGAAAAAGGTCTGATTTCTTTACAACATGTCCATACCAAGGATCAACTAGCAGATGTGTTGACAAAAGCACTTGATGCTTCCACATTTGAAAGTTTGATTTCTAGGCTTGGAATGCTAAACATGGATTAAAAACGAATTTTCTTGTGATCCATGTGTAAATAGCAATAAAATGTTTTTATAAAATCAGAAATTCATCCTTAAAAATAGTTAAAATTGAATTTTTCAATAAATCATTAAAGTCTGTTCAAAACTCTGATAGCACAAAAACACTGTTGTTTAGAAAAATCTATCCACTGATGCAAACCTCTAATAGTGTTTAAATTGGTCACAACCACTAGCAGTTTTGCTCTAACAGTGGTTAGCCAAACAATTGTTTTCCATTGTTAAACAAAGGTTACACGTGAACAGATGTTATTCGACAGATGTTGCATCAGACACCACGTAAAGTGCACTTTTTAAAAACCCTATAAAACCCTGTTCAATCCTCAAACAGAGGTTTCACTTTTCTTGTGTGATTTCAAAATTTTCAAAGCCCTTCTCTCAAAAATCTTCCAAAATCATGGCTCCTAAAACCAAATCGAAGAAGAAATTGACACAAGAACAACCCCCATTTATTCTAATCATCAAAACACCACATAACTACACTTCTATTATCAAAGAAACCGATGCAAACACTCGCTATCATCCAATGATCTGGATTCTGAAAGAATCAAAATTTAAGCACATGTTGGAAGTAAAAGCCCCAGTTTACATCGACTCTTTAAGAGAATTTTGGGAAAAGGGTAGAGTACACTCATCCGCTGATGGTGTGCCCTATTCCATCACTTCCAAATTTGGTGGCACACACTTGCAAATAAGCCCACAATCTATCTCCCAAGTTTTCATGTTAAATGATTGCAACATCCGGTATCATTTCCTTTGAGGGAGATGCAGCATGAGTTTGTTGAAAGAGGTTACACCGGGCAGTTGAAAGGTATGACAATCTTCAAACCCAATTTTCCAGCAGAGATGAAATTCTTTTTCCACACTTCACTTACATGTGTCTCTGCAAAAAACAACTGCTTTCAATGAGATTCCATTGAACATGCAGTATCTGGGATTTGAATACTAACCGATTCTGATTTTAACCTATCCCAGGTGCTGTTCAATGATTTTGTAGACAATTTTAATAATATTCCAAAAAGAAAAGGTTTCATGATGCATCCAAGATTCTTTAGTGTTTACTTGCAAGATCAGATAAAATCAGATGCATCTAAACAAGGCACCGTAACCAACCCTGGCGGCCTCAATTATGAAACATTTACATGAATAACAAATCAAGACAAAGTTTCCAAACAGAAGCAGAGGAGGCTGAGCCTATTTTACAAGAACAAAATGTTCAAGCTTAACCTCCGGCTGCTGAGCCTACTGCTCTAGGTGATCAGGGCATCACAACCGTTGCCCTGAAACCCACACCTAAAATCTCTAAAAAGAAACCATCCAGAGCATCCCGAAAACCCACCATAACAAAAAAAGGTCCTCTGGAAGATGAGATCCCAGAGGTTAACCCTATGACAGCACCAAAGTCACAAACCGCTGCTGCTACTTCTTCACAGCAGATGGTAGAAAGATCTCAACCTGGCTTTAAAACTCCTCCTACATCCTTAAAAAAAGGATCAGGTTGTAGGCAAAGGGACACCAAATTATAAAGCTCTAGGATCACTTGGTTCTATCTTCCACAGCCCCTCTCCCAGGGCAATGTCGCTTTCTACACAGATATTGAGCAGACATTATCCAGCACCAACAATGTTACCCTTGCTGAATGCAATAGATATTGAGCAGACATTATCCAGCACTTCTCACCAACTCATCAATGAGAATATACTTCAACCAGAAGTTGGGTCTGACGTATTTCTAATTGCTAGCCCATCAGCAAATGAAGAGGCTACATCCCTTGGGTTACATGTAACCCTTGGTGATAGTTCAACAAAGGCAGCCACTACAATTCCTGAACTCCCAAGTTTTCAATTGGACAGTGGTTACATAGCTAAGTCCTTGTTGAAGGCAACCACTGCTGAGGCTACTAAGGTAACCTCTGTTCCAGTGGGAAGTCCCCAGAATCAAGACAAAGGGGCATCTAAGATTGAAGCAAGTGGTAAACCACATGCTCATGATATCTTAGATACAACTACCACATCTGGTAGGAGTTCAGATGATCCTATTAAGTTAGATGATGAGCTAAAATACCAAGAATTGATGAAGAGGGTTACCAATGTTGAAAACGCTATTGATGAAATTAAAGATCTTTTGAAACAGTTGATCACTATTCAGAGTCACCCCCCTGTTCCAAAACTACTGAGCTCAAATCTGCGATAAATCCAATTTTTCAACAAGAGAAACATTTCCTGGAGCAAAACATAAGCATCAGATGATGATGGAACTCAGAAATATGGTTGATGTAAGATACAATGATACTGCTGCAAATATTAAAAGGCAATCAAAGCCCACTTGCTCACCAACACTGGTAAATCTCCTCCAACTGTCATTTTTGTTAGTCCAGATGAAGCTAAAAAGGTGGAGAAACCTTTGGGAAAAGAAAAGTTGAAGATGGATGATTCAAAGGCAAGGCCTAGAGTGAATATCCCTAAGCCAGATGGTTCAAAGAAACCAGACTTAACTAAAGATATCCTGGCAAGGGCAAAGAAGTCTCATAAGAAGACTGTGTTTGATGAAGGCAAGGTGCTGGTTGAGAAAAAGATTGATCAGCAGTTAGAAAAGGGAGAGACTGGTACCTCAACAAAGAGGAGATCTTCTACAAAAGCAAGAAAACCAGAATCCCCACCTCTCAAAACTAAAGTTGCTACCAATTCAACCACAAAAACCTCTGTCATCGCAAAATCAACCACATCTTCTCACACAATTACCATACCCACCCCAACAGATGTTACAGAAACTTGTTGTGCCATCATCTGTTGACACAGCAGAGGTTTTAGCAGATGTTATCACAACCACTGCCATCCTCACCTTTCCCACTTCCACACAACAACTACCAACACCACCCAAAATTCCAAGCTATCCATCATCATCATCAATCAGCTTTTAGAGAAGGAAGGTTACAAGGTCATAAATGAAGAAAAGATCCCTGCTCCTATGCCTCTTGCATCTACACCAATGTTAAACCTAACCTTTGCTTCCCCAACTACATCATCTGCTCCTTCAAAAGAAATGGTTCCTGCAGTTATAAAGTTTCCTCTTGATTTGCTTGCAGTTAAGAAAGAAATCATATCTTTCTACGCTGAAGAAGATCCAGACAAAAGACATTTCTGATCTCTTCAAGGTTATCCAAAGCCTGCAAATATAAATCGGTATTTGGAACTCAAAGAAAAACAGGCAGAGGATATTGCTAAGAAGTTGTCTAAAGGCAAAAGTGATAGAGAAGTCCAATCACTGGAAAGATTTTCAAAGAATCTATCAAATAAGATTTCTAAAGCAGATGATAAATTTTTGAATGATAAGTATATCTCTCACATCATGGAATACAAGAGATATGCGGCAACTAGGGCACATTTCAAAGATTGGTCTGTGAGTGAGCTTTAAGAAGAAATTGCAAGAATAGAAGAACAACTAAAAGATCCTCACAACAAACCTACATGCCCAGATTGGAACAAATACAAAAAGAATGTACCTGAAAAGACCCTAAAGCTCAGAAGAATGAAAGAAAAGCTAATTCAAAATCATTATGGGTCAAAGAACCAGGTAATGAGATGGGGGGGGGGGGAGTTAAGAGTGTTGGATACTTACAAAATGCTGGAGGCCAGAAGGAAAAGGGATCCCTCAATGCCTCCTAAACCTGATTATGCCAAAGAAGATGCTGTTCTCAAAGCCCATCTTTCTAAAAAGCGCAGCTCAACATATGCTCTATCCACACTTGCCTTGCTAAAGCGAAAAAGGCAGAGGAGATGTCAGAGATGATTGATAGAGAGTTTGAGGAAGTATTCATCAAGGAAGGTATCAAGAATATGATGGAATATCCAACAGATGATAGAAGTACCAAGTTGGTAGAAGATCTGACAAGAATAGCTCCTTTTCTAACCTCAGCAATAAAGGCTCCTTCAAGAAAGCCTTCAGACCCAAAAATTCTAAAGTGGAAGGTCGACAAAGACACCTACGAATTAACTCTGCTCAAGTCTGATGGTAAAGCCACTAAACTATCCATGGAAGCTGCTTATGGGCTTACAGTAGAAGACTTCCACGAACTACTAAGTTTAGAGCTTGAGAAGGATGCTGATGATTTAGAATTTCTTAACTTTGAACTGCAATTCAAGGGTCAAATAAGAGAATTCTTTCTAAGGAATAAAGATCAAGAATAAGGTGTTTTGGCATCATCTATTCCAGGGGGAGATTGTTGGGATTGAACCTATGGAAAGGAACAGATGATACAAAGTCAAAACACACCATCCGAGCTTTGATCCAACCATCAGAGGTTCTGAACCTCTGATGAGTATTTACTGCTTTCAATAAACACATTGATTCCTATCCTCTGACAGAAGAAATTTTCAACCGCTGATAGAAGATCACAAGAGCATAGGATAGCCAACAGTGCTTAGTCTAGTATTAGTTTAATCAATGTAATAGTGCTATGCACTGATAGTTTAGTTTAAGCAGTGTTTGTAGTTAGTTACGTTTGTTAGATGTCACTATCAACCCTGACGTCATTGTAAGACGATAAGTGGTTAGACATTTAATATAAATAGGTGCTCAATGTAACAGTTAACACTTTCCTTCTTAAAAAGATCAATTTCGCATATCTTCTTCATTTCTTACTATCAAACGATCGTTATTGGGCTAAGGGGTAGTTTGTGAATCACATGCAATATTTTAATTACTTGAAAGCATGATGGTGATGAAAACAAACGACCGATTGATTGTTGTAAAAGTTTTCCATTAATCCGCTGCACTTATTTCTTGTTTTCAATCATTTTCCATTACTTGAAACAAAAACAACAATCAATTCAAACTTAGATCCTGACATTTGTAGATCATAAGTTTAGTGCCTTACTAAATTTGTCCATAAGAACTCTAGACATAACATACGATGTAGAACTCGCTAATGGTTCAATAGAAACTGCTTCAACGATTCTGGATCGATGTTCCATATCCATCAAGAATCATTCTATTCCTGTCTCGCTTTTGCCGATGAAACTGGCAGGATTCGATATAGCTTTGGGCATGGATTGGTTGTCTTACAACCAAGCCCGCAACTCTTGCGATAAAAAGCTAATCAAAATCAAAACCCCAACCAAGATGTGCTTACTATTCAAGGAGACTTACGTTACAGACTACCAGAGAAAGCTTCATTACTTAAAGCATCGAAATGTTTGAAGAAAGGATGTGTTATCTATATGGCACAAGTGACATTGACGCGCCGAAACTGAACATTGAAGACTTGCCCATCATTTCTGAGTTCTCAGATGTTTTTCCTGAAGACTTGCCTGGTCTGCCTCCGGACAGGCAAGTGGAGTTTAGGATTGACATCCTACCAGGTTCAGCTCCTGTTGCGAGAGCACCATATCGTTTGGCACCCACTGAGATGAAGGAGTTAAGGACGCAGCTCGATGAAGGTTTTATACAACCTAGCTCTTCACCTTGGGGAGCTCAGATTTTGTTCGTAAAGAAAAAGGACGGTTCATGGCGAATGTTTGTAGATTACGTGAGCTGAATAAGTTAACCATCAAGAACCATTACCCATTACCCAGGATCGATGACTTATTTGACCAGCTTCAAGGAGCAAGCTACTTTTCCAAGATTGATTTGAGGTTGGGATATCATCAGCTTAAGGTTAGAACGGAAGATGTTCGGAAGACAGCATTCAGAATGAGATATGGTCATTTTGAGTTCTTAGTAATGCCTTTTGGGCTTACAAATGCACCTGCAGCTTTTATGGATCTAATGAACAGGGTCTGCAAACCCTATTTGGATAAGTTTGTCATTGTCTTCATAGACGACATACGTATCTATTCTCGTAATCAAGCTGATCACGAGAAACATTTAAGGTGTATACTATATTTACTTAGGCAAGAGAAACTTTATGCTAAGTTTTCTAAATGTGAGTTCTGGCTCCGTGAAGTCCAATTCTTGGGACATGTTGTTAGTGAACGCGGAATTCAAGTGGATCCCGCTAAAGTTGAAGCCGTTATGAACTGGCAAGCGCCTAAACACCGTCTGAAATCCGAAGCTTTTTGGGATTAGCTTGTTATTACCGAGATTTATCGAGAACTTTTCAAGAATAGCTACTCTTTTAACCACACTGACCTGCAAAGATGTTAAGTTTGTTTGGGGTCCGAAGCAGCAGAAAGCCTTTGAAAAATTAAAGCAAAAGTTGAGAAATGCTCCGGTGTTAACATTACCTGAAGGTATTGAAGAATTTTTAGTATATTGTGATGCATCGCACACCTGTATGGGACGTGTGCTCATGCAACGTAGTAAGGTCATTGCTTATGCTTCAAGATAGCTAAAAGTGCATGAAAGAAACTACACCACGCACGATTTAGAGCTGGGTGTCGTGGTGTTTACACTTAAACTTTGGATACATTACCTTTACGGGACGAAGTGTATTATATACACCAATCATAAAAACCTCCAATACTTATTTAACCAGAAGGATTTGAACATGCGACAACGTCGGTGGATGGAAACGCTTAACGATTATGATTGCGATATCCGCTATCATCCAGGCAAGGAAAATGTGGTTACCGATGCCTTAAGTCGTAAGGAAAGGGTTAAACCTAATCGAATTAACGCCAAAAGTATGGAGGTGAGGAATAACTTGAATGGGAAAATTTAGATGCGCAGAAACAAACCTTGTTGGAGGCAAATCTTCCAAGGGAAGAGTTGGGTAAAACTGTTGAGCAATTGACAACCGGAAGTGATGGAATCTGTAGACTTAATGGACGAGTTTGGATTCCAGTTTTTGGAGGACTTAGAGATTTGATTCTCCAAGAGGCGCACAGTTCAAGATATTCTGTTCACCCGGGGGTGACAAGATGTATACGGATCTGAAACCCAATTACTGGTGGATGGGTTTAAGAAAGATATAGCTACTTATGTGGCAAAGTGTCTGGGGTGTTCACAAGTTAAGGCTGAACATCAAAAGCCGTCAGGACTACTGCAACAACTAGAAATTCCTACTTGGAACAGGGAATGCGTAACTATGGATTTATTACCAAGTTACCAAGAACAAATAGCGGCAATGACATGATATGCGTTATCATGGACAGGTTGACTAAGTTTGCTCACTTTCTGCCTATCAAGCACACTTTCAGCTCTGATAAGCTGGCAAAGCAGTACGTGGACGAGATTGTATCTTTACACGGTGTGCCGGTATCCATTGGGTCAGATAGGGACACAAGGTACACCTCTCACTTTTGGAGAAGCTTTTAGCAAGCTTTGGGCACGCGATTGAATTTCAGTACGACCTATCATCCGCAGACGGATGGACAGAGCGAGCGCACGATACAAACATTGGAGGATATGTTGTGCGCATGTGTAATCGATTTAGGTGGAAGTTAGGATAGTCAGTTACCATTAATCGAATTCTCCTACGACAACAGTTACCATACTAGTATTAAGGCTGCTCCATTCGAAGCCTTATACGGGAGAAAGTGCCGAACGCCCGTTTGTTGGGTGGAACTTGGGGAAGCTCAACTGACAGGACCTGAAATAGTCTTGGATACGACTGAAAAGATCTTGCATACTCGAGATCGTCTAAAAGCTGCCAGGGATCGGCAAAAAAGCTACGCAGATAAGAGGAGTAAACCTCTTCAGTTCCAAGTAGTTGACAAGCTTTCGTTAAAAGTGTCGCCTTGGAAAGGCTGTCACACCCCAATTGATGGCGGAAACATCAAGGCGGGACGAAAGAGATTGCTCATTGCTCATAATACTAATTGTGACAATATTTGATTAATCATAATTTCATTTCATATGATAATTGTCAAGTACATCATTGGAAGCAAAATACAACAATTAAATGTTACAACAACGAAACAAAATACAACATAAGCTAATTTAGTAAGTTTAGAATGAGTTTCTAAAGTATTCCTACTAGCTTTGTTAGTGCAGAATGTCTATGTCTTATTCTTATATCGAGTCTGTATAGATTAGAGTTGAATAGGCTAGCGGAACGAAGTATTTATGTCACTAGAGGTCAAGTTCGCTCATGGTGACCATGTAAAGTCAAGTTCGCCCGAACTGATCTATCCTCCAGCGAACTTCCACTTCTATAAATAGCTAGCATGCCTCACTCATTTGTAACTTTGGCATCTTTAAGGCGGAGCTCTGTCAATTTGGAGACTCGACGTTATATCAATAAAATTGACGATTAATTGACTAATTCTAGTTATTTGGTAAACTTGTCATAATATTTCCGTTATTATGGACAATAGAGATCAAATCTAGGTTCCTATGCATTGAGGATCGGTCCTACAAGTGGTATTAGAGCTAGAATTGCATGATTTGATTGATATGAAGAGAAGAACACTTCTAATTCTACTCCATTCTTCTATTTTTCTTAACTTTTACACAAAAATGAAGAATCACGGTCAAATTCTGTCCAATTTTGAATATGACTTGTTAAATACATCATAGATAAACCCCTGAGAGTTTGGAGACTAAAATAAAATGAATTGGTGTTAAATTTTGCAAAAACCATGTTTTCAAAACCCTCCATCATCGAACTTGTTAGCCAAGTTCGACCGAACTTGAGGTAAAAAATCACTTTTTGAGTGAGTTTCTACTAAGTTCGCTCGAACTTGAAGTGTTTTTTGAAAGAATTCTGCTAAGTTCGCTCGAACTTACTAAGATTTAATTGATATTTTGTCAAGTTAGACCGAACTTGATAAAAATCAAGAAAACTTTAGCCAAGTTCGCCCGTACTTGCACTTCTTTCTTATAAAACTCAAGCACAAGTTCGACCTAGTTTGCTCAGGGAAATTTTCATATAAAAAGTCACAAGTTCGACCGAACTTGTGATAAAATCTGAGAAATCTTCATTCAAGCTACAAGTTCGACCGAACTTGTAGTAAATCTAACTTTTTGAAAGTTTGAAAGTGTTTTTCAGCGTACGTGTCTCGATATTCGTGATGGATGATATTTAGAGAGCGTTTATGTCCGGAGTGGGTACATCGAATGCCAATGTCATACAGCAAGTCAATCTAGACAACGAGATGGGCACGTCCGTTAAACCACCGAAGTTAATGAGCATGGATGAGTATGAAGGATGGAAAGAGAAATTTACCTATTGGGTTCAAGCAATGCATTCCAAGGCTGGGTGTCGATTGAGAGAGGTTATACTGTTCCGTTGGAAGAACATCAGCAAGTTCTGGAGAAGTACAAGTATACCACAATACAGAAAGATGAGAACATTGCTGAGAAAAAGATGATAAGCCTCATTCAACAATCTGTTAAAGAGGATATTTTGGTTCTGTTACCAGAATATACGACTGCGAGAGATCTCTGGCTATCACTGCAAAAGAAATACAAACGAAGCGCAGAGATGATCAAGAGTTAGAAAGCTATCATCATGAAGGAGTTCGATATCTTTAACATGTTGAAGGGTGAGACAATGAAACACATGATTGAGCGTTTCTGTCATCTAAAAGTCCAAATGAGAAGACACGGTCTCGAGAAGACAGAACAAGAGTACATCGATAAGCTTGCAGATGCCTTACCTGACGGAGAGTGAACTACTTACCTGATGGTTCTGAAAGAAAGTTCAAATTGGGAATTCTTTAAGCTGTCAACATTCATCGACAAACTTGAAGGTCATGAAATGGAACTTCTGAAGATCGCGAAGTCGAAGAATGCTAACACTGTTCAAGATGTTGGTCTGTTTTACAAAACCGGAATGCAAGACAACATTCAAGCCCAAAGATTCAGGCAGCATTCGGTGTAAACATGAATTCTTCTCCACAGAATCAGAGCCAATCATATCCTCAATATGATCAAAGTCCACAAACTTCTGCATTTTCGAGCACTGGTTCAAATGCTTCATACCAAAGTCAAGCAAATCAGAATCAACAAACGAATTCTGATCCGGATGTGTACAAATGTAACATTGCTGTCAATCTAAACAATGTTGTTTCTGACCAAGTTGCAAAACAACACATGTCACTTCTCGCCACTGTTCTAGAGTCGTACGAAAGTCTTGTAGCTTGAAAGATCGGCAATCCCGAAATGACCGCTGAAGACAACGATCAGGTGGACGAAGAAGAGCTTGAGTTGATGGATATCAAGTGGTCACTAGCTTCTATCATTCGAAGGGTTACAAAGTTTGTTGCGCTCACTGACCGAGATATCGGAAATTCAAGCAACAAGCTAGGTTTTGACAAATCGAAGGTCACTTGTTTCAGATGCCGACAGAAAGGGCATTTCAAGAGAGAATGCAAAAATCCTGAAGCCACGGGCAATCAAAGTCCATTTGGAGGAGGCAACGAATATTGCAAGAAGTCACTTCAGTACAAGCCTTTCCCAAAGAAGACATAAGTTGAAATCCAAGAGAAACCAAACAGTAACACTACTGAAAAGGCAATGATGGCTTCGATTGGAATTCTTATATCGGTAAGAAGACCGGAGTTGCATTCATGGCAGAGATTGTTGAAGATACATCTGCCAAAGAAGCAGCAGCTCTAGAGAATATTTTATTGGAACAATATCTACAACAGCAAGAGGAAGAGGAGTATCTTTACATGAAGAACCAAGGCATATTATCTCCTAACTCATGTGATAATTTTGCAGGTCACTTTGATGGAAGTTCTCAAGAGCAAGTGATCGAGGAAAAATCGAATGAAGAAGTTACTGATGTTGTACATGAAATAACTGCTGAAAACCTCAAGGACTTTGCCGATAAAGCTATGATGGCGAATCTAACCAAGGTAGGTCCAGAGGTAACGGAAGTTGTCAAAGTACAAGTTGTGGAGGTTGTAAAACCTTGCACAAAATGTACCAAGCCATGTGCTGAATGCGCCGAAAAATCACAAATCATCGCTGAACTCAATGTACATAACGAACATTTCAAATACGATTATCATACAATGAAGGAAGCGCATGACAAAATGAAATATGATTATGGCAGGCTCGATTGAAATAATATTGAACAACATGATACTATAAGAATGTTGAAAGGTACAGTAATGGATAAACCAAAAGCAATAAACATTTATATCAACACCATTGCTGAAACCAAACAACAACTCCAGGACATGAAAATCGAAAAAAAAACGTGTTCAACAACTTTTAAGAAGTTACACGACTAACGCGTATGTCATCGATCACATACTTCCCACGATCTCGTCGGAAGAAAATGTTAATAAGTCTAAAAAGAAAACTGGTAAAGAATACAACAATGTTCCTCCACCCTATGCGAGAAATATTGTCGCAAAACTGTTGATGGGATGGATAAGGCACTCAACATTGAGTTGTTATCTGAAAAGAAAAACGAGTTGCCGGAAAACATTGATGTAGTCTTTACTGAATCAGATGATGACAATGCGGTAGTGAAAAAGGTGGTTGAATATGTTCTGAATGATTTTGATGATGGCAGCTTCGATAGCGCAACCTCGAGTTTGAACAATTCTGACACAAATTCCGAAGATGACGATACATCATCGGAAGATGATCTATGTGATGATCCTAACGTTGTCATGTACAAGGTTAAGGAATCTGATAGATTATACTTTGATGACAGTTTTTCGATTCAGAATGTCAAAGAAGATCAATTAGATAAATTGTTCAAGCTAGTTGAAGTTACATCTGTGACATCCCGGTTTTTAGGATAACTTAAATGCAACACTTGTCAAATAAAGTATATGCTAAGTATTAAACGTGTATGAGTTAATGAATACGTGATGTGTGTTTGTGTGATTGTGTTAGTTACAAAATATACATATATATAATAAATATGTACACGAACCAAACCGCGACACGAACCAACCCTAAACCCCTTGTGACTCTAGGAGTGAACCGAGTTCTAACCCAAACCTTAAACCCAAGTCTTCGGCCGCGAGATTTAAACCTTAAACCTTAAGCCATTCTCGGCCAAGTGCAAACCAAACCAAACCAACCCAAGTCCTTGGCCGCGAGATCAAGCCCAAACCCGAACCGAACCAACCCAAGTTCCTCGGCCACGAATTCAAACCCAAACCGTAACCCTCATCTCTCTTTGCGCTATATATACAAACCCACATGCATGATTCATTCACAACACAAAACCCTAAAAGTTAACAGCCGTCGGTAGCCCTTGATCACCTCCATTCGGTCGCGAGATCAGCCATTGTTCACCTCTACTCGATCACAAAACAGCCTACTCCATCATCATCTCTCGGTCGCGACAGCAAGCGGTTCATCTCATTCCTTCGGTTGTGATCTTGCTTGAACATCCGAATCCATTCTTGTCCAAGTCTCGGCTTACTTACCTAGTTATTAAAGGTTAGAATCCATCATATGTTACAAGATCATATTCGATTACATGTGTGTTGATTTTGTTGTTTTTTCGGATTGAATGATTGAATGAAACGATTGTGTTGTTTTCGGGTTATATATGTTTGAATCGGCTGATTTATCATTGTTACAAGTATGATTGTTTCGGAACTTATAAGTTTGCCAAGTATGTTTGAATGAAAAGTTAGGCTAGCCGATTTGTTAATAATGTTTGCATTGGATGGTTGTTTGAAAATCTGAAATCATAAGCTTTGTTTGTTCATAAAAACTAGAGTTATGAACTAGGGTTTGCATGGATATGTTATTAGTATTGATCTATGACTAGGAAACCGGTTCTTGATCGCCTAGGTTAATCATATGAACGGCTGATACGAGTTATGATAATGATATGCTGAAACAGTTTGCCGAGTAATAGTTACAGCCGACTTCATCTGGCTGTAACTCGGTCATTAGTTGTCGAAAAACGGATTTTCTGATGTCTAGAACGTAGAGATTTGAATAACGAATCTAAGAGCGCTGGATTCATAATTTTCTGAAGTCGTTTGATATTTTTAAAGGGCCAAATAAGTTCAGTAACTAAAGCTGTGAAAATCCTGAAATTTTGTTAGTTGTTTATCGAGTTGGATTTTAAAATCAGTAGGGAGTTGAGTCATGAATTTTGTACAGCAACTAGGTATGGAAATTTCCGGGCAACTCCAACTGGAATTTTGTTAATTGGACGATCGGTGATTTTTAAATAAATTCTTTCGTGGACTGCAGTCAGAAAGTGATAAATCTGACTGCAGCCTAGTATATTAATATTTATTGTTAAATGGTAAAGATTTAGGACTTGGAAAATTTATATAAAATTTCTACAACATAAATGGCACCTGCTGTAAAAATATTGGAATTTTTGGAACGTTGGAACTATTTTATAAAAATCCTAGAAAACAGCTGAATTATGAGTGTTAAGATGAAATTTGATAACTTGTGATTGTGTGCACCAAATTGTTGCATGGATTGGATTATGTTCATGATAAGTTGCTTTGATCACTAGGTTCACATGAGGATACTTGCATGCATGTTTGAGTGTTAGATATGTTGTTAGTGTGTATCACTTTGTGCGTAAATTAAGTGTAGAATTTGTATTGGTGTGTTCACACACTGACGTGAAATCAATTGGTTTGTTAGGACGCAATTAGCGGTCCCATCCTTTACAACTTCTTTGCTACACTAACCGAGCAACAAAAGGTGAGTTCACGGCCCCTAACTTTATCCGGTTTTTAAACAACAGGGGGAGAAACATGTATACACTCTTCAAACTCAATCTCTTTACGTTATACGAAATTAACGTCACATAACTATTCGGTAACTAAGTTGATGTTAATGTAATGTTATGGTCACTAAGCAGCTTTATCACTTAAGTCCTCGTCAATCTCTCGGATCGTTAGTATTTGGTTTAATAGCGGGGGGAATTATAAGTAGTACTACTGGGCCCGACAAGCCCCATCCGAGCTAGTCGCGCTAGCCGACCGGGTATGGTCAACGGGTGAATAATTTGGCCTAACTTCGCCATGGTCAGTGATAGGCCTGGCAACACGGAGGCACAACAGTCAGCTTCGATCGCGAACTCTTACGTGACATGACTTTAGGCTAGCTACCTATATATGTTAACATTGAACTTAATTACGAAATAACTATATTATCCCGGGTTGAGGATAATGGAAACAACTATATTATCCCGGGTTGAGGATAATGGAAACAACAACTTATTATTCCGGGTTGGAATACTGGAAACAACAACTATATTATCCCGGGTTGAGGATAATGGAAGCAACAACTTATTATTCCGGGATTGGAATAATGGAACCAGCACGTTATCCCGGGTTAGGGATAACGGGGGAAAACAAACTATAACCGAACAACCGAATTTATGAAAACCTGTGAACTCACTCATCTTTAATGTTGACACTTGTTTCTTTACATGTTTCTCAGGACGCTAGGAGCTCTAGGTGCACGCACATGCATTGAACAAGACATCTTTATTCGAGTCTTATTTACAAATATTGTTTTGGGTTTTTCATTTGTTTTGGCGTTTGTGTTGGCGCCCGCTTCACTACTTATTTATGCTTCCGCTCAACTTTAAAAACTAATGCTTCCGCTAAATATTGGTAACTAATCAAGGCAATATAAAATCTACGACAAATGATTTTTGAAAACATATTATCAAATCATATAGAGTCGTTCGACGTACTAGTGTTTCAGATTCTGGTTTGTTCACACGCCTCGCGGTAAAACTCCGCAAGTGGAAATTGAGGGTGTGACAGATTGGTATCAGAGCCACTAGCTATAGAGAACTAGGTTTGCATTAGAAGTAGACCTAAACTATAGCTGAATACACGACACTAGACGTAGCTTGGCACCGAACTGTTATATCTTGTTATGCAAGATACCACAACTGTGTTATGTAGATTATGCCTTCATAATAAGAAATGAAAACAACTCGTAACTAACTACACGACCTAACAGGCAATGTCATCATCCTCATCGTCATCATCATCCGACAAACTTACGCCACCAAGAGCGCCAGGAAAGGCACCTATGGTGGAACCCTTACCATCTTATGGCGTGGAGACACGCTCAGCTGCGAGGAAAAGGCTCGCTCTGGGAGAGGAGTCGTCATCACGCCCAACCATTGCTGTGCCGGTTGAACCGGTTAACCCTGTAGAAGTAGGAATTGACCTACTTAGAATCATATTACATAAACAACAAGCACAGTTAGAAAGAATGCAGGAAACCATCCTAGCACAAGGATGGATGATCCGACAACTGACAGGTAAAACCGACTCGCTCGAGGAAGAGCATCATACGAGTAAGATAGCTCGTAACACCATAGCCAGAGATCTGCGTGCTGAGCAGATAAGAGCCGACTGGCTCGAGGACAGAGTCCTGGAAAATAGTTGGAACATTCAGGAGTTACAGCAAAATCAAGCACCTGCACCAGCACCGGCCCCTCCAGTGCCGGTGGAGGAGGATCCGGAAGAGGATCCAGAGGAGGACCCTGAGGAGGATCCAGAGGAGGATCCGGAGGAGGACCCAGCTGTAGAAGCTGGAAATGCCGCGCAGGATGACGGCAACGACAGTGACTTGGGGAATGGAGACGTAGACGACTGACAGGTCTCGCTTATTTTATTTACTTCCCTTCAGTTTATTTATTTTCCCACTTGTGTCTAAACTTGAGACTTTATAGTGAATTCATATGTTTGATTTGCACTTTTGTAAGACGTTGAAATTTCAGTTAATCAAGTATTTCTTTTGACTATTTGACATATTAAGTTGACATAACTTGATAATTATGAAAGAATGAAGTAGGATAACTATATTGGATATATAGACTTATGGGGGTGTGTTTGTGTTGTGTTTCGAAGATCTAAATGGCAACTGGACGACGTGGAAACCTTAACTTGACGCCCGAAGAGCTAGCTACCATGATTCAAGAGCACGTGAACGCAGCTTTAGCGGGTGTTCAGAACCAACCGGCAGGTAACCATTATTAAATTTTCGTGTGAAAATCTAATAGTGAGGCTAGTAAAATTCCTTGCTGACTTCCTGTTCTCTGTCAGCAGGAGGGGGCTTTAACCCCTACAAGATGTTCCTTGACGCGAAACCAAGCAAATTCTCGGGGGCGGAAGGACCCATTGGACTGGTCCGCTGGATCGAAAAATCTGAATCCGTTTTTGAAATATGCAACTGTCTAGAGGCCAACAAGGTCAAGTACGCAGCCTCAACACTGGAAGATGGGGCACTGACATGGTGGAATGCACAGGTCCAAACGCGTGGACTTATTGCTGCCAATGCAATGGCCTGGGCCGAGTTCAAGGCCCTAATCAAAGAGGAGTACTGTCCACGAGACAGAGTGCAACAGTTGGAGCAAGCCTTATGGAACCACACGATGGTGGGATCTGAAATTGAAGCTTACACCGCAAAACATCATGACTTGGCATTTCTGTGTCCCGATTTGGCCAACACTGTGGAGAAAAGACTCGAGTTCTATCTTGGGGGTCTGGTTCCGGAGATTCAGGGTATGGTAATGGCTAGTAACCCTGCAACTGAACATCAAGCAATCCGACTGGCTCACAAACTCACCGATAAGGCGGTGGATCAAAAGAAGTTGCCAGCACGGGGTACAACTGAAGTTGCCCCTGATAACAAAAGAAAGTTTGAAGACTCGTCTGCTCGACAATCTTCGTCATCTCAGCAACAACAGGGGAGCCAGAAACGGTTCAATCATTACAACAGCCACAGGGGTCACCAAAATCAACCCGTCAACAACAACAACAACCAGAATGCAGGCGGCTATGCAGGTCGAAAGCCGCAGTGCAACCGCTGTAATCTTCATCATAACGGAACTTGTGTCGGAAATCGCTGCCAACGATGTGGCAAGATGGGACATGCGGCAAAGGATTATCGTGGGGAAATCATGTCCCGACAAAATCAAAATCAACCCTAGGGTCAGCAGCAGGGTATTAACCGGGGATGCTATCAGTGTGGTAGCACTGCTCACTTCAAAAGAGACTGCCCACAGCTGCGTAACAACAACAACAATGGTGGGAACAACCACAACCACAATAACCACAACAACAATAATAACAACAACAATAATGGGAACGGTGGCACCGGAGGTGCCAAAGGTCACGCATTTACATTGGGCCGCGGAGAGGCCAGAAACGACTCGAACGTGGTCACCGGTAAGTTTCCCCTTAATGAACATTTTGCTACTGTGCTTTTTGATACGGGTGCGGATAGGAGCTTTATATCTGAGTCTTTTAGGAGGAACCTAAATCTCACGCCTAAACCATTAGAGACCCCTTATGTTATAGAATTAGCCGATGGTAATTCTGTAGATGTGACCCATATAGTATCCGGCTGTCAACTCCAACTCGCGGGTCACACTTTTACCATTGATCTGATGACAACCACCTTGGGTAGTTTTAACGTGGTAGTCGGAATGGACTGGCTATCCGACGTCCGGGCTGAAGTTCTCTGCTTCGAAAAATCTATCCGTATTCCGCTCTCGAACGACGAAATCCTGACGGTACAAGGCGATAAGGCAAGCGCCGTCACCAACATCATCTCTTACATGCAAGCACAGAAGTATCTTCGGAGGAAGAACTCCTTCGCTTTACTCGCACTGATTACCGAACAGCCTAAGGACGAGAAATGCATAGAAGACATCCCTGTCGTCCGTGATTTTTCCGATGTGTTCCCAGAAGAACTACCTGGTCTTCCACCCCATCGACAATTGGAGTTTGAAATTGAATTGGCGAGCAATGCAACTCCTATCGCCAAGGCTCCGTACCGCCTAGCTCCAGCCGAGCTGCAAGAGTTGTCTACCCAACTTCAGGAACTATTAGAAAAAGGATTTATCCGACCAAGCGTTTCGCCATGGGGAGCTCCAGTCCTTTTTGTCAAGAAGAAGGACGGGACTTTCCGCATGTTCATCGACTATAGGGAACTCAACAAAGTTACTGTCAAGAACCGATACCCGTTACCTCGCATCGACGATCTCTTCGACCAACTTCAAGGGTCAAGCTACTACTCCAAGATTGATTTACGGTCCGGTTACCACCAGCTACGCGTCACGGAGGAGGATATCGCCAAGACGGCATTTCGCACTCGGTATGGCCATTATGAGTTCTTGGTCATGCCCTTCGGTCTCACCAACGCGCCGGCGGTGTTCATGGACCTCATGAACTGTGTGTGTAAACCATACCTCGACAAGTTTGTCATTGTGTTCATCGATGACATACTCATCTACTCCAAAAGTGAAGAAGAACATGCTGAACATCTACGATTACTGCTAGGATTACTAAAAACAGGAAAAGCTATATGCCAAGCTTTCAAAGTGTGATTTCTGGATTCGGGAAGTTCAGTTTCTTGGGCATATCGTGAATGAAAAGGGTATCCACGTAGACCCTGCCAAGATTGAAGCCATCAAAAACTGGGAAGCACCCAAGACACCGACGGAGATCCGCCAATTTTTGGGATTGGCTGGTTACTACAGACGTTTCATCGAGGGATTTTCAAAGATCGCACAACCGCTTACTACCCTCACCCAGAAAGGCATCAAGTATGCTTGGTGTGACAAGCAAGAAGCAGCATTTCAATTGCTGAAACAGAAACTTTGCAGTGCACCCATTCTGTCCTTGCCGGAAGGAACAGATGACTTTGTAGTATATTGTGATGCTTCCATTCAGGGATTGGGATGCGTACTCATGCAACGTGATAAGGTCATCGCGTATGCGTCGCGACAACTGAAGGTTCACGAGAAAAACTACACGACGCATGACCTGGAATTGGGAGCAGTAGTGTTTGCACTTAAGATTTGGAGACACTACCTCTATGGAACGAAGTGCACAATCTTTACGGACCACAAGAGCCTCCAACACATCTTCAATCAGAAGGAGTTGAACATGCGACAGCGTCGCTGGGTCGAACTCTTGAACGATTATGAGTGTGCCATTCGGTATCACCCGGGTAAAGCTAACGTGGTAGCTGATGCCCTCAGTAGGAAGGAACACTTGAAACCACGACGTGTACGAGCATTACAACTCACTATTCATTCGGGGCTACCCGAACAAATACGTGACGCCCAGTTAGAAGCAGTTAAGGAGGAAAACATCAAGGCCGAATCGGTGGGAAAAATGGAACGCGATTGGGAAGTAAAACCCAATGGAGCCCGGTACTTCATGAATCGCATATGGGTACCTCTCTACGGAAACCTCAGAGAGCTAGTCATGGATGAAGCTCACAAATCCCGATACTCTGTCCATCCGGGTTCGGATAAGATGTATCAAGACCTTAAAGCTGCGTATTGGTGGCCCAACATGAAAGCCGATATACGTGAGCAAGTGTTTGACTTGTGCAAAAGTCAAAGTAGAGTATCAAAAGCCATCGGGGCTACTCCAACAACCTGAGATCCCAGTGTGGAAATGGGATCAGATCTCGATGGACTTCATCACTAAACTCACGCGAACCTTGGGTGGTTGCGATACCATCTGGGTGATTGTGGATCGTTTAACTAAGTCTGCACACTTCCTAGATATTAAAGAAACAGATAAGATGGAGAAGTTGACTCGCATCTACATAAAGGAAGTAGTTTCTCGGCACAGAGTGCCAACATCCATCATCTCAGACAGAGATGCTCGCTTCACGTCCAACTTCTGGCGGTCACTTCAGAAAGCGTTGGGAACCCGCTTGGATATGAGCACAGCTTATCACCCTCAGACTGATGGTCAAAGTGAAAGGACCATACAAACCTTGGAAGACATGCTTAGGGCATGCGTCATAGACTTCGGAAATAGTTGGGAAATCCAACTGCCTCTAGTAGAATTCTCATATAACAACAGCTATCATACGAGTATTTCGGCAGCGCCGTTTGAGGCATTATACGGTCGTAAATGTAGATCACTGGTCTGTTGGGCAGAAGTCGGTGACAGTCAACTCACAGGCCCTGAGTTAATACTTGAGGCTACTGAAAAGATTGTACAAATCAGAAACCGCATGGCGGCGGAACGAGATCGACAGAAAAGCTACGCTGATCAACGACGCAAACCGCTCGAATTTCAAGTAGGCGACCGCGTCCTACTAAAGGTGTCACCCTGGAAGGGTGTAATCCGTTTTGGAAAACGGGGCAAACTAAACCCACGATACGTAGGTCCGTTTGTAATCTTGAAACGTATTGGACCCGTAGCTTATCAATTAGACCTTCCTGCCGAACTCAATGGAGTTCACAACGTATTTCACGTGTCAAATCTGAAGAAGTGTCTATCCGATGAAACTCTAGTCATTCCATTGGATGAGATCCAAGTGGATGAACAACTACACTTCGTGGAACAGCCTATCGAGATCATGGATCGTGAGATCAAGACTCGAAGGCACAACAAAATTCCGATCGTTAAGGTTCGTTGGGACTCTAAGCGTGGACCGGAGTTCACGTGGGAAAGAGAGGACCAAATGAAAAGCAAATACCCACACCTCTTCGCAACTGAGCAGCAAACTAACGATACCAGTAACTAAATTTTCGGGACGAAAATTCTTTCAACATGGGGATGATGTGACAACCTGGAAATTTCTCATACTTTTGCGTACTATTGATAACTAAATCCTTGTGCATGGCACTTGGGAACTTCTTGTAACTTCGCGTATCATCATTAACGAACTAACTCTTTGTGCGTGGCACTCTAAACATGTACGCTACATTCTAAACCGCGTTTACTCAATTTTCGGGACGAAAATTCTTTCAACATGGGGATAATGTGACATCCCGGTTTTTAGAATAACTTAAACGCAACACTTGTCAAATAAAGTATATGCTAAGTATTAAACGTGTACGAGTTAATGAATACGTGATGTGTGTTTGTGTGATTGTGTTAGTTACAAAATATACATATATATAATAAATATGTACACGAACCAAACCGCGACACGAACCAACCCTAAACCCCTTGTGCTCTAGGAGTGAACCGAGTTCTAACCCAAACCTTAAACCCAAGTCTTCGGCCGCGAGATTTAAACCTTAAACCTTAAGCCATTCTCGGCCAAGTGCAAACCAAACCAAACCAACCCAAGTCCTTGGCCGCGAGATCAAGCCCAAACCCGAATCGAACCAACCCAAGTTCCTCGGCCACGAATTCAAACCCAAACCGTAACCCTCATCTCTCTTTGCGCTATATATACAAACCCACATGCATGATTCATTCACAACACAAAACCCTAAAAGTTAACAGCCGTCGACAGCCCTTGATCACCTCCATTCGGTCGCGAGATCAGCCATTGTTCACCTCTACTCGATCACAAAACAGCCTACTCCATCATCATCTCTCGGTCGCGACAGCAAGCGGTTCATCTCATTCCTTCGGTTGTGATCTTGCTTGAACATCTGAATCCATTCTTGTCCAAGTCTCGGCTTACTTACCTAGTTATTAAAGGTTAGAATCCATCATATGTTACAAGATCATATTCGATTACATGTGTGTTGATTTTGTTGTTTTTTTGGATTGAATGATTGAATGAAACGATTGTGTTGTTTTCGGGTTATATATGTTTGAATCGGCTGATTTATCATTGTTACAAGTATGATTGTTTTCGGAACTTATAAGTTTGCCAAGTATGTTTGAATGAAAAGTTAGGCTAGCCGATTTGTTAATAATGTTTGCATTGGATGGTTGTTTGAAAATCTGAAATCATAAGCTTTGTTTGTTCATAAAAACTAGAGTTATGAACTAGGGTTTGCATGGATATGTTATTAGTATTGATCTATGACTAGGAAACCGGTTCTTGATCGCCTAGGTTAATCATATGAACGGCTGATACGAGTTATGATAATGATATGCTGAAACAGTTTGCTGAGTAATAGTTACAGCCGACTTCATCTGGCTGTAACTCGGTCATTAGTTGTCGAAAAACGGATTTTCTGATGTCTAGAACGTAGAGATTTGAATAACGAATCTAAGAGCGCTGGAGTCATAATTTTCTGAAGTCGTTTGATATTTTTAAAGGGCCAAATAAGTTCATTAACTAAAGCTGTGAAAATCCTGAAATTTTGTTAGTTGTTTATCGAGTTGGATTTTAAAATCAGTAGGGAGTTGAGTCATGAATTTTGTACAAAAACTAGGTATGGAAATTTCCGGGCAACTCCAACTGGAATTTTGTTAATTGGACGATCGGTGATTTTTAAATAAATTCTTTCGTGGATTGCAGTCAGAAAGTGATAAATCTGACTGCAGCCTAGTATATTAATATTTATGGTTAAATGGTAAAGATTTAGGACTTGGAAAATTTATATAAATTTCTACAATATAAATGGCACCTTCTGTAAAAATATTATAATTTTTGGAACGTTGGAACTATTTTATAAAAATCCTAGAATACAGCTGAATTATGAGTGTTAAGATGAAATTTGATAACTTGTGATTGTGTGCACCAAATTGTTGCATGGATTGGATTATGTTCATGATAAGTTGCTTTGATCACTAGGTTCACATGAGGATACTTGCATGCATGTTTGAGTGTTAGATATGTTGTTAGTGTGTATCACTTTGTGCGTAAATTAAGTGTAGAATTTGTATTGGTGTGTTCACACACTGACGTGAAATCAATTGGTTTGTTAGGACGCAATTAGCGGTCCCATCCTTTACAACTTCTTTGCTACACTAACCGAGCAACAAAAGGTGAGTTCACGGCCCCTAACTTTATCCGGTTTTTAAACAACAGGGGGAGAAACATGTATACACTCTTCAAACTCAATCTCTTTACGTTATACGAAATTAACGTCACATAACTATTCGGTAACTAAGTTGATGTTAATGTAATGTTATGGTCACTAAGCAGCTTTATCACTTAAGTCCTCGTCAATCTCTCGGATCGTTAGTATTTGGTTTAATTGCGGGGGAATTATAAGTAGTACTACTGGGCCCGACAAGCCCCATCCGAGCTAGTCGCGCTAGCCGACCGGGTATGGTCAACGGGTGAATAATTTGGCCTAACTTCGCCATGGTCAGTGATAGGCCTGGCAACACGGAGGCACAACAGTCAGCTTCGATCGCGAACTCTTACGTGACATGACTTTAGGCTAGCTACCTATATATGTTAACATTGAACTTAATTACGAAACAACTATATTATCCCGGGTTGAGGATAATGGAAACAACTATATTATCCCGGGTTGAGGATAATGGAAACAACAACTTATTATTCCGGGTTGGAATAATGGAAACAACAACTATATTATCCCGGGTTGAGGATAATGGAATCAACAACTTATTATTCCGGGATTGGAATAATGGAACCAGCACGTTATCCCGGGTTAGGGATAACGGGGGAAAACAAACTATAACCGAACAAACGAATTTATGAAAACCTGTGAACTCACTCATCTTTAATGTTGACACTTGTTTCTTTACATGTTTCTCAGGACGCTAGGAGCTCTAGGTGCACGCACATGCATTGAACAAGACATCTTTATTCGAGTCTTATTTACAAATATTGTTTTGGGTTTTTCATTTGTTTTGGCGTTTGTGTTGGCGCCGGCTTCACTACTTATTTATGCTTCCGCTCAACTTTAAAAACTAATGCTTCCGCTAAATATTGGTAACTAATCAAGACAATATAAAATCTACGACAAATGATTTTTGAAAACGTATTATCAAATCATATAGAGTCGTTCGACGTACTAGTGTTTCAGATTCTGGTTTGTTCACACGCCTCGCGGTAAAACTCCGCAAGTGGAAATTGAGGGTGTGACAACATCAGATGACCTGGAGAAAAATGAAAAGAAATTATATTCAAAACCCAAAAGAAATTACAATAACTACCGAAGAAATGGTGGTGATCATCCGGAAAACCGGAGAGCTGGGTTGGGTTTAGAGGAATTTGATGAACCTAAAAGGAAAACGTCACCATTTCATGAAGACAAAGATAAAAACATGAAATTTGTTTATGGGACGAACACGGTTCATGAGGAAAGTTTGATCGGAAAACAATCAAACGATGGATTCAAGAAACAGAAAGAACTTCGTGATAAGGCCAAAGCCGCAAGTGGTGTAAAATCCACTAGTGGTCATTCACATGATAATCGGACTTGCTTTAAGTGCAACGAAATTGGTCACATTGCACGCAAGTGTCCGAAATCAAAATCGGCCTATCTTCGAAGGAAATAAAGTTCAGATGTTATGAAACCTAAGCAACCAGAGTTTGTAAAACCAGTCACGATTTTGAAAAGAAACGAATCAAAACCTTGAGATAAACCTAAATCTGAAAAGAAGTTTGCAAATTCAACTTTCAAAAAAGGTGAATCTTCAAAAGCAAATGAAACAATGTTTTACGTCAAAAAGGCTAACATCAAATTACAAGCCTGGGTTGCTAAGAAAAGGTCAACATGAGGTTATTAAGTCTGAGCCTGTAAAGACTAATAACACGAAAGAATCAAAATCTGAAATCAAGTCTGAAACTGTCAAAATTACAAGTGGTAACAATTTGAAAGATAAAAAGAAAGTGATGTTTTCAAACATAAACATCGTAGAAAATCCAAATGATGAATATGAATTTGATTATGCTGACGGGTGTGAATTTGATTACGATGACGGTTATCCAATTCAACCCAAGACCAAGAAGGCTTGGGTCGCGCTGTTTAACTAATTGTTGAAATGTGCAGGGGCTCCAGAGATCCGTACTTTCCAAGTGGATTCTGGATAGTGGAGCTTCCAGACATATGACAGGAATGAAAGCGCTTTTGTTCGACATAAAAGCTATCAACGGCGGATATGTTGGATCTGATGGAAACCAAGGTGGAAGGATTGTCGCCAAGGGAAAGCTCTCAAACGGAGTTGTTTCATTTGATCAAGTGAACTACATTGCGGAGCTTGAAAACAACCTTCTGCATATTTCTCAAATTTGTGATAAGAAGTTTACCGTCCACTTCAACGATAAAGAATGCATGATCATAAAATCGGCTTTCAAAATACCAGACGAGTGGATACTCATGCGTGCACCGAGAGAGAATGATGTGTATGTTCTTGACATGGGAAATGCTACTACTTCTTCAAAAATGGCACAATGTTTTGTTTCGAAAGCTACTGAGAAGGAGTCAATCTTATGGCACAGAAAAATGGGTCACATTCACCTAAGAAAGATGAATCATTTGGTGCATAACGATTTGGTGGAAGGTGTGAATCTGAAAAATTTTCATATGTCAGATAATTTCCACGAGTGTAAAAAGAGAAAGCAGATCAAGAAATCTCATCCGAAAAAGATTCTCAATTCGATAAAGTTTCCACTCGAAAGACTTCATATGGATCTCTTCGATCCAGTGAATGTTCGAAGCATCTCTAGAGATCTCTACTGCTTGGTAGTCACAGACGATTATTCCCGATACTCGTGGGTATTCTTCCAAGAATCAAAAGATGAGACGTTTGAAAACTTAGTGATTCTTTTCAAGAAACTTGAGAACCTGTACCATCTTCCGGTGAGACGCATTAGAAGTGACAATGGTACTGAGTTCAAAAACATCAAAATGAGGGATTTATGTAACGCTAAAGGGATTCTGCACGAATTCAGTGCTCCCTACACTCCACAACAAAATGGAGTAGCTGAACAGAAAAATAGAACTTTGATAGAAACTGCAAGAACAATGCTCGCAGATTCTAAACTTCCCGTCAGTTTTTGGGGTGAAGCAGTTGCAACGGCTTGCTACACACTTAACAGATTCTTAACAGTCAAACCAATGAAGAAGACTTGTTCTGTGATGATTAACCGACGGAAGCCGAATTTGAAGTTTTTAGAGCCATTTGTTGCGCCATGTACTGTAGTCGATCAAGATGGTAAATTCGGAGCCAAATCTCTTGAAGGTTTCTTTGTCGGATATGCGAGTTCGTTAAGACGTGTATATGTTCCCTCGTTGAGAAAGGTTATTGAAGCACAACATGTGGATTGCTTTAACTATACGGATCCTATCCAAAGAAGAGGTGATGCATGGTTGTTCAACTATCAAGATCTTTGGAATTCATTTGATTTGCCTGAAGAACCATCCGATGAAGAAATTGCAGCGTTATATTATCTTCATCAATCAGCAAATCGTCAGTCCAATTGTGGCTAATCAACCCATGTTAGGATCAGTTTCTTCTCGTAATTGTTCAAGTAATAGCGGTGGTCAAGAAACTCAAACAGAATAAGTGTCACCGACTACAGAACCTGTCAATACTACAGTGATTCCTCATAATTCTGAAGCACAAAGTTCAGACTCGGACGAGGCTCCAACATTCGATGCCGACGGAGAATCTTCTTCAGATGAAGAAGCAGAGCAGATTACAAGTTTAATGAATGAATCTGCATGCCCGAGTAGTGCTCCTGAAGTTAAAGTGGTGGTAGATCAAAATATCACAAAATAAGAGAATACTGTGGTTGTTCCAGGCGAAGTGATGCCAAGATCATATTTTTATCATCCGTCAAATTCTATAATAGCCGAATTACAAGCTGGTGTGAGAACACGGAGTCAAATAAACAAAGCCTTGAGTTGTTTCTATACTCGTGTTGCTCCAATTCAAGAATATTACTACTATTCATGTTTCATATCCCAGATAGAGCCAAAGAATGTTTCTAAAGCTTTAGGCGATGAAAACTGGGTATAAGCAATGCAAGAGGAACTGTTACAGTTCGAGAAGCTAGGAGTGTGGAAGCTTGTAGACCTACCTGAAAATCAGAAAGCGATTGATACTAAATGGGTCTTTAAATGCAAGTGAGACGATCGAGGGGTTATAGTTCGAAACAAAGCTCAGCTTGTTGTCAAAGGATTTCACCAGCAGGAAGGGATAGACTACACGGAAGTCTACGCACCAGTAGCTCGCTTAGAATCAATTCGAATATTTCTTGCTTTCACAGCATGGAAAGGATTTAAAGTCTATTAGTTGGATGTCAAATCAGCTTTTCTGTATGGAAAATTACGCGAGAAGGTGTACGTCGGACAACCACCGGGGTTTGTCGATCCACTCAACAAAAAGAAGGCATATCCTCTTGATAAAGCTCTTTACGGTTTACACCAAGCCCCGAGAGCTTGGTACGAGACGTTATCGCAACATCTTGTGGGAAATGGCTTTGTCAGAGGAACTGTGGATAGTACTCTTTTCACTAGAGAAGTTGGTAGTAATCTAATTATAGTTCAAATCTATGTGGACGACATCATCTTTGGATCAACGAATGATAGTCTTTGCAAGGAGTTTGAGGGCATCATGAAGAAGATGTTTGAAATGTCTTCAATGGGCGAAATGAAATTCTTCCTCGGATTGCAAGTAGATCAACTTCCAGACGGTATTTTCATTCATCAGAACAAGTATGTGCACGACATCTTGAAGAAGTTTGATATGGAAAGCTCGAAGCCGTTATCTACTCCTCTTGCTCTTAATCACGGGATTTGCATTGACGAAACTGGAACCAAAGTTGATGAGACGCTCTATAGATTAATGATAGGATCGTTGATGTATCTGACGGCATCGCGCCCAGATATCATGTATCCTACCTGCCTTTGCGCCAGATATCAGTCTTGCCCGAGAATCTCACACATGCAGACCGTGAAGCGAATCTTCAGATACTTGAAGGGATGTCAAGCACCTGCTTGTGGTACCCGAAGAATGATAACTTCGATCTTACAGGATATGCTGATTCTGATTTTGGTGTAGATAAGTTGAATTCAAAATCGACTATAGTAGGATGCCAGTTCTTCGGAACAAGAATGGTAACCTGGCAATGTAAGAAACAGACTACGGTCGCTCTCTCTATTTGTGAAGCTGAGTATATCTCGGCCTCCAGCTGTTGTTCACAGATTCTGTGGATACAACAACAGATGAGAGACTATGGTCTACAATTTCTCGACACTTCGCTGTATGTTGATAAAAGGCAGCCATTGATATAACTAAAAATCCGGTTCATCACTCATGCACTAAACACATTGAAATTCGTTACCATTTCATTCGTGACTGTTACGAAAAGAAATTGGTGCGAATAGAAAAAATCCACACCGACGAACAAAAGGCTGATTTTTATACCAAACCATTTTCTTTATCACAGTTTAATACTTGTTGACAATTAATGGTATGAAAAATTTGCTGACAGGTGCGGACGCAGAGGTTGAATACGGATCGGACGACGAATTCGCGTGATCCACATTGGTTTTTTTATATCTTTCTAGTTTAGAATATTATTAAACTACAATACAAAAATATGTTTTTGATTTTAGGGGAGAAATGTTAGAGAAAATACAAAAACATTTGAAAGTTTTAAAATTCAAAAACATATAAAAATGCAAAAAGTACAAAAACATTGAAAAAGACAAAAAGAATTCAGTGTCACAAAAAGGAAATGATAGTACATCAGTGGACTATCACAGTATGCTAAAGAAATGTAAAGTTTTAAAAGTGATAAACAAGTCTTACTGTGGATGTGTCAATAGGTTTACACGTTCAGTAAACTGTTTTCGAGATATAAACTAAATTTTACAACTACTTAATCTTGTGGATTAACACATCTTGGATATATGGACTTAGTACTCCGATATTTCGTTTGACAGATTGCCTGATTCTGAGATACGAGGTCTTTATAGATAGTTGATATCTGGGGTATTATACAAGTTCTTCTGATTTTCCGGAAGCAATAGCCTAGAACTCCTGTAATACTTTTGCAATAAACCCCTAAGCTGCATGCAATCTTGAAAAGTATCGAAAGATCTAATCATTTGCATTGCTAAAAGGATTCCCTAAGTGGAACACACCTTAAAGTCGAGCCTTCATCTCTTTATCTGTACGTTGGTACTAACCTGAGCTCTCAAGGCCTCGCATTATCCCAGATACAGATATCAATGACGCTATATTCACCTGTAAAATGGAATCTAGGAAATCTTGATGCGGGAGTATATTCAAAAAGTGGGAACCACAAATAAGTCAAGTTCCATACATCATACCTTAACATATCTTGGAACAGTTGAGAAACGTGGTAAAGTTTAAGTGGACAAACATATCGACAATCTAGGTAAACGAGTTTAAAACTTAAAGTCTTCTAAAAGGTCAACGGTACTGGTGATATGTCTCAATTAACTGATATGATCCATAGACACGAATTCACAAAAATATGTCTGTAAATATGTTTGTACATAGTTTACACTGTTTTATCCATATTTTATCAGCTTCACAGATTAAAATAAAAAGATTTTCAGTGTGTTTTAGCATAAACTTACAAAAATACAAAAAGATTTTGTTTCTACATTGTTTTCAGCAAACCAATGTTGGAGAAAGGATCTTCAAAGTCTGGTAAGGTGCTATAAACAGGTGGGAATCTCATTAACAATGGGCTGGGAGCTAATCTGTAAAATCTGAAAAGCTAAAACGATGAAAAGTTCATTATTTGAAACTTTAATTTTGAAAATATCAACAGTTTGTTCGTAACGGGTCAAACCGGGGTCATTAACTTGGACTCGGCAGAAAAATCGGTTAACCAAGGTCATTAACTTGGACTTAGTCAACTGAGTGGATTTTCATAACTGGTAAAAATGGAAAAGCTCAGAAACCTGCTAGTCGTCATTATAAGGGTAAGCCTAAAAGCGCATAAGTTACACAAGAACCTTCTAGCGCACAGGAGTAAGGGGCTACACATGAAACTCCTACACAAGAACCTCCTGTTGTGATTCCATCTGAAGCTGAACATCCAGGAGTCAGACAAGAACCTCCTAGAATCATTCCATCTGAGGCAGAACATCCAGGAGCCACGCAAGAACCTCCTGAGACTGGATTACTTGAAGTGCCTATTATTTCATCTCCGGTTCCTCCAACAACTTCTCATTTTAAAGGATCTACACCGAAAACAACACCAAGACTGCTACTCCAAAGTCTACTCCAAGGGAAAATTTGTTTGGTGATATGCAGAATGAGCCAATAAGTCTTCAAGATCTGAATGATTTCTTTCCAGACACAAATGTTGATCTTCTTGAGAAACACGTGAAAATCTTGGAAGATAAAGTTGCCAAGAATGAAGAAGAGAAAGCTGAACTGATTAAGAGAATGAATCAAAGTGCAGTTGAGAAAGAAATGTTAGACGATAAGGTCAAAGTGTTGGAAAATGAAAGAGAATTCTTCAAAGCCCTAATTGAAAGTTTGCAAGATGCAAATGAGAAGCTGCAAACAGAGATTGCTGAATTGAAGACTATTCAAGCCCTAAATGATCGAAGGTTTACCAGAATGCAGAAAGTATTATCTAACACTATGGGTATTGATTTCATTACAGAGTATGATCGTTTAGACAGGCAAGAAGCTAAAGAAAGATATGAGAAAGAGCTAGCAGCAAGTGGCAAAGGCAAAGGGGTTGAAGGTGAAAACCCTAAATCATCTGAAGTTGCAGAAAAGTCTGTTGAAGAGAATGTAGAAAAAGCTTCTGAGTTCGATAATCCTAAGGTTGACGAATCTATCAAGCCTTCTGTTCTAGTAACTGCTTCTGAAGATAAGGACGATGAAGAAGCAGAGGATGAGGATAAGAATGATGACGATAAGAAAGACGGTTCTGATTATGAAGATTGGAATAATGCTGATGACGATGATGATGATCAGGAAGGAGTTGGTCTGAAAGTTAGTGAAGCTAAAGTCTCTGATGACTTTGATTTTTCTTCTTTAATGGGTGATGAATCGAACAAGATGGATGATAAGATTGAGGGGGAGTCAGGGCAAACAGGGCCATCTAATGATGTAGATATGATGAATGTTGATAAATCTGCAAAGCCTGTTGCTGCAATGCCAATCAAGCCTTTGATACTCATGTTAGAACATAATGTGGAGGAAGGTGAATTTGTGCACAACTATACCAAAAAAGATCTTTCAAAGTTGATTGAAGCTGATGCAGAATCACTAGAGTTTGATTTCGAAGAGGAAGTGTTAAATGTAAATACTTTTGAGCCGAATGATTATCAGTATATACAAAGGTTTGAAGCTGATGAATACAACAGGGTGATTATTGAGGATTGGTCTTCTGATGATGAACGAGATGAAATTGCGAAGTACGTCGGTCCTAACACTGATAGTTTTCCTACTTATAAGGAGATGTACAAGCAACTTGATGAAGATATGTTGAAAGAGAAAATCGAAGAATCGATACGAGTAGGCAAAGTTCCGAAACCAATGACAAAGGAGGAAATAGCTAAAGCTAAGAAGTCCTTGTTCAAAGAGAGGTCGTGCAAACTTAAATTTCGACGTTCTCTAGCATTCTTTAGTAGAGATAAGGACGTGTCATTGGGGGATATTCTCAGTTGGGTTTGGTTTAAAGAGTTAAACGTATATGCAATCAAAAGGGAATTTGGGGTGCAATATTTCAAGTATCTGGCTGATTTCAAGACTTTACCATACTGGGATGTGGAGGAGCTTGTCCAAACCGTGAATGTTACTTATCATATGAAGTATATTGATCAGTTACATTGGAAAATGATCAAGTTTGAAGCGACAAAGGGATTTAAGTATTGGAAGCCGTTCATTCCAGGTCGTCGAATCAAAACGAATAAGAAGACGGGTGAAAAAGACATAAAGTGGATTATGAAACGACCGAGAGCTATGAGAAACATGCCGTTGATGACGATCGAACAAAACTTCTATCCAGTGTTCAAGTGGTGGCAAATAGATCCAACATGTGAAGCCGTTATTGTATTACGATTTGAAGAACACTTGGATATTACAAAAGAAAGAGTTGAGGTATTGGGATTTCAGGGTACGAGAGGATTATGGAGGACGATCAGGATTCTAGATCCAATGTGGCTTGTCAACTGTTCAAGAGAAGATATCAAGTGTTTGTTCTACAACAAGATAGTATTCGAGGAACGTTAAAAAGAACAGGCTATGCAATATCAAAGAGTTGTGAGCATTTGCTATGCACGTGAAGTGAATTTAGGGAAGATGTGGCAGACAAGCTGGAGGGAGCTAGAACGGGTTGAATTTCTAAAGGAAGAGAAGCGTCTCGAGGAAATACACGAGAAAGGTAAGGCGGCAAGGCTTAGCAAATTTAAGTATATGAACAAAGTGCCTCCTACAGATCAGACGCCGGATCCAAAGCAAGAACGACGAAAGAAGCCATTCAAGAACCTCTTCGGTCGTGTTCGTTAATGTTTATTTGAAGACTGATACAAGACGAAGACGATATCCAAGGGGGGATCTGTTGGTGCAGAATGTCTATGTCTTAGTCTTATATCGAGTCTGTATAAATTAGAGTTGAATAGGCTAGCGAAATGAAGTATTTATGTTACTAGAGGTCAAGTTCGCTCATGGTGACCATGTAAAGTCAAGTTCGCCTGAACTTATCTATCCTCCAACGAACTTCCACTTCTATAAATAGCTAGCATGCCTCACTCATTTGTAACTTTGGCGTCTACGATTAGCACGGGAACCTAAATTTGTTATCTATTGTCAAATTAGGCGGAAACTAATGACAAGTTAACCAAATAACAAGAATTACTCATTTAAATGTTGTTTTCATTGATCTAAAGTTCAATACATTCGAGAACCAGATCCGACAGAGCTTCGCTGTCTCCGTGCCAAAATCTCCAACTCTTACAAATGAAATCACAAGGCACCTATATATAGTAGTAGAAGTTCGCTCTTGATAGGATGAGTTCGCCCGAACTTGACAACACCAAACTCATCTCAAGCGAACTTGGCTCTAACTCACATAATTACGCCTAGATTTTAACAGATTAAGCCCTATTCACTCAGACTCGATACATAATGACGTAAGCAACAAACATATGCACCAACAGACTCCCCCTTGGATGTTGCCGCAGTCATTTTGACTTTTAAAATCTTCTGAGTCTTCTGATCTTTAGTTCTTGAATAAACTTTAACGTCTTGATCTTTATATCTTCTTCCTCTTTCTTGAGCTTTGACTTGATAAAATTTTGATCAACAAGCTCCCCCTAGCTTTAAGCTTTGCTCCCCATAGCTTTAATTTTTCCGGAATCTTTAATCTTTGCTTTATCAACTCCCCCTCAATCTTTAATTCCTGTCTAAATATCTTTTGACATTCAAATAAACATTTCAGATTTAAACTTTTGAAATTTTGTTTCAAGTTCAACTTATTGACCTTGAATACATTTTACGTTTAAAAACAATCAACTTCCTAATTTTATTATTCGTGAAAATCCACTTAGTTGATAAAGTCCAAGTTAATGACCTTGATTAACCAAATTCGTCAACCAAGTCCAAATTAATGACCTTGGTTTAACAACCATTATGAACAAACTGATTTTAAAGTTTCAAATTAATGAACTTTTCAACATTTATCTGATATTCTTACCAGACTTCGAAGATCAGTTCTCCATCATTGGCTCGTTGAAACTAATGTAGAAACAAAATCTTTTTTTATTTTTAGAAAGTTATGCTAAAACATACTGAAAATCTTTTTGATTTTTATCTTGAAAAGCAAGTAAAATATTTACAGAATCTTTAACAAGTAAAGTAAACTATGTACAAACATATTTACAAACATAGTTTTGTGAATTTGTGTCTAAGGATCATATCAGTTGATTGAGACATATCACCAGTACCGTTGACCTTTTGAGTCTTTAAGATTTGAACTCGTTTACCTAGATTGTCGATATGATTGCGCACTTAAACTTTTCCACGTTTCTCAATTGTTCCAAGATATGATAAGATATGATTTTAAGAAACTTGACTTAACTGTGTTTCCCACTTCTTGAATATACTCCCGAATCCAGATTCCCTAGATTTCATCTTATAGGTGAATATAGCGTAACTGATATCTGTATCTGGGTTGTGCGAGACCTTGAGAGCTCAGGTTAGTACTACCGTACAGACAAAGAGATGAAGGCTCGACTTAAAAGGTGTGTTCCATTAAAGGAATCTTTTTATCATTGCAAATGATTAGATCTTTCGATACTTTTGAAGATTGTATGCAGTTTAGGGGTTTATAGCAAAATTATTATAGAAGTTCTAGGCTATTGCTTCCGCAAAATCAGAAGAACTTGTATAATACCCCAGATATCAACTATCTATTAAGACCTCGTATCTCAGAATCATGCAACCCGTCATTCGAAATTTCGGAGTGCTAAGTCCATATATCCAATATATGTTAACCCACAAGATTAAGCAGTTGTAAAATTTAGTTTATATCCCGGAAACAATCTACTGAACGTCTAAAGTCTATCGACACATCCTTAGTAAAACTTGTTTATCACTTTTAAACTTTACAATTCTTTAGCATATTGTGATAGTCCACTGATGTACTATCATTTCCTTTTTGTCTTTTTCAATGTTTTTGTACATTTTGAATTTTTCAATGTTTTTGAATTTTCAACTTTTTCATATGTTTTTGATTTTTCTAAAAATTATTCCCCCTAAAATCAAAAACATATTTTTGGATTTTAGATTTAAGAAAATTCTTCTAAAAATGTAACAAACTAATGAGGATCCTGAGAATTCGTCGTCCGATCCTTTTTTCATCTTCTGCATTATCACCTGTCAGCAGAACAAACCATCAATTTGTAGAAATTACTTGTAAAACCTTTTGTAGAAATATCAATTTTAAATGGTTTTATTTAATATAACAATCAATGTTCTGTTTAACGGTGTGGATTTTCTAAAATTTTTCAAAATTCTTTTCAACTTTTCTTTTTCAACCACTTTGTAATTTAAAAAATGACAAAGATTGTGACTTTCTAGATAAGTTAAATACTCATGGAGCTCCGCTATCCTGTATCAACTTTGATAAAATGGATCTTGGGACTCCTGCACACACAAGTAACTACGTGAAAAGTGAAACCCAACCCTTTTTGGTTTTGGGTTTGTAAGCATAACAATCTTCATAATCACTTTCCAAACCATCATCATAATCAAAATCCTCATCGAGCATTTCTTCCAATGATAATTTTGAAAAAATTTCAACCATTTTTTTCTTTGTCCGTTTGATTACTGATTCGGTTGATTTGACATTTTCAGTTTTATCAGCAACAGACTTTGACTTTTCAGATGATGAAAGCTTTTTCTTAGCAACCCAAGATTGTAGCTTGTTTCTAGCTTTCGTGATATAAAACTTAGAATCTTTGTTTTCGTTTAACTTTGAAGTTTCCACCTTTTTCAAATGTTGAGTTCTCAAACTTTGAACTCGTTTTAGGTTTCACTTCGTTTTTAGATTCGTAGCTTCTAATTGATTCTGTATCAGTTTTTTGAACAATATTGCATTTAAACAAGTTCGAACATCAGAACCATTTCCACTAGTGGGTTTCAATACACTTGTGGACTTGGTCTTAGCCTTGTCCCGAAGTTCTTTTTCTTTCTTGAATTCATCATTTGATTGCTTACCGATCACGCTTTCCTCTTGAACCGTGCTTGTTCCATACACAAACTTTATATTCTTACCTTTGTATTCCTGGAATGTTGTTTCTCCTTCTTCTTCTTCAACCTCCAAACCTAATCCTGCTCTCCTGTGCTCAACAAAATCACCACCAATTCTACGGTAGTTGTTAAAATTATTTTTCGGTTTAGAGTAAAATTTCTTTTCATTTTTGTCAAGATCATCTGATGAAATTTTACAAGTTTAAACAGTTTATCAATTTGATCTTCTTTTACATTCCGAATTGGAAAGCTATCATCGAAGTATAATCTATCAGAATCCTTAACCTTGTACATGACAACGTTAGGATCATCACTTAGATCACTTTCTGAAGCTGTATCGTCATTTTCGGATTATGTAACAGAACTGTTTGAACCTGAGTTGGCGCTTTGAAAGTTGCCGTTATCAGAATCATTTCACAACATCGTTTCATTTTCATCATTTGATTTTGTAAAGTCTACGTCAATGTTCTCAGGCAATTTATTTTTCTTATCTGACAAAATAAGTAGATTAAATGCCTTTTCAATCTCATCATCTTTCTTGCAGGAATAACTTACAAGAAATGGTGGAGGAACACATCTGTACTCTTTACGCTTTGATTTTTCACCATTTTCCTCCGATTTAATCGTAGGTAAAATGTGACCAATGACATACGCGTTTGTGGTTTAGCTCTTTAGAAGCTGTCTTACCCGTTCCGTTTCAATTTTCATGCTGTGAAGCTCACGCTTTGTCTCAGAAACGGTGTTAATGTACATGTTAATTGCCTTTTGTTTATCAATTACTGTGTCATTTAACATTTTTACATTAGCATTAAGCTCACTTTTAGCATGTTCAACATATTTATATTTGCTTGATATTTTTTCATAAGCTTCTTTTATGGTTCTGTAATCATAACGAAAGTTTTCGTTGTGTACAGTCAATTCTCTTATGACTTTGACTTTATCAAGACATGGTTCACAAGGACTTGCGCATTTTGTACAACGTTTTTCAACCTCCACAACTTTCACAACTTCCTTTTCAGACACACTTACCTTAGCCTTTACCTTTTCTGCCTCTGCTTTCAAAACTTCTTGTTTCTGCATTTCAAGGTAATCTAATTCTTCTTCATCAGCTCTCTGCCTATACCCTTCCAAAACAACATTTTCTAGAGCAGTGTCAATATATGATGTATCAGATTTATCCACTAACTTTGCTATCATAGCAACACCAGTCTTTTTCCCGATGTATCTATTCCAGTCAAAACCATCTTCTTCATGATTAGCAATAAGAGCTTGTTCGGCTTTCTTTGCAGATTTCTCTTCATCTTCGACTTGTGTTCTTTTTGGATATGGCTTGTATTGAAGAGCTTTCTTGTATTACTCATTGTTGCTGCCGAAAGGATTTTGGTTTCCACTTGCTTCTTGATTGTTGCATTCACGTTTGAAGTGTCCTTTTTGTCAACACCTGAAGCATGTGCCTTTAGTCTTGTCAAATCCAAGCTTGTTGCTTGAGTTACCAATATCCCTTCCAGTGAGCGCCATAAATTTGGAAACTCTTCTGATGATAGATGTCAGACTCCATTTAATATCCTTCAGCTCCAATTCTTCTTCGTCCACCTGATCATAATCTTCGGCGGTCATCTCTGGATTACCGATCTTTCCAGCAACGAGACTTTCATATGATTCGAGGACAGTAACAAGAAGTGCTATGTGCTGTTTGGCCACCTTTTCAGGAAAAATATTCTTCAAATCAACTGCTATGTTGCACTGGAAAACATTTGAATCAGAACTAGCTTGGTTTGTCTGATTTTGAAATGATGAGCTTGAACTAGCACTAGTATATCCAGCATAAGGAGAACTTTGATTTGAAGAAGAATTTGTATTTGCACTGAATGTTGTTTGGGTTTTCGGGCTTTGAATTGGAGTATCAGGAATACCTCCTTTGTAATAGACACCGACATCTTGAACAACATTAGCATTCTTTGATTATGCAATCTTCATCAATTCCATTTCATGTCCTTTCAATTTGTCTATGAAGGATGACAACTTGAAATGTCTCCAAGATGGACTATTCTTCAGAATCGTCAGATATGTTGTCCATTCTCCTTCTGGAGTGCATCAGCCAACTTCTCGATTTGCTCTTCATTAGATCTTTTGATATCATGTCTCCGCATCTGGACCAAGAGATGACAGTATCTATCGATCATCTGCTTCATTGTTTCACCTTTAATCATTGTGAAGATTTCAATTTCTTTTTTGATTAAAGCCTTTTTGCTTTTGATCATTTCATCACTTCCTTTGAATTTCTCACAAAGAGAATTCCAAAATTCTTGCGAAGTGTCATATTCTGGCAATAGTATCAAGATTTCTTCCTTCACTGATTGTTGTATCAAGCTGATCATTTTCTTCTCCGCAACATAGTTGTCTTTGTCGGTATTTGAAATCTTATTCATCGGAAGATCTTGATCACGCTCATCCTTTGGCCATTTGTAACCATCCTCAACTGCAACCCAGCTGTTGAATTGATTCGCTTGTATCCAATTCTCAAAATTTTCTTTCCATCCTTCAAATTCATCCATGCTCATTAGCTTTGGCGGTTTTGACGTAGTACCCATTTCGTTGTCGATATTCATCTGATTCGCCGCAAGAACATTAGCGTTTGATGATGAACCCATTTGAGATACAAATACGTTGTGGAAATCTTCCATTTTGACAATCCGAAGAATTATCTGAGAATACAATAAAAAACTATAGGACCGATCCTCGATGCTTAAGAACCTAAATTTGATATCTAACGTCCATAATAGCGGAAATATTACGTCGTGTTACCAATAGACAAGATTTAATCAGTTAATCGTCAGTTTCAATGATTTAACCTTCAGATTACAGACTGGCAGAGCTTCGCCTCTACAATGCGAAAGTTACAAATGAGACACACAAGCTAGGTATTTATATAATTACAAGTTCGCTCCACATGTATAAGTTCACCTGAATTTGCCTATGCAAGTTCGGCCGAACATGCTTAACCATGTCAACTTATGAGCGAACTTGGCTACAACTTTACATAAGTACTTCTTAACCTAGCCTATCCAGCTCTATACAATACAAACTCGATATAAGACTAAGACATAGACATTCTGCACCAACAGACTCCCCCTTGGATACCGTCTTCGTCTTTTATCAGTCTTCAAAACTCTTTCTTCATATAAACATTAACGTACCCGACCAAAAAGTTCTTGTAGGGCTTCTTTCGTCTCTCTTGTTTCGGATCCGGCGCTTGATCAGTTGGCGGTGGTCTTTTAAAGTTAGCCATCTTGAGCGAACTTTGCCTTACCGCTTTTTCCATCTTTTCTTAATCGCCTCACTTCTTGTTTCTTCCTTCAAAAATTCAACTCTTTCCAGATCCCTCCACTTCGTCTGCCACATCTTCCCTGAATTCACATTACGTGCATAGCAAACATTGGCAACTTTCTGATACTGCATCGCTTGTACCTTTTCTCTTTCTTCAAAAACAATCTTGCTTTAGAAAAGGCATTTTATATCTTCTCTCGAGCAGTTTACCAACCACATAGGATCTAGAATCCTTATCATCCTCCACAATCCTCTCATACCTTGATAACCCATCACTTCAACCCGTTCCTTAGCAATATCTAAGTGATCTTCAAACTTTTATACAATCACTGGTTCACAAGTAGCTGGATCAATCTGCCATCACTTGAATAAAGGATAAAAGTTCTGTTCAATCGGCATAAGCGGCATATTCCTCATGGCTCTAGGACGTTTCATGATTAACGTTATGTCCTTTTCTCCTGTAATCTTGTTAATCTTTATTCTGCGTCTCGGAATAAACGGCTTCCAGTGATTCCAACCTTTTTCAGCTTCATACTTTATCATCTTCCAGAATAATTGATCAACCGTCTTCATTTGATAAGTAACATTCACTGTTTGCACCAGCTCTTCCATATCCCAATACGGCAATGTCTTTAAATCAGCAAGATATCTGAAGTATTGTACTCCAAACTCTCTTTTGATTGCATACACATTGAGCTCCTTAAACCATCCCCAACTCAAAATATCTCCCAAAGAAACATTATTATCTCTGGTGAAGAATGCTAGTGGACGTCGAAACTTACGTTCACGAGGCATCTCCTTGAACCAGGTCTTTCTCGCTTCAGCTATCTCCTCTTTGGTCATTGGCCTAGGAATTTTTCCTTCACGTAGCTCTTCAGTAATCCTATCTTTTAACATGTCTTCATTCAGCTGTTTATACATTTCTTCGAATGTAGGAAAACTTTCTGAATTCTGACCAACATACTTATCTTTCTTTTCTGTTTCATCATCTGAGGACCAGTCTTCAACAATCACACGGTTGTATTCATCAGCTTCGAATCTTCCTTCATACTGATACTCTTTTGGCTCAAATGTATCAACATTCATTATCTCCTCAAAATCAAACTCCAAGTTTTCAACTTCAGCTTCAACTAGCTTTGCCAGATCTTCTTTCGAATAATTATGTACAAACTCACCTTCTTCAACATTGTGTTCCAACATCAATATCAAAGGTTTCGTAGGTACTGCAGTCATAGGCTTCACAAACCTATCAACATCCAATAATTCAATATCATCTGAAGGCCCTTTTTGCCCTGACTCCCCATGGCTTTTATCTTCCATTTGATTCGATTCATTGTTCATCAGATCAGAGAAATCAAATTCATCAGACACTTTAGCTTCATTGATCTTTAAGCCAGTACCAACCTGATCAAAATCATCATCACCCTGATCAAAATTGTCATCATCCTCCCCTACATTCTAATCTTCATATCCTTCCTCTTCTTCAACCTCATTCTTATCCTCTTTCTCGGCTTCATAATCTTTTTTTTCTTCAGTCACGACAATAGGATCAGAAGGCTTGACATATTAGTCAACCTTTTGGATATCAGATTCAGAAGCTTTTGAAGCATCTTCAGTAGATTTCTCGGGGACATCAGAGAATTTCTCTGTAGTAGATTTAGGGGCTTCTCCCTCTACCTGCTTCCCTCTACCACCTCAACCAATTCTTTTTCAGCACGCTCCTTGGCATCTTGACGATCCAGATGATCGTATTCGGCGATAAAATCAATATTCAGATTATTGGATAACACCTTTTGTAATCTGATGAATCTTCGATCATTCAGAGTTTAAATTTTCTTCAATTCTGCATTCTCTGTTTGTAAATTTTCATTTGCATCCTGCAGACTCTCTATCAGCGCTTTGTAATATTCCCGTTCATTTTCGAGCACCTTCACTCTATCGTCAAGAATTTCCTTTTCGACTTCGCTTTTATTCACCTTCTTTTCGAGCTCAGCCTTTTCTAACTCAATCTTTGTAACTTTATCTTCCAAAACCTTCACACGCTTCTCCAACGTCTTAGCATTCGTTTCAGGGAAATATTCATCCAAATCTTCAACACTTATAGGACCATGTCGCATACCACCAAACATACTTCCCCTAGGCGTCTTTGGTGTTGAGTCTTTTGGTGTTGCAGTTTTCGGTGTAGACTTCTTTGGTGTAGAGCTTTCAGGAATAGAAGTCTTTTGAGCACTCGGTGTTTCAACGATCGGAACTTCAACAAATTCTGACACAGGAGGTTCTTGTGTAACTCCTTGCCTTTCTGCTTCAGCATGAATGATAATAGGAGGTTCTTGTCTAGGAGGTTCTTGTGTTGCTCCTTTTTCCTGAGCACCAGAAGGTTCTTGTGCGGCTTCTGTGCTTTGTATCTTGCTTTTGTATCTTTTCCTCAAGGCTTTCTGAGCTTTCTTGGCCTTTCGTGTGAGGTGACCCTGTAGTTTTCTTAGAAATTTCGATTGCAGGAGACTTTGTTCTTTTAGTCTTTTTCTTTGGCCTCTCCTCATCAGATTCAACTTCTGCATTCGGATGAAAATATGCATCCAATCTCTTTTCCTTTTCTGCTCTTATTTCGGCCTCTGTCTTTTCAGGCTCTTTATCAGATCTTCATTATCAGATGTAGCAGAAATTACTTCTTCTTGAGTCGACTTCATTGTTTCTTGACTCTCATTAACGACTGCAGCGCTAGATCCAGCCACTTCTTCAACATTCTCAGTCTCCTCTTCATCGACAAGCAATGTCTCAACTTTCTTTGACCCTCATTTCTTCTTTCGTTTATCAACTTCATCTTTCAAAAACTATTCACTTCTTGCCTTCGGTTTAAACTCTTTAAACCATTCTCGTTCAGCTTTAAGCTCATTCCCATCGTCGCTACCTACTTTTCTCCATTTGTTTCCAGGTGGCGATACATAATCTGAATCTTTAATTGCTCTGAAAACTGGTTTGGCGATAGGAGCTGAAGCTTGTTTCTGAAACTTGATAAGCTTCTTAACTGTGGTTTCGTCAAGATGAACCAAATAAAGAACATCGTTCGGATCTCGAGCAATGTTGGGATACTTTTCATCGATCAGCATCTGAATAAATCTAGGATATAAACACAGTCTTGAATCCTCCATATTCTTCGACATGTGAACGAACACCATCTTAGAAACGTTAAACGACTTTTTCAAAATAAGCGTCATTGCCGTGCTAGCCAAATAATCTTGAACATCATCTAAACTGTCTTTGCAATGGCTGAACGTGTGAATAAGAGCATGCATCAAAATTTTATAGGGGTTTGGCACTTCCCCTTTCTTCAGTGTTGGTTTATTCACACTCCCTTTATATCCCATGCGGAAGAAACATCTGCGAACCATCTTCTCATCTAGATGAATCAGATCATCTTCTTTATCTTTAAGCTCTAAAATTCTTTGAATATCGCCTTCAATAACTGTAATCGGCTTTATCTCTTCACCAACATATACTGTAGAAGAGATTGTCTTCTCATCAGCACGTAACATGAGATCGATAAGATACAATGCGCTCAGTAAATGCACGGCGAATATGACAATCTTCAAGAAACTTCAAGATGCTGTCGTATTCCTTCAGCGATGGACAAATAGACTTGTCAAGCGTAATACATGTGTTGTGAGTTTTGGAAAACTCAATTGAGACAACACGCGCTGGAATCTGTGCATGAAAAACGACATAAAACAATTAGCACGCTTTTCGAGAAAAATCACAAAAAGTTTTCTAACACTTTAATCAAGTTCGGGCGAACTTGATTAGTGTTAAACACACTGATTTTAACAAGTTCGCCCGAACATGTAACATACATGTTCAAATTTTTCCTTAATGCAAGTTCGGGCGAACTTAATGTTTTATTATACAATTTTTCCTAAGTTCGGCCGAACATGTATGAGACACATGTTTCGTGTTAAAGACCAAGTTCGGTCGAACTTACACTACAAACAAATCATTTTTTGTTAACATAAGTTCGGTCGAACATGTATGATAAAAAATATTTCAACACTCAAGTTCGATCGAACATGCTTTTGATTTATTCAAGTGTGTTTTGGACAAGTCCGGTCGAACTTGACAACAAGTTCGGCTGAACTTGTCGTCTTCTTCAATCAGACCAAAAAGTTTCAGCATGCAAAAGTGCATTTCAGTTCAATCAAAAACAATTTCACGATCGATTTTAAATGTAGATCAAAGAGCTATGTTCAATTTTGTCCAATAACACCTAAAACTAACATATTTTAAATTTTTGATTTGGTTTTGTTTGTTAACAGGTCAATCATGGTTTAGTTTAAATTAATTACCTCTGCCATAGTAGTTGGTGTGCTAATCACCAAAAACTATCTTCAAATGGACAGTATAACGGCTTAAAATTGACAAATTCTCACAAGTTCTCTCAATAGGCTCAAGTTCGCTCAAAACTACTGATAAAAAGTAAATGAGTTCGACCGAACTTGAATGGTATTTATACCATGTCAAGTTTGGGCGAACTTGTTAAGTCCATCCTGAGGCCCAGAGAAGTTCGGGCGAACTTATAGTAAAACTAACAATCAGCCATCTGCAAGTTCGGTCGAACTTGCTATTTGTTAAACTCGAATTGTTTAGCAAGTTCGGCCGAACTTGCCAAACTTCAAAATTTTAAAACTTTTTCAAATTTTTCATTTTTAACCCTGAACTTTCCAACTTTTTACCAGTTATGAAAATCCATTCAGTTGACCAAGTCCAAGCTAATGACCTTGGTTAACCGATTTGTCTGCCGAGTCCAAGTTAATGACCCCGGTTTGACCCGTTACGAACAAACTGTTGATGTTTTCAAAATCAAAGTTTCAAATTAATGAACTTTTCACCGTTTTATCTTCTCAGATTTTAACAGATTAGCTCCCAGCCCGTTGTCAAAAAGATTCCCACCAGTTCTAGCATCTTACCAGACTTCGAATATCCGTTCTCCAACATTGGTTTGCTGAAAACAATGTAGAAATAAAATCTTTTTGAATTTTTGTAATTTTATGCTAAAACACACCAAAAATCTTTTGATTTAAATCTGTAATGCTGAAATATAATGAAATAAGCAATGTAAACTATGTACAAACATATTTACAGTCATAGTTTTGTGAATTCGTGTATAATGATCATATCAGTTGATTGAGACATATCACCAGTACCGTTTTCCTTTATATGACTTTAAGTTTTAAACTTGTTTACCTAGATTGTCGATATGTTTGTCCGCTTAAACTTTACCACAATTTTCAACTGTTTCAATATATGTTAAGATAGAATTCATGAAACTTGACTTATCTATGGTTCCCACTTCTTGAATATACTCCAGTATCCAGATTCTCTAGATTTCATCTTACAGGTGAATATAGCATAATTGATATCTGTATCTGGGTTGTGCGAGACCTTGAGAGCTCAGGTTAGTACTACCGTACAGACAAAGAGATGAAGGCTCGTCTTTAAGGTGTGTTCCACTTAAGGAATCTTTTCAGCATTGCATATGATTATATCTTTTGATACTTTTCAATATTGCATGCAATTTGGGTTTAAAGTGAAAGTATTGTAGAAGTTCTAGGCCATTGCTTCCGCAAAATCAGAAGAACTTGTATAATACCCCAGATATCAACTATCTATAAAGACCTCGTATCTCAGAATCAGGCAATCTTTCAGACGAAATTTCGGAGTACTAAGTCCATATATCCAAATGTGTTAATCCACAAGAGTAAGCAGTTGTAAAATTTAGTTTATATCTCGAAAATAGTTTACTGAACATGTTAAGCCTATCGACACATCCACAGTAACACTCGTTTATCCCTTTTAAAACTTTACATTTCTTTAGCATACTGTGATAGTCCACTGATGTACTATCATTTCCTTTTATGACACTGAATTCTTTTTGTTCTTTTTCAATGTTTTTGAACATTTTGAATTTTTAAATGTTTTTGGATTTTAAAATTTTTCGAATGTTTTTGTATATTTCTCTAACATTTCTCCCCCTAAAATTAAAAACATCTTTCTGGATTTTAGTTTTAATAAAATTCTAAGCTAGAAAAGTATTTACAAACCAATGTGGATCACGCAAACTCGTCGTCCGATCCGTATTCAACCTCAGCGTCCGCACCTGTCAGCAAATTTTTCATACAGTTAATTCTCAACAAGTATTTAAACCGTGATAATGAAAATGGTTTGGTAAAAAATCAGCCTTTTGTTCGTCGGTGTGGATTTTTTCTATTCGTACCAATTTCTTTTCGTAGCAATTACGAATGAAATGATAACGAATTTCAATGTGTTTTGTGCGTGAGTGATGAACCGGATTTTTAGTTATATCGATGGCTGCCTTGTTATCAACATACAGCGGAGTGTCTAGAAATTGCAGACCATAGTCTCTCATCTGTTGTTGAATCCACAGAATCTGTTAACAACAGCTGGAGGCAGATATATACTCAGGTTCACGGGTAGAGAGAGCGACCGTAGTTTGTTTCTTACACTGTCAGGTTACCATTCTTGTTCCGAAGAACTGGTATCCCGCTGTAGTGGATTTAGAATTCAACTTATCTACACCAAAATCGGAATCAGCATAGCCTGTGAGGTCGAAATTGTCATTCTTCGGGTACCACAAGCCGGTGCTTGGGCAACCTTTCAGATATCTGAAGATACGCTTCACGATCTTCATGTGTAAAATCCTCGGGCTTGATTGATATCTGGCGCATAGGCAGGTTGGATACATAATATATGGGCGCGATGCCGTTAGATACATCAACGATCCAATCATCGATCTGTATAACGTCTCGTCAACTTTGGCTCCAGTCTCGTCAACGCAAATGGTTGAGAGCAAGAGGCGTAGACAGCGGCTTCAAGCTTTCCATTCCAAACTTCTTCAAGATGTCGTGAACATACTTAGTCTGATGAATGAAAATACCATTCGGAAGCTGATCTACTTGCAAACCAAGAAAGAACTTCATTTCGCCCATAGAGGACATTTCGAATTTCTTTTTCATGATTCCCTCAAACTCTTTGCAGAGACTATCGTTTGTAGATCCAAAGATGATGTCGTCAACGTAGATTTGAACTATAATCAAATGACCATCAACTTCTCTGGTGAAAAGAGTACTATCCATAGTTCCTCTGATAAAGCCGTTTCTGACTAGATGTTGTGATAACGTCTCGTACCAAGCTCTCGGGGATTGGTGTAAACCATAAAGTGCTTTATCCAGTAGGTACGCTTTCTTCTTGTTTAGTGGATCGACAAACCCCGGTGGTTGTCCAACGTACACCTTCTTGCGTAATTTGCCATACAGAAAAGCTGATTTCACTTCCAACGATAGACCTTAAATCCTTTCCATGATGCGAAAGCTAGAAATATTCGAATAGATTCCAATTTGAGCTACTGGTGCATAAACTTCCGTGTAGTCTATACCTTCCTGTTGGTGAAATCCCTTGACAACAAGCCTAGCTTTGTTATGACAATAACTCCTCTATCATCACGTTTACACTTAAAGACCCATTTTGTATCAATTGCTTTCTAATTTTATGGTAGGTCTTAAAGCTTCCACACACCCAACTTCTCAAACTGCAATAATTCATCTTGCATTGCTTGTACCCAGTTTTCATCTACTAAATCTTCATTAGCTGTCTTAGGCTCAATCTGAGAGATGAAACATGAATGGAAACAATAGTTTTGGGTTGTAGCAATACGTGTATAGAAACCACTAAGTGCTTTATTAATCTACCCTCGAGTTCTAACACCAGATTGAAGTTCTCTGATAATATTTGTTGACGGATGATAAGAATATGATCGCGACAACTCTTCACTTGGAACTTCTACTGAGTTTTGTTGATTAGTGATGTTGAGATCAACAACCAATTCAATGCTTGGAGAGCTTGATGAAGCTTCATTTATGTTGTTCAGGACTGCAGATAGATTAAAAAGACTTGTTATCTGCTCCACTTCTTCATCTGAAGGAGATGATTCCACATTAGCATCAAATGTTGGTGCTTCATCTGAATCAGAATCTTGATTCTGAGGCATACTGGGCTCCGTTGCTGTATTCATTGGTTCAGTAGAAGCATTCGTTGGAAAAGTAGTGGGTGAAGATAATGTTTCAGAAACATTTTCAGCCGGAACACCACTATTGTTTGAACTTGCGCCAGAAGAAGATGGATCCAATGTGGGTTGATTAACCATAATTGGTCGAACAATTTGCTCTTGATTCGCTGACTGGTAAAGATAATATAACGCTGCAACTTCTTCGTCAGTTGGTTCTTTGGGCAAGTCAAATGACTACCATAGGTCTTGATAGTTAAACAGCCACGCGTCACCTTTCCTTTGAATAGGATCCGTGTAATTGAAACAATCCACGTGTTGTGCTTCAATAACCTTTCGCAATTAAGGAACATATACTCTTTTTAACGGACTACCATATCCGACAAAGAAACCTTCGAGAGATTTAGCTCCGAATTTGCCATCTTGGTCTATTACGGCACAAGGTGCACCGAATGGTTCTAAGAACTTCAAATTTGGCTTCTGTCGGTTTATCATCTCAAAACATGTTTTCTTTGTTGGTTTAACAGTGAGAACCCTGTTTAGCGTGTAGCAAGCCGCAGTAACTACTTCACTCCAGAAGCTGATTGGAAGTTTAGAATCTGCAAGCATGGTTCTCGCAGTTTCAATCAAAATTTGATTCTTCCGTTCAGCAACTCCGCTTTGCTGTGGAGTATAGGGGGCACTAAACTCATGTAAAATCCCTTTTGCGTTGCAGAATTCCTTCATTTTGTTATTCTTAAACTCTGTGTCGTTGTCACTTCTAATGCGTCTGACCAGCAGATGATAAATGTTCTCGAGTTTCTTGAATAGAATAAACAAGTTCTCGAAGGTTTCGTCTTTTGATTCTTGAAAGAATACCCATGAATATCTCGAATAGTCATCTGTCATGACCAAGCAATATAAGTCTCCTGATATGCTTCGAACATTTACAGGACCAAATAAATCCATGTGGAGACGTTCTAAAGGCAACTTGATTGAGTTTAGAATTTTCTTTGGATGAGATTTCTTGATCTGCTTTCCCTTCTTGCATCCCAAGCAATGATAAGACATCTGAAAACTTCGAAGATTTACGCCTTCTACAAGATCATTATGAACCAAGAAATTCATTTTTCGCAAATGAATATGCCCCATCTTTCGATGCCAAAGAATAGAATCTTTTTCAGTAGCCTTTGATACAAAACATAGTGCTGATTGTGATGAAGTGGTAGCAACACCCATGTCAAGAACATATAAATCATTCTCTCGAGGTGCTCGCATCAGAATCCACTCATCTGGAATTTTGAATCCCGACATCAAGATAATACACTCTTTATCATTAAAATGGAGTGTAAATTTCTTGTCACAAATCTGCGAAATACTCAGAAGATTGTTCTCAAGCTCTGCAATATAGTTCACGGAATCAAAAGAAACTACGCCATTAGAGAGTTTTCCCTCGGCGATTATCCTTCCACCTTGATTTCCTTCAAATCCAACATATCCACCATTGATAGCTTTTATGTCGAATAGCAATGCATTCATTCCTGTCATGTGTCTAGATGCTCCACTATCCAAAATCCACTTTGAAAGTATGGATCTTTGGAGCCCCTGCAAAATTCAGAAATTAGGTGAAAAGCTCTACTCAAGCCTTCTTGGTCTTGGGTTTTACAGGATAACCATCAACAAAAGCATATTCAAACTCATCAACATCATCAAAATCAAATTCATCATCTGCTTCAACAATGTTAATCTTTGAAAATTTCACTTTTTTCTTATCTTTTACAGATTTGACATTGTCGTTTTTAATTTTTTTTACATTCTCACTAGTCTTTACCTGCTCAGACTTAGTGATTTCAGTCTTTGATTCTTTAGTGCTGTCAGTCTATACTAACTCAGACTTAACAACACCAGATGTTGTTAACCTTTTCTTGGAAATCCAGTTTTGAGATTTGATGTTAGCCTTTTTGATATAAAACTTGTTTTCATTAGACGTAGATGTTTCACCTTTTTCGAAAATAGAATTTTCAAAAATCTTTTCAGACTTTGGTTTAACTTCTGGTTTTGATTCATTTCTTTTCAAAATCTTTACAGGTTTAACAAACACCGGTTGCTTTGGTTTAACAACATTAGAATCTCTTCTTCGATGATAAGCCGGTTTTGATTTCGGACAATGTCATGCCACATGACCAATTTCATTGCACTTGAAACATGTCTGATTATCAAGTGGATGTCCTTTAATTAGTGGTTTAACACTACTTGAGGTTTTGGCACCACTTTTAACCTTGGCTTTATCTCGAAGTTCTTTCTCCTTTTTGAACTCATCATTTGATTGCTTACCAATCAAATTCTCCTCGTGAACTGTATTCGTCCCATATACAAACTTCATGTTTTTGTTTTTATATTCATGAAATGGTGACGGTTTCTTTACAGATTCATCAGTTTCTTCTTCTAAACCCAACCCCGCTCTCCTGTTTTCTGGATGATCACCACCGTTTCTTCGGTAATTGTTTCTTTTAGGTTTGGAATAGAATTTTCGTTCATTGATTACCAATTCCTCTGATGTGACTTTCACGAGTTTAAAGAATTTATCAAGCAATTCTTCTTTCATATTCTGAATTGGGAAGCTATCTTCAAAGTATAGTCTATCAAATCCTTAATTTTGTACATTACAACATTAGGATCGTCACTTAGACCATCTTCTGATGACTTATCGTCATTTCAGATTGTGAATAAGAATTCTTTGAACTCGAGTTGGCGCTTTTGAAGCTGCCATCATCAGAATCACTTAAAACATTTGCAACAACTTTGTTAACCACAGCGTTGTTATTATCATCAGATTTAGCATAGACTATATCAATGTTCTCTGGAAACTCGTTTTTTTTTCAAAAAGTAATTCAACATTGAGTGTCTTGTCCATCCCGTCTGCAGATTTAACACAGTATTTTTCGCAAAGGGGTGGAGGAACATTGCTATATTCTTTGCTTGCTTTCATTTTAGGTTTTTCTTCTGATGAGATTGTTGGAAGAATGTGATCGATAACATACGCGTTAGTGGTATAACTTCTTAACAATTGTCGAACTCTTTCAGTTTCAATTGTCATATCTAGAAGTTGTTGTTTGATTTCAGCAATGGTGTTGATATAAATGTTAACTGCTCTTTGTTTATCCATTACTGTACCACTCAACATTCTTATATTATCATGTTGTTCGGTGTTATTTCTGTCGAGTCTGCCATAATCATTTTTCATTTTGTCATACACTTCTTTCATTGTGCGATAATCATATTTCAACAAATCGTTATGCACATTGTTTTCAGCAATGATCTTTGTTTTTCGGCACATTCGACACAAGGTTTAGTACATTTTGTACAAGGTTTCTCAACCTCTACCTTAGTTAGATTTGCCATTAAAGCTTTATCTGCCATGTCCTTGAGGTCTTCGACTTTCATTTCTTGAGTGATATCAACAATCACTTCATCAATGTTTTTCTCCTCACACACTTGTTCTTTCTTGCTTCCAGCAAAGTGACCTGCAAAACTGTCACAAGTATTAGAGGATAAAATTCCTTGTCTCTGCATATGGATATATTCCCCTTCTTCCTGCTGCTGATGCAAGTATCGTTCCAGAATAGCTTGTTCGAAAGCTACTGCTTCTGCTGCTGCCGTTGCTTCCTCTGCAAAATTATCTTCAACTATCTCTGCCATCAAAGCAACTCCGGTCTTTTTCCCAATATAAGAGTTCCAGTGAAAACCGTCATCTTCTGTAGATGCAACCATGGTTTTCTCCGTGGTATTACTGTTTGGCTTTTCTTGGATCTCCATCTGAGTTTTCTTCGAGAATGGTTTTTATTGAAGCGCCTTCTTGTAATATTCATTCCCTCCACCGAAAGGACTTTGATTTCCGGTTGCCTCGGTGTTCTTACACTCTCTTTTAAAATGTCCCTTCTGTCGACATCTAAAACACGTGACTTTGGATTTGTCAAAACCCAATTTGTTGCTGCAGTTTCCTATGTCACGGCCCGTGAGTGCAACGAACTTTGTCACTCTCCTGATAATCGAAGCTAAGGACCATTTGATGTCCATTAGTTCGAGCTCTTCCTCGTCTACTTGGTCATAATCTTCTGCGGTCATCTCGGGGTTTCCAATCTTACCGGCAACATGACATTCATACGATTCTAAGACGGTAGCGAGTTGTGACATATGTTGTTTTGCAACTTCTTCTGAAACAACATTGTTCAAATTCATAGCGATATTCCACTTGTAAACATTCGGATCAGAACTTTGCTGTTGGTTCTGATTTGCTTGACTTTGGATTGTTGAATTTGAACCAGTGCTCGAGTAAGAATTTTGTGGACTTTGGTCATACTGAGGTTGTGAATGATTCTGGTTCTGTGAAGAAGCATTCATGTTTGCACTAAAAGCAGTTCCAATTTTTGGACTCGAAATCTTATCTTGCATTCCGGTTTTGTAGTACAAACCGATGTCTTGAACTACATTAGCGTTCTTTGATTTCGCTATCTTCAAAAGCTCCATTTCGTGGCCTTCGAGTTTATCGATAAATTTTGACAACTTGAAGAAATGACACTTATCACTATTCTTCAGAACCATCAAATATGTAGTCCATTCACCCTCTGGTAGTGCATCAGCAAGTTTGTCGATGTATTCTTGTTCCGTCTTCTCAAGACCGTGTCTTCGCATTTGCACTTTGAGGTGACAGAAATGCTCAATCATTTGCTTAATGGTCTCATTCTTTAGCATGCTGAAAATATCGATTTCTTTCAAAATGAGAGCCTTCTTGCTTTTGATCATTTCGGCACTTCCTTGGTATTTCTTCTGTAATGACAACCAAAGCTCTCTTGCTGTAGTATACTCTAGTAGCAAGATCAGTATATCTTCTTTGACTGACTGTTGGATGAGACTGGTCATCTTTTCCTCTGCAATGTATTCGTCTCTTTGAGTTGTCGAGTAGTTGTACTTCTAAAGAACTTATTGATGCTCATCTACCGGAATAGTGTAGCCCCTTTCGATTGACACCCAGCCAGCGAAGTGCATGGCTTGAACCCAGTAGGTAAATTTCTCTTTCCATGCTTCGTATTCGTCCATGCTCATCAGCTTGGGCTGTTTGACGGTCGTTCCCAGTTCGTTATCAAGATTGACTTGATTAATCACATTGGCATTTGACGAACTAGCTCCGGACATATAAGCTCTTAGTTGATCTTCCATTGTGAACCACAAAACGTATACGCTGAAATTTTTCAAAAACTTTGAAAACAGTTAGTCCTACTACAAGTTCGGTTGAACTTGAAGTGACAAATGAAGAATTCTTGAATTTTCTAACAAGTTCGGTCGAACTTGTTAGATTTACTTTGAAAAATTTCAATTATCTTTGGTCGAACTTATAACCCAATTAAACAGATCTTCGAGCGAACTTGTTCAAAAGGACTTTGATTAAATACAAGCAAGTTCGGGCGAACTTACTTAAAATTTTCTTGATTTTACACAAGTTCGGTCGAACTTGATGTAAAATTAATGAAAATTTAGTATCTTCGGGCGAACTTGACTTAAATTTCCTCAAAAATCACCGAAGTTCGTGCGAAATTACTAAAAAATCACTTGAAAAGTGATGTTTTAGTGCAAGTTCGGCCGAACATGGCCAACAAGTTCGTTCTAGAAAGTTTTAAAAAACATGGTTTTTTCAAAATTTTGACATGAATTCGGTTGAATTTGGTCTCCAATCTTTCAAGGGTTTATCTTTGTTGTATTTTACATGATATATTTAAAATTCAAAAGATTTTGACCATGAATTCTTCATTTGTGATCAAAATTTAAAGAAAAAGAAGAATGGAGTAGAAATAGAAGTGTTCTTGTCTTGATACTATCAAATCAGACTGTTCTAGCTCTGATACCACTTGTAGGGTCGATCATTGATGCTTAGTAACCTAAATTTGATATCTAACATCCATAATAGCGGAAATATTACGTCGTGTTACCAATAGATAAGATTTAATCAGTTAATCGTCAGTTTCATTGATTAAACGTTCAAATTACAGACTGACAGAGCTTCGCCTCTACAATGCCAAAGTTACAAATGAGACACACACGCTAGGTATTTATATGATTACAAGTTCGCTCCACATGTATAAGTTCGCCCGAACTTGCCTATGCAAGTTCGGCCGAACATGCTTAACCATGTTAACTTATGAGCGAACTTGGCTACAAATTTTGATAAATACTTCTTAATCTAGACTATCCAGCTCTATACAATACAGACTCGATATAAGACTAAGACATAGACATTTTGCACCAACAAAAACACTCGAAATTTGATTAGAAACAGACAAGTTCGGTCGAACTTGTGTGAAAACAGGTTTTGATTTCAAGTTTTCACAAGTGCGGTCGAACTTATATGAGAAAGTTCAAATTTTATCACTCAATCTCAAGTTCGGTCGAACTTGATGTAGTGTTGAGAAAATTTTTACATCGAGCGGACTTGTGAGAATGATTTCAAGAAACAGGTAAGTTCGGTCTACCAAATGAATTAAAAATCAGATTTTGATTAATCACAAGTTCGGTCGGACTTACGCTTGAATTTCAAGAGAAAACTAAGTTCGGGCAAACTTGAGTTTGAATTTTCACTAGAATTATATCAAGTTCGGTCGAACTTGATAGAACTTCAAGAAAGAATCAACAAGTTTGAGCGGACTTAAGCTCAAAATCTTGAAAAACTAATCAAGTTCGGTCGAACTTGATTAAAACTCAAAGAATTTCAATCAAGTTCGGTCGAACTTAGTGTTAAGTTCGGCTGAACCTTGTTTCCAAAACATGGTTTTTTCGACTTTTTGATATCAAAACGTTTGAATTTGATGTCCAAACTTTCAGGGGTTTATCTATGATGTATTTTACATGACATATTCACTTTTTATCTGATTTTGTCCATCAAATCATCAAGTATTTGAAAATGTTAAGAAAAAAGATAGAATGGAGTAGAATAAGAGAAATTCTTGTCTTGATTCCAGCAAATTTAGGTATCCAGGCTCTGATACCACTTGTAGGAACGTCCACGATTAGCAAGGGAACCTAAATTTGTTATCTATTATCCGATTAGGCGGAAACTAATGACAAGTTAACCAAATAACAAGAATTACTCATTTAAATGTTGTTTTCATTGATCTAAAGTTCAATACATTCGAGAACCGGATCTGACAGAGCTTCGCCGTCTCTGTGCCAAAATCTCCAACTCTTACAAATGAAATCACAAGGCACCTATATATAGTAGTAGAAGTTCGCTCTTGATAGGATGAGTTAGCCCGAACTTGACTTAGTCCAGTTCGGCCGAACTTGACAACACCAAACTCATCTCAAGCGAACTTGGCTCTAACTCACATAATTACGCCTAGATTCTAACAGATTAAGCCCTATTCACTCAGACTCGATACATAATGACGTAGGGAACAGACATATGCACCAACAATTTGGAGACTCTACGTTATATCAATACAATTGACGATTAATTGACTAATTCTTGTTATCTGGTAAACTTGTCATAATATTTCCGCTATTATGGACAATAGAGAACAAATCTAGGTTCCTATGCATTGAGGATCGGTCCTACAACTTTCATCATGCATATCCTCTTCAACCTGTAACATATTTAAAATACGAGTTCAATGCAAAAGCAAAGGTGAGTACACAAGTTTTGTGAATACATAGCATAGGTATAAAATGTATAACTTGAATCCGCATGGTAATTGTAAGCAATGTATATACTAATCATGCAATACTAGATCTAACCCGAGTTTCCACAAAAAAGTTTACCAGATTGAGCTTCCCTCGTCGCAAAACGCGACGAGACTAATATGAGTATTTAATCTTAACATAACTCCGACGGGTGGTGTGCTACTCCTATAGCGCTATATATGTCAAGTTGGGTTAGCTAAGTTAATGATCAAGCATGTATAATTGTAGCATGTATCTAAGCATAATAAGTATCATGTGTTAAGGATTGAGTATGTAAAAGCTTGAATTTGTGATATGTGTATTTTGATAAGTAAACATGTTACAACCCAAAAGTGAGAAAGCGATAAATGGGTCGAGTGTACTCACGATTTTGCTAAAGTGTTCCACATAGAGAAATCACGCGAGCTTGTTGAGATTAGGGTTTGGCACCTTGTCCTTCTACAAGAAGAACATAGGTATGAGTATGAGTTTTAACGGAAGATTTGGATTATCGAGCATGATTATGAAAAGAAGAATAAAGTATTATGGTATGAAAACAGTCACTAAGGTATAGCACTTGTTCTTGACACTATGATAACTCGAATGGGTTTGATGTGATTTCATAGGTTTGAGACCTATTAGAATCGTGACAAGGAACTACACACTTTAGTGATAAAACTTATTAACTTGATAGGTGATTATGTATTCTTTATCAAGGTTTCGGTTTGATATATTATATAGTCCAAAGATTTAAATATATATATATAGTCATGTAGGAGGTGGGAGGATGAACCATCCACTTTGGAACCTCTTGGTGTCATGTAAGTCAAGTTGGAGGTGGGAGGATTAACCATCCACTTTGGAACCTCGATTGGATTCACCACTACACAAGTGTCATAGACACAAGGAAGGTCAAGGACAATATGAATAATAAGAATGTAAATATGGTCACTATACCAAGTAGCCAAGTGAACTTTAACTTGGGGAGCCGGTGTCGACACAAGTCGAAGGCTAGGTGGGGTTGTGTCACTTTACCACTAGCAAACTAGCTTGGGGTAATGATGAGAAACCATCAAGTGTTGTGTTGACTTAGATGTAGGATAGCCCAAGCTAACCAAGTTAGTCACACAAGAACAAGTTCGAGGCTTGCAACACTTGTGAGCTTTAAGCTCTTAAAAAACAGAAAGTTTAGGGTGTCTAAACACTCCTATTTACATGTATAACAACCTTGGGTAGTCTCCCTAACGATAACTTTGATTAGGAACTCAAGTACACAAGGTGGAATGAAGAAAACATAATGTTGGTGCATATGTATGTTGCCTTCGCCATCGTATTACGTCGAGTCTGTGTTTTCGGAGCGAAACGTGATGTTTATGCGCTATATAAGACAAGTTCGCCCGAACTTGTGGAGCACATGAACAAGTTCGCCCGAACTTGTCCTGTGAAGGACAAGTTCGCCCAAACTTCGTCATGTCTCATTCTGGGCGAACTTGTACTACTATATATAGGAGTCTTTGGTTTCTCATTTGTAAGAATCAGAGTTTTTGTCCCGATAGAGGCGAAGCTCTGTCCAAGTGTTTCCAGGATCTGTAACGTCTACACATTAATGAAACGATGTTAAATAGTAAAGAACTTGTCTACAATGTCGCCTATGCAAACGGATTCCGCACGTTTACCTTAGGTTTGCCAAATTAGGACCTGAACGATCCGTACAACGGACCTCAATTGGTATCAGAGCAGGATTGGCCTAATTTGAAGACATTGGACATAGAACATCTCATCTTCTACTCATTTCTTTCATTTTTAACTTTTCTTGGACATTTCACGGACAAAATGGACTGATTTTGAAGTATAATATGTAAAATTCATAATAGTAAAATCCTTGAAAAGATTAGAGCTTAAACAAATGAATTCATGTCGAATATTTGAAAAAACCAATATTGAAAACACATGTTTGCTCGAACTTGACATCAAGTTCGCTCGAACTTGACTGGAAAATTCACATTTTTCTTCAAGTTCGCCCGAACTTGATTGAATTTCAGTGATTTTACACAAGTCCGCTCGAACTTGCTTAACATTTCTTCAAGTTTCATCAAGTTCGCCCGAACTTGATCAAACTTTGTTGAAGGTTTATTACAAATTCGCCCGAACTGGTTAAATCTCTTGAAGTTCCATAAAAGTTCGCCCGAACTTGTTAAGTAGCTGATTTTCACAAGTTGTTACAAGTTCGCCCGAACTTCTCCAAGGTTTCTAAAAAAGGTGCATGAAAATTCAGAAAAATGTCTCGGACATCATATATTGTTAGATTCGTATCGACAAGATGAGTTTAAAGCTCTAATCTGGTAAAAACAGTTTTCCGAAAAATTTTAAACGTTTTAGCGAACCGATACGTTAATATTGTCGATTAAGAAGTAAATTGTATTAAAATTGTATGTTTGCTAAACATTTTTCAAGTTTTTTTGAATGACAGATAAATTTGGAGAACGAAATGGGGTTCGTGAAGCCGCCAAAGTTGATGGGTATGAACGAGTATGAAGGCTGGAAAGAAAAATTCGAGAACTGGGTACGAGCAAATCACTTCTATGGTTGGGATGCTATTCAAACTGGATTTAAATGGCCAGTCGATGAACGTAGAGCTGATCTTTCAGTATCAAAGTTTACACCTAAACTGAATGATGCATATGCCCATGAGAAGAAGATACTAACTGTGTTACAGTAATCGATAAAAGAAGAAATCTTGGTTTTGTTACCAGAGTAGAGAACTGCACAGGATTTGTGGAAATCTCTGGGGGCTAAATATTTGGAAAGAGGTGAAATGATTAAGAACAAGAAGCTGCTAATCAAGAAGAAGTCGGATCGTCTTAGTGATCAAGGAAATGATTGGGAAGCACAAAGTTCAAATGATCAGTTTAAGAGAGAAGGAAGTATGATTGCGAAGAACTGTGAAGAACAAAGTTCAAGAATGTCTACAAATGAGGTTTCAAGTTCTGAATTTGTGTGCTCAGATTGTGAAAAATCCAGATCTGATATTGTCAAACTTTTGAAAGATGTGGAAAGAACCTAATTGAAGAATGATGACTACGGCAACATCCAAGGGGGAGTCTGTTGATGCATATGTCTGTTGCCTACGTCATCGTATTACGTCGAGTCTGTGTTTCGGAGCGAAACGTTAAGTTTATGTGTTATATAAGACAAGTTCGCCCAAACTTGTGGAGCACATGAACAAGTTCGCCCGAACTTGGTCATGTCTCATTCCGGGCGGACTTGTACTACTCTATATAGGAGTCTTTGGTTTCTCATTTGTAAGATTTAGAGATTTTGTCACGACAGAGGCGAAGCTCTGTCCAAGTGTTTCTAGGTTTTGTAACGTCTACACATTAATGAAACGTGTTAAACAGTAAAGAACTTGTCTACAATGTCGCCTATGCAAATGGATTCCTCACGTTTACCTTAGGTTTGCCAAATTAGGACCCGAACGATCCGTACAACGGACCCTCAATTGGTATCAGAGCTTAAAACAAATGAATTCATGTCGAAAATTTGAAAAAACGATGATTGAAAACACATGTTCGCTCGAACTTGACTGAAAAATTCACATTTTTCATCAAGTTCGCCCAAACTTGATTGATTTTTCAGTGATTTTACACAAGTTCGCTCGAACTTGCTTAACATTTCTTCAAGTTTCATCAAGTTTGCCTGAACTTGATCAAACTTTGTTGAAAGTTTATTACAAGTTCGCCCGAACTTGTAAATCTCTTGAAATTCCATACAAGTTCGCCCGAACTTGTTAAGTAGCTTATTTTCACAAGCTGTGACAAGTTCACCCGAACTACTCTAAAGTTTCTAAAAAATGGCCTGAAGATTCAGAAAAATGTCTCGGACATCATATATCGTTAGATTCGTATCGACGAGACGAGTTTAAAGCTCTAATCTGGTAAAAACAGTTTTCCGAAAAATTTTAAACGTTTTTAGCGAACCGATACGTTAGTATTGTCGATTAAGAAGTAAAATTTTATTAAAATTATCTGTTTGCTAATCATTTTTCAAGTGTTTTTGAACGACAGATAAATTTTTAAAACGAAATCGGGTCCGTAAAGCCGCCAAAGTTGATGGGTATGAACGAGTATGAAGGCTGGAAAGAAAAATTCGAGAACAGGGTACGAGCAAATCACTTCTATTGTTGGGTTGCTATTCAAACTGGATTTAAATGGCCAGTCGGTGAACGTGGAGCTGAGCTTTCAGTATCAAAGTTTACACCTAAACTGAATGATTCATATGCCCATGAGAAGAAGATACTACCCGTGTTACAGCAATCGATAAAAGAAGAAATCTTGGTTGTGTTACCAGAGTACAAAACTGCACAGGATTTATGGAAATCTCTAGGGGCTAAATATTTGGAAAGAGCTAAGATGATTAAGAACAAGAAGCTGCTAATCAAGAAGAAGTCTGATCGTGTTAGTGATTAAGGAAATGATCGGGAAGCACAAAGTTCAAATGATCAGTTTAAAAGAGAAGGAAGTATGATTGCGAAGAACTGTGAAGAACAAAGTTCAAGAATGTATACAAATGAGGTTTCAAGTTCTGAATTTGTGTGCTCAAATTGTGAAAAATCCAGATCTGATATTGTCAAACTTTTGAAAGATGTGGAAAGTTTGATATTAGAAAATAAAAAGTTAAAAGAAAATGAAAAGATTTTTGAAAATAAAATAAAAATTTTTGAAAATGAAAAATTTGTTTTAAATAAAAAGGTTTTTGAAAAACAAAATATAATAAACTCGCATCTTGAAAAAATCAGGAAACTTGAACAAGATGTTGAGATTGCTATAAATAAAATTAATGATTTAGAAAAGAAATTGAAAGGTTTTGTGACCTCATCATTGTTGTTAGATCATATTTGTCCAAAACCTATCAATAAGAATAAAAAGGAAATCCCAATAAGTGATAAGATCACAAATTATGACCATGTCATAATTGAGGATTGCGATGATGATACCGATGATGAAAGAGTTAAAAATGATAAACATGAAATATTTTAAAACTAAAAGAAAAATTTTTAAAAACTATTCTACAATCTACTGAAAAAGGTGAATGCTCAACGCAAAAACCTTATAAGCAGAATGAAGAACAGAAACAAAAGGAAAAACAAAGTTTTAAAATTCTAAAAAGTTTCAAAAGAAAAATAAAAGCTCATTGGTACGATCATCCAATTATTATAGAAATTCACAAAAATTTGTAAATCAAAACTCACAAAATTTGTAAATAAGTGGTGCAGGTCGGATCGTAGTGCTTCAACGTCAAATCAAAGTTACAGGAGAAGAAGGAAAGATGGCTACCACACATCAAATCAATGATATGATTTAAGTGTATGGTTTGCTAAAAAGGATCAGTATGAGAACGAAGTGTCATAAATGTGGAGTAACTGGACACATTGCTAGAAAATGTTTTCAAATTAATCCTAAACATGTTCATATTAATAAGAAAAATTCAGAAGATTTGAAAAAACCAACTCAGGTTTTGAAACAATGTACAGAAACTACAAACAAGGTGAAACCAGTTATTACTATGTTTTCAAAATTTGAAACTGGTGAATCCTCAAATAGTAACGAATAAAAAGTTTCTACATTGTATTTCAAGAAAGATTTAATGAAAAATCAATCATGGTTGGTAAAGAAAAGAAGTTACACAATCAGTAAAAATTGAAAGGTTAGAGGACTTTCCGAAACTTGAGAAAGTCCAAAATAAACCTGATTGTGAAAAGAAAGTCAAAATTAAGGTTGAAGAAATAACACCTAAAACTGCAAAGGCTTAGGTGTCACTATTCAACTAACTGTTTGAATTTTTGTGCAGGAACTTCTGAGATGAAAGTAAATTACTGAGAATGGAGTTCTGTGGCACACAATGAAGATGGGCCGGTTATCAAGTTTTACATAAAGGCCATTTTTACAAATGATTTGAAATTCTATAACGTTTACTTTACAATTTTTGAAACTTTTTGGAGAAAATATTTTGAAAACATGTTTTAATAACATTTACTTAAAATTGTTTTACAAATTTTTGAAGAAAATTTAAAAAATTTTACAGAACCCTCACTGTTGAACAAGACAAAATTCATGTTAAGTAAATTGTTATAAACACAAAAGTGTAACGGTTTTTGTCATCATGAGGGGGAGAGTGCTTAAAAAGAAAATTTGTGAAGCAGTAATGGATGGCGAATTGAAGTGATTCTCATTGGTTGGTCAATGTTTTTCTATAAATAAAAATCAAAAAATATGTTTTTGAATTTTAGGGGGAGAAAAATTTTTCAGAAAATCCAAAAACATATTATATACGAAAAGTACAAAAACATTGAAAAAGGCAAAAAGAGTTTTGTGGATAAAAGGAAATGATAGTACATCGGTGGACTATCACAGTATGCTAAAGAATTGTAAAGTTTAAAAGTGATAAACAAGTCTTACCGAGGACGTGTTGATAGGCTTTACACGTTCAGTAAATTATTTCCGGGATATAAACTAAATTTTACAACTACTTAAACTTGTTGATTAACATCTCTCAGATATATGGACTTAGTACTCCGAAATCTCCTTTGAGAGATTGCCTGATTCTGAGATACGAGGTCTTTGATGATTGATATCTGGGGTAATATACAAGTTCTTCTGATTTTGCAGAAGCAATAGCCTAGAACTTCTAAAATGCTTTTGCAAAAATCCCCTAAAACTGCATTCAATTGAAAATATGAAAAGATACTACAATTGCAGTACAAAAAGATTCCATTTTGCAACACTACCTTATAAGTCGAGCCTTCATCTCTTTGTCTGTACGGTGTTACTAACCTGAGCTCTCAAGGTCTCGCACAACCCAGATACAGATATCAATTACGCTATACTCACCTGTAAGATGAAATCTAGGGAATCATGATGCAGGAGTATATTCTGAGATGGGAACCATACTTAAGTCAAGTTTCTTAATTCTACATAACGTATTTCGGAACAATTGAGAAATGTGTTGAAGTTTAAGAGGACAAATATATCGACAATCTAGGTAAATTTGTTTAAAACTTCGTGTCATGAAAAGATCAATGGTACTAGTGATATGTCTCAAAAACTGATATGATCCTTTAACACAAACCTAACAAAAAATATGTCTGTAAATAGTTTTGTACATACTTAGTGTTTAATATTCATTACATAAAAACAAAAAGATTATATTATCATTTAGTTTTGACCACTAATGATGAAAAGCTGTTTTTCAAAATCTAAAGTTGCTAAACAAAATTTAAAAATTGGAATTGATCTGAAAAGTTTAAAAGTTCATTAAGTTGAAACTTACATTTGAATAAAGACATCAGTTTAGTGTTAAAACGTTTAATCAAGATCATTAAGTTGAACTTGATACATAAATCAGATTTTCAAAGTCATTAATTTGAACTTGATAACTGAGAGGGTTTTTAAAACTGATGATAAGATTAAAATTTGAAATGGTTGTATTTAGAGATTTTAAAGTTTGAATTAGAAATGTTTATTTGAATGTTTGAAAAACTTTGAAACAGGAAGTAGATTTTAAGGGGGAGCTAGATAAAACACGTTGATTGAAGATACCAGAAAGCTCAAAGAAAGGGGAGCATGGTGATTAAAAGTTTTATCAAGTCAAGCTCGAGAAGAAAAGAGAAAATGATTGTAGATTCTATGAAGATCAAGGAATTTAAAGTTATTTAAGAAATAAAGATCAAGAGAACATTAAAGACTGAAGAACTTAATTGAAGAATGATGACTACGGCAACATCTAAGGGAGACTCTGTTGATGCATATGTCTGTTGCCTACGTCATCGTATTACGTCGAGTCTGTGTTTCGGAGCGAAACGTTAAGTTTATGTGTGATATAAGACAAGTTCGCCCGAACTTGTGGAGCACATGAACAAGTTCACCCAAACTTGTCTTGTGAAAGACAAGTTCGCCCGAACTTGGTCATGTCTCATTCCGGGCGAACATGTACTACTATATATAGGAGTCTTTGGTTTCTCATTTGTAAGATTCAGAGATTTTATCACGATAGAGGCGAAGCTCAGTCCAAGTGTTTCCAGGATCTGTAACGTCTACACGTTAAGGAAAGATGTTAAACAATAAAGAACTGGTCTACAATGTCGCTTATGCAAACGGATTCCTCACGTTTACCTTAGGTTTTCCAAATTAGGACCCGAACGATCCGTACAACGGACCCTCACATAAGATTTTGAAAAAGTTTTGCATAAAATAGAAGGTTTCTTCCACTTCAACCTCATATATGGAGGAGTTCCATCTTGGTTCTCCATGGAGAGCCTTAGGAAGCAATCCTAGAGGTGTCCCAAGTGCTAAGAAAGAAGAAACAATGAGAAAAGAGAGGTAGAAATGAGCTAGAACTCACTTTGAAAGCCTTGAAGATTTTGCTCAAATTCTAAGATTAGTAACAGATTTTGGTGAGTTGAGAGAGAGTTTAGAGTGTTTGTAAAGTGTGAGATGAGTGGGAATGAGGTGTTTTATATAGGAGATGATTATGGTTTAGTTAGGTGAGGTATTAATGCAAGAAACACAAATAGCAAACACAAAATGGACTAATCCATGAGCTGCCAATTACATTCTGCCGATTGAGGTCTCTGGCGGGGGGGGGGGGGGGGGGAGGAGAGAAACAGGCTTGGCGGTCGCGCGGGGTGCGAGAGACTTCAAATTGTTTGTTTTTTGGCAGTTTTTGTCCCTGGAGTTATATTTGATAGTTTTATGGTGTTTTAAGGGTCATTTATGAATTATAAGCATATTATAAGGGTTGCCAAGTATTTCTAACATAAGAATAAGTATAAGCAAGTATGTTTAAGTATAAGTATAGTGGTTTAGTATCGTATAATGCATGTATGTCACGTATTTGCAAGTTTATTATATGTTTCCAAGGATCACGAATTAAGCATCAGGTGTGTAGAGGTTTCAAACGTATGAACACGTATGAATGTGTAAAGCATGAACTGTATGAAATACGAATTTTATTATGATCAAAGCCTCGAGAATACAATTACAAGAATGAAAGGTTTCCAAAAATAGAAATACAAGACTAGCTTTCTAAATATGGAAAGTTCGAAATAGCTGGGCGTTACAGTCTCCCATCCTTTAGAAAATTTCGTCCCGAAATTTAGGAAGATGCAACAAAGAGATGCGGATACTTAGTCTTCATATCACTCTCGAGCTCCCAAGTAAACTCAGCGCCGCATTTTCCTTCCCAACGAACTTTGACGATAGGGATACGACTGCGCCTCAATTTCTTGGTTCCGCGGTCCATGATTTCAACTGTTTTTTCCACAAAATGCAATGTCTCATTGATTTGAAGATCTTCAAGTGGAACTTGAAGTCCTTCTTCAGCTAGACATTTCTTTAAGTTTGAGACATGAAATACTGGATGAACGTTGTTGAGCGCTTGGGGTAGATCCAGACGATACGCTACGTTACCAATCCTCTCTAGAATCTTGAAAGGACCTACATAACGAGGAGCGAGTTTTCCTTTCTTTCAAAAACGGACAACACCCTTCCAAGGGGATACCTTGAGAAGTACGTGATCACTAACATTAAATTCCAAAGGTTTGTGTCTCTTGTCTGCGTAACTCTTTTGACGACTTCGAGCCTTGAGGAGGTTATCACGAATTTGTAGGATTTTGTCCGTCGTCTCTTGTATTAATTCGGGACCGGTGATCTGAACATCTCCAATCTCTTGCCAACAAATAGGCGAATGGCATTTACGGCCATACAATGCTTCAAATGGAGCTATTTGAATACTGGCGTGATAACTATTATTATACGAGAATTCTACCAAAGGTAAGTGCGAATCCCAATTGCCATCAAAATTGATTACGCAAGAACGAAGCATATCTTCCAAAGTTTGGATTGTACGCTCGGTTTGACCATCAGATTGGGGATTATCGAGAGGAGTACCATGACGATTGATGACTTCATCTATGTAGATACGAGCTAATTTCTCGACTTTGTAATCTTCACAAATGGCGAGGAAATGAGCGGATTTTGTCAATCGGTCAATGATACCCAGATGCTGTCATGACCAGACAAAGTACGAGGTAACTTGGTGATAAAACCCATGGCAATTCTCTCCCATTTCCAGATAGGAACTTCTGGTTGTTCGAGCAAACTAGAGGGACGTTGATGTTCGGCCTTGACTTTGGAACATGTAAGACACTTTGAGATGTAAAGGGCGATATCTTTCTTCATTCCAGGCCATTAATAAGATGCTCGGAGATCATGATACATCTGTTTTGGCGGCAGGATGAATGGAGTATCGGGATTTGTGAGCTTCATCCATCAAGGTGTTTTGAAGATTGAGACGATCGAAAATCCAAATGAAACCATGGTAGTAAAGGATACCATCTGGATTAGCTTTGAGTGGGTTTTCGACTCCACAATTCAACTCGTTAGTGAGGTTACCCTTGTTGATAACGACAAATTGTGCTTGACGGATCAACTCGTTAGTTTTCCCATGATTTGGTAGCAACGAACACTCTTTACATGAGTCTTACGACTGAGTGCATTGGCCAAAACATTCGCCTTACTAGGGTGGTAGCGAATGTTACAGTCGTAGTCGTTTAACAATTCTACCCAACGACGTTGACGCATGTTGAGTTCCCTTTGATCAAAGATATGTTGGAGGCTCTTGTGGTTGGTGAAGACCGTACACTTTGTACCGTAAAGGTAGTGTCGCCAAATCATTAATGCAAAAATAACTGCACCAAGTTCAAGGTCGTGCGTAGTATACTTTTTCTCATGCATTTTGAGTTGTCTCGACGCTTAGGCGTTGACCTTGTCCCGTTGCATAAGAACGCAATCAAGACCTTGGTTTGAAGCATCGCAATACACGACGAAATCGTTGTTTCCATCAGGGAGTGTAAGGATAGGAGCATTAAGAAGCATGTCCTTGAGGGTTTGAAAAGAATCCTCTTGTTCGGGACCCCAAACAAAAGGTTTATCTTTTTGGGTCAAAGACGTCAAAGGAACGGCGATTTTAGAAAAGTTCGAGATGATGCGACGATAGTAACCAGCTAGGTCAAGGAACGAACGAATTTCAGAAGGTGATTTAGGTGCAATTCATTTCTTCACTACTTCTATCTTTGCGGGGTCAACGTGAATACCGAGTTCATTGACGGTGTGACCAAGGAATTGAACCTCTTTTAGCCAAAATTCACATTTGGAGAACTTGGCATAAAGACGTTCGGTTCGCAAAAGCTGAAGGATAAGTTGCAAATGTTGCCCATGTTCTTCTTTCGTCTTGGAGTAGATGAGAATATCGTCGATGAATACGATTACGAATTGATCGAGGAAAGGTTTACACACACGGTTCATGAGGCTCATGAACGCTGCAGGCGCATTGGTCAAACCAAAAGGCATGACCATGAACTCGTACTGTTGTGTGGAAAGTAGTTTTAGGTACATCTCCCTCGAAATCTCGAAGTTGATGATAGCCAGAAGTTGGTCAAAGAGGTCGTCGAAACGAGGAAGTGGATATCGGTTCTTGACTGTAAGTTTATTGAGTTCACGATAGTCAATACACATCCGAAAGGATCCATCTTTCTTTTTGACGAACAAAACAGGAGCGCCCCAAGGAGAAGTACTAGGGTGTACAAAGCCTTTATCAAGAAGCTCTTGAAGTTGGCTCGATAGCTCCTGCATTTTCGAGAGTGCCAAACGATAGGGAGCCTTCGCTACAGGAGTTGCGCCAGGGATGAGGTCAATAAGAAAGTTGACGGATCAAGGAGGCAGAGGACTAGGAAGATCCTCAGGGAAGACATGGGAAATTGCAAATGATAGGAACGTCACTTACACTTGGACTCTTGTCTTTGTTTTCCACCACGTGGGCCTGAAAGGTGAAGTAGTCCTTATGCAAGTATTGGTTTGCTTGAATACACGACATAAGCTTAAGACCTTTTGAAGGTTTCTCGCCATAGACGTGCAACGAATCGTTGTTAGGAAGGGGAAGGCGAATGAACTTTTTGGAACAAACAACTTCGGCACGAACTCGCCTAAGCCAATCCATGCCTACTATGATATCGAATCTTCCAAATTTTATGGGAATGCGGTCAATCGAAAACGTATGATCATTAAGATTCAAAGAGCAATTAGAAAGAACGGAATCAACGGTGATGGATTTCCTGTTAGCGACTTCAACAGCGAAAGGGTTAGGCAATTTGGAATGTTCGCACTTAAGTAAAGGTTCAAATTCGACAGACACAAAACTTTTATCGGCACCAATATCAAACAGACATGAAGCATAAATATGGTTGACAAGGAACGTACCACTGATGACGTCATTGGAGTTTTGAGCCTGAGCAGAAGTGAGCATGAAAGCTCGTCCTTTAGCAGGTTGAGGCTATTGCTGCTATTGAACTTGAGGCTGCTGGTTGAGTTGGGGACAAACGTTGGCGAGATGGTTGAGATCGCCACATTTGTAACATGCTCGCATAGGACCATTCTGACGTTGGGGTTGAGGCTGGTTAAGGTTAGGGTTAGGCATGATGGATTAATTGTTTTGAGGTTGGCAACAATTGCTAGCGAAATGCCCCATCCTGTTACAGTTGGCGCATTTCCGACACGGGGTAGATGGGAGATGGTGGTAGGTGCACCGTTCACATTTAGGCCAATAGCTGCTGTATTTTCATTTGGGTGGCTCGGTTTTTTGGGTAGAAGAGACGACATGTAGTGGTGTAGGGGCAAGCGGAGTAACAACCGCATTGTTCTGAACAGAAGCCTTCCGCTTCTTGTTCCTGTTGTTGTTTTTATTTCTTGTCTTGGGAGGGAGGTAAGTCGGTAGTGGTGGTGGTATCAGCGATGGCTTGGTGCGCATGCTTTGTGGAGACCTTGTCGTAGGCTCCATGACGAATGCAGTTGTGTTACATCTCAATCGTGATGCTATAAGCATCTTCGAGGGTTTTGGGGCTAGCGGCCGTGACATGGTTCGTTAATATAGGTGAGAGGCAACGGATGAGTTTGCCAATTGCCTTGGGGATGGTATCTACTTGCCCAGGGCAAAGGATACTCAACTGTTTGAAGCGCGCGATCAATCCTTCGGCATCGCTCCCCTATTGGGTGAGATTCTAGAATTCGTTTTCGAGTTTCTGGGTCTCATGAGGAGGACATTATTGGTCCTTTGTGAGATGCTTTAGCTCTTCCCAAGGTAACGCGTGAGCTGCTTCATTGCCACGCTTGTTTCATTCGGTGGTCCACCACTCAAGAGCTCTCTCACGAAAGACCCTGGTGGCGTTCAAGGTTCAGAGCTCATCAGGGCATCCGCTTTGCAAAAAGCTGAGTTCGATCGCATCGAACCAGTTCATCATGGCAGTAGCACCATTATTACAAGTAAATTCCATGGGCTTACAAGCCATGAAATGTTTGAACTGGAACGTTGCTTTGGGAGGGTCCACCTTTGAGTCAACGGAGGATTTGGTGGTTTCATGGATGGTTTGGATTTGGCTCACAATATTTGGGATAATCTTAGCCATCTGCTCGGCCATTTGTTCCGCAACTAATCCTACCAATTCTTGCTTGGAGATAGAGTCTCCTTGGTTGTTTGAACCCCTCTTGGAGCCCTTGGATTTCTTGGATGAACTTGGAGAAGACATCTAGGGTTGAAATAGAAAAGGAAAAAGGATGAGACTTGATCATAATGTAAAAATAGTTTTGCATGTATAAGCATGGATAATTCACGTATTTGCATGTATTTGACGAGTATTCAACAAGTATAATCATGTATGAATGCGTATAAAGAATATAAATGTAGTTTGCTCACGAGGATTATTATTGTTTTTTTATTGCGAGGGACATGCGAATTGTGTAGCGGTTCGAAACGAATAAGGTAACAAGTATAAAATCACATAAAATTTGAGAGAACATAAAAGATTGGCTCAATAAAACATGGGATTGTTTCGGGTAGAGAAACGTCGACTATTCGAAAGTGGTTCGTAAGATCTTTCGAGTTAGGGAGCATGCTTTGTCCTAATAGGTAAAACGCTCTCGTCGAGAAGCGATTAACAGCATTTTACCCTTCCAGTTATTACATGTCCCTACTCGATCGAACATTCGAGACTTTGGCGAGATTGAAAATCGAGGAACGAGACTTAATCGACCAGGTGCAGGCTTCACCCCTAACTTGACGATTTCGTACCCTAAGTGTGGTTATTTCTTACTAAACGAGGAGCATATTCCGACTCGTTTGTAAGGTCCACTAGAGTATGAAATGGAAGTTTTCCATCAATATGTGGATATCACTCCTAACATGATGGTATAACTTCGTGAAAAATCAAATACGCGAATAAGGGATTTCATCAAAAATTGTAAGTCATTGGACCTATTTTGGTGCAAATCGCCTCGTTTGTATCATGAGTGTCTTCAAGTCTTCAAGTGTATTGTGTAAATGTCTTAGGAAAGACATTATGTAAGCATTAAGACCAAAAGATAAGGAAGAAGCAATGAGGAAGAATAAAGTTTTAAGCATAAGACAAGAATGGTCAAAAATGGACACTTAAACTATAGACTAGGTCGAACATCGCAATTCTACCTAATTCCCTATAGTTATGGCTCTGATACCAATCTGTCACACCACAACCGATGGCAGAAACATCGAGGCGGGACGAAGGAGATTGCTCATTGCCCATAAATACTAATTGTGACAATATTTGATTAGTCATAATTTCCTTTCATAAGATAATTGTCAAGTACATCATTGGAAGCAAAATACAACAATTAAACGTTACAACAACGAAATGAAATACAACATAAGCTAATCTGGTAAGTTTAGAAGGAGTTTCTAAGGTATTCCTACTAGCTTTCATCATGCATATCCTCTTCAACCTGTAACATGTTTAAAATACGAGTTCAATGCAAAAGCAAAGGCGAGTACACAAGTTTTGTGAATACATAGCATAGGTATAAAATGTATAACACGAAATCCACATGGTAATTGTAAGCAAAGTATATACTAATCATGCAATACTAGAACAAACCCCGAGTTTCCACATAAAGTTTATGAGATCGAGCTTCCCTCGTCACAAAACGCGATGAGACTAATATGAGTATGTTAATCTTAACATAACCCCGACGGGTGGTGTGCTACTCCTATAGCGCTATATATCTCAAGTTGGGCTAGCTAAGTTAATGATCGAGCATGTATAATTCTAGCATGTATCTAAGCATAACAAGCATTATGTATTAAGGATTGAGTTTGTTAAAGCATGAATTTGTGATAAGTGTATTTTGATAAGTAAAACATGTTACAACCCAAAAGTGAGAAAGCGATAAATGGGTCGAGTGTACTTACGGTTTTGCTAAAGTGTTCCACTTAGAGAAATCATGCGAGCTTGTTGAGATTAAGGTTTGGCACCTTGTCCTTCTACAAGAAGAACATAGGTATGAGTATGAGTTTTAAAGGAAGATTTGGATTATCGAGCATGATTATGAAAATAAGAATAAAGTATTATGGTATGAAAACAGTCACTAAGGTATAGCACTTGTTCTTGACACTATGATAATCCGAATGGGTTTGATGTGATTTCATAGGTTCGAGACCTATTAGAATCGTGATAAGGAACTACACACTTTAGTGATAAAACATGTTAACTTGATAGGTGATTATCTATTCATTATCAAGGTTTCGGTTGATATATTATATAGTTCATAGATTTATATATAGATATATAGTCATTTAGGAGGTGGGAGGATGAACCATCCACTTTGGAACCTCTTGGTGTCATGTAAGTCAAGTTGGAGGTGGGAGGATTAACCATCCATTTTGGAACCTCGATTGGATTCACCACTACACAAGTGTCATAGACACAAGGAGGGTCAAGGACAATATGAATAACAATACGAATAACAAGAATGTAAATATGGTCACTATACCAAGTAGCCAAGTGAACTTCAACCCGGAGAGCCCGCGTCGACACAAGTCGAAGGCTAGGCAGGGTTGTGTCACTTTACAACTAGCAAACTAGCTTTGGATAATGATGAGAAACCATCAAGTGTTGTGTTGACTTAGATGTAGGATAGCCCAAGCTAACCAAGTTAGTCACACAAGAATAAGTTTGAGGCTTGCAACACTTGTGAGCTTTAAGCTCTTCAAAAAACTGAAAGTTTAGAGTGTCTAAACACTCCTATTTACATCTAAAACAACCTTGGTTAGTCTCCATAACCATAACCTTGATTAGGAGCTCAATTACACAAGGTGGAATGAAGAAAACATAAGATTTTGAAAAAAGTTTTGCATAAAACAGAAAGTTTCTTGCACTTCAACCTCAAATATGGAAGAGTTCCATAGGAAGCAATCCTAGAGGTGTCCCAAGTGCTAAGAAAGAAGAAACAAAGAGAAAAGAGAGGTAGAAGTGAGCTAGAACTCACTTTGAAAGCCTTGAAGATTCTGCTCAAATTCTGATATTAGTAACAGATTTTGGTGAGTTGAGAGAGAGTTTAGAGTGTTTGTAAAGTGTGAGATGAGTGGGAATGAGGTGGTTTATATAGGAGATGATTAGGGTTTAGTTAGGTGAGGTATTAATGCAAGAAACACAAATAGCAAACACAAAATGGACCAATCCATGAGCTGCCAATTACATTCTGCAGATTGAGGTCTCTGGCGGGGGGCGAGAGAAACAGGCTTGGCGGTCGCGGGGTTCGAGAGACTTCAACTTGTTTGTTTTTTGGCAGTTTTTTGTCCCTGGAGTTATATTTGATAGTTTTATGGTGTTTTATGGGTCATTTATGAACTATAAGCATATTATAAGGGTTGCCAAGTATTTCTAACATAAGAATATGTATAAGCAAGTATGTTTAAGTATAAGAATAGTGGTTTAGTATCGTACAATGCATGTATGTCACGTATTTGCAAGTTTATTATATGTTTCCAAGGATCAAGAATTAAGCATCATGTGTGTGGAGGTTTCAATCGTATGAACACGTATGAATGTGTAAAGCATGAATTGTATGAAATACTAACTTTATTATGATAAAAGCCTCAAGAATACGATTACAAGAATGCAAGCTTTCCAAAAATAGAAATACAAGACTAGATTTCTAAATATGGAAAGTTCGAAGTAGCTGGGCGTTACAAAGGCGTTATGTGTTTTGGCAAAAAGGGCGAGTTAAGCCCAAGGTATATTGGACCATTCGAGATTGTCGAACGTGTCGGGTCCGTAGCATGTAAGCTAAAGCTACCTGAAAGGTTTAGCGGAATTCATGATGTGTTTCACATCTCAAATCTAAAGAAGTGTTTGGCTGACGAATCATTGGCTATTCTACATGATGACGTGCAGATTGGTGAGAACCTACGGTTTGTCGAAAAACCCGTGGCGATTGAAGATCGACAGGTCAAGAAGCTTCGTAAGAAGCATGTGCCGATTGTGAAATCTCGATGTCAAGATTTATTTTAAGGGGTGAGGATGTAACACTACGTGTTTTTACGTCTAATAACGTTCCGGCACATGTCCCGATAATCCTCGTATGCCGAGTGCTAAGATTAGAGGGACCAAAATTGTCGAAATGCTAAATTATGATCACTATGTGATAGTGAGTAAAGTTGAGGGGCCAATGTAACAAAATGGCAATATTTCCATCTCTGGGAGGCGGTTGCGGACCGCAACCATAACTGGATACGATCCGTAACCAGAATTCAAACTGTGGGTGCCTATGGTCCTTACGGACCGCATGGCTAAACCCATACGGCAAGGCCATGTTTTGCCACCTCTTGTCACCGTTTCCACCTTTAAGCTGGTCTTGACACGTCCTTGTACACCTGTTTACGTCCCATGAGGCTCCCTTACACCTGGCATGACCACATGAGTCCTCCTCAACTATAAATAGAGCACTTGTGATGATCACAATTTGCTCATTCCTCCTCTTCTCCTCTTGTTCAAGCTTTGAAAGTTCCTGGAGCATCTTGGAGCATTCTCTAAGCTTGATTAGTCTTCTGGATAAATTGTAAGCTTTGCATTTGTTCTGAGTTCTTTTATTTTAGGCGTTTAAGCGAAAAGTCAAGTGTTTACGAAAAAATGTTTGACCTTTGGCTAAGACCTTAAGGGTCCAGCCATTGTTCGTGCGAACGTGGCTACGTGCTCGTAATTAGGTAGGATTAATCCCTCAAAAGGGCACCTCTTGGTGCATTCTTTGACCTTTAGCTAAGACCTTAAATGCCGATTAATGACCAAATTACCCTTTTTGTGTACAGAGACTTTAACCAAGCTTTTTATAACCAAATCTTTTATCCACTGATGTAATATGTTTAACATATTTTGGATATATAAAACAGGTCATAACCTCAGTTTACCTTAAATATCTAATTTAACGAAATTTATTGGTTTAAAACCATAACTATGTGCCAAGACTTGTTACCTACTGATTTATAAACTTATTTTCGACAACTTTACAGTAAGTACAAGTCCGGAACTCAGAATCCCAATTATGACCTCAACACTATGTGTGAAATGACTAAAATACCCGTACGGGACATAGTTTGGTTTAAAACTATCAAACACACATATACTTGATATCCTACTGATATAACATCATAAAATTTATATTTTTACAGAATGTTTATGATCTTGACATCAGATTTACCATAAACATCTTTTATAAACTATAAATGACCAAAATGTCATTATGAGGCAGAATTCAGTTATAAAATCATTAAAGGCATACATATTGATATCTTACTGATATCAAAACATATTTTAAACACATTAGTATATGGAACTTGTATATGACTCATTCAGTTACTCGGTTTCGTTTATACGCTTACGGTTAAGCATACGTAACTTGTTTACGTAATCTAACCGAAACTGGTTTAACTTTGTCAATTTCTTATCAAAATCTAGAATGTTATTGGTATACCCATATTATACAAGTCTTGGTACTTATCGGTTCCAATTAACCTTCTATTCCGGTCACTGCTTAATCTAGCGTATCGTACCATACTTGTTTTTACGTAAGACTAACCGGTTCAAGTCTAAGACTTAACTAAGGACCCGTTAGCATTCTAACTTAGTTAATAATTGTAGGACCGATCCTTGATGCTAAGAACCTAAATTTGATATCTAACGTCCATAATATCGGAAATATTACGTCGTGTTTACCAATAGACAAGAATTAATCAGTTTAACATCAGTTTTATTGATCAAACGTCAAGAGTACAAACTGATAGAGCTTCGCCTCCAAAATGCCAAAGTTACAAATGAGTGAGGCATGCTAGCTATTTATAGAGTAACAAGTTCGCCTGAGGAAGACCCAAGTTCACCCGAACTTGCCTTAGCAAGTTCGGCCGGACTTGACCAAACATGTCACTATGGGCAAACTTGTCCTCAATCTACATAAATACATCAATTTGCTAGCCTATCCAACTCTATTCTATACAGACTCCATATAAGACTAAGACATAGACATTATACACCAACAGACTCCCCCTTGGATATCGTCTTCGTCTTGTATCAGTCTTCAAAACTCTGTCCTCATAATAAACATTAACACACACGACTGAAGAAGTTCTTGTAAGGCTCTTTCGTCGTTCTTGTTTAGGATCCGGCGTCTGATCTGTAGGAGGTACTTTGTTCATATGCTGAAATCTTCTAATACTTGCCTTCCTAGTTTTCTCATGAATAGCTTCGAAACGCTTCTCCTCTTTCAGAAATTCAACCCTTTTTAAATCCCTCCAGCTTGTTTGCCACATCTTTCCTGAATTTACTTCACGTGCATAGCAAACATTCACAACTTTCTGATACTGCATCGCTTGTACCTTTTCACGTTCTTCAAATACGATCTTGCTGTAGAAAAGGCATTTGATATCTTCTCTCGAGCAGTTAACCAACCACATAGGATCTAAAATCCTGATCGTTCTCCATAATCCCCTCATGCCCTGAAAACCAAGTATCTCAACTCTTTCCTTCATAATATCCAAGTGTTCTTCAAACCTTAAAGCAATAACAACTTCACAAGTAGATGGATCTATCTGCCACCACTTGAACAATGGATAGATGTTTTGCTCAATCGGCATCAACGGCACGTTTCTCATGGCTCTAGGTCACTTCGTTATCAATGTAATGTCTTTCTCCCCTGTTTTCTTGTTAGTCTTGATTCGGCGACCTGGAATGAATGGCTTCCAATATCTGAATCCTTTAACCGCTTCATACTTTATCAACTTCCACAATAACTGATCAATCACTTTCATGTGGTATGTAACATTAACGGTCTGAACCTGCTCTTCCACATCCCAATATGGTAACGTCTTGAAATCAGCAAGATACTTGAAGTATTGCACTCCAAATTCTCTTTTAGTTGCATATACGTTAAGTTCCTTGAACTAACCCCAGCTTAAGATATCCCCCAATGACACGTCTTTGTCTCTGGTAAAGAATGCTAGAGTACGTCGAAACTTACGTTCGCGTGGCACTTTTTTAAACCAAGACTTCTTTGCTTGAGCTATCTCTTCTTTTGTCATCGGCTTTGGTACTTTACCTTCTCGAACTGATTCTTCTATCTTTTCTTTTAATATTTCTTCGTCTAGCTGCTTGTACATCTCCTCAAATGTAGGAAAACTATCAGTATTAGGATCAATGTACTTCGCAGTTTGATCAATTTCATCATCAGAAGACCAATCTTCCACAATCACTCTATTATACTCTTCAGCTTCAAATCTTCTAACATACTAATAATCATTCGGCTCAAAAGTGTTAACATTCAACACGTCCTCTTCAAAATCAAATTCTAGATCTTCAGCATCAACTTCAACTAACTTTGCAAGATCTTCCTTAGTATAATTATGCACATACTTGCCTTCCTCCACGTTATGTTCAAGCATCAACAATAAAGGCTTCGTGAGTACTGCAGCAACAGGCTTTACAAATCTTTCAACATTAGACATATCAATCTCATCAGATGGTCCTGTCTGCCCTGACTCCCCCTCAATCTTATCATCCATCATGTTTGATTCATCATCCATCAGCGAAGAGAAATCAAATTCATCTGAGACTTTAGCATCACTAATTTTCAGAACAACACCACCCTGATCATCATCATCGTCATCATCAGCAATATTCCAATCCTCATACTCGGAATCATCGTTTTCATCATCTTCCTTATCCTCTTTTTCTGCTTCTTCATCATCCTTTTCTTCAGAAGCAAGGATAGGATCAGAAGTCTTGACAGATTCGTCAACCTTTGGAATATCGGACTCATAAGCTATAACAACATTCTCTTCAATAGATTTATCTGTAGCTTTAGAAGACTTAGAAGTTTCACCTTCAACCCCTTTTCATTTTCCACTAGCAGCTAACTCTTTCTCAGATCATTCTTTAGCTTCTTGTTGATCCAGACGATCATATTCAGCGATGAAATCGATATTCAGAGCGTTTGATAAACTTTTTGCATCCTGGAATATCTACGATCATTTAGAACTTGAATTGACTTCAGATCTGCAATCTCTGTTTGAAGCTTTTCATTTGCATCCTGCAAACTCTTGATCAAAGCTTTAAAATATTCTCGCTCATTCTCTAACACTTTCACTTTATCGTCCAACATCTCTTTCTCAACATTGCTTTGATTCATTTTCTGAATAAGCTTAGCCTTCTCCACTTTTTCTTCTAAGATCTTGACACATTTTTCGAGAAGATCAACGTTAGTATCTGGAAATAAATCACTCAGATCTTGAAGACTGATTGGATCATGCGGCATATCACCAAATAAATTCCCTCTTGGAGTTTTCGGTGTAGACTTTGGTATTGCATCTTTTGGAGTAGACTTCTTCGGAGTAGAACTTTCGATATGAGAAGTCGTTGGAGCAACAGGAGATTGAATAACCGGTACTTCGAGTAATCCAGTCACGGGAGGTTCATGTGTAACTCCTTGACATTCAGCTTCAGAAGAAATGATAACAGGAGGTTCTTGTGTAGGAGGTTCTGGTGTGACTCCTCTCTCTTGTGCGCCAGAAGGTTCTTGTGTAACTTTTGCGCTTGTCAGCTTACCTTTATATCTTTTACTGACTGCCTTTTGAATTTTCTTTTTCTTCTTGCCCTTTGTCTGAGGAGATCCTGTGGTTTTACTTGTTGAAACCACTGCAGACTTAGCACGTCTAGCCTTTTTCTTCGGCCTTTCTTCATCGGATTCTTTCTCTTGATTAGGATCAAAATCAACATCATTCTCTTTGGCCTTTTCTGCCTCAGTCTCTGCTATAGTTTTCTTTGTAATTCTTTCAAGAGAATCGTAAGAATCATCATTCTATGAAGTAGTAGATATAACATCATCCTCTTGCGTGATCTTTTCAGTCTCTTGGCTGTCAATAACCACTGCTACACTCGAACCAGCTTCAACTTGAACATTTTCTGGTTCTTCCTCATCAACAAGCATAGTATCAACTTTCTTTGCATCCCGTTTCTTTTTCAGATTTTCAACTTCGACCTTTAAGAACCAATCGTTTCGAGATTTTGGTTTGAAATCTTTGAACCATTCTTTTTCAGCATTTAGATATTTCTCATCACCACTTCCGTCTTTTCTCCACTTGTTGTCAGACGGTGCAACATAATTTGGATCTTTCATTGCTCCAAACACTGGCTTAGCAACAGGAGCTGTTGCTTGCTTCTGAAACTTTAAGAGCTTCTTCACAGTTGTATCATCGAGGTGGCTTAGGTATGGCACATCATTTGGATCCCGTGCTATATTAGTGAATTTCTCATCTATCAGCATTTGCACAAACCTCGGATAAAGACACAACCTTGAATCCTCCATATTCTTTGACATATGCGTGAAGACAAGCTTAGAAAAGTTAAACGACTTCTTCAAAATCAATGCCGTTGCCATACTGGCTAAGTAATCTTGCACGTCATCAAGACCTGCCTTGCGGTGACTGAAAGTATGTATGATTGCATGCATTAAGAGCTTGTAGTGGTTAGGCACTTCCCCTTTCTTCAAAGTCGGCTTGTTTAAACTCCCTTTCTAACCCATTCTATAAAAACAACCCCTGACCATCTTCTCATCAAGGAATATCGGATCGTCTTTATCATCGTTGAACTGTAAGATCTGTCGAATATCGTCTTCTGTAACTGTAATAGGTTTGACTTCATTCCCGACTTGCACAGAAGATGTAATGGTCTTTTTATCTTCATTGAGACTCGCGTTCGTCTAGAAATGGTACGTGTGAGATCTATAAGACACTGTGCGCTCTGTTATGGCTCGATGAATAGGGCTTTCCTTTAGAAACTTCAATATACTGTCATATTCTTTCAAAGATGGACATATCGTCTTGTTGAGTGTAATGCACGTGTTATGGAATTTTGAGAAATCCATAGCAATCACCCTTGCTGGTTCTTGAATCTGAAAAACAACGCAAAACAATTAGCACACAATACGAGAAAAAGTTACAAAATTTTTCAACATTTTCATCAAGTTCGGGCGAACTTGATAAGTGTGTGACAAAACTGATTTGATCAAGTTCGCCTGAACATGCCTATCTAACATGTTCAACCTTCAATTATAAGTTCGGGCGAACTTATATACATTACAATTTTCAGAGATCAAATCTAAGTTCGGTCGAACATGTGATAAAGTCTGAATTAACAAGTTTTTATACAAGTTCGGTCGAACATGTATTTGATTCATTTAGTCAGATTGATTAACAAGTCCGGTCGAACTTGATAGCAAGTTCGCCCGAACTTATCATCTTCTTCACATCAAAACTGTTAATCATATCATCAACCATTTCAATCAAATTAAACTCATTTCTACGGTCCATTTTAAGTTTTTAACAAGATTTTAAGTTCAATTTTGTCATTACATTCCTAGATCTATCAGTTTTTAACAATTCAGATCTAGATTCGTTCAATTAACGTCCAATTTACTGTTAAAATCAAAAATACACACCTCTTCCATTGAAAGTGGTGTGCTAATCACCAAGTTCAATTCAAATTTGGGCAGAGTAACGTTTCTTTCTTGCCAATTTCACCCAAATCTCTCAAATGCTTAAGTTCGCTCAAAGTATTGATCTTTGCACAATGAGTTCGGCCGAACTTGCTTAGGTACTTATACCCTGGCAAGTTCGGGCGAACTTGCTGAGCCCAAGTCAATATGCCCATCATATGTCTGGGCGAACTTAAGTTTCATTAAAACAGCCATTCACTTGCAAGTTCGGTCGAACTTGCTGTAATGATAAACTATATTCAGTTTAGCAAGTTCGGCCGAACTTGCCAAACCCATCTTCAAACATTTTTCAAATTTTACAATCTGACCCCTGAATTTTTCAACTTTTACCAGTTATGAAAATCCATTAAGTTGACCAAGTCCAAGTTAATGACCTTAGTTAACCGATTTGTCTGCCGAGTCCAAGTTAATGACCCCGGTTTGACCCGTTATGAACTAAGTGTTGATATTTTTAAAATCAAAGTTTCAAATTAATGAACCTTTTATTGTTTTGGCTTTTCAGATTTTACAGATTAGCTCCCAGCCCATTGTCAAAGAGATTCCCACTAGTTCTAACATCTTACCGGACTTCGAAGACCCGTTCTCCAACATTGGTTTGCTAAAAACAATGTAGAAACAAAATCTTTTTGTATTTTTGTAAGTTTATGCTAAAACACACTAAAAATCTTTTTGGTTTTAATCTGTAAAGCTGATAAACTATTTTCAGGACAAAGTAAACTATGTAAAAACATATTTACAGACATATTTTTGTGAATTTGTGTCTAAAGGATCATATCAGTTAATTGAGACATATCACCAGTACCGTTGACCTTTAGATGACTTTAAGCTTTAAACTTGTTTACCTAGATTGTCGATATGTTTGTCCACTTAAAGTTTACCATGTTTCTCAACTGTTTCAAGATATGTTAAGGTAAGATTTACAAAACTTGACTTATCCGCGGCTCCCACTTCTTGAATATAGTCCGGTATCAAGATTCCCTAGATTTCATCTTACAGGTGAATATAGCGTAATTGATATATGTATCTGGGTTATGTGAAACCTTGAGAGCTCAGGTTAGTACTACTGTACAGACAAAGAGATGAAGGCTCGTCTTTAAAGTGTGTTCCACTTAAGGAATCTTTTCAGCACTGCAAATAATTAGATCTTTTGATACTTTTCAAGATTGCATGCAGTTTGGGGTTTATCGCAACAGCATTATAGAAGTTCTAGGCTATTGCTTCCGCAAAATCAGAAGAAGTTGTATAATACTCCAGATATCAACTATCTATAAAGACCTTGTATCTCAGAATCAGCCAATCTCTCAAACGAAATTTCGGAGTACTAAGTCCATATATCCAAGATGTGTTAATCCACAAGATTAAGCAGTTGTAAAATTTAGTTTATATCTGGAAAACAGTTTACTGACGTGTTAAGCCTATCGACACATCCACAGTAAGATTCGTTTATCACTTTTAAACTTTCCATTTCTTTAGCATACAGTGATAGTCCACTGATGTACTATCATTTCCTTTTTGTGACGAATTCTTTTTGTCTTTTTCAATGTTTTTGTACATTTTTGAAAATTTTCATTTGTTTTTGTATTTTCCCAAATATTTCTCCCCCTAGAATCAAAAACATATTTTTGGATTTTAGATTTTTAAGAAATACTAAACTAGAAAGATATTTACAAACCATACAAACCAATGCGGATTACGTGAACTCGTCGTCCGATCCGTATTCAACCTCAGCTTCCGCACCTGTAAGCAAATTTTTAATACCATTAAGCCGCATTAGATATTTAAATCTTGTTAATGGAAATGCTTTGGTATAAAAATCTGCCCTTTGTTCGTCGGTGTGGATTTTTTCTATTCGAACCAATTTCTTTTCGTAACAATCACGAATGAAATGGTAAGGAATTTCAATGTGTTTTGTACGTGAGTGATGAACTGGATTTTTAGTTATATCGATGGCTGCTTTGTTATCTACAAATAAAGGCGTGTCAAGAAACTGCAGACCATAATCCCTCATCTGTTGCTGAGTCTAGAGGATTTGAGAGTAACAGCTGGAAGCAGAAATGTATTCTGCCTCACAGGTTGAGAGAGAGACCGTGGTCTGTTTCTTACACTGCCACGTTACCGAACGCGTTCCAAAGAACTAGCATCCAGCAGTTGTAGATTTCGAGTTCAGATTGTCCACTCCGAAGTCCGAGTCAGCGTATCCTATGAGATCAAAATTGTCGTTCTTAGGGTACCACAAGCCGGTGTTTGGGAATCCTTTCAAGTAACGAAAGATTCGCTTGACTATCTACATGTGTGACACTCGAGGACTTGACTGATATCTCGCACATAAGCAAGTAGGATACATGATGTCTGGGCGAGATGCCGTCAGATACATCAGAGATCCAATCATCGATCGATAAAGCGTGTCGTCAACTTTCGTTCCCGTCTCGGCTACGCAAATCCCATGGTTCAGCGCCAGCGGTGTCGAAAGCGGCTTCGAAGAATCCATTTCAAACTTTTTGAGAATGTCGTGAACATACTTAGTCTGATGAATGAATATCCCGTCTGGAAGCTGATCCACTTGAAGACCTAAGAAGAACTTCATTTCGCCCATCGAGGACATCTCAAATTTCTTCTTCATGCTCTTTTCAAACTCTTTGCACAGACTGTCATCCGTAGAATATATCATCCACATAGATTTGTACAATTATAAGATGAGATCCAACTTCTCTGGTAAACAAAGTGTTGTCCACTGTGCCTCTCGTAAAGCCATTTCCAACGAGATGTTGCGATAACGTCTCGTACCAAGCTCTCGAGGCTTGGTGTAATCTGTACAAGGCTTTATCCAGGAGATATGCTTTGTTCTTGTTTAGTGGATCGATGAAACCCGATGGTTGGCTAACATACACTTGTTCACGAAGTTTACCATAGGGAAATGCAGATTTTACATCCAACTGGTACACCTTAAATCCTTTCGAAGCTGCGAACGCTAGGAAAATGCGAATAGATTCTAATCCCACAACTGGTGCGTATGCCTCCGTGTAACCTTTACCTTCTTGCTGGTGGAATCTCTTGACAACCAGCCGAGCTTTGTTTCTGACTATTACACCCCGATCATCTCTTTTACACTTGAAGACCCACTTTGTATCAATAGCTTTCTGCTTCGGTGGCAAGTCTACAAGCTTCCAAACACCCAACTTCTCGAACTGTAAAAATTCTTCTTGCATTGCTATTACCCAATTCTCGTCAACCAGAGCTTCATTAACGGTCTTTGGCTCTATTTGAGAAATGAAACATGAGTAGTAGCAGTAGTTCTGTGTTGGAGCAACTCGGGTGTAGAAACACCTAAGTGCCTTATTAATTTGGCTACGAGTATGCACACCAGTTTGTAGTTCTCCTATAATATTCGTTGAAGGATGGAAATAATATGATCGCGGCATTTCTTCTGTTGGAACATCAACTGAGCTTTGCTGATTTTAAACAATCAGATCACTATTCACATCAACATTAGGAGCACTAGATGAAGCTTTGTTCTGATTTCTCGGACTAGCGGATTGATTCAACAAGTTAGATATCTGCTCAACTTCTTCATCCGATGAAGTTTCACCATCAGCATCAAAGGTCGGTGCTTCATCTGAGTCAGAATTCTGATTCTGAGGCATGTTGGGACCTGATGTTGTAGTTCCTGTTTCATTAGAAGCATTCATTGGAAGTATAGCAGGTGTTACTTCTACTTCAGAAATATTTTCAACTTGAACACCGCTATTGCTGCTTGGACCTGCTCCAGAAGATGAAGTTTCCAACGTGGGTTGATTAACCACAATTGGTCTAATGATTTGTTCTTGATTCGCCGACTGTTGAAGATAGTATAATGCCGCAATTCTTCTTCAGGCGGTTCTTCCAGCAAGTCGAATGACTTCCAAAGATCTTGGTAGTTAAAAAGCCACGCGTCACCTCTCCTTTGAATAGGATCCGTATAGTTAAAACAATCCACGTGATGTGCTTCAATAACCTTTCTCAACGAAGGAACATATACTCTTCTTAACGGACTCGCATATCCGACAAAGAAACTTTCAAGAGATTTAGCTCCAAATTTGCCATCTTGATCGATTACAGTACATGGCGCACCAAATGGTTCTAAGAATTTCAGATTTAGCTTCCGTCGGTTTATCATCTCAAAATATATTTTCTTTGTTGGTTTGACAGTGAGAACTCTGTTTAGCGTGTAGCAAGCCGCAGCAACTGCTTCATTCCAGAAGCTGACTGGAAGTTTAGAATCTGCAAGCATGGTTCTCGCAGTTTCAATCAAAGTTCTGTTCTTCCGTTCAGCAACACCGTTTTGGTGTGGAGTATAAGGAGCACTAAACTCGTGCAGAATCCCTTTTGCGTTGCAGAATTCCTTTATTTTGTTAAATGCGTCTGACCGGCAGATGATAAAGATTCTCAAGTTTCTTAAACATAATCGCCAAATTCTCAAACGTTTGGTCTTTTGATTCCTGAAAGAATACCCATGAATATCTGGAATAGTCATCTGTCACGACCAAGAAATATAGTCTCCTGAGATACTTCGAACAGTGACAGGACCAAATAAATCCATGTGGAGACGTTCTAACGGCAACTTGATGGAGTTCAGATTTTTCTTCGAATGAGATTTCCTGATCTGCTTTCCCTTTTTACATTCTAAGCAGTGATCAGACATATGAATGCTCTGAAGATTTACATCATCTATAAGATCATTATGAACCAAGAAATTCATTTTTCGCAAATGAATATGCCCCATCTTACGATACCAAAGAATAGAATCTTTTTTCAGTAGCCTTTGTCACAAAACATTGAGCTGACTTTGATGAAGTGGTGGCGACGCCCATATCAAGAACATATAGATCATTCTCACGTGGTGCTCGCATCAGAATCCACTTGTCTGGTATTTTGAAACCCGACTTCAAGATAATACATTCTTTATCGTTGAAATGCACCGTGAACTGCTTGTCGCAAATCTGCGATATGCTCAGAAGATTATTCTCCAACTCTGCAATATAATTCACGCGATCGAATGAAACGACGCCATTAGAGAGTTTTCCCTCGGTGACTATCCTTCCACCCTGGTTACCCGCAAATCCAACATATCCACCATTGATAGCTTTTATGTCGAATAGCAACGCTTTCATTCCCGTCATATGCCTGGACGCTCCACTATCCAAAATCCACTTGGAGAGTATGGATCTATGGAGCCCCTGCACATTTCAACAATTAGTTAAACAGCGCGACCCAAGCCTTTTTGGTCTTGGGTTGAATTGGATAACCATCATCGTAATCAAACTCACATTCGTCAGCATAATCAAATTCATAATCATCATCTGAATTTTCTATGATGTTTATGTTTGAAAACTTTACTTTCTTTTTATCTATTGAAACATTACCACTTAATTGATGATCCAGGTTTGCATTATCAACATCTAATTCCCCCTGAAATCTCCAGTTCAGATATTTGTTGCACAGTTTCCAACCTCCTCTGATTTTTTTGACCGACAGATTATCTTGAATAGACACCAATTTGGAACTCATCAATGTAGCTTCTCCATTTCAACTTTAACCACATCCACGTTCAGTTTAGCGCATCTACAATGCTCGATCTTTCGATCTTCAAGACTCAACCGGAAATTGATAGAAACTTCGAATTAACACGCTGGTAAACTTCAAATCAATGTTTACCCGCAAAAATCTGAAATACCGATTTCTGTAATCACTCCAGATCAGCAAATCGGTAATCTTTTTCAATCAGCAAATCATAATCGGAACCAAATCATCTGGTAAAACATCGACTCGGAGAAACATTCGTCCGTGATCAAAATCTCATTCTTCTTCTTCAGTCACAATGTCAAATATATAGCTATCTCCGGTAGACCAGCGCCACTTAATCACCAAACATCATCATGCAATGGCGGTTAGTCCAAATAGAAGAATGATTCATCTGCTTGAAGATTAAAAATAATGGCCACCAAAGATTATCATAAGATTTCCTTTGTAATTTTGAAACCATCCGTCTTCGGAGCTAGTAATTAATTCCTAAGATCATCACTGAACGTTTTGAACGTCCTCAGTTCCTCAATGGTATTAACTACTGCTAATCCAGCTAACTGTTCCTTCACCGGAGATCAGGACTCTAACCCTTAAGCATCAATTTGAATCATGATTTGAATAATCTGAACTTCCTGTGATCACAGAAGCCCAAATGGATAATCTCTTTCGTCAGCAACTGGTACACTTCTTTGTCTGGAAGATCCGATCCCGTAGATCATCTTCCTTAATCATGGTACCGCGTACAACCCGGGGTAACTGAAACAACAAAGCATCCTTATATCCTGGCGGTTAGTCCAGTCAATAATTCATGTGCAAAGCAGAGTTAAAGATAGGCAGTCGTGTGTGCTTCCAAACCATGCGCGCGACTCAGGTGTCAATCCACAACCATGACCGCAAAATCTGATAAATAACTCCTCAAAGACTCAGTTATGTAACCACCTGCTTTCAAACTAGACATCAACTTGATCAATTTACAAATGAATCTCAAATCTCTGTATTTCTCGGTTAATCTGTAGTCGGAAACCACCCGAATACTGTTGCAGTGTCACGAATTTCAAAAATGCTAAATCTTCAAATCTTGAAAATTTTTTATTCCCCCCCATTTTTGCAAATTCTGACCATACTGAAATTTTCACTGAAATTCCCCCTCAAATCCGGAATTTTCAGTATTTAACAAATGCGGAATTTACTTTAAGGCCCATCAGTAGTCTTCAACCCTAATGATCACCAAATTGCTTTGGTATCAATGACTACCCTCTCATCTTCAACCATCTCTAACCTCATCATCTCAGCCTCTCTCTAAGGCCTCCGACGGTGTCCTCGAACAGTCAGTATCGGACGTTAAAATTTTGAAAAAATTTCTATCACCAAATTTTTCTGGACACCCGTCTCATCAAACCGAGCAATAATTTTTTTAGGCATTGGACAAGTTCGGGAAAAATTGGTCACTATGTGACAAGTTCGGTCGAACTTAGTTGGTTTGATGGAAGTTCGGGCGAACTTGGTTGGCTACTTCCAAGTTCGGGCGAACTTGCATGAAAAAGACAAGTTCGGGCGAACTTATGCTTAATTTCAATGAAAATCTGTCAAGTTCGGGCGAACTTGATGAAAATTTATGAAAAACATTGTCAAGTTCGGGCGAACATGATGAAAAGTCTTGAAAAACCATGATAAGTTTGGGCGAACTTGGTCTCCCAAATCAGCCATTTTTCACATTTTTCGATCCAAAATCCTTATTTCTTCGAATTTCGAGATGATTTCACCATAGATCTGGTCGAAATTGGTTTTCTAACAATCCTATCAGTTCAATTTTGGATTTTGTCCGTGGATTGTAGATTTATTTCATGATTTACGTCTAAAACCCCTCCTAGTGTCCATAAATGTCCAAATTCATGAGCGTAGGTGATAACCGTAGCGCTGATACAAATTGAAGGTCCGTGATCAGGCGGTTCTAGACGAAAGTTAGTGGATAAATGTAAACTGATTCGGTAGAATGTTATTACAGAAAGGAGTAGAAACAGAATGCAGCGGAAGTCTTCATTCATACCGAAAGAGTATACATCTTTATAAGTCCAGCTGCCGGAGTTCCTAGAGAGACTCCGACAGCACCTCCCCGTAGGGATGCCCAAAACTTAAATGACAAATGAACAACACACCTATATATAGGGAGACAAGTTCGCTGGAGTGAAGATGAGTTTGGGCGAACTTGCATATGCAAGTCGGCCGAACTTGACATCAACATGTCAAGTTCGAGCGAACTTGACTTCTACTGGTAAAGTTCGGGCGAACTTGTTCCCTTTTACACTATACACTCTGTATTTTGTTCGTGTGTTCGATTCTAACCTATACAATATTCAACACACGCTCAATCTAGCCTATTCGACAAGTGACGAACACAAAGTGCATCAACACCGTTGCTTCAGGGTTTTCGCACTCTCTCTTGAAACGCCCTTTCTGATGGCATTGATGCACGTGACTTTTATCTTGTAAAACCTAGTTTGTTGCTTGAGTTTCTGATATCTCGGCCTGTGAGAGCAACGAACTTTGTGACCCTTCGGATGATAGATGCTAAACACCACTTTATATCCATGTGTTCCAGTTCTTCTTCGTCCACCTGGTCGTAGTCTTCGGCGGTCATCTTGGGATTGCCAATTTTCCCAGCTACAAGACTTTCATACGATTCTAGAACAGTGGCGAGAAGTGCCATGTGTTGCTTAGCAGTTTGCTCAGAAATAGCATTATTCAAATTAACAACGATGTTACATTTGAATACATTTGAGTCAGAATTTTTTTGTTGTTTCTTATTTTCTTGACTCTGATATGACGAATTTGAACCAGTGCTTTAGAATGAAACTGTGGACTTTGATTATATTGAGGATATGATTGTTTCTGATTCTGCAGCGAATTGTTCGAAGAATTAACACTCGCGTTGAATGCAGTCTGAATCTTTGGGCTTGAAATGTTATCTTGCATTCCACTCTTGTAGTACAAACCAACGTCTTGAACAACATTAGCATTCTTTGACTTTGTAATCTTCAAGAGTTCCATTTCATGGCCTTCAAGTTTATCAATAAATGTTGACAGCTTGAAAAATTCCCATTTTCACTTTCCTTTAGAACCATAAGGTAAGTAGTCCATTCTCCATCTGGTAGAGCGTCTGCAAGCTTGTCGATGTACTCTTGTTCCGACTTCTCAAGACCGTGTCTTCGCATTTGGACTTTAAGATGACAGAAGCGTTCAATCATTTGCTTCATGGTCTCACCCTTCAGCATGTTGAAGATATCGAACTCTTTCATAATGAGCGCTTTCTTGCTCTTGATCATCTCAGCGCTTCCTTGATATTTCTTTTGCAATGAAAGCCAAAGATCCCTCTCAGTCGTGTATTCTGGTAGCAAGATGAGAATATCTTCTTTGACGGATTATTGGATAAGACTGATCATCTTTTTCTCAGCAATGTATTCTTCTTTTTGTACCGTGGAGTATTTGTATTTCTCCGGTACTTACTTATGTTCGTCTAACCTAACTGTATAACCTCTCTCTATCGACACCCAGCCAGGGAAGTGCATGGCTTGAACCCAATATGTGAACTTCTCTTTCCATCCTTCATACTCATCCATGCTCATTAGCTTTGGCAGTTTAACAGTCGTGCCCATCTCGTTGTCAAGATTAACTTGCTGAATCACGTTGGCATTTGACGAACCCGCTGCTGTCATATATGCTCTTTGTAGGTAATTCATCGCTAATAACGAGATGTGTATACTAAAAACACTTAAAAACTTTGAAAACTTTTAGTTTTACTACAAGTTCGGTCAAACTTGTAGTGGAAATGAAGAATTTTAGGTTTTTTTCCACACGTTCGGTCGAACTTAGTGTTTCTGTTTTGAAAATGTAACTTGAACTTTGGTGGAACTTGTGACAGTTTAGAAAATAAACCTTTAGTTATCCTCAAGCGAACTTATCAAATGATTTTGATGAAAAATTAGCAAGTTCGGGCGAACTTAGCCAAAAATCCTTCAATTTTATCAAGTTCGGTCGAACTTAACAAAGCATCAATAAAAATCTAGCAACTTTGAGTGAACTTAACCAAATTTCCTCCAAAAATTCACTCAAGGTCGAGCGAACTTGGTAAAAAATCACTGAAACAGTGACTTTTAGCACAAGTTCGGCCGAACTTGGCTAACAAGTTCGATGGAAAGTGTTTTGTCAAACATGGTTTTTGCAACATTTCGACACCAATTCGATTGATTTTGGTCTCCAATCTTTCAAGGGTTTATCTTTGTTGTATTTTACATGATATATTCCAAATTGAAAAGATTTGGACCTTGAATTCTTCATTATTTGTGAAAAAGTAATGAAAAATAGAAGAATAGAGATGAAATAGAAGTGTTCTTGTCTTGATTACTATCAAATCAGGCTGTTCTAGCTCTGATTCCACTTGTCGGGGACGATCCTTGATGCTAAGGAACCTAAATTTGATATCTAACATCCATAATAGCGGAAATATTACGTCGTGTTTACCAATAGACACGAATTAATCAGTTTAACATCAGTTTTATTGATCAAACGTCAAGAGTACAAACTGACAGAGCTTCGCCTCCAAACTGCCAAAGTTACAAATGAGTGAGGCATGCTAGCTATTTATAGAGTAACAAGTTCGCCTGAGGAAGACCCAAGTTCGCCCGAACTTGCCTTAGCAAGTTCGGCCAGAATTGACCGAACATGTCACTATGGGCGAACTTGTCCTCAATCTACATAAATACATCATTTATCTAGCCTATCCAACTCTATTCTATACAGACTCGATATAAGACTAAGACATAGACATTGTGCACCAACAATAATACCATCATTCCAAACTAAATGCCTTCCCAATAAATTGTGCATGTATTTGTCTTTGATAAGCGGCTGAGTTTTTGGATTTCTTGAAGACTGAAGCTCAGGTAAATACTCTTATCCTATGTTCCCTATACAGGCATGGGATACGGTAAAATATTACCGCTTGCCCGGGTATGGAATCATGTTTTGTCCAGTTGTGATAATTAACTAAATTTACATAACCCGTTTTAATCTGTTTTGTTTGAAACTAAAACATTGGGGGTGGGCTTGACCATGTCTGGGATATCCTTGGCTCACTAAAGTGTTAGCGGCCACAACTTAAGCATTGATGTAGGCATACATTAGTAACTGCTATTATTTATATTATCTGATTTCTGTGAGAAAGTTCAGAAGTGGTGTGCCAGTCGATCATGTCTCGGTTTCTGTACTGGGCCCCATATGTAAAAGATAGACATGTAAAACTGTATACAAGGTCAATTATACAATTGTATCGTTGTAGGAGTAACGCACTGCCCGTTAATTCTTGGGTATTGTTAAGTTGAACGTGTAAATCTCCTGTTATTCTTTAGGATAGGTTGCGTTGTAAACTAGGGTTCGACATAAAGTGACACTGTTTCAGGATATTAGTAACTTGTATTATGTTGTTCATGTTGATATTGAAATTAAACTTTTTATTCTGTTTACGCTATGTATCAAACTTGTATACTCACCAAGTTTTGTTGATGATATTTTAATACATGTTGCAGGTTGAAAAACGAAGTGATCAAGAAAACAAGCTAGAAGGAACTTAGAAACACATCTTAGAATAAACAATGTTTTGAATTATTTTTTATACAATTATGTCTTGTTTGAATCTTGTATGATATTTTATTTAATTATATTGTCACAATAGTGTTATGATGCTATGAACGATTTGTTCGTCTCATCCCGATGTTTCCACCATCGGTTGGGGTACATTCATTAACATTGATCACGCCGACCGGTAGTATGGAATGGTACCAAAGGATTGACAATCCCGTTCCCACTTCCTAGGTTTGTTTGGAAGCGACTTTAGGGAATGACATAACCAATGGACATTGATAGACCTTTATCTTTATAAGGGTCTATCCGACAGTCAACAAGGCTTGAATGTATTCGCCAACAATCCTAATATATGTTTTCACAATAAAAGCAATGGTTTATAAGGCATAACCTTTGATTTAAATTTTTTTTGTTTATTCAATGACATTGCTTTATGCAAGATATTTTGGCTATTCGAAACATGACATTTGGTTTATTCATAACATTGACTTATACACGACATTTTGGTTAATCAAGACATGCCATTGGTTTTACATTACATTGGTTTACATGACATTGATTTATTTTCAGACATTACTTTGGGTTAAACAAAACTTTTCGTTGTTTGGTTTATGGTGAGTGATTCAGATAACAAGACATGTGTAATATGAAAAAAGCATGGTGGATATGCCGCTGGTACTTCCTATATAAGTGCTTTTATTATATTACACATCGTAGCATTATTTAAACCACTTCAAACAAGATACAAGACAAGACAAATTTTTGTTATGTAGCTAACTTTGCATCAATACTTTTACATTATTCGATTTCCATGTGATTTATAAGACAAAACATTTTATGGTTCATGGTTACTTTTGCATCAATTAAACACTTCTTTAAACATTCGTACCATGAAACACCATCACAAAACCTATGTTACTCATAGGCATTTTTATGCTGACATATTTATTTTCACATATGTTTCAGGAGCGAATGTTTGAGGTTGATCATGCTACACCTAGGATGGACTTTGGGCTTTAGTGACTTAAAATCTGAAGACAATTTAAGTTTCGTTATGTTTTCCGTTCAAATTCCGAGATAATGCAAACAATTCTAATCAATAATGTAAAACTTTAATTACCATGGTTGTGAAACAATAGTTCTGTTACCACACTCCCCGACGTTTCAGCCGCGGTTTGTTGTTTTATGTGGTCGGGGTGTGACACTTAGCTCTGCCAGATCCCCCTTCTTGGCCTAACAGTGTTGTGTTACCAAAAGTATAACCATCAGCAACTTTGCCTGATTCTTGCAACTTTTTTTCTGGTTTAACTCTCTCTCATACGTGAGGAATCGACCATGAAGTTGGGTAAGATTCATTTCTTTAAACCCGACAGAAGTTCGAGTAACCAAAGCTACTGTGTCCCACTTATCTTGTAACGATCTTAAGAAACGACTATTGACAGTCGAATTAGGATATTGTACGTTAACTAGCTTAAGCCCACTTATGAGACAGCTAAATCGTTCGAACTGCTGGGTTACAGACTCACCTTTGACATGACAAAAAGTTTCGTATTGTTGATTCAGAACTTCTTATTGTTTTCAATCACTTCCTCAGTACCACCGAATTGCTCTTTTAGTGCATCCCACAACTCCTTTGCACTATTGCAGTGGAGCAGTCCAACATAGATCTCGTTGGGTAAGGCAGAAGCAACAATGCTAAACGCCTTAGCATCTAACTCTATTTTCTGGAAATCCTGCTCGGAGTAGTTTTTAGGATTTTTTGGCACTTGAGTATTGGGATCCTCTGTACTTGGAACCAATGGAACATGTGGTCCAAGTACAACGGACCTTCAGTAACAAGTGTTTTACTAAGCTAGAATGTGACTCATCCGACGCTGGCATATGTAATATTGATTACGAACCAGCACCAGTGGTTTAAACATAGATCCAGTGTTAGAATCCGGTGTGTTTTGAGACATTTCTGAATGGTTTTATACAGATTTTTGTTTTAAAAACTTTAAACGTAATAAAACTCTGTTTTCCAAGGAAAACTATCAAACGAATTAGCAGGGAGAGCTGATCTTTCAAATTAAGTTGATAGTAAAATCAAATTTTAATTGACCAGAATCTGATACCAATTGTTAGGATCTGAGTTTAAATTGATGGTAAATGTTTTGTAAGATGGTAAATGGAAGAAGGTAAAACAGAGTGAATTGCAGCGGAAATAGAAAACCTTGTTTTACAATCAATGGAAGATTGTTTTCATCATCATGCTTTCAAACTTGTAGTTTTGCATGTGAATCACAAACTCCCCCTTAGCCTTTTATAACAAGTTTGATAGTACAGAAATGCAGAGAAGATGATTGGTGAATGATCTTTTAATAGATAAGAATTTCAGTACAATGAAGTTAAGTATTTATACTACAAAGCTTACCTCTAAGCATCTTTGCTGATGTCAGAGCTGAAAGCGACAACTAACAAAATAACTAACCCTAACCACTGATTAACCTATCATCTGCTAAATACAAATTACTATTACATTGATAAACACTGATATTCTAAACTCTGATATCATAAACTTTGTTGGTCTTCATCAGACCTTTAGCTTTATTCTTCATCAGAGCTTTGCTTCATCAGACCTTAGCTTCAACAGTTCTTGTATAGTAGACCTTTGTCACACCCTCAATTTCCACTTGCGGAGTTTTACCGCGAGGCGTGTGAATAAACCAGAATCTAAAACACTAGTACGTCGAACGACTCTATATGATTTGATAATACGTTTTCCAAAATCACTTGTTGTAGATTTTATATTACCAATATTTAGCAGAAGCATCAGTTTTTAAAGTTTGAGCGGAAGCATAGATAAGTAGTGAAGCGGGAGCCAACACAAACGCCAAAACAAATGAAAAATCCCAAAACAATATTAATAAATATGACTCGATAAAAGATGTCTTGTTCAATGCATGTGCGTGCACCTGGAGCTCCTAGCGTCCTGAGAAACATGTAAAGAAACAAGTGTCAACATTAAAGATGAGTGAGTTCACAGGTTTTCATAAATTCGTTTGTTCGGTTATAGTTTGTTTACTCCGTTATCCCTAACCCGGGACAACGTATTGGTTCCATTATTCCAACCCGGAATAATGTGTTGTTGCTTCCAATATCCAACCCGGAATATTAAGTTGTTGTTTCCAATATTCCAAACCCGGAATATTAAGTTGTTGTTTCCAATATTCCAAACCCGGAATATTAAGTTGTTTCCATTATCCCCAACCTGGGATAATATCGTAGTTTCGTAATTAAGTTCAATGTTAATATATATAGGTAGCTAGCCTAAAGTCATGTCACGTAAGTGTTCGCGATCGAAGCTGACTGTTGTGCCTCCATTTTGCCAGGCCTATCACATGACCATGGCGATGTTAGGCCAAATTATTCACCCGTTGACCATACCCGGTCGGCTAGCGCGACTAGCTCGGATGGGGCTTGTCGGGCCCAGTAGTACTACTTATAATTCCCCCGCTATTTAACCCAAATACTAACGATCTGAGAGATTGTCGAGGACTTAAGTGATAAAGCTGCTTGGTGACCAAAACATTACATTAACATTAACTTAGTTACCGTATAGTTATGTGACGTTAAATTCGTATAACGTAAAGAGATTGAGTTTGAGAGTGTATACATGTTTCTCCCCCTGTTGTTTAAAAACCGGATAAAGTTAAGGGCCGTGAACTCACCTTTATTTGCTCGGTTAGTGTAGCAAAGATGTTATAAGAGATGGGACCGCTAGTTGCATCCTAACAAACCAATTAATTCCACGTCAGTGTGTGAACACACCAATACAAATTCTACACGTAATTTACGCACAAAGTGATACACACAAACAACATATCTAGCACTCAAACATGCATGCAAGTATCCTCATGTGATCATAGCAATCAGACAACTTATCATGAACATAATCCAATCCATGCAACACTTTGGTGCACACAATCACAAGTTATCAAATTTCAGCTTAACACTCATTATTCAGCTGTTTTCTAGGATTTTTATAAAATAGTTCCAACATTCTAAAAATTCCCATATTCTTACAGTAGGTGACATTTATACCATAGAAATTTATATAATTTTTCCAAGTCCTAAATCTTTACCAATTAACCATAAATATTAATATACTAGGCTGCAGTCTGATTTATCACTTTCTGACGGCAGCCCACGGAAGAATTTATTTAAAAATCACCGATCGCCCAATTAACAAAATTCCAACTGGAGTTGCCCGGAAATTTCCATACCTAGTTTCTGTATAAAATTCATGACCCAACTCTCTACTGATTTTAAAATCCAACTTGATAAACAACCAACAAAATTCCAGAATTTTCACAGCTTTAGCTACTGAACTTGTTTGGCCCTTTAAAAATATCAAACGATTTCAGAAAATTATGAACCCAGTGCCATTAGATTCCTTATTCAAATCTCTACGTTCTAGACATCAGAAAATCCGTTTTTCGACAACTATCGACCGAGTTACAGCCAGATGAAGTCGGCTGTATCTATTACTCAGCATCCTGTTTCAGCATTATTGTTACCATTAATTCGCACAACTCGTTCATATGGTTAACCTAGGTGATCAAAAACCGATTTCTAATCCTAGATCAATACCAATATCTCATCCATGCAAACCCTAGTTCTTACTTCTAGTTATTACAAACAAAACACAGCCTATATATATATTCAGCTTTCAAACTCATTCCAACTTTCAATCTAGTATTAATAATCCGAAACTATACAATCATGCAAATCTGAGAACAGCAACAATCAAGACACATATACTCGAATATGATCTAGCAACATATGATAAATTCTAGATTTTTAATGATAAGGTACACGAACCGTGAGTACTATAAGAGATCGGTGTTCAAGGGTGCTTGCGGCCGAGAGATTGATGATGAAGGAGACTGTTTGTGATCGATGAACTGATCAACTGCTGATCCCGCGACCGAATGGAATAACAGGGGCTGACCAGATCAAGGTGATGAAGAACGAGGTTGCTAGCGATCGAGGAGATGATGATGGCGATGATTGCTGCTGCTACGACCGAGAAGAAGAAGCGAACCCGGAAAGAATCTGTCTGCGATCGCAAGGCTGCCGTCGGCTGATAAACCTTTAGGGTTTTGTGTTGTGAATGAGGGCATGCATGGATGATATATATATATAGGCGCACAAGATGATAAGGGTCGCGGTTTGGATAAGCATTGTGGCCGAGGATCTTGGGTTGGTTCGGTTTGGGTTTGGGCTTGGGCTTGATTTCGCGGCCAAGGACTAAAGGTGAGTTGGTTTGATTTTGATCTTGGCCGAATAGTTAGAACTTTAGGTCTAGGTTTGATCTCGGTTTGTGTTTGCGATTTCGGGTTTGATCCTTGTTTTCTTTTGGCCGTAAACTTGGGTTCAAAGTTTAAACTTTGTTAACTCCTAGAGTCACAATGAATCAAGTTGGTTCGTGTCGCGGTTCGGTTCAGTTCGTGTACATATCTACTCTAATTATTCAATTACTAAAACAATCACACAACACACATCACGTATTCATTTAACTCGTACACGTTTAATACTTAGCATATACTTTATTCGACAAGTGTCACATGTAAGTTATCCGAAAAACCCGGGATATCACATTATCCCCATGTTGAAAGAATTTTCGTCCCGAAAATTGAGTAAACGCGGTTTAGCATGTAGCGTACATGTTTAGAGTGCCACGCACAAAGAGTTAGTTCGTTTACAAGAAGTTCCCAAGTGCCATACACAAAGATTTCCAAGTGCCATGCACAAGAATTTAGTCAACAATAGTACACGAAAGTATGAGAAATTTCCAGGTTGTCACATCATCCCCATGTTGAAAGAATTTTCGTCCCGAAAATTTAGTTATTGGTTTCATTGGTTTGCTGCTCAGATGCGAAGAGATGTGGGTATTTGCTTTTCATTTGGTCCTCTCTTTCCCACGTGAACTCCGGTCCACGCTTAGAGTCCCAACGAACCTTAACGATTGGAATCTTGCTGTGCCTTCGAGTCTTGATCTCACGATCCATGATCTCAATAGGCTTTTCCATGAAGTGTAGTTGTTCATCCACTTGGATCTCATCCAATGGAATAACTAGAGTTTCATCTGATAGACACTTCTTCAGATTTGACATGTGAAATACGTTGTGAACTCCACTGAGTTCGGCAGGAAGGTCTAATTGATAAGCTACGGGTCCAATACGTTTCAAGATTACAAACGGGCCTACGTACCGTGGGTTAAGTTTGCCCCGTTTTCCAAAGCGGATTACACCCTTCCAGGGTGACACCTTTAGTAGGACGCGATCGCCTACTTGAAATTCGAGCGGTTTGCGTCGTTGATCAGCGTAGCTTTTCTGTCGATCTCGTGCCGCCGCCATGCTGTTTCTGATTTGTACAATCTTTTCAGTAGCCTCAAGTATTAACTCAGGGCCTGTGAGTTGACTGTCACCGACTTCTGCCCAGCAGACCGGTGATCTACATTTACGACCGTATAATGCCTCAAACGGTGCTGCCGAAATACTCGTATGATAACTGTTGTTATATGAGAATTCTACTAGAGGCAGGTGGATTTCCCAACTATTTCCGAAGTCCACTACACATGCCCTAAGCATGTCTTCCAAGGTCTGTATGGTCCTTTCGCTTTGACCATCAGTCTGGGGGTGATAGGCTGTGCTCATATCTAAGCGTGTTCCCAACGCTTTCTGGAGTGACTGCCAGAAGTTTGACGTGAAGCGACCATCTCTGTCTGAGATGATGGACGTTGGCACTCCGTGCCGAGAAACTACTTCCTTAATGTAGACACGAGTCAACTTCTCCATCTTATCTGTTTCTTTAATAGCTAGGAAGTGTGCGGACTTAGTTAAACGATCCACGATCACCCAGATGGTATCGCAACCACCCAAGGTTCGCGGGAGTTTAGTGATGAAATCCATTGAGATCTGATCCCATTTCCACACAGGGATCTCAGGTTGTTGGAGTAGCCCCGATGGCTTTTGGTACTCCACCTTGACTTTTGCACAAGTCAAACATTTACTCACGTAGGTGGCTATATCGGCTTTCATGTTGGGCCACCAATACGCAGCTTTAAGGTCTTGATACATCTTATCCGAACCCGGATGGACAGAGTATCGGGATTTGTGAGCTTCGTCCATGACTATCTCTCGGAGATTTCCGTAGAGAGGTACCCAAATGCGATTCATAAAATACTGGGCTCCATTGGGCTTTACTTCCCAATCGCGTTCCATTTTTCCCACTGATTCGGCTTTGATGTTTTCCTCCTTAACTGCTTCTAACTGGGCGTCGCGTATTTGTTCGGGTAGCCCCGAATGAATAGTTAGTTGTAGTGCTCGTACGCGACGAGGTTTCAAGTGTTCCTTCCTACTGAGGGCATCAGCTACCACGTTAGCTTTACCCGGGTGGTACCGAATGGCACACTCATAATCGTTCAAGAGTTCGACCCAGCGACGCTGTCGCATGTTCAACTCCTTCTGATCAAAGATGTGTTGGAGGCTTTTGTGGTCAGTGAAGATTGTGCACTTCGTTCCATAGAGGTAGTGTCTCCAAATCTTAAGTGCAAACACTACTGCTCCCAATTCCAGGTCATGCGTCGTGTAGTTTTTCTCGTGAACCTTCAGTTGTCGCGACGCATACGGGATGACCTTATCGCGTTGCATCAGTACGCATCCTAATCCCTGAATGGAAGCATCACAATACACTACAAAATCATCTGTCCCTTCTGGCAAGGACAGAATGGGTGCACTGCAAAGTTTCTGTTTCAGCAGTTGAAATGCTGCTTCTTGCTTGTCACCCCAAGCATACTTGATGCCTTTCTGGGTGAGGGTAGTAAGCGGTTGTGCGATCTTCGAAAACCCCTCGATGAAACGTCTGTAGTAGCCAGCCAATCCCAAAAATTGGCGGATCTCCGTCGGTGTCTTAGGTGCTTCCCAGTTTTTGATGGCTTCAATCTTGGCAGGGTCTACGTGGATACCCTTTTCATTCACGACATGCCCGAGAAACTGAACTTCCCGGATCCAGAAATCACACTTCGAAAGCTTGGCATATAGCTTTTCCTGTTGAAGTAATCCTAGCAGTAATCGTAGATGTTCAGCATGCTCTTCTTCACTTTTGGAGTAGATGAGTATGTCATCGATGAACACGATGACAAATTTGTCGAGGTATGGTTTACACACGCGGTTCATGAGGTCCATGAATACTGCGGGTGCGTTGGTGAGACCGAAGGGCATGACCAAGAACTCGTAATGGCCATACCGAGTGCGAAATGCCGTCTTGGCGATATCCTCCTCCCTGACGCGTAGTTGGTGGTAACCGGACCGTAAATCAATCTTAGAGTAGTAGCTTGACCCTTGAAGTTGGTCGAAGAGATCGTCGATGCGAGGTAACGGGTATCGGTTCTTGACGGTAACCTTGTTGAGTTCCCTATAGTCGATGCACATGCGGAAAGTCCCGTCCTTTTTCTTGACAAAAAGGACTGGAGCTCCCCATGGCGAAATGCTTGGTCGGATAAATCCTTTCTCTAAAAGTTCCTGAAGTTGGGTGGACAGCTCCTGCAGCTCGGCTGGAGCTAGGCGATATGGAGCCTTGGCGATAGGAGTTGCATTGCTTGCCAATTCGATTTCAAACTCCAATTGTCGATGTGGTGGAAGACCAGGTAGTTCTTCTGGGAATACATCGGAAAAATCACGGACGACAGGGATGTCTTCTATACGTTTCTCGTCCTTAGGCTGTTCGGTAATTAGTGCGAGTAAGGCGAAGGTGTTCTTTCTCCGAAGATACTTCTGCGCTTGCATGTAAGAGATGATGTTGGTGACGGCGCTTGCCTTATCGCCTTGTACCGTCAGGATTTCGTCGTTCGAGAGTGGAATACGGATAGATTTTTCGAAGCAGAGGACTTCAGCCCGGACGTCGGATAGCCAGTCCATTCCGACTACCACGTCAAAACTACCCAGGGTAGTTGTCATCAGATCAATGGTAAAGGTGTGGCCCGCGAGTTTGAGTTGACAGCCGGATACGATTTGGGTCACATCTACAGATTTACCATCGGCTAATTCTATAACATAAGGGGTTTCTAATGGTTTAAGCGTGAGATTTAGGTTCCTCCTAAAAGACTCAGATATAAAGCTCCTATCCGCACCCGTATCAAAAAGCACAGAAGCAAAATGTTCATTAAGGGGAAAATTACCGGTGACCACGTTCGAGTCGTTTCTGGCCTCTCCGCGGCCCAATGTAAATGCACGACCTTTGGCACCTCCTGTGCCACCGTTCCCATTGTTGTTGTTGTTATTATTGTTGTTGTGGTTGTTGTGGTTGTTTCCACCATTATTGTTGTTATTATGTAGCTGTGGGCAGTCTCTTCTGAAGTGAGCAGTGCTACCACACTGATAGCATCCCCGGTTTATACCCTGCTGCTGACCCTAGGGCTGATTTTGATTTTGTCGGGACATGATTTCCCCGCGACAATCCTTTGCCGCATGTCCCACCTTGCCACATTGTTGGCAGCGGTTTCCGGCACAAGGGCCGTTATGGTGGAGATTGCAGCGGTTGCACTGCGGCTTTCGACCCGCATAGCCGCTTGCATTCGGGTTGTTGTTGTTGTTGTTGTGGTTGTTGGCGGGCTGATTTTGATGACCCCGGTGGCTGTTGTAGTGATTGAACCGTTTCTGGTTCCCTTGCTGCGGATGAGATGACGAAGACTGTCGAATAGTTGAGTCTTCAAACTTTCTTTTGTTATCCGGGGCAACTTCAGTTGTACCCCGTGCTGGCAGCTTCTTCTGTTCCACCGCCTTATCGGTGAGTTTGTGAGCCAATCGGATTGCTTGATGTTCAGTTACAGGGTTACTAGCCATTACCATACCTGAATTTCCGGAACCAAACCCCCGAGATAGAACACTCCACCGTGTTGGCCAATTCGGGACACAGAAATGCTAGGTCATGGTGTTTCGCGGTGTAAGCTTCAATTTCCGATCCCACCATCTTGTGGTTCCATAAAGCTTGCTCTAACTGTTGCACTCTGTCTCGAGGACAGTACTCCTCTTTAATTAGGGCTATTGCATTCGCAGCTAGAAGTCCACGTGTTTGGACTTGTGCATTCCACCATGTCAGTGCCCCATCTTCCAGTGTTGAGGCTGCGTATTTGACCTTGTTGGCCTCGAGACAGTTGCACATTTCAAAAACGGATTCCGATTTTTCGATCCAGCGGACCAATCCAATGGGTCCTTCCGCCCCCGAGAATTTGCTTGGCTTGGCGTCAAGGAACATCTTGTAGGGGTTAAAACCCCCTCCTGCTGACAGAGAACAGGAAGTCAGCAAGGAATTTTACTAGCCTCACTATTAGATTTTCAGGAGAAAATTTAATAATGGTTACCTGCCGGTTGGTTCTGAACACCCGCTAAAGCTGCGTTCACGTGCTCTTGAATCATGGCAGCTAGCTCTTCGGGCGTCAAGTTAAGGTTTCCACGTCTTCCAGTCGCCATTTAGATCTTCGAAACACAACACAAACACACCCCGATAAGTCTATATATCCAATATAGTTATCCTACTTCGTACTTTAGTAATTATTAAGTTATGTCAACTCAATATGTTAAATAGTCAAAAGAAATACTTGATTAACTGAAATTTCAACGTCTTACAAAAGTGCAAATCAAACATACGAATTTACTATAAAGTCTCAAGTTTAAACACAAGTGGAAAAATAAACTGAAGGAAAACAAATAAAATAAACGAGACGTGTCAGTCGTCTACGTCTCCATCCCCCAAGTCACTGTCGTTGCCGTCATCCTGTGCGGTATTTCCAGCTTCTTCAGCTGGGTCCTCCTCCGGATCCTCCTCTGGATCCTCCTCAGGGTCCTCCTCTGGATCCTCTTCTGGATCCTCCTCTACCGGCTCTGGAGGGGCCGGTGCTGGTGCAAGTGCTTGGTTTTGTAGTTCCTGAATGCTCCAACTATTTTCCAGGACTCTGTCCTCAAGCCAGTCGGATCTTATCTGCTCAGCACGCAGATCTCTGGCTATGGTGTTAGGAGCTATCTTGCTCGTACGATGCTCTTCCTCGAGCGAGTCGGTCTTACCTGTAAGGTGTCGAATCATCCATCCTTGTGCTAGGATGGTTTCCTGCATTCTTTCTCACTGTTTTTGTTGTGTATGTACCAGGATTCTAAGCATGTCAATTCCTATTTCTACAGGATTAACCGGTTCAACCGGTACGGCAATGGTTGGGCGTAACGACGACTCCTCCCCCAGAGCGAGCCTTTTCCTCGCCGCTGAGCGTGTCTCCACGCCATAAGGTGGTATGGGTTCCACCATTGGTGCCTTTCCTGGTGCCCTTGGTGGCGTAAGTATGTCGGATGATGATGACGATGAGGATGATGACATTGCCTGTTAGGTCGTGTAGTTAGTTACGAGTTGTTTTCATTTCTTATTATGAAGGTATAATCTACCAAACACAGTTGTGGTATATTGCATAACAAGATATAATAGTTTGGTGCCAAACTAAGTCTAGTGTCGTGATATCAGCTATAGTTTAGGTCTACTTCTAATGCAAACCTGGTTCTCTATAGCTAGTGGCTCTGATACCAATCTGTCACACCCTCAACTGTCACACCCTCAATTTCCACTTGTGGAGTTTTACCGCGAGGCGTGTGAACAAACCAGAATCTAAAACACTAGTACGTCGAACGACTCTATATGATTTGATAATACGTTTTCCAAAATCACTTGTTGTAGATTTTATATTACCAATATTTAGCAGAAGCATCAGTTTTTAAAGTTTGAGCGGAAGCATAGATAAGTAGTGAACCGGGCGCCAACACAAACGCCAAAACAAATGAAAAATCCCAAAACAATATTAATAAATAAGACTCGATAAAAGATGTCTTGTTCAATGCATGTGCGTGCACCTAGAGCTCCTAGCGTCCTGAGAAACATGTAAAGAAACAAGTGTCAACATTAAAGATGAGTGAGTTCACAGGTTTTCATAAATTCGTTTGTTCGGTTATAGTTTGTTTACTCCGTTATCCCTAACCTGGGACAACGTATTAGTTCCATTATTCCAACCCGGAATAATGTGTTGTTGCTTCCAATATTCTAACCCGGAATATTAAGTTGTTGTTTCCAATATTCCAAACCTGGAATATTAAGTTGTTGTTTCCAATATTCCAAACCCGGAATATTAAGTTGTTTCCATTATCCCCAACCCGGGATAATATCGTAGTTTCGTAATTAAGTTCAATGTTAATATATATAGGTAGCTAGCCTAAAGTCATGTCACGTAAGTGTTCGCGATCGAAGCTGACTGTTGTGCCTCCATTTTGCCAGGCCTATCACATGACCATGGCGATGTTAGGCCAAATTATTCACCCGTTGACCATACCCGGTCGGCTAGCGCGACTAGCTCGGATGGGGCTTGTCGGGCCCAGTAGTACTACTTATAATTCCCCCGCTATTTAACCCAAATACTAACGATCCGAGAGATTGTCGAGGACTTAAATGATAAAGCTGCTTAGTGACCATAACATTACATTAACATTAACTTAGTTACCGTATAGTTATGTGACGTTAAATTCGTATAACGTAAAGAGATTGAGTTTGAGAGTGTATACATGTTTCTCCCCCTGTTGTTTAAAAACCGGATAAAGTTAGGGGCCGTGAAGTCACCTTTATTTGCTCGGTTAGTGTAGCAAAGATGTTATAAGAGATGGGACCGCTAGTTGCGTCCTAACAAACCAATTAATTCCACGTCAGTGTGTGAACACACCAATACAAATTCTACACGTAATTTACGCACAAAGTGATACACACAAACAACATATCTAACACTCAAACATGCATGCAAGTATCCTCATGTGATCATAGCAATCAGACAACTTATCATGAACATAATCCAATCCATGCAACACTTTGGTGCACACAATCACAAGTTATCAAATTTCAGCTTAACACTCATTATTCAGCTGTTTTCTAGGATTTTTATAAAATAGTTCCAACATTCTAAAAATTCCCATATTTTTACAGTAGGTGACATTTATATCATAGAAATTTATATAATTTTTCCAAGTCCTAAATCTTTACCAATTAACCATAAATATTAATATACTAGGCTGCAGTCTGATTTATTACTTTCTGACTGCAGCCCACGGAAGAATTTATTTAAAAATCACCGATCGCCCAATTAACAAAATTCCAACTGGAGTTGCCCGGAAATTTCCATACCTAGTTGCTGTATAAAATTCATGACCCAACTCTCTACTGATTTTAAAATCCAACTTGATAAACAACCAACAAAATTCCAGAATTTTCACAGCTTTAGCTACTGAACTTGTTTGGCACTTTAAAAATATCAAACGATTTCAGAAAATTATGAACCCAGTGCCATTAGATTCCTTATTCAAATCTCTACGTTTTAATCATCAGAAAATCCGTTTTTCGACAACTATCGACCGAGTTACAGCCAGATGAAGTCGGCTGTAACTATTACTCAGCATCCTGTTTCAGCATTATTGTTACCATTAATTCGCACAACTCGTTCATATGGTTAACCTAGGTGATCAAAAACCGATTTCTAATCCTAGATCAATACCAATATCTCATCCATTCAAACCCTAGTTCTTACTTCTAGTTATTACAAACAAAACACAGCCTATATATATATTCAGCTTTCAAACTCATTCTAACTTTCAACCTAGTATTAATAATCCGAAACTATACAATCATGCAAATCTGAGAACAGCAACAATCAAGACACATATACTCGAATATGATCTAGCAACATATGATAAATTCTAGATTTTTAATGATAAGGTACACGAACCGTGAGTACTATAAGAGATCGGTGTTCAAGGGTGCTTGCGACCGAGAGATTGATGATGAAGGAGACTGTTTGTGATCGATGAACTGATCAACTGCTGATCCCGCGACCGAATGGAATAACAAGGGCTGACCAGATCAAGGTGATGAAGAACGAGGTTGCTAGCGATCTAGGAGATGATGGCGATGATTGCTGCTGCTGCGACCGAGAAGAAGAAGCGAACCCGGAAAGAATCTGTCTGCGATCGCAAGGCTGCCGTCGGCTGATAAACCTTTAGGGTTTTGTGTTGTGAATGAGGGCATGCATGGATGATATATATATAGGCGCACAAGATGATAAGGGTCGCGGTTTGGATAAGCATTGTGGCCGAGGATCTTGGGTTGGTTCGGTTTGGGTTTGGGCTTGGGCTTGATTTCACGGCCAAGGACTAAAGGTGAGTTGGTTTGATTTTGATCTTGGCCGAATAGTTAGAACTTTAGGTCTAGGTTTGATCTCGGTTTGTATTTGCGATTTCGGGTTTGATCCTTGTTTTCTTTTGGCCGTAAACTTGGGTTCAAAGTTTAAACTTTGTTAACTCCTAGAGTCACAATGAATCAAGTTGGTTCGTGTCGCGGTTCGGTTCAGTTCGTGTACATATCTACTCTAATTATTCAATTACTAAAACAATCACATAACACACATCACGTATTCATTTAACTCGTACACGTTTAATACTTAGCATATACTTTATTCGACAAGTGTCACGTGTAAGTTATCCGAAAAACCCGGGATATCACAACCTTGTCTTCATCAGAGGCTTGGGTTTGAGTTTAGAAACTCTGTTATGCAGGATCAATCATTTGATGATCTTATGGCTTTATATCATTTCTTCCTTTGATAGGGTTCAATCCCAACATTTAGGATGTGTGATTATAAGACCATTTGTTTTACTTCTGCATTCCCTAGCAAAGTGTCGTAGCCTGTTACACTTATAACCCTTGATTTTAGACTTCTCCAACCCAACTTTTAACCCACCATGTAACTCTGGAAATTTTCTACCAGTTCTTTTGTAAAATTTGCTAGTCCTAACACTTAGCAATGCAAGCTGGTGCAATATGTCCATTTCTTCCAAATCAGTTGGATCAAAATGTTGAAGATCATTTAGTTCAAAGGATAAGTTGTCAGAAACTTGGTTATCCCCATTTGCAGCAAAAGCAAAATTGGGTGAGCTAGAATCAGAGTTAAAATTTCCACCAGATGTTATGTCAATAAAATGATCATAACTCTAATCCTTGCTACTACCAGAGGTTTCTTCTTAACCAAAATGTGTTGTACTACCAAAAGCATAGTCATCAGCCACTTTTCCTGACTCTTGAAGCTTCTTTTTCTGGTTCAGCTCTTTCTCATAAATGAGAAGCCTACCATGAAGCTTAGTCAAACTCATCTCTTTAAACCCAACATAGCTTCTTGTTACATAGGCTATGGTGTCCCATTTATCTTGTATTGATCTGAGAAATCGGCTATTCAAAGTAGAATCTGCAAAAGTTACATCAACCAGTTTTAACTCACTTATCATACAACTAAACCTTTCAAATTGTTGAGTTAGTGATTCTCCTTTAACAAGATAAAAAGTTTCATATTATTGGTTTAACCTCTCTATTGTTCTCAATGACTTCCCCGGTCCCAACGAATTGCTCTTTCAAGGCATCCTATAACTCCTTTGCATTATTGCAATGCAACAGGCCAGCATAGATTTAATTAGGCAAAGCAGATTCCCCGATACTAAATGCCTTTGCATCTAGCTCAATTTTCTGAAAATCTTGCTCATCAGGATTTTTAGGCAATTGAATTTTTGGGTCCTCAATAATTGGTACCATTGGGACATGAAGTCCAAAAACAACAAACCTCCAGCAACCGGTGTTTTGCTGAGCAAGTATATGACCCATCCGACATTGCCATATGTTGTATTCAGATCGGACAAGCATCGGAGGTTTGAACATGGAACTACTGTTGTGTGGATCTGGTGTATTTCAAGACATTCTGATTGTTTACAAACAGATTTGGTATAAAAACTTTGAACGTAAATAAACTTTGTTTTCAACACAAATGAGCAAAGGAATTAGCAAGGAGAGCTGACCTGTTTATATCAAATTGATTGTTAAACCAAATTTGAATGACCAAACTCTGATACCAATTATTAGGATCCAAGTTTTATATTTTTGTAAAAGTTTTAGAAAGATCAATGATAGAAGATAGTTTGGATGAAATGTGTAGTGGGATAAACTTTAATTCACAATAATAGAAAGATTATTTTTTGTTTTGTAAGGATAATTTTGCATTTGCCCAAAATTCTCTTTGGGTGAAAATGTAGATGTGGGCGTCTGCGGCGAGTATGTAAATGTATTTGGATGAATTTATATGTCTATAATGGGGTGGAAAACTGTATTCTTGCTATGTTTCACAAGATACGTGTTGGGATAGAACCCTATCAAAAGAACAGATGACAGAAAGCCAAAACCTTTCAAACATCTGATCCAGTTATAAAGCTAACATTTGCTAGACCAAAGCTCTGCTGAAGAAGAAATCAAAGATTTGTTGAAGATATAAAGCAAGATCTGTTGGAGTGACAAGCACTGTTGAAGCCAGCAGAGGTTCTCTCAACAGATGATCTCATCAATCTTTGTATTATATTATTGATGTAACAATGTTTAGCTTAGCAGATGTTAGAGTTATCTATAATGTTGTTAACTGTCACTATCACTGTGACGTCATCAAAGATGCCACAATGGTTAGGACTTGTACTATAAATAGAACAGTGCATGTACTGTTTTATTCATCAATTTCCTATTATCACTCCAATCATATTTCTTACATTTTGTACGAGCAAATTAGAAGTGATCTTAGGTCAAGGGGGAGATTGTAACTTACATGCATACGTGTTTCATTACAAAAGCATGTTAAGTTGAAAAACAATCTTTATATTGTTGTAAATCAAAGTTTATTCCACTGCACATTTCATCTAAACTATCTTCTTGAATTGATCTTTCTAAAACTTTTACAACAATATCTAACTTGGATCCTACCAATTGGTATTAGAGCTTGGTCACTTAAATTTGGTTTAACAATCAATTTGATATAAAATGGTCAGCTCTCCCTGCTAATTCGTTTGCTCGTTTGTATTGAAATAGAGTTTATTTACGTTTAATGTTTTTAAACAAAAATCTATTTGTAAACAATCAGAATGTCTCAAAATTCACAAGATCCGCACAACACTGGTTCCATATTCAAACCTCTGATGCTTGTCCATCTGAGTACAACATAGAGCAACGCCGGATGGGTCATATACTTGCTCAACAAAACACGGGTTGCTGGAGGTCTGTTGCTTTTAGACCTCATGTTCCTATGGTACCAAGTACCGGGGACCCAAAAATTCAAGTGCCCAAAAATCCTGAAAATTACTCCGAGCAAGATTTTCAAAAAATTGAGCTAGATGCAAAGGCATTTAGTATCGTGGCATCTAGTTTGCCTAATGATATCTACGCTGGCCCGTTGCATTGCAACAGTGCAAATGAGTTATGGGATGCCTTGAAAGAGCAATTTGGTGGTACTGAGGAAGTCATTGAGAACAAAGTTTTAAACCAACAATATAAAACGTTTTGTTATGTTAAAGGAGAATCAGTAACACAATAATTTGAAAGGTTTAGTTGTCTGATAAGTGAGATAAATCTGGTTGATGTTAATTTTGCAAATCCTACTTTGAATAGATAATTTCTTAGATCACTACCAGATAAATGGGACACTATAGCCTTTGTAACAAGAAATTATGATGGACTTAAAGAGATGAGTTTGACTCAGCTTCATGGTAGGCTCCTCACTTATGAGAGAGAGCTTAACCAGAAAAAGAAGCTTCAAGAATCAGGAAAAGTGGCTGATGACTATGCTTTTGGTAGCACAACACTTTTTTGTCAAGAAGAAACATCTAGCAGTAGCAAGGATCGGAGGTATGATCATTTTATTGACATAACATCTGGTGGAAATTTTAACTCTGATTCTAGCTCACCAAATTTTGCGTTTGCTGCAAATGGGGATAACCAAGTTTCTTACAACTTATCCTTTAAACTAAATAATCTTCAGCATTTTGATCCAGCCGATTTGGAAGAAATGTACATATTGCACCGGCTTGCACTGCTAAGTGTTACGACTAGCAAATTTTACAAGAGAACTGGTAGAAAATTTCTAGGGTTACATGGTGGGTTAAATGTTGGGTTGGATAACTCTAAAATCAAGTGTTATAAGCGTAACAGGCTAGGACACTTTGTTAGGGAATGCATAAGTCAAACAAATGGTCCTATAATCACACACCCTAGTCCTAGACCCCAAAACTCTCAAAACACTGTCCATTATTCCCAATATGCCCGTGCACCACAAATGCAAAACACTTCTCATTTTACACACCCTGCAACCAGTGTTCCTATTCAGTATGTCCAAACCACTGTTCCTTAAATCAATATGTTCATGCCCCAGCTCCTCCGGTTCAAATGCAACCTGCACCACAAGCTACTAAAACCACTACTCCGGTAGAGGTTAATCAACAAATCTTCTTTACCCAAGGTTTTGTTGATTGGAGTAGATCGCCTAAGGAACTGACTGATGAGAACTTTGCTCTAGTTGCCAATGATAAAAATGAACTTGAAATCTTTTGTTTTATGGCACTAAATACCATTATAGAAGAAAATGAATCTGAGGAAGTGGTTCCAATATCAGTTGAAATTAATGCTGCACCAGATGTTACAAGTGAAAATGTTGTAGCATATGATATAAACAAAGTTGTTGGTGATGAAATTGTGAACTCAATGACTGATCCTTGGGAATGCAGTGTGTGTGAAAGAGGATGTGATTGTGCTATGATGGCTGCTGCTAAGGTAACATCTCAGGTTCTTAAAGACCTATGTTTAGACCTGAGGTCCCACCAACCCGTTCAATAATAAGAACTCTAATTATAACTCCAACTGGCTTAATAATAACAATAATAATAATTTACGCTCTTTGAATAACCCCCTGGTTTCCAATCAGACCAATATCAAAACAGGGGGCAGGGTCATTACTCTAGTCGGGGTTCAAATCAGAAGGGTAAGTTTGGGAGTTAACGTTCGGGGGGTCAGTTTAGTAGTGGGGTTCAAACCAAGAGGGTCAAACTAGGAGTGAGGGTTCAGGGGTAGTTTTGATAGGATTGACGAACTTCTTTCTCAATTAGTAGTTAAGGACCAGGTCTCTCAGAAAACTTTAGCGGAACATGATTCTCTCTTATAGAATCAGGATCTTCTCTTGAAAAATCAGCAGTCCGCACTCTTAGATCTTCAAAGGTCTGTTGGTGGTATCGCTAAGCAGTTGCAAGAACAACCGAATGTCAGTTTTCGAGTAAAACGCAAAGCAACCCAGCTAACCATTCTATGAAAGCGATCACCACGCGTAGTGGTAGGAGTAGTTAGAGAGGAAGTCGAGGTACAAGATGAGGAGGAGTGATGGTGCAAATTAGGCTAGACCAGGAAAGTATCACACCAACCCGGGAGCCTCAAGTTGAGAATAGGATAGAGAAAAAGCCAATAGAGGTTAGGCCGTCAGCATTCATAGATTACTCTTGCGTACCCTACCCCGCCCGCCTTAATCAATAAAAGTTTGCTAAGGAATACCGGAATTTCCTAGACATGTTCACACAGCTGAAAATCAATCATCTATTCATTGAGGCCCTCTAGCACATGCCAAAATACGCCAAGTTTTTGAAGGACCTTCTTAAATGTAAGGACAAGCTAGGGGAGCTCTCAAATGTTTTGAATAGGTTACCGGAAAAACTTTCCGACCTGGTTGGCTTCACCATTCCATGCCTCTTTGGTGGTGCAATCACTCTCGCTCACGCCCTAGCCAATTTAGGTGCTAGCATCAACTCGATGCCATTCTCTCTTTATGAGAAGCTAGGATTAGGAGAGCTCACTCCCATGCGTATGTCATTGTCCTTGGCTGACCATTCGGTCATGTATCCTCGTGGAGTCGTAGAGAATCTTTTAGTGAAAGTCGGTAGATTCGTTTTCCCCGTCGATTTCGTTATTCTAGACATGTAGGCCGACGAGAGAGTTCCCATCATTTTAGGTCGTCTGTTCCTACACACCTCTAAAGCAATCATAGATGTGTTGAAGGTAAGATCACACTCTGTGCGGGTGACGAGAATATCACATTCGAGATTGCTAGGTCTATGCAACATCCGAGTGGTACACATGATCAGAGCGGTCCTTGTCTTTCTGTTTACTTCTTAGACTCATTCATTCCGTGCGTTGATCAGTGTCTTGAGTACATTAGTGGAACCGATTTAGTTAATGAGAGGGTAGTTGACGAGGAAGTTGAGGAAGAAGAGGAAGAGGAAGAGGAGGACCCACTTTGGGTTCCCGAAACGTTGGAGCTTTGCGAGATTAGCAAGGAGAGTGAGAGTAGACCCGTAGATACTCCGGCCTCTTTAGAGCTTAAGGTCCTTCCTTCACACTTAGAGTATGTGTTTCTAGGAGAGAGTTTGAGTATGCCCATCATCATTTCTTCTAAGTTGATGGATGAGGAAAAACTGAAGTTGATAGATGTATTGAAAGAACACAAGGAGGCCATTACATGGAGGTTGTCCGATATAAAGGGGATAAGCCCTACTTTTTGCACCCACATGATTCTTATGGAGGAGGCCTATAAGCCGGTGGTGCAACCCCAAAGACACCTGTTGATGCACTTTGTGTACATCACTGTACGAATAGGCTAGATAGAGTATGTGTTAAATATTGCATAGATTAGGTACGAACACGCGGCTCAAGTACGAATTGGAACGGGTTATCAGTGTCACTTCGTACGAAGTCATAGATCCAGCTCGTACAAGGTAAAAGTGTGCCTATATATAGTGCCGTGTGTTCAGTGTAATGTAAGTTTTGGTGCTCCCGGAGGGGAGACACTGGTTAAAAATCTCCAGGATTTCGCCAGCTTGACAATATGTATACTCTTTTGGTATGAATGAATGAAGCTTCCGCTGATTCTGTTTCTACTCCTTTCTTAATAACATTCTATCTAATCGGTTATATTTTGCCCAAACTTCCGTCTAAAACTCCGGATCACGGACCTTCAATTGGTATCGGAGCCATGGTAATCACCTAAGCTCATGAAGATTGGATATTTATGGACATAGGAGGGGTTTTAGACGTAAAACATCAAATAAACCTACAATCCACAGAAAAAAAAGTAAAATTGAACTTATAGGATTGTTAGAAAATCATTTTCGACCAGATCTATGGTGGAAGCATCTCGAAATTCGAAGAAATAAAGATTGTGGATCGAAAAAGGTGATCTGTCTCGTTTTTAATGAGGTGACCACCTCGCACGAGGTGACACCCTCCTCGTACGAGGTGACCCTCTTGTCATACGACGTGATGACCAACTCGTACGAAGTTATCATACACCTTGTACGAAGTGAGACATGCCTAAAAAAATTCTGAAGTTTGTGTTTGTGTTTTTGTTTTTGTTTCGTTAAGTATTTTGCAGGAATTTATTACCATCATGGAGCCGGAATTGACGAATAATCAGAAGTACAGGTAAGTTTTCATGTTAAAAAGGGTTTGCAAAAGAGTTGGGAAGGTTTTGTTTAAAACAAAAAAAATATTACAAGGCATTAAAGCTCTAAAATCAACGAAACCTTCTGTAAACAAAGGCTTCACGCGGGACGCGAGAAACCCTTGCCACAAGGTCGCTGCCCGCCAGAGATCTTTTGACCTGAGTCAAAAACACCACGGTCGCGGGGCGCGAGAGGCTAAGCCTCATCTGTAGCGGCCCACGAGAGATCGACGAAACGTGACTGCAACCTTTTTACCCAGTTCTGCACATCTTCTTGCCCTAGTTCTCCATCTTTACACCGCCAAACACCAAAATCCACCACAATAAAACACCAAAATCACTTCCATTCACCCCAATCTTCAACTCACACTGTACCACATCATCCCACACCCGATTTCCACTATCAATTTCGCACCTTTAACAACCAAACAGGCAAGTTCACATGTTTTGAAGCTTTCCACCAAATTTTGTAGATCTTATTGTTTAGATCGACTTCAAGGTATGTTTTTCCTACAATTTTTGTACTCTGAGTCTATATATTTCAAATTTTAGTTTGTTTAGTTGCATGTTTAGGTGTCGGTCTTGTTTAGGTCTAGTGTTAGGTTTGTTTCGTGTATGTTTGAGGTTGCGGTTGGGATGGTTTGGGTTGTGAGGCTGACTACAGGTTGTGGAAGGGCTGTGTTGGGTTGCATTGGATTTTTTTGTGGTTGGCTCGGTATGGGAATGGTTGAACACTGAGTGTGCGGTTTCGGGCTAGTGATTTTTGCTATAAAAATGAGATTTTTAACACAATTTTTACCCGTTTCCAGCTTTTGACATCTTAAAGTTTTGAACTTTGTTTGATTTGGGACTCAATGTTGGTTTGTTTAGGCACTCGGGTAATAATTGAGGACAATTAAAGTGCCGGGAGGAGGTAGTGCACAATCAGTCAAGATTATGAGTCTCGTTTGAGTTTAGTTGGTGTGTAGGTTGTATCTCAAGTCTTAGTTGTTGATGGGTTATGTTATGCATCTTTTGCATTTATGAATCAAGGACCACTCGCCCGTACTCAATCTCCATTCGGGCGAGTTTTGGTCTAAAGTTGGTATTATTCTAATGGTTACCCACATGTATTTTGTAAATTTGTGTTTTTCGGTAACGACCACGAATGAAATGCTATACAGTCATTCCCTTATAAAAAAATCAAAAATACCAAAAATAGTTGTGTTCTAATGATCTTCTTTTCTTTGCCTTGTTGAAAAGAATTGTTTTGCAGAATGTCAGGTCAAGGTTCATCAAGCAGACCCGGAAAGAAGAAAAGGGGACCACCACCACGTGCTCATGGGACTTTTGAATAACAACCTCTGCCACCGGATTTTGGGAAAAGAAGAATCGAGTATCGGGCAGATCCGGTAACTCCTCATGGGAGGAGCACGAGGCTAAGGGATAGCCCGTTGTTACAGTTTGCTCTTGACTCAGATGAGTATGCTAGGTTGGGTGATTTGATTGCAGTAGATCTCCTGCCATTGAGGAGGATTGACTGGGTATGTTGGACCAGTTGGGTCAAAGAGATAGGATTGAGCAGTTGTTAGGTGATAAGTTTTGAGTTGCGCTAGATTGCAATGCCCGTCAGTACAAAGAGCTTACTCTGGAGTTTCATGCCACATTTGAATATAAGCAGGGGAACTATGAGTAGAAAGATACGGTTTCTTTTTCTTTGAGTATGCAGGTATCTGAGTTAACCATGCCTCAGTTTGCAGTTGCTACCCAGTTCTATACTGAGCAGCAGGTACAGTCACCAGAGTTATTTACTAGCTTGGGGGGGTGTTTGCAAAGAAACATCCGTACAGTTTGCAGGTGTATGAGTTATTAAGGTTTTAGGGTACGATTTCCATTGTCCTGTACTCGAATAATATGGTTGCGTCCGACATCATTGATCCGGTTTATAGGTTTTTGCATAAGATTCTGGCAGCTACTTTAGTGGGCAGAGGACATGGTGACAACGAGGTGAATCAGGTTAGTTTGTTCTGTTCGATGTGGATGGTTGAGCAAAGGCTTGCGAACTTGGCTAGTGTTTTAGCATGGTCGATGTGCCAACTGTGAAAAATCCCGGTAAACTTTGCTCGGTACAAGTCCGTGGTAATCGGACGTGATATGTGTATCATGATATTGTTATGATTATGTGTAATGATACGAATTCTGGAACATGTTACACCGACCATAATAGGAGTATATGCCAAGTAATTACCAAAAACATTACATTGACGCTATGCATCACCTACGTATTAGTAAACATGCATGACTTGTGTGCTATGCTAAACGATATTTGTTACGTCTCAGGGGAATCCGAGAGCACGTCATGGTTAATATGACACTATTAAGGACCAACGATGTGAGTTTGGTGTCCTTAGCCTTTAACAACGTGTTAAACAGGGAGTTGACGTTTAACAGCGCATTACACATTCGACTGTGGTTATTAGCCAACTGTAGGGCCCTTTAAGATTTCGAGTTCACGAAACATCTTAGTTATGTGCCATAGACTCTGACATAAGACAAATCGGTGCTCCGGCACCCAAAACGAGGCAGTCCCGGTTAGGGAAACGCCTTGCGTTAGGAGCAATGAAAGACAAACCAAACATGCAAGTAACGGTCAAAAGCCTAAAAACACTTAAATTAACCCAATACGAGGCTTTTATGATAAAACGTAACTGGGCTCGGGTTTCGAGATGGTTTTGCTCGATTTTTAAAACCGAGTTTTTTGACACTAAGAATGCGAAAAACGGAGCCCGTTTGGCGAATCGGGTACGCGTCTGAGACCCGAAAATGAACCTAAACGCACCACCGAAGATAAACATCATTTTTTTACACGAAAAGATGAAGCACGACAAAGCACAGGTGGGATAGGGCCACCCCACCTATGCCGCCCCCTCCCCATTATAAAAAGTTTTTTTTTTAATTTTTCATAATTGATTCATCTTTTCACCACAAACCTGCCATGAACCTTCTTCATTAGCTGATTATCATCAAAAATTCACTAAATCAAAGGTAAAATTTAAGTTCTAAGTGGTTTTGATTATTATTTCTCGATTAAACACGATTTATAACCGAAAAAAACCTTTTTAGACCATGAATTTTGGAGGGTTTATACAAGTTCTTGGCTGAATAAGAACACTTTGTGAATTTCCTGGTGTTATATGATAGCCAAGAACATGAAACTTTAGGTTTTGATACTCTAATCGATACCTATTCGACCAAAAACGCGTAACAAAGTTATTAACCGAAAAACTGTGAAACAAGGCTTGATTGACATGGGTTATGGCATGGTTGGATTGTTCTTGGTATATAGGTACTTAATATGGCTCAAACCCACTTCTGGACTCAAGAAAAACACTTGGAATCGAAGGAATTGCTAGGTATATCACCCGAAACTCGAAACTAGCATAAGCAGAATATTGTTTGGACCATAACCTAGTTCGTGGATATGGTATCGAGCTAAAAATTGATGTGGCAATGTAGGATATTGACAGGAATTTTCACATAAAATTTTAAAAATTTTGGAATTTTGCTACGATTTTTGTTGAATTTTTGACTATTTTATCAAAACAAATCCATAAAAAATACTAAACGCAGTCAATAAATCACCAAACTTTACATGAACACTAAGAAACATATAAGAAAAGTTATGGAAAGTTTCGGAGATCATTGGTTGAGTTTTAAATTGGTTTAAAAATACACGTTTTTATGAGTTTTTGGTAGCCGGAAACACACTGAAATGAAATCGGAAAGTCCCAAATTTTTACAGGGAGTTTCTGGACATGTAAGTAAGTTCCAGGAATATTTTGGGAATTTTTGGACATTGTATGATAAACAAACTGAATTATTCGGTTAAATACTTTATTACAAATGATTTATTTGAGAAGTTAAAACAACGTTATAAATTCCCAAAATATTATTTCTTGAATCAGATTATTTTTACTGAGTTCTATAAAAATTACCAGAATTTTATGAACTATGTAGATTAAATGGGATTTTTCAACTTTTAAAACGCTTATTTTAACTAAATTCGGCAGTTTACCGGACAACGAACCTGCCGAAACTGGAAACGGACCAAAACTTATCTGACTATAACTGGAATACCATAAGTATTCTATTAGGTTCCAGGGTCAGCGGGACACTCTGGGTGTGTTCCACCACCGTCCGGGAAAATCCCCGATGGGGAGAATGAAAACTCAAATTTGGGCAACCTAAACTCACCAAACACCCAAACTCCCTTAATGAAAACTTATTCTTAAATCTCAACGCGTTGGCACTATTGGTATTTCCGTACCATTATCCGGACATATTAAACAACCGACTTTGGTTGGCTCGTGAACCGGTGCCCGGGATTCAAACATGAAACGAATCATACCCTAACATCCATCACACCAGGATACTATATATACAATATGGACTGAAAATACCCACTTGGACCCAAGTTGTAGGCATTACCGACCTAGCGACTGATAGTAGTAATTACTTACATGATTGCGATTAAAGCCGAACAAGCTTACATATACTCCTATTGCTACATGTGATGCTACTATCCAATGAGTTCACTTCCCCTCTTTTAAATTGTTTTACTGTTTTCCTGGGACTTGCATGTTAAAAATTGTGTTGGTTACACCAAGTTGAGAGTGAGTTTCACTCCACCACTTTTAAACTGTGTTATACTGTTGTTTTAGTGACTTGCATGTTACGAAACTGCGTTAATTGCACCAACTGTGATGATGGGAATTATCTAACAAACGAACACCCTCCCCTCAACAAGTGATTAATATAAGCCGTGGGCAGTGGAAGTAAATTGCTAATCGATACTTAAAATAACTTGTAACCCTTGTGCAAAATTTCGAGCTTTCAAAAACTTTTTCTTTTGGAAGTAAATCACTAATCGATACTTAAACATAACTTGTTTATCATAACTTACACACCGGGACGAGGACATAAGCCACACATAACCTAAATACCCTTTAGATAACTTAGAAATAAGTTTTAAGGGTTTAGGAATGACAAAAACATGTTTATATAAGTTCAAGGACTATATTGCAACAACTGCGAAAGTATGCCGATTCTCGTATTTCTAATACAGACCTTGAGTAGACATCTAAAAATTCTTGAAGAGATTACAAAAACATCAATCGTTACGCAATTTCGATAATTTTCGTGTTTTTAAAGCGTTTTACGCATTTTAGCGAAACGCATAACCGTACAACCGAATGAACCGACATCCATGCCATTTTCGACAAAGCTAAGTTACACATTCCTTAACGCCTTTATAGAGCCTAAAAATTAGGTTAACGGGTGTTAAAGTGACCGAACGCGACAAAACAAGTCAAGGGGCCATTCCCACCAACTTTCAAAACTGCTGCCCAGCTACCAGGCTTACGGACCGTAAGCCAAGGGCCGTACGGTCGGTAAGCAGGTTTCAGAATGCAGAATTGTAGCTGGCAGCTTCCAGCTCCTTCCTTGGCCTCCAAGTCCGCGTTTTTACCACCATTTCACCTCCTTTGGACAAATGTGATGACACTAATTAGTCCCTTGATGACTCATGGACACTTGGCTTGATCTTGTGAGTTCATTCACACTATAAATAGCCAAGAGTTCTTCACTCCCAACTTGGTCATTTCTCATTTCTTCCTCCTATCTTCCTGGAGCTTGTTTCTAGCTTTTGGAGACCTCCTACTGAGTTCTTATAGTGTTCCCAACACAAGTAAGTACTCTCCCTTAGTCTATTTCATTTCTTTAGTTGTTTTTGAGCTAAAAGTCAAACTGTTTGACTTTCGGTTCTGACCATTTTTGGTCAAGTCAAAGTTCAATTGACCTTTGCAACGTGATCGTAATCACGAAGGTTATGATCCCTAGCGATTGCACCTTCTGATTACCACGTTTACTAGTCAAAGTGACGAGTCAAAGTTTCTGTAAAAAATGCGCATAATATGCATTTTACGACAGAACTATTTACGGGTAAGTTTTGATACCAAATCAGTTTTGCAACTTAGTTAGACATCTTTTGACATGTCTAACTCGTCACTTCTTGTTTGATGCTTTATTAAGGTCGTTAGTCGAGTGGTTTGACTACCGCTATGACTTTCGAATCCAACCTGTTTGGTCGATCTTAGGATCCGACCAACCACATATTAGTGACCATAGTTATATAGGGAATAACCCTCTGGCGTTATACCTTATGGTGACGTCGTTGGTTAAGTGTTATGATAAGTTGCATTTATGATCTTTAATAATGACCAAAATGCCCTTTTTTGACATATAAACTGGTGTTACAAACTTTATTAAACTTATTTTGGAATATAATACTTATCATAGAACTAGTTTGACCATTCGAACGCGTTTTTACGCAAATGACACGTTAAAGTAACATAAACTACCTTAACGTCTCATAATGGGTCAAAAGCATTTAGGATTCATTCCAAATCAGCATGTTAAGTTTGTTAAACCATATCATATGAGTTCCAACACTCGTTTGGTTATAAGACTTCATTCTACCCGATCTCCCGTTTTCAAGTTTTGACACACTAACATATAGTTATCCAATACATTAGGAACCATTTCATCACTTGAACTCTTGATCTTTTGAGCTTTGTTTCATTTGAACAAGACCCATACGCAATCTCAAGTGAGTACATAGCTCCTCTCTTTTACGTTTTTCAAATGTTTTGGGTGATTCATATGTGTAACCATTTTTTCTCAAATGTATTGCATAGATGTGTTTACTAAGTTCTTTTTGTGTATTATTCCTATTATGCAAAACACGACGACTAAGAATACGAACCAAATCCTTGTAGGATCTTTCTATCTTTATAGTTAGATTCTCGAAGGATATTTGAAGTACAGTCTTAAATCTTCCTTTCTTCATAGCGAGATTTCTAAGAAGTGTTGTACACGACGATGGTTATCGTTTATGTGTAGAGATTGTTTGTGATTTAGATAACGAAACTAGAGTAATACAATAAGGACATGGTGGATACGCCGCTGGTACTTGCAATATATAAGTGTGCTTATTGTATTACCCTTCGTAGCCTTATCCGTATCACGATTAGGAATTAGGATTTTGTGACAAGACGATGTGACCAAAGTAAATCCTTTAGGCATCTATCTATCTTCATAGTTAGATACTTGTAGGATGTTTAAAGTGCTAAATTTAAGTCCTTGATTGGATTCATTGTGTACTTTAATGCGTATATGACAAGACAATGTGATAAGACGATGTGACCAAACCAAATCCTTAAAGTATCTATCTATCTTCATAGTTAGATCCTTGTAGGATGTTTAAAGTACAAAATTGATGTCCTTGATTGGATTTGTGTACTTTAATGCGTATGTGACAAGACGATTGTGACGAGACGATGTGACTTAACCAAATCCTTAAAGCATCTATCTATCTTCATAGTTAGGTTCTTGTGGGATATTTGAAGTACTATATTGATGTCCTTCATTGGATTCTTTGAGTACTTTAATGCATATGTACAAGTTGAGGACCAAGATGATGATTATGTGGTTTTTGTGATTAGTTGTGTTTTAGATAACGAAACGAGTGTAATACCATAAGAACATGGTGGATACGCCACTGGTACTTCCTATATATAAGTGTTCTTATTGTGTTACCCTTGTAACGTTATCCAAATCACTTTAGGATTTTGTGTTCAATGGTTTCAAAGTTCGATATCCAAATCCTTGTAGAATCCTATTAAATTTTTATAAGTTAGATTCTTAGATGGATATCCAAAGTATTATTATAAATCATTGATTTGATTTCTAATAGTACTTACACCAGTTATGACGGATTTCAATATTGTTCTTATTAATCCTTGATTGGATTTCCAATAACATACTCACAAGTTTTATGACTGAATTCAATGTGATTACAAATATCAAAGTACAATTTTCAATGGCATAAAAATTACTTAGTATTAATCATATTGCCATATACTAAACTCTTTTGTCACAAGTTTCACAAACAAGATAATGTATTGTAATACTAAACCTTTTCGCCATTCCTTGGCTTCAAAGAGTCCATTTTCAATAGATGACTCTCGTAGTGGTCAAAGTATTGCAATACTAAACTTTTTGCCATTAACTTGGCTAACAAAACTATGTACTCCCCAACAGTCTTTGTTGATGTCTATTTACATATGTTTCAGGTTTGATTATTCAAGCATCCTATACATAGGAACACATCCGGGCTTTAGACTTCTTTAATCAAAAGACAACTTCGTGTATTCTTGTATTGCAAACAATGTTAACAATAATGAAACAATTTAGTATCAGTAGATGTGAACAATTTGTAACGTGACTTTCCGATATGTCTGCCGCATGTTATTGTATTACACGATTGGGGTGTTATAGATTGGTATCAGAGCACTGGTTATAGGGAATTGGGTTATTAGAATGCCTTTAACCTAGTCTATAACCTTCCTAGGAACCCAAACATGAGTAGTATTAGGATCTTCATCCTAATCACCATCCCCATCCTTACTTGTGTCACATCTACTCTATGATTTACAAATCATCTAACCTTAGATGATTTATCCTAAATCCTTAGGCTTTATGCCTTAAGGTATTCCTCAAAATACTTTCTCAAAACATTTTCATTGGAATATTTCTCAAAATGTTTTCTCAAACATTTTCATCGAAATCTTGGGTTTTAATAATATGAACACATGCAATCTCGAAGGGTGGATGCATGTACCCCGATTTTCTGTCTAAGGCTAGAGTGTTAGTACAAATCCGGATTATCGGACCAGTCACTCTTACCTGGGAACTCTTAGGGTGAGTGTCCACTTATAGACTAAAACATGTCTTCTTGAAACATTATGAAAACCCATCCACCTTGACCATGTCGAACAATCCCTAAACACTACTACCTTTGTGACACTAATCCATCATATTACCTTCGGTAATATGTTTTTATTTCAATACAACCAATACAAATTTCCCTTTATGACATTACTCCATCATATTACGTTCGGTAATATATTTTTATTCAAAAACATTCGAGACAAATTCCATTTCACCTCACGACAATTTGTAATCCAATTTTATTTTTAAATACAATCTTTTGTCTTTCAAAATTTTATACATTTGGATGAAATTCTTAAATTTTTATACACAAAGTCCTTTATTTTAAAAATTCGATTAAAAATATTTTTATCTTAAAAATTAATTTTTTAAAAAAAAAGAGGTAAAGATTTTTTAACACAAACCATTAACTTGGTTTGTATTTTGTTCATCCAAATATACAACAAAAGTTTATTTTCAAGCAATTCTTATTTCAAAACAAAATCCACAACAATATTTTTCCTAAATACAAGAACATGACTTTTGAACGAATACCAAGTTAAGTTTTTCAATTCACTGTGGTGTAATAAACTTATAACAATTCTATGAAATCTCACTTAATTTTTTTTCACTATAGCTGCTTCTTCAAGATGCCTCCTCATCGTGACGTTACTTGGAACACTGAATTGGCAACAATGATCGCTCAACATTTAGCTGCTGTACTCCCAGACATTGTGACCCAAGTTAATCAAATCTACAACAATAACAACAATGTTATCACGCGCTGCAATTACGAAAAATTCAACTCGGCTAAACCACTCAAATTTAATGGGTTTGAAGGAGCAATTGGGATCCTACAATGGTTTGAGAGTATAGAAAGCACATTACATCAGTGTTCTAGTGAGAGCAAAGTAGAGTTCGCCTCGAGTGTTTTCGAAAAGAGACCACTCACTTGGTGGAACGAAGTTATGTGAGACTGAGGTGCAGAAGTAGCTATGGCACAAACGTAGGAAGAATTCAGGAATCTTATGATGAAAGAATTCTGTCCGCGAAGCAAAATGAGGGCACTTGAAACTGAATTTTATTACCTAAAACAAGATATTGGTGAAAGTTGTGCCTACATTGATAGGTACGAAGAGTTGAGCCTACTCTACCCCACTATGGTCACACCTTTGGATCGGGCCATTGAGAAATATATTGATGGCTACCTGATCCAGTCCAAGATATTGTCACTGGCAGCAAACCTGCAACAGTTAGGGAGGCTATCGAACTAGCAACTACCCTAACTGACTCCCAAGTTAGAAAAGGGAAACTTTTTTCGAAAGGGAGACAAGAAACAAACTGTTCAAACTACATAAGAAAAACCAAGGGAAACCAAGGGTGAACCTTTCAAAACTTTTAAGAAGCGTAAGGCTTCAAAGAATTATACGATTGCCGCACCAATTCCCCTAAACTCAGTACCCCTTAAGGGATTTTATCGTGGAAAGCAACCTCTGTAAAATCGTTGCAACTATCATCACCCAGCAAATTCTCCATGCCGCCAGTGTACAATCGGTGGTCTTTTTGGACATCTAGTTGCGACTTGTCGCATCTAAAATGAAGCTGCCCGTACTCAAACTCACCCTCTACCCATCTAGAGCATGTTTCAACTATGGTTATTTAAATCATTTCAACCAAAATTGCCCTAAGCTTGCTAACGCAAACGGACGAATATACTATGTCAATGAGGTTTAAGCTGATGATCAAGCATTCATGATCATTTGAACCTTTACATTTTCATTTTGTCATCCAAAAACTATGAACATATTTCAACTATATTTCTAATGATAATACGAATTTCAAGAAGTTTTTCTTCATTCTTGATATTCGTATTCCATTTACAAATTCGAATGTGATTACACTTTGTGTAATATATAAACTACATACCGACTTCGAGGATTCTATTCTTTATTATTAGGAACTAAATCTTTTTGTCTAACATATTGTGAATTGCACACTAATGTATTCGCACAATCTCTGCAAAACGATCTTTACAAATACTATGTGTCTATCACTACTATTTTTGTTTTCATGACATTACATACATGGTTTGTTTATCTAATATGTATAGTACATGATTACAAATACATTTTGCTTCGTATGTTGACTTAGCATACTTAGTAAACGATTTACAAATACACTTTCGCTTAGTATGCTGACCTAGCATACCCAGCACATGATTTCAAAATATTGTCGCGACATACTTACATTGTTTATGACAATCTTTGCTTAGTATATGATGCATACTACCAGTTTGGTTAGTGTGAAACATATATTAATATTTGTACTAGAATGAAATACCTGCTACTAATTTTGTTGTATGCGAAACAAGTAGTGTTATCATTGCTAGTATGAAACACGTTCTGATTCAATAGATATTGTGTTATGACGATGCTTATTTGATTTAGAAGTTGCTTCGACCTTATGATTTATTTTCCCTAACTTAACAAGATGAGCTATGTGGACCATGTGACGAAACGAATAATTATGGGTGCACACTTAATTATGAGGTTCAACATAGTAAGCCTTGTTATGTATGGTGACATAAGATCTAGAGTGATAGGGTAACAGGATGGATATGACGCAATAAGAACAAGGTGGATACGCCGATGGTACTTCCTATATATAAGTGTTCTTAGTGTGTTATTCCTTGGAACATTATTCGGATCACTTGAAGGTTTTATGTTATCTTGGACCATTATGTGATTATGTGATTATCTGTTATTTGTTTGGTTAATGCACTGACCGAGACGAGTACATTAATTAACTCTATTCGAGCCGACCGGGAGTATATTATGGTGTTAAAGGTGACGATCTTGATGCCATAGGTATGTTGATCTGTATGCATGAGATGCTCATGGTATATGGGATGTACCATGTGGGACGTTAGAAACCGTGAACGTATGGCCAGGCTTGAATGTACACCCCCTTTGTTTGCTTAGGATTTACACTAAAAACTTAGTGTAACATAGTGCCATACAAAACAATTTTTATACACTCGATGACGCTTTTTAGATTCATAAGTTCTAAAGGTTTGAATACCTTGAGATGCTTTGAATATCCCTTAACACGCTTTGAATCCCCCAAATTTTCCAATACCAAATGATGCTCCGCATCTTTGGAATCTCGAGCTTTGTCATCTTTCAATTTTTCTAAATACACTCTTCGGTTTCCTTCGAATAAATTTCAAGACGAAATTTCCTATAGTAGGGGAGACTGTAACCCTTGTGCAAAATTTCGGGCTTTCAAAAACTTTTTCTTTTGGAAGTAAATCGCTAACCGATACTTAAACATAACTTTTTTAACGTAACGTATACACCGGGACGAAGACATAACTACACATACCCAAAATACCCTTTACATAACTTTGAAATAAAATTTGAGGGTTAAGGAATGACAAAAACGTGTTTATACAAGTTCAGGGACTATGAAGCAACAACAGCGAAAGTCTGCCGATTCTCGTAATTTCTAATACGGACCTTGAGTAGACATCCAAAAATTCTTGTAATTAATAAAATCTTGTATTTTATTGAAGAGATTACAAAAACATCAATCGTTACGCAATTTCGATCATTTTCGTGTTCGTTAAAGCGTTTTACGCATTTTAGCGAAACGCGTAACCGTACAACCGAACGAACCGACATCCACTACATTTTCGGAAAAAAACTAAGTTACATATTGTCACACCCCAATTTGTAGTGAAAGTAAAACACGGGATGCAACAGACACCTCTGGTATAAGCGCATTGTTTATAAAGACACTACATTTTATTACTTACAAAATGTTGATTACATACTATATGTACGTTACAACTGCGTGTTCCCATGAACCACATAAGTCTTCTAAGCTGCATGCGTCTATATCAGGATTCGTCTACAAACACGTCTTGAACAACATACACGGATCACATCAGTCTCAAGTTACCTGAAATGCATTTTAATTTTTAAAAAAGGTTAGCTAAACGCTGCTGGTGAGTTCCACTGGTTTAGTTGTTGTGGAACAATATGTGTTAACAAGTTTAATTGCACTGGTCATAGTCACAGATGGAATTACACGAGAACACAAGTGAAACTTGGACTATTTTAACCGAACTGTGTCACACGGACACATCATCGCACCGGGCCGTGTCATAACGGACACTTTAGCCTACCAACTGCGCCACATGCAGTTGAATGTCCCCAAAGTAGTTATGCCTAACAACATAACCAAGGTTAGGACGCGTGCAGTTGCCTTGTTACCGGCCGCACTGGTCCGGAGCAACTGGGTTTGTCAGACAATAGTACTATCCACTACCCCATAGGCTTACGTTAATCACTTGTAATGGGGAGGTTGTTCGTGTGTTAGATAATTAACATCATCACAAGTTGGTGCAATTATCATAGTTTGTAACATGCAAGTCACCCCTAGAAAACAGTAAAACAGTTTAAAAGTGGGGGAAGTGAACTCACAAGATAGCAACATCACAGGTAACAATAGGAGTATATGTAAGCTTGTTCGGCTTTAACAGCAATCATGCAAGTAATTACTAATATCAGTTGCTAGGTCGGTAACTCTTATAACTTGGGTCCAAGTGGATATTTTCAGTTCATATTGGTGTGGTGATGGATGTTAGGGTAGGATTAGTTTCACATTTGGCTCCCGGGCACCGGTTCGCCTGCCAGCCAAAGTCGGTTGTTTGACACGTTTGGATAATGGTACGGGAATACCAATAGTGCCAACGTGTTGTGATTTAAGAAAGATTAACTTTTCATTAAGGGAGTTTGGGTGTTTAGGGAGTTTAGGTTGCCCAAATTTGAGTTTCCATTCTTGCCGTCAGGGAATCTCCCGAACGATTGTGGAACACACCCAGCGTGTTCCGCTTACCCTGGAACCTCCCAAAATACTCCCGGTGTTCCAATTATAGTCAAAATAGGTTTTGGTCCGTTCTCAGTTTCAGCAGGTTCATTGTCCGGTAAACTGCCGAATTTAGTTAAAAATCTCATTTAATCTACATAGTTCATAAAATCATAGTAATTTTTTAAAACTCAGTAAAAATATATAGATTCCAATAAAATTATTTTGGGAATTTATAAAGCTATTTAACTTCTCAAATAAATCATTTGTAAAACAGTATTTACCCGAATAATTCACTTTGTTTATCATCCGATTTCCAAAAATTATCAAAATATTCCTAGAACTTCCTTGCACATCCAGGAACTCCCTAAAAAAATTGGGATTTTTCCGACTTCATTTTAGCGCGTTTCCGGCTACCGAAACCTCCTAAAAACGCGGATTTTTAGTCCGTATTAAACCCAACCAATAGACTCCGAAACTTCCCAGAACCTTTCCCATATGTTTCTTAGTGTTCATGTAAATTTTGGTGATTTATTGACTTCATTTGGTATTTTGTTCCGAATTTCGTTTTTTTAAAACAGTCAAAACTTCACCAAAAATTGTAGAAAATTCCAAAATTCTAAAATTTTACGTGGACCTTCCTGTCAATACCCTACATCACCACACCAAATTAAGCTCAATCCAATACCCACGGACCAAGTTATGGTCCAAACAATATCCTGCCTAGTCTAGATTCAAGTTTCGGGTGAGATGCCTAGCGATTCCTTCGATTCCAAGTGTTTTTCTTGAGTCCAGAAGTGGTTGTGAGCCATATTCAGTACCTATATACCAAGAATAATCCAACCATGCCATAACCCATGTCAATCAAGCCCTGTTTCATTATTTTTCGGTTAATCGAATAGTTATGCGATTTTGGTCGAATAGGTGTTGATTAGGATATCAAAACCCAAAGATTTGTGCTCATGGCTGCCACATAACACCAGGGAATTCACAAGGTGTTCTTATTCAGCCAAGAAACTTGATTAAAGCTTCAAAAATCATGGATTAAAAAGGGTTTTCATGATCTAATTAATGTATAATCAAGAAAACATGATTAAAACTATAAGAAACAAGGTTTATAACGTTGGTTTGATGTTGCTTGTTGTTAGATGAGCTGAGATGAAGGTGTTCTTTTGCAGAATTATTTGAAGAAATAAAAGAAAAAATAAAAAATAAAATGTTATAGGGGGGTGGCGGCCAAGAGTGGGGTGCCTTACCCCTCAAGTAGCTTAGTCGTGCTTCGGAAAATGTGTTAAAGGATGATGTTTATCTTCGGTGTTGCGTTTAGGTTCGTTTTCGGGTCCCACACGCTCTCCGATTTGCGAAACGGACTCCGTTTTTCACGTTTTTAGTGTCAAAAGACTCGGTTTTAAAAACCGTGCATAACCATCTCGAATTCTGAATCAAGTTAGGTTTTAATCATAAAAGCCTCGTATTGAGTTAGTTTAAGTGTTTTTAGGCTTGATTGACCGTTCCTTGCATGTTTGGTTGGTCTTTTATTGCTCCTAACACAAAGGCGTTTCCCTAACCAGGACTACCTCGTTTTGCGTGCCCGAGCACCGATTTATTTCAAATCTTATGTCAGAGTCTATGGCACATAACTAAGATGTTTCGTGAACTTGGAATCTTATAGGGCCCTACCGTTGGCCTAATAATCACAGTCAAATGTGTAATGCGCTATTAAACGTCAAGTCCCTGTTTAACACGTTGTTAAAGGCTATAGACACCAACATCACATCATTGGTCCTTAATAGTTTCATATTAAGCAAGACGTGCTCTCGGATTCCCCCGAGATGTAACAGATGTTGTTTAGCATAGCACCAGTCATGCATGTTTACTAATACGTATTCCCAGAGTCATCAATTCATTCACGACTTTGTTTTACCATGTATGTTACGCATAGCGTCAATGTAATATTTTTGGTAATTACTTGGCATATACTCCTATTATGGTTGGTGTAACATGCTCTAGAATTCGCATCATAACACATAATCACAATAATATCATGACCCACATATCACGTCTGATTGCCACGGGCTTGTACCAAGCAAATTTACCGGGATTTTTCACAGTTGTCAAAGTCTCCCCCGGTTAAAAGAATTTCGTCCTTGAAATTTCGTTTAGTAGTCCATTGGAAAGCTCAGTATTTATATTCGTGTCAGTACTTGACAATCCTGTTTTTGTTTTTTGTTTAGTATCATCATCGTACGGAGATGATAATTTTGTTACATAGTAGCTATGTAATTTGCCGATCCACAATTCCTACGTATTGCTAACGTAACGTTTCTCATTACTTCCAATTTGAAAGTGAGAGTGTTGTTGGACTCACAGTAGAATAGGAGTCTCGTATTCAGCCTACAGCTGACTGCAATTATTATATTTTCTTCGCATTTATTATCTTCACCATTCAGACACCATAGGTTTCATCTACGATTTTGTTTAATGGTTCTTGAACACCTCTTGAAGAGGAGGAGTATGGATACCCTCCCAGGGTTTGTTGCGAACGTCGCAATGGTGCGCATCCTGCTCTGCATTTTGTGTTAAGGGAATAAATTTGGTCTCATCGAGTGGTGCGCGACAATCTTCCCTTGTTGTCCTGTACGTGAATATCTTTGGCTAATACTAACCGATCACGAGAGTCCCTGCTCTATGGTAGAGAATAAGAAAGAGAAAGGATTTTAAGAGCCTAAGGTTGGCATAAGGCGAGAATTGTTGATGCACTATTGTGTTCGTCACTTGTCGAATAGGCTAGATAGAGCGTCGTTAAATATTGTATAGGTTAGAATCCAACACACGACCAAAATACGAAGATTTCAGGTAAAAGGGAACAAGTTCGCCCGAACTTGACCTGTATTGGTCAAGTTCGCCCGAACTTGATGTTCATTTAGTCAAGTTCGCCCGAACTTGACTATAGCAGGCCAAGTTCGCTTGAGATTGTTATGCAATGTGAAGTTCGGCCGAACTTGCTTAGGCAAGTTCGCCCGAACTCACCTACACTCCAGCGAACTTGTCTCCCTATATATAGATGTGTTGTTCATTTATCATTTAAGTTTTTGGCATCCCTACGGGGAGGTGCTGCCAGATTCTCTCCAGGAACTCCGGCAGCTGGACTTATAAAGATGTATACTCTTTCGGTATGAATGAAGACTTCCACTGCATTCTGTTTCTACTCCTTTCTGTAATAACATTCTACCGAATCGGTTTACATTTATCCACTAACTTCCGTCTAGAACCGCCTGATCACGGACCTTCAAGAATGTACACGAGTAATAACGAATCTTCACACTTACCTCAATGGTGCGCTCGCACTACCCACCAGTAGTCGGATTACGTCATAAGGATATGAAATTTCTGCAATAGTACTTCCCGTTTGTGTTAAATGTCGGGAGCTTGGCTCCAGCTGTTGTACAACTGTTTATGTCTTCTCCAGAAGGAAACAACTTAGTAGCTTCGATAACATCAGTGTGATTTTCCGGGAGATAATCGTATAAAAATTCCCATATACCGGGAATGGTAGAGTGTGTACCCCATGCGGTTTTCATTCAAGTAACACCACCTCTAGAACGCTACTTTTACGTAGACATATTTGAGGTGTAACGAGTGTCTAGTGACCACAAGTATCACCATGATGCACCTACACGTGGGACCAGATTTAATCGTACACGTACAGGTAATTTTGTAAAAGATGACTAAGTAACGAGTCATCGAGTCAAGATTCCCCATCAACGGAGTACCACTCGCAGGGTAGGAACATAGCCATGCTGGACTAACGTTTCATAAGGATGTCGTTAATGGAGACAACAAGAAGTAATCATTTCCCATCATGTTCTCAAAACATTACCTAATGTATAGGCGAATATAGCCCATACTAGTCACAAGGTGGTTAATCACCACTTGACCGTCTCGGTCTCGTGGTTTCTCGAGTCAACTTCGGACTTGGTATGATGTGAACTGTATATGAGTATAAAAAGATATAATGCCTTCCCATCTTGGCACCTCCGCCATTTGAATCACCGATTAAACATAAGGGTTTCGTCGAGTCCGTTCATGCCAAACCATCTTGGTTTAGATTGGAAAATTCGTGTGATTTTATGACACCATGGGCTAAAGCCCGAATTCATAGTCACCCTAGTCCGATAGGGACAGTTGACCACTGAATCCGATTTCTCCCGTTAGTCTCATATTCGTAATAATGTAAACAAGAAATGAAGACCCGGCCCCTGGGTTGGTCGAGACTAGGGTCGTTGAGTTTCTCAACCCTTGGTCGTAGGATTAGTCAGTTCTTTTTCCCAATAGGGCATGAAAGGAATACGTGCGGTTGGAAAATGTAGTAACATAGATCCACAATCGCTTGGCAACCTCTTGAAATAACAAAAGTAACTTTAAGAAAGGCAGAATGAAAGTCGTAATCAATCGAGGCAAGTCTGGCACTCTGACGGCTAGGGACGAATAGAAGTTATGAATGCCATCTCGCAGCCAGTCGGTGCATCCACCCAAGCACTGATTTACACTTTGGTCGTTGGGGTTGACTTGGTATCACACATCAAGATATTACAATTCGTATCGTATGTTAAGTAACTCTACCCAAGTTTGAGGAGAATTAGTTGTGGATGGACATCAAGATATTACAATTCGTATTCGTATTTTAAGTATATAATACGTGCTTATCAAAGGAATTCCCCCTGTGGATGGACATGATATCCGAGGGATGTATTCGGAAGATTCACTAGTCCCTTCATTTGGAATGATCGGGACTACTAGATTTCTGGTTTAGCTTTCCCCCAGGTGGGTTAAGCGCACAAAAGACACCAATTACGGTATTCAGACAACTCGTGACTACTCCATTTCAAAGTGAGTTTGGTTTAGACCGTGTTCCTTCATGCAGGGAAGTTCATGCTTTTCGTAGTATGGCGTATGTACGACACCCTGGTGATAGGATTTCACTGCACATTTAAGCCTTGGGCCGTACGGGTTAAGTCTATGTGCAAATTTTAACAGTAGTATGATGACGGATGTTATTATATACATGATAATGATGTTGGTTGTACAGGTTGTGGACTCATGCGTGCGACGAAATTGTGTGATATGGGATGAATGGATATGTGACATTGATACATGTTTTATAAGTATTGTTTATAATAGAATGGCCCAGAAACGCTCATCACAAATGACCGAGGCGGAAATCGCGTAAATGATAGCGCAACAGCGTCCGACAATCATCCCCCCGATCGTGAATTTCACTCGCGGTACGAATACCCAGGTATATATGTATATATACAGTATTATACTTAAGATTTCTCTCGTTATTGTTTCCTTAAGTAACACAAGAATTTTCATCACTCGAAAATAATGAAGAATCTGGTTTCTTGGTAGCATCGTATTTTACGAATACTCTTTAAATTGATCAAACTGAAATCAATTGAAGGTACCAACCATTCAAAGGAAGACGAGGGGTGGTTCAACAATACTCCCCTAGTCTAAAGAATTTATTTCTCGTATACTAACGAGGACAAGAAACACCATTTAACGCATACTCTTGGTTACTCACAAGCATAGGGTATCGTGACGTGAAGAGCCTTAATGGAAAGGAATCAAAGAACCATGTATCCCCTTATGCGATTTCTAGTATGAATGCACCGCCCTCATAGAGGTGATATTGATTCAAGACATAGTATCCGAAAGAATTCAGGTCAGGACCCCTTGTAGTCTAGAGTTTGAAGATGTAAATAAGAGTTGTCACATAGGTTGATCATCGTATTACGGTACTCGAATACTACTGGAAGGCGATCTCGTCTTTTATTAGAACATATTTTCACTACGTTATGCGAGGCTGAAAACAATGGATCGTTTGATATATAAAAATCTTTTATGATTCTTCTAAATACCGCCCTTCGAATTAGATATATATATATATAAATAAAATAATCGTTCGACGAAAAATTCGCTTTGGGTCATTTGTTTATTAAATATACATTAAGAGGTAGCTTCGTTACGGTCCTTCGTTCCATTCATTCACTACTTCTTCGAGTTACTGGGGGTTTATCTTGTATTAGTTTGAACAAAATCGATAGGGCGCATCAAATTAGTAATTTATATGTACCGGACCTTAACACTTTCCAATAGTGTTAGTAAGGAGAATGGAATTGATTTGAAGCAGTGAGTCGGATTACTTCATGATTATAGTTTTCTTACTTCGCACCCGGGTTACGTCACCTCCGACCAAGACTTACCCAATTGACACTTGGATTGGACCGCATATAATGTTGTATATTTTATAAACGTGTACATGTTCATACGAAGTATTAACGGTTACGAGGAATCTAGACAAAATGCTTTCGCCTCCACAAGTCTTATTACAATCTGCTCCGCATCCACACAATTCCTCAGCGAACTTTGATTATATCGGATAAGGCTCTCCATTTATGTGTTACCTCTAAATCCCCTTGGGTTCTTAATACCAATGCTAAATATGCGTCCTTACCAAGAAGTAGAGGTTGTATCACTAGCGAATAATAGCTAGTAAAGGAAATATATACACTTCAACCGAATAGCTCCCTAGACGACGGTCGGTGACATAAGTATAATTTGTTTGTCATAACGTAGTAACTTCGAATATATGACTGTACGTTCTAGTAAATCCCGCCAAACGAAATAAATTATGCTGTATTGTCTTACCGAAGGCAGAAGGATTGCTACCTATCATGAATCAATCATTGGGTAAATCGATGTGGGTAGCTATTACCGGCTATACCCGCATATCTCAGTACAGAGTACTACCAGAGTGTAGTACCCCTAGAAAGTCGTACTACATATTCTAAGAAGGACCTTCCTAGGATTAACCCCAAAGGTCGTTATATGGTGACCCAAACTACCTTTCATTTAAAATCACCGCGAACATATATAGATATTGTGGTTATGACAACTATGGCATCATCTATCGCATCAAACAGGGTTAAAGTCTCAACACCGCGTTGCCCAAAAATAACCAAACGAATCGTAACATGAAGCCCGTCTGCCCTGAGTAACGACACCTTAATCATGTAGCCGAGTGTTTATATATAGGAAGTACCGCAACGTATCCACCACACCCATATACCTGATCAATGTTCCGTTCACCAAGATATTTGGCCTAATATTGCTTTTCGCGACTAGCCAACTGAAACTCGAGACAATCAATAATCGTAATAGAATACAATGTAACCGATGGTCACCCGAAACGATGTTCCACAATGCAAAGAATTTCAAAGGAATCTGTACCATCACAAACTTTATATCCCAAGGAATCGAATGGCAACAGGAAGGGTAACTTATTCACGCACTCCATGCCATCTCCATGACCCGGAGATCGTCATATTCAGATATAACCTATACCGAAACATGTGCTAAGGAATACCATTAAGTATCATAGTATCACATGACGTGAAAGCTAAAGCCAATATTGTAAGCAAAAGAGGAATCCATCGGACAATCAAATGAATCGTGGATTCAAGGATGAAAGATTCGTAAAATATTTGAATTCGGCGATTGTATAACAATCAAATATGAAGCAACGAGAAGTGGGATAAGGATCCGTACACATCCTCCCAGTCTATCAGAACGACAGGTCGTTCTTTGGGTATTTATGTCTTATTGAAGTCTCAGCCTGGTACATAATCGTCGTGATAGTAGCTATAAGAATAGAGTTGGTGAGATCGTATCACACTAAAGGCTTGGGTTCTCACATCATAAAGTATAACTAACAACTGTGGGCGTGATGTGAATCCAACTCTAGTGTATATTAAACACGTGGTCAGTAAGAATGTGGAATGGACTGTAATACCAGTTTCCTGCCTATCCTGTAGGCATATGTAGTAACGCATTATCCACCAATCCCAATTCATGTATCAATTCACGCACAAACATTCACACACTATAACCTTGGTACACGTATGTATCATTCCACGTATTTAGGTGTGTTTATTACCACGACTTTCCCAATATTGCTTCGTATGAGCAAGTCTGTTATTACGTTCCGGACCATAATAACGCACTTGCCCCACAAGGCCATCCTTGAACTTGCAAATAGGATACTTTACAGTGTTCACTAACGACTTGAGTAGAGGTTAATTTTTCCAATGATGTCCACTAAAGTCCGAGCCTGTAGTTATAGTCTAGGTTTCCTTAAAGGCACCTAATTCTCTATAACCAATGGCTCTGATACCATCTTCTGTCACACCCCAATTTGCAGCAGAAGTAAAACACGGGATGGAACAGACACCTCTGGTATAAGCGTATTGTTTATAAAGACACTACATTTTATTAATTACAAAATATTGATTACATACTACATGTATGTTACAACTATATGTTCCCATGAACCACATAAGTCTTCAAAGTTGCATGCGTCTATATCAGGATTCGTCTACAAACACATCTTGAACAACATACAAGGATCACATCAGTCTCAAGTTACCTGAAATGCATGTTAGTTTTAAAAAAAGGTCAGCTAAACGCTGCTGGTGAGTTCCACTGGTTTAGTTGTTGTGGAATAATATGTGTTAACAAGTTTAATTGCACTGGTCATAGTCACAGATGGAATTACACGAGAACACAAGTGAAACTTGGAGTATTTTAACCAAACTGTGTTACAAGGACACATCATCGCACCGGGTCGTGTCATAACGGACACTTTAGCCCACCAATTGCGCCACATGCAATTGAATGTCCCCAAAGTAGTTATGCCCAACAATATAACCAAGGTTAGGACGCGTGCAGTTGCCTTGTTACCAGCCGCACTGGTCCGAAGCAACTGGGTTTGTCAGACCAATAGTACTATCCACTAGCCAATAAGGCTTATGTTAATCACTTGTTAATGGGGAGGTTGTTCGTGTGTTATATAATTCACATCATCACAAGTCGGTGCAATTATCACAGTTTGTAACATGCAAATCACCCCCAGAAAACAGTAAAACAGTTTAAAAGTGGGGGAAGTGAACTCACAAGATAGCAACATCATAGGTAACAATAGGAGTATATGTTAGCTTGTCCGGCTTTAACAGCAATCATGCAAGTAATTACTAATATCAGTAGCCAGGTCGGTAACGCCTATAACTTGGGTCCAATTGGTTATTTTCCGTTCATATTGTACATATAGTATCCTGGTGTGGTGATGGATGTTAGGGTAGGATTAGTTTCACATTTGGCTCCCGGACACCGGTTTGCGTGCCAGCCAAAGTCGGTTGTTTGACACGTTTGGATAATGGTACGGGAATACCAATAGTGCCAACGTGTTGTGATGTAAGAAAGATTAACTTTTCATTAAGGGAGTTTGGGTGTTTAGGGAGTTTGGGTGTTTGGGGAGTTTAGGTTGCCCAAATTTGATTTTCCATTCTCGCCGTCGGGGATTCTCCGGAACTGTGGTGGAACACACCCAGAGTGTTCCGCTTACCCTGGAACCTCCCAAAATACTCCCAGTGTTCCAATTATAGTCAAAATAGGTTTTGGTCCGTTCCCAGTTTCGGAAGGTTCGTTGTCTGGTAAACTGCCGAATTTAGTTAAAATAAGCGTTTTAAAAGTCGAAAAATCTCATTTAATCTACATAGTTCATAAAATCCTGGAGATTTTTGTAGAACGCAGCAAAAATATATAGATTCCAATAAAATTATTTTGGGAATTTATAAAGCTATTTTAACTTCTCAAATAAATCATTTGTAAAACAATATTTACCAGAATAATTCACTTTGTTTATCATCCGAGGTCCAAAAATTATCAAAATATTCCTGGAACTTCCTTGCACATCCAGGAACTCCCTGTAAAAAATTGTGATTTTTCCGATTTAATTTTAGTGCGTTTACGGCTACCGAAAATTCACCAAAAATCGTCAAAAATTCCAAAACTTCTAAAATTTTACTTGGACCTCTCTGTCATTACCCTACATCACCACACCAAATTTAAGCTTAATCCAATACCTACGGTCAAGTTATGGTCCAAACAATATTCTGCCTAGTCTAGATTCAAGTTTCGGGTGAGATACCTAGCGATTCCTTCGATTCCAAGTGTTTTGCTTTAGTCCAGAAGTGGTTGTGAGCCATATTCAGTAGCTATATACCAAGAACAATCCAGCCATGCCATAACCCATGTCAATCAAGCCCTGTTTCATTGTTTTTTGGTTAATTGAATAGTTTTGGTCGAATAGGTGTTGATTAGGGTATCAAAACCAAAAGATTTATTCTCATGGCTGCCATATAACACCAGGAATTCACAAGGTGTTCTTATTCAGCCAAGAAACTTGTTTAAACCTTCAAAAATCATGGATTAAAAAGGGTTTTCATGATCTAATTCATGTAAAATCAAGAAAACATGATTAAAACTATAAGAAACAAGGTTTATACCTTTTATTTTATGTTGTTTCTTGTTAGATCAACTGAGATTAAGGTGTTCTTGTGCAGAATTATTTGAGGAAATTAAAGAAAAAATCAAAAATAAAATGTTATAAAAGGGGGGGGGGTGGCGGCCAAGAGTGGGGTGCCCCTACCTCTCAAGTAGCTTAGTCGTGCTTCGGGAAACATGTTAAAAGATGATGTTTATCTTCGGTGTTGCGTTTAGGTTCGTTTTCGGGTCCCTTACGCGTCCCCGATTTGCGAAACGGACTCCGTTTTTCGCATTTTTAGTGTCAAACGACTCGGTTTTAAAAACTGTGCATAACCGTCTCCAAATCCGAACCCAATTACGTTTTAATAAAGGCCTCATATGGAGTTAGTTTAAGTGGTTTTAGGCTTGACAAACCGTTCCTTGCATGTTTGGTTTGTCTTCCATTGCTCCTACGCAAAGGCGTTTCCCTAACCGGGACTGCCTTGTTTTGCGTGCCCGAGCACCGATTTGTTTCAAATCTTATGTAGAGTCTATGGCACATAACTAAGATGTATCGTGAACTCGGAATCTTAAAGGGCCCTACCGTTGGCCTAATAATCACAGTCGAATGTCTAATGCGCTGTTAAACGTCAAGTCCCTGTTTAACACGTTGTTAAAGGCTAAGGACACCAACCTCACATCGTTGGTCCTTAATAGAGTCATATTAACCATGAAGCTCTCTCTGATTCCCACGATACATAACAGATATTGTTTAGCATAGCACACCAGTCCTGCATGTTTACTAATACGTATTCCCAGAGTCGTCAATTCATTCACAACTTTATCTTACCATGTAGGTGACGCATAGCGTCAATGTAATGTTTTTGGTAATTACTTGGCATATAATCCTATTATGGTCGTTGTAACATGCTCCAGAATTCGTATCATAACACATAATCACAATATCATGACCCATATATCACGTCCGATTGCCACGGACTTGTACCAAGCAAAGTTTACCGGGATTTTTCATAGTTGTCACACATATGCCTTAACGCCTTTATAGAGCCTAAAACTGTTGCCCAGCTACCAGGCTTACGGACCGTAAGCCAAGGGCCATACGGTCCATAAGTTGGTGCCAGACAGTAGAATTGCAGTTGGCAGCTTCCTGCTCCTTCGTTGGCCTCCAAGTCCGCGTTTTTACTACCATTTCACCTCGTTTGGACAAATGTGATGACACTAATCAGTTCCTTGATGACTCATAGACACTTGGCTTGATCTTGTGAGCTCATTCACACTATAAATAGCCAAGAGTTCTTCACTTCCAACTTGCTCATTTCTCATTTCTTCCTCATATCTTCTTGGAGCTTGTTTCCAGCTTTTAGAGACCTCCTACTGAGTTCTTATAGTGTTCCCAACACAAGTAAGTACTCTCCCTTAGTCTATTTCATTTCTTTAGTTGTTTTTGAGCTAAAAGTCAAACAGTTTGACTTTCTGTTTGACTTTCGGTTCTAACCATTTTTGTTCAAGTCAAAGTTCAATTGAACTTTGCAACGTGATCGTAATCATGGAGGTTATGATCCCTAGCGATTGCACCTTCCGATTACCACGTTTACTAATCAAAGTGACGTGCCGAACGGGTTAAAGGCGCGAGAAAGCATAATCAGATTCTAAGGTAAGTAAAGCTTACATCTTTCTAGTAGAATACTTACTTGTTGTAATTGTTATGAACAAGGTAAATCGGTAATTTAAACATGACGCTCCGAGCGAAATGATACGGGTTGGAATACGTGAAAATGGTAAAAAGGGGTTAAAACGGTAATTCGATCATCCCATCACGTGGTGATCGAATAAACAAAGAGTTTGGAAAAGCTACCTTATGGTGTAAACTAAAATGGGTAACAAGAGTGAAATGGTAAATCTTGGTCACAAGTTGATGGAAAAATAATAGTTTTGAAAAAGACAATCTATGGCGCAAGTCATGATGGGTCGAAAGAATAAAGTAATGAACTTAAGTAATATGATTATACGGTGTATACCGAAACGGTTCAAATGGTGAGATGGTAAATAAATACTATCTCATAAAGAATAAATGGTCATTTAGGCTAAACGGGTCAAATGGTGATGTCATCACCATTTGACAACAATGACTAATGATCGATTGTCGAGATTGTGCTCACAGGGATATAGCATATGTTTCGCGTTGCTACTAATTAGTAATTATTAGTGCAAGGTATTTAACGGGTCTATGCTATGACCCGAGCCAGGAATGTGTAATGGGTCAAACTCTCATCGAGTAATTAAGGTTTGATAAGAGTTAAACGAAGTCATGAATGAACGTTGGGGTTACCTAAAGAAAGGTAAATATTATAATATAAATTGTGAACATTGTGTTCTTAGAAACATAATGATTTTTAAATAAGAATATGGTTAAAATGTGCAAATTTGGTCAAAACATGCTATGAAAGTCCTTCGTCGTAAAAGAAGGGGCAAAAGTTGACTAAAACGTCCTTGAATGATAAACCGGGCAAACGACATTAAGAGTAGATTAATATGAGGCCAATAGTTGGGTCGGTACTTCAGGTAAGGTAAAAGTAGTAGGCATAAACCTTTTTGGCTTAATGCCTCCTAATGGGTTATTGTCGTAAATAACCAAACCGAGTAGTAAATTCGGAATATGATGGTTATCCTATGAGAACCCATCATAAACGAATTCGGGATAGTAAATAAATGATGGTTTTTAATGTGAAATGAAAGGTGTGAAAATATAATGGACGATTTAAGCTTAAGTGCTTAAAATCCCAAACAGGTCGAATAATTATGCGTAGGAACCGAGTAAAGGTAGTGTATGCAGAGAAGTTAGGAATTTGGGTTAAGGATTTCGGGTTAAATATGTAGGAAAACAGTTTACGGACACGTAGGAAAATCTTTCATGCAAAACAGATGAGAAATGAGAAAGTTACGGAAGTTTTCGTAACAAAAACGGCAACTTGGAAAATCCTGCAGCACCCCACCGTAAGCTAAGGTGGCCTACCATAGCTTACGATAGGCCTTGGCAGCCAAAAACAGAAATTGTAGACCGTAATCTACGGGTAGTATTTCAAAACATTATTTTTGATGTCTTGGGCTTTCGAGCTTATACGGTTACGTATAATCTTTTTATAACTAACATATTTCATATTTTATGAAATATAGGTCCAATTTGATGAATCCGGATGACGATCAAGCTCAACAAAGGATCGAACACGATCAAAGTTCAAGCTTCCGCATATACGTTTAATCGATGCGAAATTAAACAAGCCATTATATTCTAAAGTGTTTGAAATTTTAAGAAGTTTTATGAAACTAGTAATATCGTTCGGACGTGTAATCGTTTAAAAATCCTTTTATATGCGAAATTTTGTTAAAAATTGTGATTTATTAAATAAGGGTCTTACAAGTTGGTAATCAGAGCTCAAGGTTAATGATCAACTTTTCGGTTCGGGACTTGATCGCATGACCCGGTAAGTTATTATAAATATTAGCGGTCTAGCATGGTTAAAGTGTTGTAAATAACACATAGGGCTATTGTGCGAACGCACGTTACCCCGAATAAACTGATAAAAGACTGGCATAGTTAGCGAATTATTTGTTTTAACAAGTATCGTAGAAAGCCTTGTACTACAGTAGAGACGCTTATTAATTTTAATATTACTAATATTTTATGAACGTTCAGATTGAAGTGATGCTCGTATCCAAGGATGAGGAGAGTTTAATGACTTACTGATATGATGACGGAATGGTCCGCAGTATGACAAGTAGGGCATGCTCACCAAGGGCTTAAATTCAGAAATGACATGAAATAAAGGTGGAACGGCAATGAAAACCCATGAGGGCAAAGATCACCCACGTGCACACTTTAAATTATCAGATAACTAGTAGTATGCAACAGGTATGTAATGAATGACGGTTGCATACGGGATTAAAGCATGGGAAAACTGGATGGGATACCCATCCACGACGAAGTTCCCAAGGTAAATTGGGTGGGATCGACCATCCAACTAGACATTATTGATAAGATTCTATAAAAGAAAAGTGACGATCACATTAACGAATGTGATTGCACAATATTTTTATAAAAAGGAAAACATTCTATTTGTTTTGAGATAAAAAAAGGTACAAAACAATAATTGTTAAATAACAATTAAACAAGGTTTTACCAAATAAAATCAGAAATTTGGACATGAACCGAGGATTTACTTACATGGGGAGTAATGTGATAGTTATAATAAGGTCACGTGTACCATGTGTTGATCGCTTACTCTGGCCAAGTAAGTAGTAACACATGATACCATGAACTTCTTATAATAAAGCACATATACATCCGATGTGGTAAAGATGAGGTGAATGGGAAGAGTTAAAAGATACTTGGGGCAAGAAATCTTACAGGCGTATTCGTACAAAGGGTTTTTGTGGAAACCATAAAAATTATATATGACGCACATAGAAATAAATGACCCAGGGAAAAACTTGTGGAATAAGTCATTATGGACGAAAGAGCCATGGTTGACAAAAGGGCACGTAAAATAAATTATAATTAACCCCCGAGGTCATAGAAACAGAGGTATAGCCCACACAGAAAACGATCGAAGTCGTTGACTATTATCGTAGAAAAGAGAAAAGGAAAAGAAAGAAATGATGATGATAATCATCATTCATGGTCTATAAGGCCATCAAGGATGGCCAAATAAAGAATAATGTTTGATTGTTCATGAGTGATGGAATTCACACGAACAAGTCAAATGGGTCAAATAAAGAATAAAGTTTGATTGTTCATAAATGATGGACTTCACACGAACAAGTCAAACTGGTTAAATAAAGAATAATGTTTGATTGTTCACAGGTGATGGTTTCGCACGAACAAGTCAGACGAGTTAAATAATAAATAAGGAGCCTGGGTAATGGGACATGATCAAATATAAATGTAAACGCAAACCGGGTAACGGGAGCGTAAAAAGAAAAAGAATAATGAACCCGGTAATGGTCGTGAAGGTATATATATATATATATATCTATATATTTTATATAAACATGCAAACCGAATAACGGAGCGTTAAAATATTAAGATAAAGAACCCGGGTAATGGGTTGTAATGAAATATAGGCACAAACGGGTAACGGGAAGCGTAAGACAAACCGACGCATAGATGACGCATCAGGTCATAAAAGTGGAAGAGTTTTCCGAACGGAAATGACTAATAGATCCGGCAAAATGTGGTTGTTACTCTGTGGTGACTAGTGGTTAATGTCAATTGACCCTTACGCCAGTTTTAGGCGCAAGTGATCAGCACAACTGGGATGAAACATGTAATAGATCCAACAAATGAATGTGACATATAAATGACTCGCGGAGTCATAGAAACGCAAATATTGTCAATATGGATCAAACACGGTCTAAGGGCCATGATCGGCGAACAAAAGAAAAGACAAAGAAAAAGATAGTTTAACTTCTTTTAACCATAAGTGAGTGTGTTAACACCAAGTACAATTAAATAATGACACGGGTAAATGGATGATCTATGGGATCACCACGACTTTTGGGTTATAAATAGCGTAAAGGTCTACGGAACTAAAATGACTTTGGAGTCATGAATCAAGAGGAATGGGCCTTAAAGGTCCCGCCTTAAAAAGAGTGAAAGGTATAATAAATAGCCTACGAGGCTAAGTGAAAGGGGCTTACGGGTCACCTGGGCAAAGCAAGGGAACCGGTTATGACTCCCGAGTAAAATAAAAACAATAAAAGAATAAATGCTAGGTTGTAGATTTCTTAAGGCAAATAATCGACACAAGTGAAGGAGAAAACGTTGAACTAAAACTTGGTTTTAGTTGGAAACAACGTTTAAAAAAATGTTTGTTGGGATTGAACCCTACAAAAGAACAGATGATAGAAAGCAAAAACATGTCTACTCTATATGATCCAACAGTGTTTAGAGTCACTCCTTTCAAAGACCGGCTACCAAACCGTTGGTAGTTCTAACAACTGCCCTATGCCAAAGCTCTGCCAGTTATAAAGACTGTTGTATTACCAAACCTCTGTTGGGTCAAACGTCTGATTGAAGTCAAAGGTCTGATCACCCTTCGAAGAACATACGCCAATGCTTCATCAGAGTTTAAGCTCATCAGTGGATAGGTTC